>VDFB02271358.1:363598870-363802398 GCA_007258455.2 Sequoia sempervirens
TTCTAAAGTTTTATTACCTATTTTGCAAACTTGAGTGATTGGAGAACTTGAGGATGAGTTGATGCCTATTAGGCTAAATGCATGGTAAAGAAGAGTTCTTTGTCCCAGATTTGATATAATTCATTGTTGTGAATTACCTCCACCTTGTTTTTACATCACCATACATAGATCAATTCCTATTAAGTGCAAATAGACATCGTTCACTAAAGGTTTGGCTAGACTTTGAGAAAATTTCCATCTATTCCTAGGAATTAGGTGGTACTTCAAATTCATACATCGTAATTGAAATATTTTTTAATGATTTTCATTCTCACTTTGAATCTCTAGTTGGGTGCATTAATAGCTCATTTATCTTTAAAATATTTTAATGAAGAGACTAGTGCTTCATTTGTTGGGAAAATGGAGTCAAATTTGTAACAATCAATAATATATTAGCCATTTAACTTAGAAATTGGTGGGTTATTTATCACACTACTTTTTAATATGAAAATTCAAAACATCTAAAAATGTAACTTCTTACTAAATCCTATACTTTTCCTTAAAAACTTGTGACCTCATTTAAGCATCTAATTAATTCTTTGAATTGAAGCAGAAATGAACACATACATCAATTCAAACAACTAACGATAAACAAAAAGATCATTGATATTTTCATTTATAATTTGTAGGGGAGTTACATAGGAGAGTATGTGTTCTAGAACTAATATTTTCTTTCATATCTTTAGCTTATATGAAACTATTTAAGATCTTTACATACGCAACTCTAACCCTAGACTCCGCATAGTTCTATTCATCAATATTTTTTACAATATGCTTCTTCCTGAGGTCAGCTTTTCACTCAAAACCCTTATGAGATTCAAAATTTGAACCCTTTGTAATGAGCTTTGAAATCCCTTTTATAGAACAAGGGAGAAACAAGCATTCAGGTCAATTACAGTTACAATTTCATTTCAAAACTAATTTCACCTACATTTGAGATATTCCCCAAACAGTTAGATGTAATCATTTGCAGAATAGGGGAAAAAAAATTCACACCATTAGTTGAAGAAACCAAACGATACCACCAAAATCACTGTTAGTCGTTGTCAAGCCTTAACATCCCATGTCCATATTGAACAAGTAGATTCTTCATTATACTAGCTAGAAAGCACCCAAGTTAGCACAAAAGACAAAAACCACATATGCAAAGAGAGCCAAAACAATCACCATAGGAATATTATCATCAAAACACAAAAACCAAAACCCAAAAAGCAATCCCACTCAATCAGAAAAAGAATACACATGCCCATTTTGTGTCCTTATAGAGGCTAGAGAAGCCACCACTTCTTCTTCATCAATGTCCCTATCAGTAGTAAAATAAGTATGCCCGCTTGGTGTCCTTATTGAAATTGGGGAAACTGCCACCACCTCATCATCTGAGTCTACTAATTCAATCATGGCTATAAGATACCGGTGGTAACCTAAATCAGTCTCAATCTCACTATCTGAGGGATCACTTGAGACTTCAATGGGAGAATGATGCTTGCCCAAATAAGCTCAGTGATATTTTTTTTTCCTTGTTGCTTCCCTCTCAGGCCTATTAGACTTCTTCACTTTCCCTTTGACCAGTTCCTCCAAAAAAAAATTGCTTCTCAGATGATAGGCATGCTTGACAATGTTTTGTGTAGATTTCTTCCCAAATCTTATCTTCTTCCTTGAAGTTATAGGAACTTCAGGCATGCTTTTCTCATTCTTTGGGACATCATCCTATAAATCCTACAAGCAGAGTCTATGAGACCTTTGTACACGAGAAGCAAAAACTACAGACTTACTCATTTTCAATGGAAATATACTAAGAGCAATGGGACATCACAAGTAAAGACTGGAACAATCACCACCATCCTCAATAGGCTTAGAAATTTTAGTTGTTGATTGTAATGGTGAAAAAAACAGGCCATCGACTCTCATTTATTGAGCCACTAGACCGTGTTAATCATCAATGCTCAGTGAATTCCAACATGAGAAAGCAAGAAATCAACCATTGGATTATGAATCACAATCGTTAATCACCCAAGTGCATGAAAATATATGTATCATCCTTAATGATTATAGGAGAATAATCATCCATGTGCATCAAGATCAAACCTAATTAATTTTGTAGGTACCCCTACCATTAATACTCGCTCGTGCGAAGCAAAACAACTATCATTCTCACATCTCTAGTTTTAAATAATTTCCCTTGATCTCCTAGTGAAGTGGCACATTAGATGACTCAGATTGGGTCAATCATATTTGAAATTTCACCACAATTGCTCACCAATTCCCATCCAATGGAATTCAACTAGCTAAAAACCAACACATCCATCCATGGGCTCCACCATTCATCTCCAAGTAGAGGAGAACTCCACGTGGTGGCATCTCATAGACCGCATGGCTTTTTAATAAAGCATTAGCTTATTCACGTGGGGTGAGTGGGGAACGACTAAGATTTAATCTCACCATCGCATCTCAGTCATTGATCTAAAAGCTTAATGTGTCGAGTTCAATAATAAATACTAGGTCCCACACCTGCTAAGGGACACATTTCCTTCGCCCACTTACCCTGCAGCTTTTGATAAACCATTATTTTATTAGTGTGAGGCTAGCAGGGAATGGCCAAGATCAATTCTTGAGATCAAATGGTCCATCAAATTTGCACATGTGACAAAGTTAGTCTTAAAAATGGGACCATGACTAGGTCAACAAGAACTTAACCCTCAAGAACAAAAGACTTAAGACTTAAGCCTTTTATCATATAAAATATTTATCCTGACTATGGAAGAATTAAAATGATAGGAAGGTGTTCAGTGACCGACTTACTTAAACAAAGGGGCTAGTAAAACAATGATTTCAAAAGGCTCAGGTGACAACTTAGGTGACCAACAACCGAGAGTAATGAGTCAATGCAGAAATAGAATTTCTAGGGGTTTAAGACCCCAATATTGTGAAACAAGGGCTTTTTAGACAAAATCCCTAACCCTACCCCTAGATGCAATGGCTTAGAATCATGACCAAAACAAGGACCTGATCAATATTTTCAAAAAAAAATTGGGATCTCTACCAGTGGCTCATGCTCGGGGATGCACACCCCTAGTGGGTATGGAAAGAATTCAAATCTCATGGTTGAAGCATACTAGCAAAGAAGCAGGGAAAAACTAGGGTCTTGCCCGGACAAGGCAAGCAGACACAACCAAAAGCAAACACATCAAATTTATTTACAATATTTACATAACTATACATGGTTCCATCCTTTTTAGAGGCCTATGTTGATGTATAGACCATTAAGCCTGCCTCATATAATTCCACTAGCTTCAATATTCAAATTGGTGGCCCAAGGCCCCCACAAACTTGGAACCAATTCTTACCTCTATCAAAGACTTTATCCTCAACTTTCTACACTGGATCAACACTTTTACCAAGCATTTCTAAACAATCAACTCCATTGTGATTAACACCATCAACCCCAAATGTCATATTTCCAGGATTGCCCTATTCACTAGCCTACTCCAATACAAGCTTATCTAGTTGAATTGAAAAGGTGAAACATTGATATTCCATTTGATCATTAACATCACCAAATTTTACAACATATTCAATCTGCACATCAAATAGAAAACCTTCATAAATACTTTGGTATATGCCATGAAAACCACCCCTAGGTGTATCAAAATGAAAAAATTCACTTTCAGGGGCTTCATTAAATTGGGCATCATGACATAGACATACATTTAAGCACTATGATTTGGACACACCATAACACACCTTGGTTTTCAAGAGATGGATATCATATTCACCATTGTCATCCCAGAAATGAGTAAATTCCTTCATATCAGGCTTAGTTACAAACTCTAATTCATTTTCCAAATCCTTATTCAATTCAATGAAAAATTCTTTGAAAGTAGGCTCAAATAATTCAGGAGAATCAAGGTCAACACAAGGGTATTCATATGCACTAGTAACTTCATGTGCACAATCAGCTGGTAGGAATATTAACCTATGTGCCAAAGACTCACAGTTATCTAAAATTTGTTCACTAGTAATTGAAAAAGCACCTTTGTTTTCCCTCACAAAAGTGCTTTCCTCATTGGATGAAAACATATCCATAATCATGATGTGAAGATAATGAACATCAACAAAGAACTCAATTTCACATTCACCAACATGAGATCCACCATTTTTTGCGCCATTTGGCTACTCTACACATGGACCAAAAGTTTTTGTAATATCAACACAATTTGAATATTCATCAAATCATTTCACATTATCAATGGGTAATAATGTTGATTCAAGGTCCATGCACTTATTAGAATGCACAACTTGATTATTCAATAATGAACCCCTTCCTTCATCAATGTGTATACCATCATCATCTTCTTCATGTATAACTAACATTTCCATCTTAGTTTCACACAAACAATTATGAGAAGTCGAGATACAAGTACGTTCATCATAATTTTCATCATTTCTAGCACTATACTCAGGATTAGCACATTGAACAATCACATTTTTATGTTTAAATTCTCCATCATTCAAACAATTAATAGGCTTAGTCGATAGCAAACCCAAATCACATTCCAGGTATGCATCAAATGCAGTTTTTTCATCTGCTTGTGAACAAGTAGTTTCATGAGTATCAATATCATTTTATCCTTCATGTGATTGAAGTATCTCTAGAGTATCCCCATAAGAGCATAAACAACCAAAAACTTCAATCTCATCATGATCATTAATCTTACCCACAATATCTATACCAAATGTAAAATTTTCATAGGTAATATTCCCAAGGAACTCATCAATGTATTGCTTTGTTTTCCCCTAGCCACATTCTAACCTTGTGTCAAATGCATCATCAGGGTTCTCACCAAAGAGTGGGTTTTACCTAAAGTATTAAGGGTCACCATTTCTCACATCAAGTACTGGTGGAGGCTCATCATATAAGGGATTCTACCTTATTTTCATTGTTTCCATACACATTTTTTCCTCCTCACTATGAAGGTTGAAATCCTTCAAGTCACCATTGCACTCAAAATTATTGTAATCACTTGAAGAACATAGAGATAATTTTTCAACTTCATCCTCATCATTGGTAATTGACTCACATTCTAAAAACTCTTCACATGAAGAAAATTGTTCACTCTCAAGCAAACATACATTCCCATCATTATCAGCATATCCCTTATTTGAAACAAAGGATTTCATCTCTACTTCATAAGAATAACCATAATCAACAAAGGAATAACCAGACTCAATATCATCACAATTACTATAGCCATACAATTCACCAATACTGAGACTACATTTAGGTTCCTTAGACTGAATTCCTAAAATTTATTTTCAATATCTTGATCATTGATTTGTGACAGAATATCAATAAAATTTACACCATTGTCATTGATCAAATCATGACATGGGATGACCTCTTGTGTCTCTCCTATTTATTCACTATCCAAGACATCCTAGTGATGAAATTCAAGCATACTCACTTTTTCCTCATATTGTGTATCTTCATCTTCATCATTGTTGTGTTGATCCACATATATGCTACTTGTGAATTGATTACAACCATTACATTCTCCCACACAACAAGATAGATGCTCATATTCTTATACACTCTCTTCACTTGTTTACAATGCTTTATGATCCTTCTCCACAAGAAAACCACCACTAGCATTCTGAGGCATCACATGTTGTGCATAATCACACTTAACTCCGTCAAAAATATTTATCCAATCAATTACTTGGATCAAACTGTGAGGCTTCAATTCCTTTGGAAAAGTACTCAACCCTGACTAGTAGATTTCACAAAACAGATCAATCCATAGTGAATCCTTTGGTCTAACATTTATGGGTACTTCCAATAAGGCATCCAAGAATCTTAAAAACATATCATAGGGTGATTCTTCTTTGTGTCTTTTTATTTCATACAATTTTTTAACAAAAGACATCTGATCAATTTTGTTTAAATTTTTTTGGTGCTCAACTTGAAGCTCACTATGATCCGCATATTGAGATGATGGGAAAATAAGGGCAGAAAAATCCTTACCATATTGACTAACATCTCTATTACTTGATCTATTGGCTCCATTTGTGTGTGATGTGCTAGGATAACCAACATTAGTAGCCAAATACCCTTTCATCATTGAGTATTTTAAGTTGTTCTCAATGTTCATGGCACTTTGATATGCCTAATGTAATGTTACATGCTCTTTATCCCTTAATAGATAGCTCATCTTACTATTGAATTCACCAAGATACACAATCAAACACTCAGCGGTCACGTATTTTTAGGAATATCCCTTATGGCCTTTGCAAATCTAAGATTGAAAGCAAGAACCAACTCATCTTCATTTCTATGGATTTCAATAAAGTTTTTTCTTACCACATTTGGATTTACCCTTTCGCCAAATTGTTCCATGAACATTACTTTAAACTCATCCTAGGAGTGTATAGAGGATGTTGGTAAATATGAGAACCAATCTCTTGCATCTCCTTTTAAAGATTGAACAAATAACTTCATGACAACATCCTCAAAATCCAGTTCATGATCTCCCATCATGTCAAAAAAATCCTATAGATGCTTGCTTGTTGATTCAGACTTCTCACCATTGAACTTTGCTACCTTATCTCTAATTTTAGATGGTACAACATTTGGGTAACCACAAATGCTACTAAAATTTATAGCTCTGTACCTTTCAGTACTAAATTTTCTTTGATATGACAGGGTTTCCCCTTTATGCATTATCGCATTTAGTTCCCCACAAGGATGCATAGTTTGACAATTCATTTCTTACACCTTTACAAGGCTTTGTCATATTTACCTTATAATTACATAGGGAAATTCAAACTCCCTTTGCAATTATTATCTTGAGCCTTTACAATGCACATATTCCATCTCTACTTTGCTTAAGATCCTCTAATAGGTAAAATTCAAAGATATAACATACTTCTTTATCATAGCACATGAATTTTGATTTAAACTTTAGAAGCAAGTAAAATTATCACTACTATTTCCCTTCTTAGTGCTATTTAACCTAATTGGAAACAATTTACATCTTAAGTCTTAAAAATTTATCATAAATTACTTGCAATTATATAATACTTTCTATAGATTTATGAGAATACCTAGAAATTTGTAGCAACTGTTAACCTTTTCTTCTTGACTAAAAATCTGCAGATCTAGTACTTTTCTATAGTCATTATCAGGTTCTTTAGTCAAAGGCACCACCTCTCTTCATAGAGGACTATACTTCAAGTAAGTATGAAGTTATTTCAAAGTTAAATCTCATTATGGGTCTTCTCCAACAGCGAAGTCGTATTTTGATCCACCAAATGCATGACTTTGTGATGTTACAATCTACAACTTGAGATTCAAAATTCTCTCCAGTAGAGTCACCAATTTTGTTGGTGTTTTTTTCCAGCAGAACCTTGAAATCCTCTAAAGGGTAGCATACCCTTATGCTCAAGAATCTTCAAAGGTAGTGGCCAACAAACAAGTAGAAATTCTAAGGCCCTTACTCCTACTCTTTAGGCTCTATGAGACCTAGGAGGGTATTCCTTATCATGTTCATGTGGTGTTTATCTGATTAAGAACACTTCTATACATGGATCAATTCCTATTAAGTGCAAATAGACATCGTTCACTAAAGGTTTGGTTGACCTTTGAGAAAATTTCCATCTATTGCTAGGAATACATCGTAATTGAAATATTTTTTAATGATTTTCATTCTCACTCTGAATCTCTAGCCGAGTGCATTACTATCTCATTTATCTTTAAAATATTCTAATGAAGAGAATAGTGCTTCATCTTTGGGAAAATGGAGTCAAATTTGTAACAATCAATAATATATTAGCCATTTAACTCATAAATTGGTGAGCTATTTATCACACTACTTTGTAATATGACAATTCACAACATCTAAAAATGTAACTTCTTACCAAATCCTATACTCTTCCTTACAAACTTGTGACCTCATTTAAGCATCTAATCAATTCTTTGAATTGAAGTAGAAATGAACACACACATCAATTAAAACAATTGAAGATAAACAAAAAGATCATTGATATTTTCGTTTATATTTTGTATGGGAGTTACATAGGAGAGTATGCATTCTAGAACTAAGATATCTTTGACTTCTATGAAACTATTTAAGATCTTTACATATGTGACTCTGACCCTAGACTCCAAATAGTTCTATTCATTAGTATTTTTTACAATATCTTTCTTCCTAAGCTCATATTTTCACTCAAAACCCTTATGAGATTCAAAATTCAAACCCTTTGTAATGAGCCGTGAAATTCCTTTTATAGAACAAGGGAGCAACAAAAATCCAACTCAATTATAGTTACAATTCCATTTCAAAACTAATTTTTCCTGTATTTGAGATATTCCTCGAATGGTTAGACGTAATCATTTGCAGAACATGGGAAACAAAATTTCACACCATCATTCGAAGAAACCAACCGATATCGCCAAAATCATTGTTGGCCATTGTCGAGCCTTAACGTCCCATGTCCATGTTGAAAAAGTAGATTCTTCATTATACCAACTAGAAAGCACCCAAGTTAGCATAAAAGACAAAAACCACATATGCAGAGAGAGCTAGAACAATCACCACATCAATATTATCATCAAAACATAAAAACCAGAACCCAAGAAGCAATCCCACTCAATCAGAACTAGAATACACATGCCCACTTCATGTTCTTGCAAAGGTCGAAGAAGCTACCACTTCTTCATCGATGTCCTTTTCAACAGTAGAATAAGTATGCCCACTTAGTGTCCTTATTGAAATTGAGGAAACTACCACAATCTCATCATCTGAGTCTAGTAATTCAGTCTTGGCCATAAGATACTGATGGTAAACTAAATCAATCTCAATCTCACTATCTAAGGGATCACTTGAGACTTCAATGGGAGAATGATGCTTTCCTAGATAAGCTCGACGGTATTTGTTCTTCCTTAATACTTCCTTCTTAGGCCTACCATACTTCTTCCCTTTCCCTTTGACTAGTTCCTCGAAAACAATTCTACTTCTTAGATGATAGGCACGCTTGACAACATTCTATGCAGATTTCTTCCCTGCTCTTGTCTTCTTCCTTTGAGTTATAGGAATTTTAGGCATGCCTTGCTCATTCTTTGGTACATCATCCTATAACTCCTACAAGTTGAGTCTATGAGTCCTCTGTATAGGGGAAGAAAAAACTACAGACTTACTCATTTTCACTAGAAATATACTGAGCAATGGGACTTCACAAGTGCAGACTAGAACAATCACCACTCTCCTCACAAGGTTAGAAATTTTAGCTGTTGATTGCAATGGTGAAAAATAAATGCCATCAACTCTCATTTATCAAGCAACTGGAGTGTGTTAATCATCAATGCTCAATGAATGCCAACATGATCAAGCAAGCAATCAACCATTGGATTATGCATCACAACTATTAATCACCTAGGTGCATCAAAATCTATGTATCATCCTTAATGATTATAGGAGAGTAATTATTCACACGTATTAGGATCGAGCCTAATCAATTTTGTATGCACCCATGCCACTAATTCTCACTCACGCAAAGCAAAATAGCTATCATGCTCACATCTTTGGTTTTAAATAATGGCCCTTGATCTCCTGGTGAAGTGGTGTGTTGGACAACTTGGATTGGGTCAATCATGTTTGAAATTCCACCACAATTGCTCACCAATTCTCAGCCAATGACATTCAGCCAACTAGACACCAACACATCCATCTATAGGCTCCACCATTCATCTCCAAGTAGAGGAGAACTCTATGTGGTGGCATCTCATAGACCGTGTGGATTTTTAATAAAGCATTACCTTATTCGAGTGGGGTGAGTGGGGAACAACTAAGATTTAATCTCACCATTGCATCTCAACCGTTGATCTAAAAGCTTAAGGCGTTGGGTTCAACAGTAAATACTAGGCCCCACACCTACCAAAGGACACACGTACTTCACCCGCTTACCTCATGGTTTTTGATAAACCATTATTTTATTAGTGTGAGGCTAGTGAGGAATAGCCAAGATCAATTCCTGAGATCAAATGGTCCATCAAATCTACACATGCAACAAAGTTAGTCTTAAAATTGGGGCATGACTAGGTCAATGAGAGCTTAACCCTCAAGAACAAAAGACTTAACACTTAAGTCTTTTATTATATGAAATATTTAGCATGACTATGGAAGAATTAAAATGATAGGAAGGCATTCAGTGACCAATGGACTTAAACAAAGGGTCTAGTAAAACAACGATTTCAAAAGGCTTAGGTGACTGGCAATTGGGAGTAACGAGTCAATGCAGAAATAGAACGCCCAAGGTTTTAAGACCCCAAGATTGTGAAATGAGGATTTTTTAGAAAAAAACCCTAACCCTACCCCTGGACACAATGGCTCAAAATCATGACCAAAAATAGGACCTGATCAAGAGTTCAAAAAAAAAAATTGGGAGCTCTACCACTATGGTACATATTTGAGGATTCTAGTAAAATTTATACTCGATCACTAACATATCTCCCTATCATGTATTTTGAAAATCATTCAACTTCTAGTTAACATATAACTATGGTAGCGACCTTTTCCTAAAAATGAATATGAACTTGTCCCATGTCAAATTCATGGAACCCAACCCCAACTCCGTATTCATCCACCAAGTGGATACTTCTCTAAAAATTTGATAAGCCCCCCAAACTACCTTGGCTATCACAAAAAAAAATTGAATTTTAAAATATTTTTTATATCATTGAGGCATGCCTCTAGTCCATCCCCTATTACAATCCCATAAAATTTAGGTAGATCAATCTTTCTAACATCTCAAGCAAGATTATTAGCTAGTTATTTCTTTGCATTTGTTTACCTCATTTCCTCTTCCTGATTCACCTGGTCTTCCTATGACTTGTTGATGGGTTTTTTTGCACCTCCTCAACATAGATAGAACATAAATGCTCTATCTCTCTTGAAATATAATTCCTACAAACAAGTTGCAAAAAATATCCCAAGGTCTCGCAAGTGTCAGGTCAAGACAATGCTTGGAATAATTTAGTTGGTTGATGTTATTTGTTGGTAATCACAAGGAGGCCTTTATGGTTTACAAAGCATGGGAAGTTGGGTCTGCAAATGGAGTTTCAAAATGTTGGAAATGAATGAACAGTGGCTGCCCACTCAGAAAGCAAGTTGGAACTCACTTCAATCACCAAGTCTGACATTGGTGTGGTGCTTGGAATCCTACACTAACAAGGAACTGAAAGAAATACCAAAAGAGAAAGGGTTGAGAGTGTTGTTCTAAATCTAAGCTATGAATGAATAGTAACAATGGAGGATGCTATAGTAGATAGAATCCCATAGAACTAGGTTTTTCTTGACCAAGAGAAACCTATAGCTACACAAAACCAATGCAATCTTCTAAGGCCTGTAGATTTTTAGATTGTGCATTCACCTCATGAATATACAATTGAACTAAGTTGTAGCATACGAATTAGCTCATACTAGCTTTGTAAAGTAATTAATCATCAACAAACCACAAAAAAGCATGAGCTGGAAGTGGATCCAATAATGTAACAACAACCACCATTAAAGACATTCAAGAAACTAAAACTAACACTAACATTGAGGTTGAATCATGCATGCAAAATGAGCAAGCTCAAAGAAACCACCCAAAATAATGTAATGCTCCCTTCTATTGCTGCAAAATTCCCTTTACACCACTTCACCAAACACTTACAAATGAGGAGCAATCCCTTATTTATAGTTTTCCAAAGCTAAAATGAATGGCTAGGATTTAATTGTAATGAATGGTTAGATTCAATACAAGTTAGGGTTTCACCTACCCCCAATATTTCACAATTTGAAATAAGCTATTTTGTCCTCTACTCTATTTTGTCTTGTAGCCTATTTTTTCTTTTAGACACTATATTAGTTTTGTCCTCTAGCTTCCTTCTCTAAACTACTAAAAGTTGCCTCTTTTTGATATATTTGCGGCATCCTTTTAGCCAATCAAGCGAGACTCATTACTGATTTGTGTTATTGAGAGAAAAATATGTTGCCCCTAATCTCGGTGGACAACTCTTTGATTCTTTAGCACTGATTTCTTTGGCATGCATTCATATGTAAGTTGGTCCTCCCTTGGCACACACTCATGGATAAGTAGATCCTCCATTTTGGTAACCTTAGATCTCCATTGGCATATTTCATATGCGGGAATTTGTGACACAACATCTTCTATAGCAAGGTTGACCATCACCCTCTGCTTGAATTCATTAATGCTTACATGCCCAAGGTTTGTGTCTGAAATTACGTCCCAAGTGGAGGTGAGCTTGGAGGTTCACTCCACCCCATGGAATTGATACTTCATCTAATCTTTTCCTCTTTTCCTCTTGGAATGCATGGAGCCTTCTTTCCTATATCAACTTTCTCAGCAGACCTCCTTGATGGACCCACAACAAGTTAGATAAATCTTGCATGCAAAGATGTAGTAAGTGCATTCATATATAAATCAGGGCAAGCATAGTCAAATCCTACAAAATGGGGGTTATATCTAGTAATGCATCATCAGAGGGTCATAAAATTCATCAATATTAATCATTTAAGGCTCATTTGAATCATATACACAAATACGAGCCTAGGGATGCGGGTTCCCTGGGCTGGAAGCCACTAGGAAGGAATTAATGAGAAAATGGCCTTGGAGCCACGAAGACCCATGGATGGCGACCCACACACGGAATCCCATGAATGGCGATCCGCACATGAAAACCCACAGATGGCGACCCCACATGAAAACCCATGGATGATGACCTGCACATGGAATCTCATGGATGATGACCCGCAATGAAATTCCTACAAAGTCACAAAACTTAGGAAATTTGAGATTTTTCAATTTTAACATGTGGGAAAAGGGCTAGAATGAGTGCCAAGACATATTTCCTTAAGATTTGACTCATTTTGAAAAATGCAAAAATTTGGGATGTAGAAGCCAAATGGTCTGGCACCCTTTTGTAATGGCATTTCATAAATGGCATTCTCTAGATAGACTTCCACAAACAGACTTTTGTAGTGAAGTTTCCACAATGTCTAAACACTTGGAAAATTTGACTCAAACTTCCTTGGGCATGTGGAAACATTCATTTTATGGGCCCTAGATGTTGAAAGCTTGAAATTTGTACCCTTATTGAAATGTGGAGATTTGGAATGTAGAAGTTATAGGGTCGGGCATTGTAAAGAAAATGGCATTCCCCACACAGAATCCCACACATGGAAACCCATGAATGGTGACCTGCACATAGAAACCTGTAAATGACAACCCACACATAGAAACCCACAAATGGTGACCCACACACAAAATCCCATGGACGGTGACCCGCAATGAAATTTTTGCAACTTCTTGAAACTCAATGAAACCTTGGCAATTCACTTATGCATCATGGAAACATCTCAAATCCATAGGAAACTTGTCCATAAAGTCAAAAAATGAAGGAAAAATTCAAGCAAGTGAGAAGGGACCAAGCCAGAAGGAGCAAGGCAAAAGTGAAAAAAAAAGGTCCCTGCCTTTGGTGGGGCATGTGTGCAAAACATGCACAACAAATGGAGACTTGGCTAGGGAAATTCTCCAAAGCGTTCTGATGAAAAATTGGAATCATGAACCCAAAATCTCTAGTTTTGACCCTCACATTAGGGAAAACAAACTAGACACTTGACCAAAGGATCAAAACCACTAGTCAACCCAACCTTTAGTATGCTAAAAATCTAAGTGTGTGCAGATGCATTGATTCCCTCCTTAAGCCACTGTGGGAACCGAAGCTCCATCAAGTTAAGATACATAATTGATTCTAACTCCAAAAGCATCTGGGACATTGCCTCGCTATAAGTCAGGCATCAATAGCCCAATGAGGTTGTCGATGTGATTCTCTTGAACATTTCTCTATTGTCGGTCAAGCGTCCATAGCCCCGGTAGAGTTGTTTGTATCCCCCCAAAGGTTGAATTTATTTCTTTTCTTTCTTTTTATTTTCCTTTTTTCCATTCTTTCTTTTCATTTCAACCTACAAGTAATGAAGCTTGCACTCAGGGCTGAGAATCACACTGGCACTGAAGTAGAATTTTATATTTTTTACTTAACTAGACTTTGCATAAGACCTATAGTGACCTCCAAATTCTTAAAGTGTGAAAGGTGTAAGATTTCATAATACATCATAGTTGGACTAAACCAATGAATTATTCTCTTTGAGTCGAATACCGAGGTTACTTGACACTAACAAAAGACCTTCACCATCCACTTTGAAAACTTGATTAGAGTTTCTCAAATAAATACTTAGAAAACCTCCCTAGGTAATGAAATGGTTGTTGTGCTTACAAACATACCTAGTAGGGAACAAGGGGACCCTGAGTGAAGCAGCAAAGTGGAAGCAAGTGGAAGCAAACAAAAAGAAAACTAACCTAAAGCAACAACCTAAACTAACCAAAGCAAGAAAGTGAAAGCAAATAGTAGGGAAACTACTCTAAAGCAATCTAATCTATGAAAAACCAACTAAGCTAAAAAAATAAGGAAAATGAGACTATATACATGAAACCTACACTACTCGAACCAAACTATGTTCAAAGATATTCACAATGAAGCACATTCAAGAATGACAAATTGACATTTACGCCCATTGGATTTCGTAATGCATGTATAAGTAGAAGGGAAATCGTTACAATTCTAAGCCATGCAAACTCATCCTTATATTCAGAAAAATGAAGTTCAATGTTGCAGCATTCAAATTCGATAACACATCCAGGAAAAACCAAAAGTTGAGGCATTCATCAAGCCTGTGATCAACCCATAAGCAAGTCCTTCTTCCCTCATTCCCGTAATCAAAATGATAAGCATTATTTTTCATAAGAGCAAGGAAAGATAAAACCTAGATATCATCATGTGAAGGTGGCAATGTTTGATGATCAAGAATGAGCATTGCATCATTGTTCATTGCATTGGCAGCCTCAAGTGGACACAATGGATGTGAAACATCCCTCTTGCATTACAAATTTGTAGATCACAATCAAATTGATCAGGCAGTAGATACTATGAAGAAAAAATTTTAAATACAAGGAACCTTGCACCTGATTTGGAAACTCTATAAGGCTAAGAAAGTGATTCATCCAACCCTCCTTCCAAGCTACCAGTGGGACCTGCAGCCTCCATCGACTGTTCTTTGAGGAGATAGAAATTATCATATTGATCCTCCATAGTCCATGGCTCTTCTTGCTTTTTGTCTTCAAAAGGTAGCATGTTGTCCCATCTCATTTCCCTTGTATGGATCTAAATTGTATGATGCTCCATGTTATAAAAATATGATATGGATGAACGTGTCCTATTACAACTCTCGATTTGCATAGGAGGATCAACAATGGAAAAGGCGTAAAGACTCCCTATTGCAACTTTCCCTTGTGGTTGAAATGGTATATCACCCATGTGAGTAGCCTCCAAGACATCCCTGCCTTGGTCTTCTTCTCTATACAGTTTTTGTGATGCATCAGGATGTTCACTTGTTTCCTCTTGTTAATCGTCATTGTAGATGGAAATAGAGTCCCTTTCCCAATCTGGGAACTTTAATGTTTCACCGTTCGTAGGTTCGATTGATATGTCTTCATTAGTAACATCTTATGAAATGTACTCTTCCTCAGTGTCACTATACCTTTGTGGAAAAATTCCAAGTGGGAAGTAATCAACAAGTAACATTGGCTCATTAAGGGGATTGAGGTATGATGTATGATTTCCCTCTGAAAGTCCTTTGTAAAGCCTATCATCCATCATGTATAAATTCTCTACAAGAGGGGAAAAATCTTGATGATTGATGGACAACTCTTCCATTTGATTTGCTTCATTGTTCAAATATTTAGGATGGTATTGTTCTTCCTCTATCATTGTTCCAACATTTTCTTGAGGGATGCCTTTAGCTAAGTTGTCCCTTGACTCATGTTCTCCAACCTCTAGCTCAATCCTTAGAGCAACTATAGGATGTGGTGCACTTGTTTCTCCACTTGTTCTTTAACTTACTTGATTGCTTCTTGACATAGCTCACATGCGAACTCAGGATGTGTCGAATCCTAGAGCCTACACCATTCTGGCAGCAATAACATTTCCAAATCCACTTGGTATCTTAGCTCTAACCAATCCCTCACAAGTCTTGAGATGAGTTTGTTATATCTTTCCACTATCAGATCTTCATCAATTCCTAGGGAAGGAGCTTGATGGTGGACTGCCTCCACTTGTAGTTGTTCCCACTCCCTTAGATCTTCCCTTTTGAAGGCCTAATTTCCTTCATTCACTAAAAAGAATCCTTCTAATATTATTTCACTTATGCTTTCATCATTCTTTTTTGATACCCCAAGAGTTTTGGCCTCATCCTCTGTCTATTTTTTAGCATTTGTGTTGGTTGTCCTAGGATATACTATTACAAATTCTTCAGACACATCTTTTGGGTATGGCCTTTCAACTACTAACTATTTTTTTTCTTGAGTGGATGAGTGTTCTTCATTGTTGGTTGGCTGCTCAATCTTCCCAATCTACTCTGAACAACTCCTAACTTGGTTAATGATGCTTGCACATGAAGAGTAGGTGAATTCTGAGTGGGGTGCATTATCGACCCTGCACCACCCATCCATTAGTACTTCCTCTAGTCTTAGTCCCTCCTTGTTTCCCAAGTGTTCTTGGATCAACTCCTTGAAGTCTTTGGCTACCATGTTAGCAAATTTTTCTTCTATATCTGCAAGAGCTAAGGGTTGGTATATTTCCCAGAAGGGGATTTTTCCTTGCAAAACCATTTCAATTTTGCCCAAGAATGTTAAACATTCCATTTCATTATGTCTACAAGTATCATGAATTTTGTATTTGTCTACTAATGCAAATTGTTGCAATGGATTCTTTAATCTCCTCCTTAAATCTTCTTGAAGCTAAGTAATGTTGATTCGCAATTGTTGCTCCATCTCAGCTTAAATCTTGTTTACCTCCAAAATTTTATAATTTTAAATTTCCATCATATGATGAGATATGTCTATCTTAGACTTTACTTGAAGGTGCATTCAACTCCCAACTTTCTAGCCTTGAGCTCAGCCATTCCCTCCTTCTAGCACCATTTTTGTTGATGGGTGCTTTTGCACCTCCTCAACATAGATAGAACATAAATGCTCTATCTCTATTGAAAGATAATTCCTACAAACAAGTTATAGAAAATATCCCAAGGTCTTGCAGGTGTCAAGTCATGACAATGCTTGTAATAATTTAGTTGGTTGATGTGATTTTCTAGTAGTCATAAGGAGGCCTTTATGGTTTACAAAGCATGGGAAGTTGGGTCTGCAAATGGAGTTTCAAGGTGTTGAAAATGAAGGAATAGTGGTTTCCCACTCAAAATAGCAAGTTGGAACTCACTTCAATCACCAAGTTTAACATTGTTGTGGTGCTTGGAATCATACACTAACAAGGAATCAAAAGAAATAGAAAAACAGAAATGGTTAAGAGAGTTGTTCTAAATCCAAGCTATGAATGAACAGTAACAATGGATGATGCTACAGTAGACAAACTCCCATAGAATTGGGTTTTTCTTGACCAAGAGAAACCTATAGCTACACAAAACTAGTGCAATCTTCTAAGGCCTGCAGATTTTTCAAATTGTGAATTCACCTCAAGAACATATAATTGAACTAAGTTGCAACATACGAACTAGCTCAAACTAGCTTTGCAAAGTGATTCATCATCAAAAAACCACAAAAAGCATGAGTTGGAAGTGCATCCAATACTATAACAAAAACCACAATTATAGACATTCAAGAAACTAAAACTAACACTAACATTGAGGTTGAATCATGCATGCAAAATGAGCAAGCTCAAAGAAAACACCCAAAATAATGCAATGCTTCCTTCTATTGTTGTAAAATGCCCTTTACACCAATTCACCACACACTTAAAAATGAGGAGAAAGCACCTATTTATAGTTTTCCAAATCTCAAATGAATGGCTAGGATTTAATTATAATGAATGACCTAGATTCAATACAAGTTAGGGTTTCACCTACCCCCAATATTTCACAATTTAAAATAGGTTATTTTGTCCTCTTCTCTATTTTTTCTTGTAGCCTGTTTTGTCTTTTAGCCAGTATAGCATTTTTGTCTTCTAGTTGCCTTCTTTGAACTGCTAAAAGTTTCCCTTTTTTTGATATATTCATAGCATCCTTTCAGCCAATCAAGTGGGCCTCATTATTGATTTGTGTTACTGAGAGGCAGATATGTTGCCCCTAATCCGAATGGACAACTCTTTGATTCTTCAACACTGACTTCTTTGGGATGAATTTATATGTTAGCTAGTCCTCCCTTGGCATGCACTCATGGATAACTAGATCCTCCATTTTGGTAACCTTAGATCTCCATTGGAATATTTCATATGCAATCCTTTAACATCTTCTATAGCAGGGTTAAAAAACACCATCTACTTGAATTCATCAATGCTTTTGTGCCCAATTTTTGTGTCTGAAACTACATCCTAGGTGGAGGTGAGCTTGGAGTTGTACTTCACCCCATGGAATTAATACTCCATCTAATATTTTTCCTCTTTTCCTCTTAGCATGCATGCAAGCTTCTTTCCTTTATTAGCTTTCTCAGCAGACCTCCCCAATGGACCCGTAGCAGGTTCCATAAATCTTGCATGTAAAGATGTAGTAAGTGCAATTATAAATAAATTAGGGCAAGTGTTAGTAAAATCCTACAAAACGGGGGTTAGATCCAGTAATGCATCATCAGAGGGTCATAAAATTCATCAATATTAATCATTTAAGGCTCATTTGGATCATATACATGAATGCAGTCCTAGGGATGTGGGTGTCCCTGGGCTAGAAGCCGTCAGGAAGGAAGTAATGAGAAAACAGCCTTGGAGCCATGGAGACCTGCAGATGGAAACCCACAGACAACGACCCACACAAGGAAACCTACGGATGGCAACCCACACACGGAATCCCATGGATAGCGACCCGCAAATGGAAACCTGCAAATGGCAACCCACACACGGAATCCCGTAGATGACAACCCACACACAAAATATCATGGATGGTGACCCACACACGAAAACCCACAGATGATGACCTATACATGGAAACCCACGGACAACAACCTACACATGAAATCCCACGAACAACAACCTGCAATGAAATTCCTGCAAAGTCACAAAACTTAGTAAAATTGAGAATTTTCAATTTTAGCATGTGGGAAAAGGGGTATAAAGAGTGCCAATACATATTTCCTTAATATTTGACTCATTTTGAAAAATGCTAAAATTTTGGATGCAAAAGTTGGAGGGTCTGATGCCCTTTTGTATTGGCATTTCATAAATGGCATTTCACAGATGGACTTCCATGGATAGAATTCCACAGTGAAGTTTCCACAATATCTAAACACTTGGTGAACTTGACTCAAACCTCCTTGGGCATGTGGAAACATTCATTTTATGGGCCCTAGATGTTGAAAACTTGAAATTTGTACCCTTCTTGAAATGTAGAGATTTGGAATGTGGAAGCCATAGGGTCCGATGTCGTAAAGAAAATGGCATTCCCCACACAGAATCTTGCACACAAAAACCCGTGGATGGAGACCCGCACACGGAAACCCGCGGATGGCGACCCGCACATGGAAACCCATGGATGGTGACTCACACACAGAATCCCATGGACGGTGACCCATAGTGAAATTTTTGAAACTTTTCAAAACTCAACAAAAAATTGGTAGTTCATTTAGGCATCATGGAAATATCCCAAATCCATAGGAAACTTGTCCCCAAAGTCAAAAAATGAAGAAAAAAATCAAAGCAAGTGAGAAGGGACCAAGCCAACAAGAGGAAGGAAAAAGTGAAAAAAAAGGAGGTCCCTACCTTCGATGAGGCATGTGTGCAAAACATGCACAACAAGACTCATTATGTTCTTCATTCTCATGGTGTCCTTGGTTCCATTCCTCACCTCCTTCCTGATCATGAAGTCTTCTGACTTCTTGTTCCAAAAAACACAATCTTTCCTTGGTCTCATTTAGGGATACAAAAATTTGGTCCAATTTAGTTTCCAAGTGACCTACGGCTTGATTTGATCCATCTTGAATACCTCCTATGTTTATTTTGGTCCAAACTATGATTGGAAATAATAAGTTAAAATGTCAAATTTTTAACCTATGATTTGATGCAAAATTACCAAATTTGAATAATTTAAAATTAATTAATATGCCTATAGTGCACATGCATAAGGTTATGCATTCAAATTTTATCACAATGAAACATCACACATTATTAAATGTAAGAGAAAGATAGTTTTTATTCATATAATAGTGGACATAAAGCACGCTTATTTAATTAGGATCCTTTTACATTTACAATGGTTTAACAAGTATTATTTAGATGAAGGAACCTCCTCAAGTTCTCCATCTTAATCCAATATTACACTAAAGGTAAGGTGTACACAAAGGTACTCCTCAAGAACCTCCCTACTCAATATTGGCACATCATGACCATAGCCAAAATGTATATCTTCAACCACCAAGATTTTTTTAATTATTATTATTCTATGGGTAGAAATTTTCATATGATTCTCTTTATCTATTCTTATTTATCCCAAAGTGATTACAAATATTGGAGAGCCATACTTTTACTTCAATGGTGGTTGGTCGCATGGTTTTTAATTTTGATTTCGAGTACTTGAATTTATTTCCTCCTTGCTTCTTTGACCTATACCCCCCATCTTTGCATTTTGTAGTCATGGAAATAGTACTCCCCACCTTTGAGGCATACACACAAGGATAGGGTCCCTATTTCACACTTACTACACTCAAGGACATCTTAGAGATCTCAATCCAATAAAGAATGGAGGGAGAGATCTGACAATAAGATATCCTAGGATATGATTTCAGATTACAAGAGGGGTTCACCAAGTTAAGAGCCTGGAAAGAATAATGCAATGTAACATGCAACACTAAACCCTAGTTTGGTGCAATGACCTACAAAATGACCTAGAAAAGTGTGTAAAATAAAACAGAAAGTTGCAAAATTGAATGTGTGCACCTAGAAACTTGTAGAGACTTAAATGGAGTCTGGAAATTCTACAAGTCCTAAAATTTTGGCCTACTAGTACTCATCCGCCATTCTGGGTGAATCAGTCCCAGTTCTGGATTTCTGCATAGGAGCAAATTTTGGGAAAAAGGGTATCTGAATCTGCAAAGATCTCTAAAATAAACCTATAGTGGGACTCATTCAACAATTATGGAAAATGAGTCTATTTTGTATTTTCTGTAACTTCAAAGTTTGAATCTTCTCTTCTCAGTCTGCTCAATCCGTTCCTCCAATTTTTCAGATTTGAAACTCTGATTTCGGGGTTGTAGATTACCTTTTAGTGAAGATTATGACCTTGCAAATGGGGAGACAATTCTAAAAAGTATATAACCTAATCTTCAATGATCTTTCAAACTCCAAGAAACTTAGATCTATAATCACACATGTAAAGAGGAGAAAACTTGTTGATTGTTAATGAAAATGATGTCTTATAAATCTACAACTCAACATGGAATGGGCATGAAGGATGTAGATTTTGATCTTGACAATAGGAGTAGAACAATGCTTGATCATGGATCTTCAATGCTACATCACAACACTAGCTCAATAACATGCTTGATGCTTTATAACATTTGACATGATGATGGATCTTGAATTGTTGTAACAATTGATGAAGAATTATGCCCTTGAATGCCTTAAAAATGATTTTGAATGCTCTCTTGATGATCTTGGAATGCTTAACTCTTGCTTTCTTGTCTTGATATCATTTAGGCTTATGTTGCTTTGGTGAAATAAGGATTTGAAAGGTTGTTTATATAGGCAATACACTCAAATGACTGTTAATTTGATCCGCAAGGCCAATATAGAAGAAATTTGAATTAAAAACACAATTTCCCTGCTCAAACCCTTAAAAATAGGCCAAATGGGACTCATTCGCCATCCTAGATGAATAAGTCCCACTTGTATGGGACTCATTCTCCCAAGGTGGTGAATGGGTCCCACAGGGGCTATTTTGCTTGCTAGAATGTCAGGGAGTCATGAAATTAACCTTATATGTTGATCTTGTCAGGTTTTTGTTAAATTAGGCCTTGGGATGCACAATATGGATTCATAGGAGCCTATTAAAAGGTCATAAATGCAAAGGGGCCCAAAATCCAATGTGAAAGTATAAATAAATACATTTTACAACATAACTTTAAGGAAAAATTGGGTCTATTTAACTTAGAAGGTCCCTAAATGTAATGTGGATGTGTAGAACACATTACAACACTAGATTAGGTCCACTTAGTTTACAAGCCTCCTAAGTTTAATGTCAAGGTGTAAATAATTACACTTTACAACACTAAATTGGGAAAAAGTTAGGTTTATTTAGCTTTAAAAGGGCCCAAGACCTAATGTGGATGTGCAAGACTCATCACAAAACTAAATAAAGGCATCATTAAGCTTAGTTCACAAGGAGGGCCCAAACAAGCAAGGAAAAAGTAGAAGGGATAATTTTTTGATGACTACATTTAGCCCCCACTTTAGTGAGAGGATGAACTTGCTTCAAACTCACACTAAAGTAGACATTCAAGAGGGGTCCAAGTGTACTGATTTAGATGGTCTAGGATAACCAAGATTGAGGAGGTGGTCAAACCCCCAAGATCCAAGATCCTAAGTCAAACTGACATGAGCACAATAGGACACACACAAGGTGTATGATATTCAACAAAACAAGATACATGAACATACGATGTCAATGAGTAAAAGAAGAAATAAAAATGAAAAGGACAAGAAAAAATGAAAAGATGTGGATCAACCTTCGACCATTTTTCCAACATGATGTGGATCAAATATAAGTTGTTTTTCCTGAGATGCATGCTCACTCTGAGGCAGCAGAACTTCAGGCTATCCACTAGGTGAGTAATCCAAGAAGGTGAGACACATACAACTAATATGCACTCACACAAATGCAAGTGGTTAAGGGAAATCCATGCCCTCGTTCGGCTTCCCATCAAACCATCCCAAAATTATGCCTCCTAATAACTTTGATAAGGTGCCACACAAAAATACTCTTTGAGCTTCATGAGACAAACAAAACTTTGTATGCTTGGAGCTCATGAACAAATAAGATGGCTCCACAGGAATGCAAAGTGTGTTATGCAAGGTGGCCATATAACAAATGTTGTAAATGCATAATAGTGTAAGGAATGCTCAAAGGGATTTTTCTTAGTTCATGTAAGGTCTCTTCTTAGGGAACATCAATCCTAATGTCTCCAAGAGAGGACAAATCAGAGAAATATCACGCTCTCAGAGGGAATCAAGCACAATGACACCACCAAGAAAAAGGAAACATAGCAAGAAAAAAGAAAATCTCATAGTGAAACATGAGTTTCGATGTATGCCCCCACTTTAAAGTGGTTGCTAACACCATTATTGTGAACAATTTATTTAAAGTAGAAGAAGAAATGAGAGATTATTCGGAAATCCTTATGCCAAGTCATATGTTTCTAAATCAAAGTATGTCACATGTGAGCCAACTTAAGGCATTTCATTCACATCCCAAGCTTGCTCTTATATGTACATGAAAGGTGAACAACTAGCCAAAAGAGACTACGAAAAGTGACATACGAGGACAAGGCTATCTAACCCCTTACCCCCACTTAGTGTAGGACAAGGATGAGCCGAATAAGATGAAAATAAGTTTTAATTAGAGGAACTAGGTGCTTCAACACAAGGAAGAGCACCACATTCCTTAAGATGTTGAATTTTATCACTTAAAGCCTTACATTCATTAGTAGCATGACAATAAACTCTATGATATGCACAAAATGAATTCTTGTAGTAAAATTTATTTCGTGTTCTTGGAGGAAGGGATATCAAATGATCTTGGAGGAGTCTTGACATGATACCCTCTTTATCAATGGTAGAAGGTGTTCCTTTATTTTGCGACAAAGATCTCTTTCTTAGTGCAAGATGTCATACTTACACAAGACTATTTAGATTGTGAGATTTTGTTCTCTCCTTTACTAGAGGGTGTAAAATCTAATGAATTTAAATCATTAGTGTTTTGTGTGATGACAATGATATTAAGCAAAGATTTTTTTGTTTCTTTCAAAGGATAACAATCAAGACCACTAGTGTCTATCAATTTTGGATGCACTATTTCTAAAGTCAACTTAGAAGAATGTTTTATAATAGTGTTGCTATTAAGTGAAGGCTTATTTGATGGGCTGATTTCTATCAAAGGATAATAACCAATACCATTAGTACTTTATTGTGTATGAGGTTCTATAGGGACACAGATACCTTGTTCTCTAGCACCACATCCTTTTCCACTATATCCAAGTTGTTTCATAAGCTTGTAACCTCTTCCATAATTTTTTTTCATTTATTTAGGGTTTGGTGGTTGTTGATAGTCAAATTCATCAAAGTTTGTTGTGTAATTTGTTGTCTTTTGCTCTAAAGTGGTTGAGGTGTATGCTTTTGAAGGGTCTTCCAAATTTTGCGTTGATATTACCACTTTTTCTTTTCCCTTGTCTGAATCTTTGTTTATGATCTTGTATTCTCCTATGAATGTAGGTGTAAAATCCAATGATCTAAAATCATCTAGTGATATCATTTTGAAAGGTTTATGACATGTAGCTTTTGGTTCTTCTTGCACAGCTTCCACTTGTGTAGTTGGTGTCAATGTTTTCAAAGGATTTTCTTTGTTTTTCTCAATGTTCAAGAAACTGTTTGGGTCAAGGTCAACTTCGATGTGTAAACTTTGTTGTTGTAGATGTATTTAATTTTACGATGAAGAGTAGAAGGCACCCCATTCATTACATGAATCCATGGTTTGCCAAGAAGGAGATTATATGAAATATTTTGAGGCATAACATGGATCGGTGTTTCTAATGTGGCCTTTCCAGCTTTAATAGGTAAAGTGATCACACCAAGAAGTTGTTTTCCTATATTGTCAAATCCCTTGATAGATAAAGAATCTGGTTGATTTTTTTATTTATCCACTTGATGCTTGTCCAAAAGTGTCACACTACACACATTAAGGGAAGATCCATTGTTGAAAAGGGTTTGATTTATCCTCGTTCTATTGTATTTAGCTATTATTATAAAAGTATCATTTTACTTTTGCACTTCCAAAGGGGGGAGTTCAATTTGGTGGAAAACAATGTCATCATTTATTTCTTGAATTAGGGTTGCTATGTCATTCAGTTGTGCATTAGAAGGGAAAGGAACCTGTTGCAAGGCATTTTGAATCATGTTATGATAGTGAGGGGATGATTGAATAAGGTCCCATAATGATATCTTAGTAGGAGTGCTCTTAAGTTGTTCAAGAAAATCATACTCCTTTTCCATTTTGTGTAGGAAAATGAGGGGGGCCAAGGTAAGATAGGATTAGGCAATGGGAGGGATGTTGAAGGTGCTTGTCTTGGTTACAGATTGTTCCTAGTGTTATATGTATGAGAAATGCTATTATGACTAAGCTATTGTGATACTTTACGCTTAGGTGGGTAAAGGATAAATTCAGGTTTGTTTCGAGTTTGAGGTTTGTGTGAAGGTGGGTAAAGAATTAGAGGATTTGTAGGATGTCCCATAGGGTATGTAGGAGGTCCATTAATCAAGGGGGATCTAATAGAAACTTGCACATTTATAACCTCAACAGTCTTGGTTTGATGTATTTATAATAAAGGGAAATCTAGAATCACCTTTTTATCATCATCTAAGGAAGCCAGCTTACTATTTTTGTCATTTTCTTGCACCATGATATCCTCCCTAGGAGGAGAGTTTTTAGGAGAACTACAAACCAAATGTTCTTGAAATTCAAGGATTGGTTCTTCCAAAATGACTTCATCACAAGTAGGGGAATGATCAATGGTTGGATTGTCATGTTTATCAATGATGACATTCTCTTGTTCAATAATGTTTTCTCTAGGGGAAGAAGGGAAATCAAGATTCCCATGATTTTCACTAATTGTATTTTCTAACATCAAAGTATCTTCTTCACAACTATGAGAGATACTAGGAGAACAAATGTGATTGTCATGATCATTTATGATTTCATTCCTTTGTTCCCTAATGTCTTCCAAAATAGGATAGGTAGGAGAATGATCATAGAGAGGGTTGTTATAGACCTTAAATGTTTGATCATCCGAAACCAACATATCTTCATCACTTACAATTTCATCCTCTAAAAAATTATCACAAGAGGGGAAGGTGTTGGGAGATGAATATAGGCTAGTTGGAGTTTCAATGGTTTCTTGTTGTGTTATGTTATCATTAGGATTACCTATGGTTGTTTCTTCTTGTTCATCAATGTCTTTCCTAATAAGAGAGGTAGAAGGAGAGAAACAAATAGGATTCTCAAAAATCTCATTGATTGGTTCTTCTAACACAAAAATATATTCTTTTCCAATAGGAGAGATATTAGGAGAAGAACGAATATGATCGTTAGGAATTTCCAAGGTTGTATTCTCTTTCACTAAAATACTCTCATAGGGAGGGGATATGAACTTTTTCTTAGCATTCCTAGAAAGGTAAGGTACTAACATTATTTGAACAAAAATGAAAAGCACTTCTAACCATCTTATTAAATTCTTTAAGAATGTAAAAATGCATATCCAACTTAGACAAAAAGTACTTTTATCCAATGTATGCAAAACTTTAAGAATGTAAACAATGTATATCCAAAAATGAAAAGCACTTTTATCAAACTTATGCAAATTTTTATGAATGTAAACATTGTATACGCAAAAATGACAAGTACTTTTATCCATATGATGCAAAGTTTCAGAAATGTGAACATCCGCAGATCTGATGATGCTTGTAATTGAAATGATTTCAAAAATGAGTACCCCAAACTAATGTTTTTGACCTAGATGCATAAAACAAATGTTCCTAAAACTTTCCATACTTAATAGTATATGTTACCAAGAGGCTTAGGAAGCACATAAATGAGGTTTTTGATGTTGTTAAAGGTAGTTTAAAATTTGTACTGGGACTGATTCACCCAGAGGGGTGAATGAGTCCCAGTTATGGTTTTTTTCAAAATTTTCAAAAAACTTTAAATGATTTTTATGCTTTTTAATTTGTATGATCTGTAACCTAAATGCAAATATATTTTTTAGATGTTTATTAATGATTTGAGATGAAAAAATTCAAACTATATGCACTTTCACTAATACAAAAATTTGAAACCCTAGAATGCTAATTAACTAATGCAACATGCAATGCAATGTTAATGCAAGCTAATTCTAGGATGATGAAGAACTCCAAATCAAAATTTATGATGTTTGAAATGTAGTCACCAAAAAAGTATCCCTTCTACTTTTTCCTTGCTTGTTTGGGCCCTCCTTGTGAACTGAGCTTAATGATGCCTTGATTTAGTGTTGTGATGATTTTTACACATCCACATTAGGTCTTGGGCCCTTTTAAATCTTAATAAACCTAACTTTTTCCCAATTTAGTGTTGTAAAGTGTATTTATTTACACCTTCACATTAAATTTAGGAGGCTTGTAAACTAAGTGGACCTAATCTAGTGTTGTAATATGTTCTACACCTTAACATTAGATTTAGGCCCCTTCTACGCTAAATACACCCAATTTTTCCTTAAATTAATGTTGTAAAATGTATTTATTTACACTTTCACATTGGATTTTAGGCCCCTTTGCATTTATGACCTTTTAATAGGCTCATATGACTGCATATTGTGCATCCCAAGGCCTATTTTAACTAAAAACCTAATAAGATCAACATATAAACTTAATTTCCTAACTCCCCAACATTCTAGCAAGCAAAATAGCCCCATGTGGAACTCATTCACCACCTTGGGAGAATGAGTCCCATCCAGGTGGGACCCATTTGCTTAGGATGGTGAATGAGTCCTAATTGGCCTATTTTTTAGAGTTTGAGCTAGAAAATTATGTTTTTAATTCAAACTTCTTCTATGTCCGCCTTAGGAATCAAATTAATGGTCATTTGAGTGCATTGCCTATAAAAAAAAGCTTTCAAATCCTTATTTCACCCAAGCAACATAAGCCTACATGATATCAAGTCAAGCAAGCAAGATTTAAACATTCCAATATCATCAAGAGAGCATTCAAGATCATTTTTAAGGAATTCAAGGGTAGAATTCTTCATCAATTGTTGTAGCAATTCAAGATCCATCATAATGTCAAATGTTATCTAGCATCAAGCATGTTATTGATATAGTGTTGTGATGTAGCATTGAAGATCCAAGATCAAGCATTGTTCTACTCCTATTGTCAAGATCAAGATCTTCATCCTTCATGGCCATTTTATGTTGAATTGTAGATTTATAAGAGATCACTTACAAGACATTATTCAAGGAATCATTGTTCATGTTTCATGTCCTATGTTTATGTTGCATTTCCTTGTTTCATTGTTTCATCATTTGGTTTGATTACCTAAAAGGGGTTTGACCAAGGCAAACCCCTATTCACTAACAATCAACAAGTTTTCTCCTCTTTACATGTGTGATTATAGATCTCAGTTTCTTGAAGCTTGAAAGATCATTGAACATTAGGTTATATACTTGTTGGAGTTATCTCCCCATTTGCAAGGTCATAATCTTCACTAAAAGGTCATCTACAACTTCAAAATTAGAGTTTCAGAACTAAAAACCTAGAGGAATAGATTGAGCAGACTAAGAAGAGAAAATTTAGACTTCAAAGTTCCAGAATATCCAAACTGGGTAGATTTTCCACAAGTGGTGAATGAGTCCCAATATAGGTGTTTTTTAGAGATCTTTTCAGATTTAGATACCCTTTTTCCTGAAACTTGCTCTTGTATAGAAATCCAAAACTGGGACTGATTCTCCCAAAATGGCGAATGAGTCCCAATATGCCAAAAATTCAAGACTTGTAGAATTTCTAGTCTCCATTCAAGTCTCTACCAGTTTCCAAGTGCGCACATTTTGTTTTGCAACATTTTGTTTTGTTTGACACACTTTTCTAGGTCATTTTGTAGGTCATTGCACCAAACTAGGGTTTAGTGTTGCATCTTACATTGCATTAATCTTTCCAAGTTATTAACTTGGTGGTGAAACCCTCATGTAATCTGAAATCATATCCTAGGATACCTTATGTTTATATATCTCCTTTCATTCTTTATTGGATTGAGATCTCTAAGGTGTTCTTGAGTGTAGTAAGTGTGAAATAGGAACCATATCCTTTTGTTTATGCCTCAAAGGTGGGGAGTACTATTTTCGTGACTACACATTCAGATAATAGAACCACTGGGGTTAGATTAGAAAACATAATTCTATAAGTATTAATCCCTACAAATTATGCTTATAGGCCCTAGTGTTTGAACCCTACTCTAATACCACACACAACAAACTTATTTTCATATCATAAAACTTAGCTAAAAAACTATAACTTTTTATTTTTATTTATGTAGATATATAACAAGAGCATTCTCATAGACATAGAATAAAAATCAGATTGAGCTCTCTTCAGTTGGTTTTGCCTTTTTTCAAAATCCTTTGAAGGCAGGAAATTTTGGCTTGCTTCCTGGTGGTAATGGTGGTAGGTGCGATGATGAGAATGTTGAAGGTGCGGTTTTGTCAGTCTATAGCAAAGTTGTTGGTAATGATGGTGGATCCTCTTTAGTTTCTGTTGTTCCAAACTCTTTGATTTTTGTGGATGGTGTTCATTCCATGCCTTGTGTGGGGGCCTCTTTGACTCCTCTTAATGTGGGCTTTTCCTCTTCTCATTGTCTGAAGATTCCTAAGAATTTCTTTGTCAGAGAAGGAAAAAAGTGTGTGGGGGGTCATGTCTAATGGACAAGATGGTCTAATCTTTTTAGTGCTAAGCCTAAAGGTAAGATTTCTTCTCCTTCAGTTATTTTTTCAATGAACCCAGCTATTGGGGAGTACTTGGTCTATATTCTTGACTGTATCATTAAGAAGTGTTTGGAATTGATGGATTTATCCTTGGTGGGGAAATTTATGGGTCCTCGTTCAAACATTGAATTGGTTCATAATCTTGTATTCAAATGGTGGAGACTAAAAGGTTAGGTGGAGGTGGTTGTGATAGCTAGAGGTTTCTTTTCATTTTCCTTCACTTGTGATGAGGATATATGGTTAGTGTTTTGACTAGTGGTTCGTGGATGATTGGAAAATCTTCATTGGCCCTTAAGAAGTGGGAGGTAGGCTTTAATTCGAGCTCATGCTCATTCTCCTCGACCCCTATATGGATTCATCTTCCATATCTTCCATTGGAGTTTTGGGATGAATAGGTTTTCATTGGTATCACAAATACTTTTTGGAAGATTCTTTTTATTAACTAGATGACTACATCTCAAAAAAGGTTGGTGTATGTGTTTTTTTGTGCGATTGTTAATCAATCTATGGATTTACCTAAGAAAATATTGGTAAATTCAAAGTTAGGTGTCTTGAATCAAGTGATTGAGTACGATTCTATTCCTTTTGCTTGTTTTCATTGTACGATAGTTGGGCATTGGGAAAGGAAATGTCCTTCAAATCCTACTAAATTGACTCCTTCTTAGCCCTTGAAGGAGTGGAAGGAAAAGGAGAAGTCGAAGGAGGGGACGAGGTCTAATGATGGAAGAACTAATGTTTTGTCAAAGCAAGATGTGGTCTAGAATATGGAGGAAGGTTCCTTGAGTAAGGTGGAGGGGGGTTTGGGGAAGAGACTTGCTACTTTTGTTGAAATACTAAAAGATTTCTTTGTGAAAGAGTCAGTTTTGGTGGCTAGTGACCTGATCCCTCACGTGTCTTGTCATGACCTTTTGATGAATGAGCCTATTTGGGAAGAAGGGGAGATGAATTCTCATGCAAAGGATAACTTCCTTGGTTTGGCTGAGAAGCCAAGGAGTGGATGGGAAGATTTGGTGGGTGAATGTAAGGGTTTGAAGATCCCTGAGTTGGTTGAGTCTACTTGTCCTACTGATGTCTTTGATTCTCTTGTTAAACCAAATGTGTTCCTCACCTCTTTTGGCATTGGGGATGACATGGGTAGCTTTTCCTATGAAGGAGCCTCCTTTTTCACCTATTAAGACTAGAAATATGAATAAAAATGCTTCCCCAAGGGTGTTGTGGCTAGGAATTTCCAGAACGTTGACTGTGGGTCAGAGAAAAGAGGTAGGGGGATACCTTCTCTACAAAAGCATAGGGAGAAAGAAATCAAAGCCAAAATTGTTGATGGTTCCTAGAAAACCTTGTTTGAGATGTGCTTGAAGAGCACATCTCAAAATCCCCTATGAAGATTCTTTCTTGGAATATCTGAGGGTTGAATAACCCTCATAAGTAGGATCTCCTTGCTAATTTAGTAAGGGATCATAAACTAGATATTACATTGATTCAAGAAACTAAAATGCCTATGGATAAGTTGGATAGTTTACATAAAAGGTTGTTTAAAGAGTGTGAGCTCCATAACTTTGATGTGGAGGGAGATTTAGGGGGAGTGGTGACCTTTTGGAATATGAAGGTGATGATTGGGAGGAATGTGTTTGGTGAATCTAACCATATTGCTACCTCCTTTCATCATATTAGCGATTTTTTTTTCTAGATTTCTTCTAATATTCACGCCCCTAATTTGAAGAGTGCTCATAGGAAATTTTGGGAGAATTTAAATTCTTTGAAAGCTTGTCACCCTACTAATCATTGGTTGGTTATGGGTGACTTCAATACTCCTCTGGGTAACTTAGAAAAGATGGGGGGGTTCCCACATGGATGATGAGAGTATATTTGATTTGATGTCTTTTATCAATGAAAATGCTTTGTTTGATGTTGACTTGTAGGGGCCCTCCTTTACTTGGTCAAATCAAAGAGTTGGTGATGCATTGATTTAGGTTAAGTTGGGCAAAGCCCTCCTTTCTCCTAATTAGATTATTTATTATTCTTGTACCCTTTCTGCCCTCACTAGATTAGGTTCGGATCACTTCCCCATTTCCTTATTGGTTGACTTGGTTGGTAGAAGGTGTTCCTTCCCTTTCTAATTTGAAAAAATGTGGGTATCACATCTTCATTTTAAAGATAAATTATCTACATGGTGGAATAGCTAGGTTTATGGTTTGGCAATGTATATAATTGCTAAGAAGATGGCATTAGTGAAGACTAATGTGAGGATTTGGAATAAGTCTTCCTTTGGGCATAATTTTCATGAGAAATCTTGTATTAAGGATTAATTGGATTTTTGCATTAGACTATTCAAGCTTCAGGGTATAATTCTTATGTGGCTAGGGTATGTGTAGGATCATCATGGAAAAAATAGGCCCTTAAGTGGCAAAAAATTTAGAAAAATCAGAGTTAGGCAACTTGAAGTAAACATTTGAATAAGTTATCTATATTTTTTCAAAAATATGTAAGAATAGAATCTGTAGCAAATTTAATGTAGTTTCTAAACTACTAGGTTTGTTTATAAAAAATAAAAATCTATTTGAAGAAAATTTGAAATTTCAATGCAGTGGTGCTTAAATTTCAGGGAAAAAATAAGTAGGTGTCTGTCTGACCACCCTAGCCACAATAAATTGATAATATTTTTTGATAATATTTTAGATATAAGTAGAGGACTCATGCCCTAATGTGATGCATATTTTTTTGTAATTTTTTTCCAAGTAAATAATTAATTATGAATTTTTTATTACAAATTTTTAAAAAATATAAAAACTCGTATGTCTAACCACCTTAACTTGGTCAAAACTTCATGAAATTCATTTTTTATTTTTTTAATCCTATAGTATGCAAAGTATAGAATGTGACACAAGTTTTGGATTAAAAAATGTGATACCGTTTGAAATCTATAGATGTTTTTCAATCGGCCTACCAATCAGGACTTTAGTCATAATTTGAATAGAAAATGAATAATAATTACTTATTAATTCAAAGTAAAGCATAATTTATATTGGTGGAAAGATGAGAATCTCCTTTAAAAACCCTTTTTGTTTCATAAATTTTGGGTAAAAAAATAGTCGTTAGCCACATACCCATCATATTGCCACTTTTTGGCCCATCATGATCTTGCACATACCCGCTAATGAGGAGAGTTTTCACTTATCTCGTTTGCATAATATTGTTTCTAAGGAGGAAGAATTTTGGAAGCAGAGGTCTTGTGTTGTTTGGCTCAATTGTGCTAATAGGAACACGAAGTTCTTCCATATCACCACTTTGAATCATTACACCTCTAATCGGATTGATTGTATCTTTCACAATGGTATGGTGATTGAGAATGATGGGGAGATCCGGAAAGCTGCTTATGCTTACTTTTTTGATCTCCTATTTGAAAATTATGTTCCTGACCTGATTGTTCAAGACTAGATGTTGGGAGTTATTCCTAGAATTTTGACTGAGGATTTAAATAACATGTTGTGTACTATTCCTTCTGCAGAAGAGGTTAAGAAGGTTTTTTTTTCTTTTGTTAGGAATAAAGCCTCAGGTCTGGATGGCTTCCCCATGTTTTTCTTTTAGGAGTTTTGGATGATTTTTTCTAGAGATGTGGTTGATGCTACCAAGGAGTTTTTCGGTAGTTGAAATTTATTGAAGGATATTAATTCCACCTTCATTGTTCTTGTCCTGAAGATTCCAAGTGCTTCTGCATTTAATGATTTTTGTCCTATTAGCCTTTGCAAATCTATTTATAAAATCTTCCCAAATGTTTTGGCTTTAAGGCTACAAAGGTTTCTTCCCTTGATTATCTCTTAGCAACAACGTGGCTTTGTTTTTGGAAGAAAAATCATTGATCATATCATCACAGTTCATGAAAAATATCCATTCACTAATGGTTAATAAGAAGGGGGTTTTTTCTTGAAACTTGATTTAGTGAAGGCTTATGACCATGTGAACTAGAAATTTCTTGTAAAAATCTTATCTGCTTTTGGTTTCTCTGATAAATTCTTGAAGTTGATAATGAGTCTTATCTCGACGGTTTCCTTCTCTATGTTGTTGAATGGATCCCCCTCTGATTCTTTAGGAGATATTAGGGTGTGAGACATGGTGACCTCATTTTTTCCTCCCTTTTTATCATTTTGGTTGAAGCTCTAGGGAGAACTCTTCAAAATAAGGCTTCTATTGGTGTCATTAAGGGGCTTCATCCAACCTCCTCCTCTCCTCCTTGTTCACATCAACTGTTCATGGATGACACAATTATTCTTGGAGAGTCTTTTTTGGTGGAATCTAAAGCCATTAAATCAATTCTTCATAGTCATGAAGCTACATCCGGCCAATTGGTGAGTCTTCCTAAAAGCACCCTATTTTTTTTAATATCCTGGATAGAAGAAAGTAGAGAATTGCTACTATTCTTCAATGTGTTATTGGGACTTTTCCCTCCACTTATTTGGGTTTTCCCCTTTGTGCTAATGTTGTTCCTGACTCATTTTGGAATGGACTAATTGACAAGTTTAACACTAAGTTTTTGGGCTAGAAAGGTCCCCTTGTTAGTCAAGCTAGTAAGTTGGTCTTGATCAAATCTATGATGCAAAATCACTTGGTGTATGTGTTAATCCTTTTACAAATCCCGTGGAAGTTTTGGGAAAATATTGAAAGCATTTAGAAATAGTTCTTATGGTTTGGTGTGGAGAAAAAGAAACAAATGAGTCTTGTTTTGTGGGAGGAGGTGTGTTGATCTTAAGGCCAAGGAGGTTTAGGACTGAATAAAGTAAAGGTTTTTAATTCTTCCTTCATGGCTAAGTAGTTATGGTTTCTTCTAGCTGGTGAAAAGGTTTGGACGGGTATTCTTGCTTCTAAATACATTTCTAGCATTGAAAATTTTAGGGATTTCTTGAGGGACTATTTCTTTCCTTCTTTAGGATCTATCTTTTGAAATTCCTTGGTCAAGGTTAGAAGTATTGTCTTCGCTAGTCTTCTTTGGTCTATTGGCAATGGTAGAGACATTCTCTTTTAGAATGACTATTGGATTGGTCATGGTCCTCTTTGAGATGTTGTCTAGGAAGCTCCTTTCAAGGATCTTTGTGTTCAGGAATTTGGTGTTTTTGTTGTTGATTACATTGTGGATGGGGCATGGAAAAGAATTCATGAGGAGTTTAGGGATTTGGATACTCTTTATGGTTTCCTATCTCATATTTGTATCCCCTTTGTTCCTTAGAGGGATAAAGTGGTTTAGATGTTGCTTCCACAAGGTCAATTCTCAGTGGCATCTTCATTTCATTATTTGAACAATATTGTGGGTCTATGTCCCCCTTGGGCTCTTGTTTGGTCTTTGAATTTGATTTCAAAGATCAATGTGTTTTTTTGGATTTTAGTTCAAGATAAAATCTTGAGTATTAATAATTTTTAGAAAAGAGGCTTCTCCATGCCTAATAAATGTTATCTATGTGAGGAGGATTCAAAGGACTCCTACCATTTGTTTATTGGGTGTAGATATGCTTGGGAGGTGTGGGGGGGTTATGCTTAATCTCTCAAATTTGGAGTTGGTCTTCCTTTCTCTGGTTATGGAGCTTTGGAGCCAATGGAAGGCTCCTTCTTCCAATCCCTCTTTGTGTGTGCTTTGGTCCCTTATCCTCCCTCATGTTGTATGGGGCCTTGGAAGGAGAGGAATAATATAATTTTTAGGAATTCTGCTCTTCCCCCAGTTTCCTTATTTTTCAAGATCTTATCGGCCATTAAGGAGAATTTCATGTAGGTTGTCATTAATTCTAATTTCCCTAGTCATGTGGTGGTGTCTGAATATGATTTTTGGGTGGAAAATCAATGGAAGCTTTTCTTTGATATTGCCCAGCCTTTTAAAAAAGCCAAGTCTAATAGAGAAGGGGTCATTTGGTATTCTCCTCCTCCTAGGGGTTTTAAAGTCAACTTTGATGGTTCTACTAAATGTAATTTGGTACCCGTTGGCTATGGGTGAGTGTTAATAAATCAAAATGGTAGGTTAGTTTTGGTAGTGGTACTCCCTTTGGGGATCTAGAAAAACCACTATGTTGAAGCTGCGACAACCTACCATGGTTTAAAATTGGCAAGGGAGAAGGGGACTTCCAAAATTTGGTTGGAAGGGGACTCATTGAATATTATCAACTACCTTAGGAAGCTCACTACTCCTTCTTGTTCCATTGAAACACTTATCTTTAATTCTCTTTCCTTGTTGAATAACTTTGAAGAATTCTACATTTTCCATGTATTTTGTGAGGCTAATGGTGTTGCGAACATTTTAACTAACTTTGGTGTGTCTTTATCTAGGTCATGGGAGTTTAATGATAAAATTTTGGTGGAGCTTATTACTTTGCTTAATAATGATAGTATCTAAATATTTGAAGGGAGCTAAATTTTTAGGTAAACTTAAGGGATGGAGATTTAATGATTACCCTTTGATGTCAATTAGACATTTGATGGTGGTATCTCTTATTGGAAATTTTGGGAATATGAGTTGTAATCTTAGGAGGGTTTTGGCCATTATTTTTATTTGCACCTTGAAATTCAAGAACACACGCTTTCTGGGTGTGATTTTCTCCTTGGATTTTTGATAATCTGCATTTGTGCTTTGTGGGGTTTCATTCCTACAAATTCCTCAATGCTTTTGAAGATTGGGGTGACAGATGCATAACAGAGCCCTTTTTGTGTTCTAAGACCAAAGCCAGTGGTGAAGTTTGGAAGATTTTGTGGAAAGGTGGGGTCACTCCTTTCATGGAGAAATTACAGGGGGGTTTGAGTCTAAGACTTCACAAGAGTTTGGGGAAGCTTGGCACGGTCAAGTGCTTAGTATGTTTGGAATTGGAATCACTATAAATGAGGAGTTCATAACTAAAGTTACAGGTTTGTCGACTTATGGGAGGAAATTCTTCAGAGAAAATCCATGTCTAGGTGGTGAGAATGAACTTCCTGAGAGATAAAGAGAAGGAAAAAATGGTTAAACTCCAATGTGGTGGCTTTGATTGAACCAAAATTAAATCAATTTGGAGAGATGTGGCTATGGCTCTTATGTTGTACTTTACCCCAGATGGGAGGTACATGACTCTATATGGGCACCATTTTGTGATGCTAAACCATTTTCTCATGGTAAGTTGGTCTCTTTCTTGTTTTATCTTCTTTCATCTTTGGAGAATGGGATTATGGATTACAAAAAGAATCCCAAAAATCCCTTTTTACATGAGGGGTTGATGATTTTAATTGTTGAGCATATCAAAGCAAGATATGTTATTGCTTCCCCTATTTCTAGTAAGGCCGGCAAGTCCAAGAAGAAGGCTAAGCAGAAAGGGAAATGTCAGTCGAAGGAGGAGGAAGATGATGGTGAGATGAATTTTGAGGATGATTCTATCGCATGGTCTGATGGTTACTAGACATATTTGGATTATGTTAACTTATCAGTTGGGGTTAGGAAAAGCTCTGTGAAAAGTGCTAAGCCCTCTTCCTCACATGTGTAGCGCAAAATTCTAGTTGATTATGAAGAGGCAGATGTGGAGGGACAAGGAACTGGTAGGAAGGTTCCTAAATAGGAGCCAGTGAGTGGTGTTGTTTCCCATGATGTGGTGGAGAATTTGCAGGAGGGTGTCAAGATTACTAAGGTTTGTGAGGTGGAAAAAAATTCTAATGTTGCAAAAATTCTTGACTGTGATGGGGATAGGAGGGTCCTAGCTAATGGGGAAGTGAATCTGAAAAAAATTCTTGATTTGGAAGCATCCCTTGCAGTGTCATTTTCGGAAGGAAAAGGCAAAGAACAATTTATCCCGCTTGTTGGTTTTTAGGAAGAGGATCCTCCAATGAGATCTCATGAGGGAAGGGTTTTATATTGGGGTACATTGGATTTTTCTCAAGCTTTAGGTTTGGTGAAGGAAGGGGTAGATGTATTTTTTAACCTACTCATGTGGCTTATTCAAGAGGTCTAGGATCTTCATGGTAAGTATGATACGATTTCTCATTGTAACATCTCTACTCTAAGAAGTTTTAGGGAGAAGAATTTTTTTTAGTATGGTTAGGTCTTTGAACTCTAATCTCGGTCTAATGGTGGAGGATTTTGCTAACTTGAAAAGAGACCATGATCCAAGGATTTCTTCTTTCGAAAGGAATTCCTTGCAAATTCGGAAAGATCTTAATGCCTCGATTAACCTCAGAAAGGATTGGCTAGAGACCACAGATGAAGGATTGGTCCTTCTAAATGAGAAAGCAAAAGAATGGACTAGTAAGTCCTTGTTTCATGACCCTTAGAAGTAGGTTGTGGGTGAGGACTCTCAGATGGGTAAGCAAGCTATTGATTTGGGGACTGGACCGAGTGTTCATACCCATAGAAAAACAAAGAATAGTAATGTGGTTCCTATGCAGGATGTTAAAGAAATAATGAAGATGCATGATAAGGCGATGACCAAGGATATGGAAGTGGAAAGGATGTTAAAAGAGCTTCTTTAGATTTTGTTTAGGTTTTCTTTTGTGCTTCTCTTGTTGTTGTTTTGTTTTCTTTTTGTTGATGGTTGGCTAATTGTGGTTTAATCAACCCTTTATTTTTTGGAGTAGCTTTAATGCTTTATCTTCGTGTTGCCTTATCTTTTGTACAGGGTTTCAAGGTCCCTTCAAAACCTGTTTTATGTTAATAAAAAACAAGAGCATTCTCACATAATCAATATAAATATCTTGAACATTTTTATGAAGAATCAAATACCCAAAATAATTCATACAAGAGAACTATTTACATTTCTAAAGTTAAATAATTCACCAAGTATTCCAAATCCATACAAATTATGAGGTATGCATAAGTACTTAAATTTCTTTTTCTATTTATCTTTACAATATTTTTTAGGATTCCATTTGATTCCAAATAAAGATTAGAATACATTATTTATAATTTTCATATCAAATTACATTCATGTTCAAGGTAAACATATTCACACCTTTTTGTTCTTACAATTTGACTTATATAGTTTTTTTATTTATATACAAGTAGAATATGTAATTTAATTAATATATAAAAATTAAAAGATCGCTATCTTAATATACAATGTGTCTTTGAGTAACAATCTTGTGGAATATTGAGCTACTATGTGGAGGGAAAGAATCATTTGAGTTCTTTAACTCCATCCACACATCAATGATCCCCCACACACCTTCCTACTAGAAGTGGCCCTGCCCTTTGCAAGGTAGCAAATAAAGAGATCCATGAATGTACTATACTAATCAAGAACTAAGTGTGAGGTATTGACTATATCACTTGCAACTTGATAAACAACCTTGGATTTCTTCTAAACATGTATAACATCTAGTTATAATGCTACTTTCAAGCACCATGGACTGACAATGCACACAACTTATGCATCACCTTTCCCAAAGCATTTTGATAGCATAAACACATTCCTAAACAAAATTTTGGGTTATTTTTCCACCACTCCTATCTCAACTCGACTCAACATAATCTAGAAAAGCTACATTAATCATACTAAAACTCAATAAGTGACAATACAAATTGATTATACATTTTTTCTTAATTTAGAAGAAAAATGTAATTTGACAATGTGATACAAAAAACAATTGGTTTAGAGTTTATCATTCACATATATCTAACTTCAAAAGTGGATAACCCAAATATATATTTTTGACAATAAACCAACCTCTTTTTTATTACTACACCAACACATTATAACTCAAATAATTTTGGGTCCTTTTTCCATATGCTCAACTAAAAACAAATCACATATTTGATTAAATTATTTTACATATCCATAAACCCATATAAAATAATCATATATTAATATATATATATAGGTGTGTACTTGAAAATTATCCTGTACATGATTGCTTGTATATATTTATATTTATAATCATTTTTAAATCATCCATATTGAAAATAATTATTATCAAAACCTAGATCTAACTCTCTTTGAAATATCACCAAGGAATGATGAGATAATAACAATGATTTCTCATGACTTACACCATCCATATTAAAATGTAATGATTTTTCCCTAGATTTGTTTTTAAATTCAAGCATATTAAACTTGTAAAGTTTTTGAAAAGTAAAAATCACTAGATATTAATCTTAGATGCACATACTTAAGAGTATGAATATCTAGGGTAATAAGCTTAGAAATATGATCACATCATATTCATTCTCTCTAAGTTATAATCTCTATTTTGATTTAAACTTTTGTTGTTTAAGAATCTACAATGTGCAAACAAGGAATGGGCTTTTCCTTTTATTCGTCCCTAGCTTTATTAAAAAAATAAAGAAATGGTAACTAATTTTAGTTCAATGTATCTATATTCCATCCTCTTTTTCCCACTCAATTTATGAGTGGGCTTTAATCTTTTAGGTGCTATCTTTTTCTAAAATTTTATAGTGATTAGTTTCTCAACTTTTCTATTGTAGTACACAAATTATTATTAGTCATTGTGAGATAGAACTCTAATGTCTTTGATTATGTTTGTAGGTAATATAAAACGTGGTATTCTTATTTATCAAAATAATATAAATATTATTCAATAAAATAGTTGTATTCAAGTTTATATAGTGATTAAGGGGTCATTTCGATTATTGTTAAAGAATTTATACAAAAAGTTAGTCATTGTTCAAGTTGACCATTATCATATATCTTAATACTTGGAGTAACAAACTAATCAATGGCATTTTAAGTTTCATCCCAATAATCATTTTTATACACAACAATATTATATATTTATGACCAGATTTATATTGGCTTGTAACTTCCAATGTAACTACATATTGCTCTTAAATGGATAATACTAATGGTCTATGAATTGATCAAGGGGTTGAATAAATTAAAATACACAAACACACACACACATGCTCAAGATACATACATGTGTGTATAAAATGTCATATAATCATCAAGGTTTTGTATTTCAAACACATAAAATTAGTATGCATCTCATAAGAAGAAATAAATAATTCTACCTATAAATTTCCAAAAATAAAATAGTGGTTTAGTAAACCATCTGACCTTTAAATGTATTATTTTTATCTTTTTCCCTCTTTCAACCTTTCAGTGTTCTCTACTACTCACTTTCTTTCCTCTTGTCAAAGAAAATGAAATAATAGCAGTAATCACCCTCATTTCCTTGCATTTTTCCCTTTCATTAATAGCTCCAAGCCCCTAAATTTTATCTTTCTTCGCCAACTAGCATGAAATTTACTTCCATTTTCTCTCCTCACTCCAACTCATTAGAGAAATCTAAGGCATTTCTTAAGAAAACAGGGAAGAGTCACTCTAACTTGTTGGAGAAATATAAGGCATTTATGAAGAAAATGGGGAAGAGTGATGGCATTGTGGCCAACTCACCTCATTCCTTACTTCCCACTCTTTGTAATTAATTCCGAACAATTTTCTCATGTCACCTTATTAAATTTTGAAAAGGTGGACTTCAACATTTATAAAATCTTTTTCTTAACGAAAAAAAACCTATTTATTTGGAAACCAAAAGAAATTATTATGTAGAAATCCTAACTCCACAACAAAATATGCTCAATGGCACAAAAAGAAGAAAGGCTTCTAGATGCATGATAGAGAGAGTTTTATTCTATTCTCAACTTGATGCTACGGACTTCAATAGGAAAGGTAATATTATATCAAATATATTTGTAATCAAGGAAATGACAATAACTGTTGATCTTGATATTTATGCAAACTCTAAATCAATACACCTATAATATACAACACGACTAGGTGGTGTGTACAAGAAGTTGAGCCCACATTTTGACCAAAAAGTGGAAGTGCAGTTTTACTTGATTTTTAGAATTTTTCACATTTGACCTAAAAGTTTGAAGCACTTAAAGATTGAATTTTTAAAAAAATTAGTAAAATGAAATGTAGTAATTAGAGTTTAGTTTCCAAATATATAATTTCTTTTAATACCCAGATGATACAAATTGATTTTCAATAGGCATGTCTAAAAACCACTATTTAAAAGTCATTTTTTTCAGGACCATACCATGCATGTGTACGTCAACCATATTTTCACCTAAATAAAAGTTTTTATTTTTAATCCTTTTGGAAAGAGATTTGTAAGACATTGAAGATTGTTGAAGATATTTTTTGTAATTATTTTATAATATTGTTTTTTATTATTATTTTATTGGTCGTAATTGTTGTTTTGAAAACCTCTCTTGTAAGTCAAGCATTAGTAGACCTAAAACTGTCATTTAAAAAAAAAAAAAAAATTGAAAAGAATTTTTTGAATATTGTTGACATATAATTTGTTTTTCAAAAAAAGTAAAAAATAAAAAGTTATTAAAAAAATAAGAAAACCTATTATTTCAAGTTTATGGACCAATTTCATCAAAAACTATTTGAAAAATAGAAAAATAATCCAATTGTAAAAAAAAAATACATATTTGAAATCTACACAGTCTCATCTATAGTGGGTTTTAATTTCATAGGATAATTCTAAAAAAATTGTCAACCATATTGACATAGTTTTTCTCTGGACATTGCCATGACCTTGTACTTGTAGGTCCAAGTCTAAGGGTTGGGTTACCATACTTTTTTGAGCCTAAATCCAAATGAAAAATATGGATTCTGATTTTCAAACCTTTTGGAATGAGTACCCACTTTAAAATGGGTACCTATTTTAAAGCTAAAAAATGACACTTCCAAGTGAAAAGTGAACCCAACTTCTTGCACTTCTAGGCTAGACCCCTAACAAAAAATGCTAACAGGACTAACTAGCAAATGATGTAATATTTATACCAATGTTATGCGAATAAATAAGTTCTCGATACATGCTATAGAACATTGATTCTGGTCAATCTATGATCCTCTCCCCATTAATGTTCTCCCTCAATTGAGAGGTGGACACTAAGTTTTATCCTTCATTCACCTCATTACAACATAAGGTAGTTAGTCTAATTAGATATAAACACATATATTTATAAAATTGATAGCTATGTCATATAAATCGACATCTTAACATGAAACATGGAGTCTCATTAATCATTTATATTCATTCATGTGTATCATTGATCTACCCACTACTAATAATGATAACGTTCAAAGTTTAAATTTCACAATTATTCTAACATTTAGACCTTGTTTAAAAATTTCATTTTCATTTAAGTGCGTGAAAGAATAATCATCACATTATAACTATTTTTAATCATATATAAATTAACAATTATACATTAATTTAAAGCAATGGAGATATTATTTCATAAACCAAGATTAAGTATTTGCCACTTCATACTCCAAGTTTAATTCCAACCAACGTTGACAAACATGTTTTTGAAACATCCCACACTCAAATATACCATTAATAACATTTGTAACATTAGCTTGAATGAGTAGTAGAGTTGGCTTGGGCAGTGGGTTTGCCCCCCATTGGTCTCAAGTTCGGCTCCACTCCCGGGTTTAAAAGGTGGGACTTCTTGCGGGCGGGGGATCTCACCCATAGGGGACTAGTCTCCCCCTAACTCGCCTCAGGTATCAAAGGTAAGGGTTGTTGGACCGTTGGGCTAGGTTACGGGGACACCCTTGTAGTATCCAAAAAAAAAAAAAACATTTACAACATCTTAAAAAACTTAACAATAACAAATAATTTAATTAATTATTGATTGTACACCAAATACACAATAAATAAAAACATAAAAAAATATTATTAAATCTACACACAATATCCAACAAATAAATAATAATTGTCAAAAAATAAATTCCCCACATTTAAATTACAACAAATGAATTAATTAAAGAAATCAATAATTCAAAATATTAAAAAAAAAACCTATAAAGCAATGTTAATTCCACTTCTATGTTGAAATCATTTCCACTTCCACTTCCATCTAATCATGTTGACAAGAATCTTTTAACAATGGTTGTAGAAACTCCAAAGAATTCTTGAATTACCATTTTTTATCATTCTATTGATAAGGGTACGGTGTGTTGGTTAAAACATTGTATTGTTGATATTCTCCTCTTCAAAGTTCAAACTTTTTTGGATCATTATGCTGAAAGACTTTGTGTCATTATTAGACCATTAAACCCGTAAATTTAGACGACGTATACTAACACAGAAAATAAAAAAAATTATTTACAACCTCGACTAACTTAAACCGACCTAAAAATTCATGAGATTTGTCAATTTAAAAATATATATATATATATATTAGATCGCACTTTCAATTCAAATCTATACTGATAGTGATGGTAATAAGAAAAATATATATATTAGATCGCACTTTCAATTCAAATCTATACTGATAGTGATGGTAATAAGAAAGCACTGTTTTTTTTTCCCCGAAAACACGACATGTTCAACTAAGACATCTTACTTTCACACTGACTAGCGTAGAGGAATCATAACAAATTCACATTGAGTTCAACCAAACGTGTGTGTTACGTCCCGTGACCCTTCAAACACTCATGTCCGTATACATCATTTCCTATTCGTATGTGCCTAACATCTTTTTTATAGTAGTACGTTTATTATTATAGGATAACTTAATTAATTAAGTAGTGAAAAACAATTATTTCATAATAATTAAATACTAGCACTTGTACCTATAGGAGGTTCAAGGGAGACGCCGATAGGAAACACAAGGAAAATCATAAATGAATTGAAACAATACATAATTGGTTATATAAAAATACTGTTCTATACATGTATGCACTGTATAATATAAGTAGGTACATAATTTGTTGGCATCTATTTTTTTTTCGTAAACAATGAGATTCATTTAAACAATTTGTGTTCAAAGTTACAAAAGAGCAGCTCTTTGTCTTTTGTGAAGCCCCTCTTTTGGCCCTACATGTACAACTAAAAATTGAAGATACATACAAACTTATTAAATGCATGTATAAAAACGGTGAAGGTAAACATGGTATAGATGTTCGTTGTATGTAGTTGTCACTTTTTTCATAGTTTAATATCGAAGGTAGTGTCGATATATAGGGAATTACTTATGACAAATTTTTATGATGTATAAAAGCATGACTATAGGAAGTTACATTGGAATCTTGAACAGCATTATGACAAGTCAAAAAGCATCTTTGAATGAATTTGTGTAGAATCTAAGACAACTAATAAACAAAAATAGAGAAAAAACGCACTTGCACAGAAAACACACAAACACAAACTTTTATTCAACATTCTTGAATGGATTACATAGCTCTCAAGAAGACCATGACCAACTTGATAGATTATGCCAAAATAGAGCATACAAATTGAGGAGATGCATATAATAGATTATGAAAATTATAAGAACATATTCTTAAAATAACACAAAATATGAAAACAAGCAATTTAACGACTTTAACTTACAATTCAAAGATTATAATCTTATTTGTGATATGCTTAAGCAAGAATTTTAGAAATATTTCACAGCAAAAACTGGCCAAAAAACGTGGTAATGGCAGTCAATTTCAATGTCGCTACTTAAAAAGTGACTGCCATTTGCATGTTCCAAACATTTTGAATCGGAAATTTTCCAAATATGACATGTCGAACCTTATTAAGGCATGCAAATCACATTTTGTACCAGTGTACAGAATCGAAGAAAATTTCCAATTTCACAAAGTGCATATATTTTCAAGTGATGAAAAAGGACAAACTAGTGATAATGAAAAATTAACACATAAATATCTTGCTAACACGAATGCATTTTAAATGGTGTGATAATAGACTTTTCCATTCATAGCAAAGTCGTACCTACCCTCTAATAAAATGAATTGCTATAAAGGAGCACTGAAGTAAAAGATATTTTCTAATTATATAAAAGCTTTTGGAGAACACAGTATAACAACTGCATCCAATGCTACTTAGATAAGTTCTATTTCAATAACCTGTAATAAGTCAATATACAGTTTTGATGGTAGTCTCTGGACTCTTTAATCCATATAACATAGCAGCATTTCAGACGGTTTGGAATCTTTGGAGTCTCTAATCTGTATAACATTGCCATAACAACAGTAAAACATAGGCTGGACGACAAACAGAGAGATAAATATTAACTATTATAAATATTCAATCCTCTGCATTCACAGGTGCCACGCCCATAAGATGGTTGGTCGTTCCTACAGGACACACACACAAGAGAGAGTTGACGATAATTGGTTAACCGACGATCATAAAAGTCTATAGTACAAACAGAAATTAAATTAGTAAAAATAAATAAAATTGAGGCAAAGTTTAGTTGTAAGCCATATAAAATTGAGCCTGTTTCTTACCAGAGTCCGTGGCTTTGGCTTTAACTCGTAAATTGTCCAGGAGGAGGTCTGCAAGCCCAGATCTTTCAAAGCATTTACTGCAGTAGACACAATAAAACAAATTATTTTTAACAGATAATAAAGAAAATAATGTCAGAATAGAATCGCGTGTGAAAACAATGCAACTACATAATCCAAAGTCATGGAAACAACCACCTTGTTTTCAGAATATCTATAGCACCCAAAAACAGAAAACAGATTAAAGTTCAGAACTTGCATGTCTAATAATATTATTTGTTGATCGATAAAAGGAATAATGAATTTAATTCATTGCTTTTAGCTTTTTATCCTCTAACCTTATTCACAAAACATTTGGACAATACAATGCCCTTGTAAATTACTCATAGCTCATTATTTCACAATTTAAAACTAACCCAAATACAAACTAAATCATGCATTTTCAGGTCTCACGATTTGATACTAACCAAAGCAAAAATCAGCCATGTATTTCCAGGTCTGGTTGAATGCTTATTGCATCTATAGAACCAAAAACATGCTAGGGACATTGATTTTCAGGCTTGAAAGCTTATAGTGTTTATAAAACACCCAAAAACATACGACTGCAATTACAGCGCACGGCGTCGTTGGTGTTGATGACGTGACAGGGCACGTTGTGCGATCGCATCCCTGACTGACGATACTCTTGGAACATCTTTGAATTCCTCGGATCAGAGGAGGCATAGAGCACGGATAGAGAGTTAGTTGAATTACAACAACAAATTCCTAGACACTCCCGCCATTGACGCCCTCTCTTGCAAACTCAACACAAACACCACAGCACAACCTCGACGGAGGAAAGCGAGATAATCTATAAACCCTCCACCACCTGTCCTTCGCCTGCCTGTGGAAAAACAAGGCTTTTTATCATCGGATCAACAAGGCGACCCATCGGTCTTGCCTCTTTTCGAACCTGCTAGAAGCCCTCGCAACTGCCTTCACCCTCGGGCGATGTTGGCCATTGCCTTCTTCACAGTAACAGACTCCTTTACAGCAACTGGCTTTAGGAGCCATTGATCTTCGCATCGTATAGAACAACAAATTTATCAAGACAATAAGCATCACCGCCCTTTATCTCTTGGACAGATTTAAGCGAACATTAATGCATTCGGATCTGCAATATCTTTTTTAATGATGCATTCGGATCTGCAATATCTTTTTTAATGATGCATTCAGATATGCGATATCTTTCCTCATTAAAAGATTAGACATTTCAGACATGACATGATGGATAAGCTAAAACTTGTATTTCGGTGGCAGGAAACCTGTCTAAAACTTGTTTCCCGATTGCATGACTCCTGTTTACAGGCGCGTGAGACAGGTATGCCGGGCTTTTATGGACTGGCAAGTCCACAATAAAAGCCTATCGGCTAATTAGTTTTTTAAATAATAAACAAGGATTAGAATTTCGTCTTATGTGAGGTTTTTGGAACTTTTCACTTGAAGATTATCATTGTGTGTATGCTCCTAAATTATATATGATGTTGGAAAATTCTAACAAATGATTAATTGAATTGTTTTATGTTAGTTAAAATTATGTATGAAAATGAATTGTGTATTTTTTGGTATTAGAAATATATTTGTTATTTTTTTTAATCAATATTTGTAAAAATAGGTAATGTAAAATGCTTTTTAGAGTTTGTCAAAGAAGGATCTTTTTGTTTTGTTATTTTTTAAGAATTCAATTTTAATGAGTTTTGAAACAAGGATTGAAAAAAATAAGTAATTAGACAACATGTCTTAGTATGTTTTGCTAAATGAAGATGTGATGTAAATTGGCAATGCAATGAATGCTCTATACTTAAACAATAATGTTATGTGATATTCTTCTTTTGTCAAATCTCTAAGATTTGATTTAATGGTTTTGTAATAAGAATTCAAGACAATAAGCAACTATTCAAAGATGTTTTAATATGTTACTAAGTGAAGATGCGATATAAGTTCTAATGCAATGAATGCTTTATACTCAAACCATAATGTTAAGTGATGCTAATGTGGATCTTGATGTATACAATGGAATGAGGTTTGTCATTGTATGCAATACCCTAACGCATAAATTTAAAGGCTTCAAAAAAATTCGCCGCCAACAATTCACCTCCAACAATTCATCGCCATGACAAATTCATCTCGTGGAAAATTCACCGTCATGAATTATTGGTGAATTGTTGGCGGTGAATTTTCCACGAGATAAATTTGTCATGGCGATGAATTGTTGGAGGTGAATTTGTTGGCAGTGAATTTCCTAGAGCCAAATTTAACACATCTCACATTCCGAAATTGGCTTAGGCTCAAATTTAAATTTGAAATTTGTAACACACTAACCCTTCAATGAAGTAAAAATTCCTAAGTTTTCACTTTGCAAGTAAATAAACAATGTAATAAGCCATTGCAATGAAAAAAAATCTTTTCTTTATTGAGAATATACGAACAAAGATACCATAACTTAATACAATAAGAATTCCATTTCTTTACAATAATTCACAAGTTACAATCATACAATGTATACATTTTCATACATAGCTCAATGAGCTTTGGAACAAATAGTTGTAAGATAGTCTAGGATCCTTCCTTTCAAATATTGGTTCTTTTGTCACCTGTTGTGGGGGAAAAGCATCACTCAAATGGTTTTCCATCAACCATGGACTCTTAATGTGGTCCCCCACACATTTATCATTCGATAGATGGCCCTTCCCTTCAACGAAGAGATTGGTAGAGTAACCAAATAATGACAACCAACTGAGCATAGTGTTGTGTCCTACATAACTAGAACTTGTAATCCCACAATCTAGAACTAGCATACTAGATCACGGTGAACTGACAGTGGAGCCAGAGGAAATCACACTACTTTGGCCAAACTGTTCTCAAACGGTAATCCAAATGAAGGTCATCTATCACATACACTACTCAGGGCCAATTTGACTTAAGTCCATCTTAAACTACGCATAGGTATTTCCTTCAATGGATAATCTATCACCCCATAGATAACCTATCTCTATTTCTATATACTTGGAATAAATCTACTTTAACAAAGTAAATACACAAGCTCCCTCCCATACTAGATAAACAATCCTAGGAGTAAACACAATCTATGCTAGTTAAGTCAATAACCTAGCTAAGAGTAGTTCAAATTCCATTCACATTTAATCATATCTAGTATGTAATACCCATGATAAACACCAACCTCCTATTATGGAGTACATACGAGCACATCCTAAAAATAGCATAATAGCTTCTATTTCCTTTTCAAAGCCATTCTAGTTTCCCTAAATGCAAGTAATCATAAAAGACAATTCAAAGCATCCATGGAGAAAAATCTTTCATAAATAAAATAACAAAGAAGAAATATCCTCATTCTTGTTATCGCTTATCCAATTAATTGACAGTAATATAGCTTCCCCAAATAACAACTAGAATGATTATAGCTTCGCAAGAGTTGTCACAATAAACCTCTAATACTCAAGTTGATAGAATTCTTCTCTCAAATACTACACTCACTCAAAATAATAGAACTCTCTCCCTCTCAAATAGAACTGAGTAAACTAATAAAAATGCAGAGTAAAATACTTGCAAGAATGCATCCCAAACAAGTGGTCAAGCTCCACTATTTATACATCGATTTAGTGATTACTCAACCTACAGTTTAGGCATGGTATCTAACAACAGCAAGCAAGCATAGCAACACATATGTCATAGCTAAAAGGTGGCGAACATGTAATCTTATACTCAGCTAAAATAGCTACAAATCGACCTTATTGATTGACAACAATTAGAGACTAATTTAAATCTCCACATGATAGAATTCAGTTTGCTTTTCATAATGGACATCTACAAATATAAGGATTCAAAGGTGGCACCAAGCACCATTATTCACTTGCAGAGATAGAGCGGTTTCCTTCATAACATAAATAGTCAATAACAAATATACACCACCAAATTTATATCGGCTAACTCATGGTTGAGTCGATTCATATAATAAATCCATTTGAAAAATTTGTCGACTTGTTTACACTCCTCTACAAACTATTGGTTAAAGCTTCATGACATGGCGTTTAAGGCTTGCTAAGTCAAAGAAGATATTTATAATATGTGTCAACTTAGTCTTCACCAAGCATCGACTTATTGTAGTAAGCAATATTATACTATACGTGCTCCACTATGTGTGGCAGTAAGAGTAAAACTCGGCCTTGCATAATACAATCACAAGTAACATACAATTAGCCTCTATCATTATCAATGATAGTCAATTTTAATTCTTAGTTAATATATTACATATATATTAATATATATATATACACTATTACATATACATATAAATATCAGTATTTATTTATAAATATATGTATATGTATATGTATATGTATATGTATATATATATATCAACGAAAGTATACATTCAATATTTAAATAAGTATAAACACATACCAATCATAATATATTGATTGTATGTGTGTGTGTATAAGTATATGCCTCTATGTACATACATATGTATGTATACATATATTGATACATCTATATGGGCATGTCTATTTGCCATCGTAAATGTGTATTGATACATATATACATATGTATATATGTATATACTTACTATTCACACACACACATATATATGTACACATTCGATTCACATATAATTATTCACATTTAACTCCACATACGTCCTTCTTATCAATATAATCATAATAATACAAGAAAGAACTCTAAAGCTCAAATAGATAAACATCACCCAATAAGGCACTTTATAGAAAACAAGGCTCTATTAATGCAAACACATCAACTAAGGATGACTTACCAACTTCCCACAAACTAAATCAACTCAATTATTCTACTGTGGTGTGTGTATGCTCAGATAGTTTACGTTACCGGTTACCCAACCAAGTTCTTCTCCTAAGTGATACTTCCCCTCCACCTAGAGGAATTGAACATATACCTGCATCCACTAACACATGCACACAATAGTCAAATGTTCACAAAATATGTAGTATACGTAATACATCTCCAAAGTTAGAATATTAATTCAATAACCATTCAAACACATATATGCAATACTTTTCACACAACATCAAATGTGATAACATATATTCATAATGCGCTGATAACAAAGTACAAGCACAAATTATTTATCTCCTGAATTCACATTACATTCATATTTACCCTACATTGTAATAGTAAATAGTAATTACACAATTGAGGTGTAACAAAATTTAAAGTTTTAGGCTTCTATCTACACCAAAGAGATAAACTAGGTTCATTTATGCACTCACATATTTGATTCGAGCAAAATAATAGATAAATTGAAGATCAAAGATTGTCACTGTTAATAGGTTAAGTTAAAGTTAATTATCAACTTTTATGCACAACATGCCACTTATATGCTAATCATGATATTAAAGACACCATTATCAAAGTAGGCCCAATACAATTATAAAGTTCAAATATACACTGTTCATAATTACAATTATATATACAAGTGAAGGTTAAAAAAGAAAAAGAACCAAAAATTAAATATAAGGGTTCATTAAGAGAGAGGGAATTGTCTGAGCTAACTTTATAAGCATGTAGTAGTTAATTGGAATTTCTTAGGACCTCTACTTTTCTAAAAATGTGAAATGGCCTCTTATCTATTTATAATTAAAGTTTGGAAGTATGACTCATTACACAACTTGCCACATCAACACATCTAGTAAAAAGTATCCTTAAAATATATTTTGTCAATAAAAATAAGATAAAATAATACATCATATTAAAAAACATATGCATCTTAAATGATACGCCATAAGATTTAAATATACCATCTTGATGATGTATCAAGGGAGTGTGTTTGGAAACATTTATGCAATATAAATCTTATACAATTGATTCCAAAAATAGCATGCACATTCATTATAGACAACAAAAATCTCATGTCTTTATTAAAGAGTAGTCAAAATCTAATTTAAGATATATATGATTTAAATATACTAGATAACCTGAAATATTGATGCAATACAAATCTAACACATATTGATTCCAAAAATAATATGCACATTTATTATAGACTGTGAAAATCTGAATTTTTATTAATAAATAATAATTAAATTATTTGTAAATGATTGATAAAATATAATAATATAAAAAAATTCTGGAAAACCATGGCCTATCTAAACCTTTCCCTGATGCAGCTACTACTCCTAAATTTCTACTATTATCGTTTGAATTCGTAATTGAACCGGCAGAGACGGACTAAGTGGGACAGCAACGACCTCTATTGCGTTTAGATCTTAGAAAAATACAAAATTACCCTGTCTACAGTTACACAACAATTTTGTAATTTGGCACTATATGATCTACTAATGTTACAATTCCTAACGCACTTGTTGCCAGTTGAAGAATGGCTGCAATTATCCTTTCATTTTTCTTCAATCTGCTTCTGCTTCTCAATCCAAACAAAACTCAGGCATCCCATGGTTTACATGTCCATACATCCAATTCTTCCGACGAGACGGCTCTCCTGGCTTTCAAATCTTCAATCACCTACGATCCTCTCAACTCTGTCACCACATGGAGTAAAAATGTCTCCTTTTGCAAGTGGGTAGGAGTCCTCTGTTCTTCCCACAGGCACAGAGTTGTTTCTCTCACTCTCTACAACATGTCTTTGCAAGGTACCATCTCTCCCTTTCTTAGCAATCTCACTTTTCTTAGGATTCTTGATCTTTCAGTTAACAGTCTTGATGGTCACATTCCCTATCAATTAGGAAGGCTTTCTCACTTAAGAAAGCTTTATTTATTCTCCAATCAACTCCATGGTTTAATTCCCACTGCTCTTAGTGATATCCACAGTTTACGAGTTATCTCCCTCATGGACAACCATTTGTCTGGAAATATTCCTTCACAACTGGGTTTTCTCCCAAATTTAGATTTGATCATCTTAGGTAGCAACAATTTGACTGGTACAATTCCCAACTTCTTGGGAAACATGTCCTATTTGGACCAGTTGGATTTGGGAAACAATCAATTGCATGGCACAATTCCCTGGGAATTGGGAATGGTTGAACTAAGTTTGCTTGCCTTGAATGCAAACCATCTCACAGGACAAATTCCTTCCTCCTTGTCAAACTGCACATTCTTGGAAGTGTTAGATCTAAATGACAATTACATAACTCAAGAAATTCCAGGTGAGTTGTTCTCTAAGAATACCAATTTGATGGAGTTGTATCTAGCTGCAAATCAATTGAGTGGTAGCCTTCCTCTCAGCCTCTTCAATTGTAGTCAGCTCGAACAATTAGAACTATCCGGCAACCGGTTGAGTGGAATTGTGCCCACCGAATTAGGAAAATTGAAGCGACTGATATGGCTTAATTTGGGTTATAATCAGTATACTAGCGGAAGCAAATCAACCTTGAGCATTCTTACTGCTCTTACAAATTGTTCTCTTCTGGAAGTTATACAATTGTCAGGTAATCATCTTACAGGAGTCATGCCCTCTTCTATGGGACAACTTTCTAAAACGCTGAGAGAATTGGATTTGGATAGAAACAAAATAACCGGGGAAATCTCTCCACATGTTGGAAACCTAACTAATTTAACCATGCTAGACTTAGACCTAAATCTTCTCACAGGTGCAATTCCCTCCAGAATCGGCCAGCTTCAGAGTCTAGAGCAGCTGTACATAGCTTCAAACAAATTAGAAGGGACTATTCCCAGTGAGATAGGGAAACTCAAAACCCTTGGGGCTCTAGGTCTCGGAGAAAACAAGCTTTCTGGTTCTATTCCTGATTCTCTTGTCCATCTCAGCAAATAAGATATTTGTATCTTGATAACAACCACTTAACAGGAATCATACCTCCAAGTTTAGGAGAATGCTTGAAGTTGGAAGACCTTGACCTTTCCTACAACATGCTCAGGGGACACATACCTCCACAGTTAGCAGGACTTTCAAATTTATTAATGGGTTTCAATCTTTCAAAGAATTTATTACAAGGCCCCGTGCCCTCAGAGCTCAGCAAGCTTGATAAGGTTAAAGCTATAGATATTTCTGCAAATCAGTTGACAGGACATATTTCCTTTGTCCTAGGAAGCAGCGTAGCACTTGAATATCTGAATCTTTCATGCAATCAAATAGAAGGTCCAATTCCAGACTCTTTTGGTAAACTTCAGAATCTACAGGATTTAGATTTATCTTCCAACAAGTTGTCAGGGAGAATACCAATGTCCATGGGAAAACTCGAAGAGCTTCAGCGCCTCAATTTTTCTATGAATAGGCTATCAGGGGAAGTCCCAAAAGATGGAGTTTTCAAAAATCTTGGTCCAACATCCTTTATTCAAAACCTCGGCCTATGTGGGCCTTGGGTAAAATTGCAAGCATGCTCTGCTCCCAAACACAAAAGGCATACTCATCTCAAAATGGTAGTCATAATTATTGTTGGCATTGCAACTTTGGTCATCTGGTGTTTGCTTATGAAATTCTTATGGAGACGCTACTGCAAGAGAGACCCTCTGATCTCTTTTCCTTCTAGATTGGATCACCGAAAAATCTCACTTTCTGAGCTTACCAATGCAACTGATGGATTTAATGAGGCTAATTTGTTGGGAGTTGGTAATTTTGGAAAAGTGTACAAAGGGGTTTTGAACGATGGTACAATGGTTGCTATCAAGGTTCTTACTTTGCAGAACGAACAAGTGTCCAGGAGTTTTGTTAGAGAGTGCAATGTTTTGAGAAGAGTCCGCCATCGGAATTTGGTTAGAATCATAACCACTTCTTCAGATCCAGATTTCAAAGCCTTGATATCGCCTTTAATGCCAAATGGAAGCCTAGATAAATTTTTGCATCCTGAAGGTCCACAAAGTTCAGAAGGGCACATGCTTAGATTGGGTTTAATTCAAAGGTTGAATACAGCCATAGACATAGCACAAGCCCTGGAATATCTCCATCACCATTGTTTTGTTCAAGTCGTCCACTGTGATATAAAACCCAGCAATGTGTTGCTTGGAGAGGACATGACAGCTTATTTAACAGATTTTGGTATTTCAAGGTTAATATTTGGAAACTCCATCAATTCATTCACTTCTACAGATACACTAAAAGGATCCATTGGCTACATTGCTCCAGGTATGACATTTAAGCATTTAGCATAACAAATGCACAAATTCCTTTGTTTGATTTGTTTGTAACAAGAAATTGGTAATAGAAAACTTACAATTAGGTTGAATTGAATGTAGAATATGGAGTGAATGGTCGTGTTACTACCAAGGGAGATGTCTATAGCTATGGAATTATGTTACTAGAAATGGTAACTGGAAAGAGGCCTACAGATAGCCTATTTGTAGAAGGATTAAACATGCAAAATTGGGTAAGTAGAGGTTTTCCAAATACAATAGCAGAAGTTGTTGATAGCAGTTTACTGAATGGTGCTACCAGCAGCGAGGAAGACAAGGTATTCAACTGCCTTAGACAACTCATAAGCTTGAGTTTCCTTTGCACAAAAGAAGCTCCTCAAGAAAGGACAAGTATGATAGACATTATCAAAATATTGCATAGTATCAGAAACACTTTTCTTGGAGTTCCTTCCACTCCAACATTCCATATAGATTTATCATCCTTGCTTGCCAGCACAAGTATTTTAGGTACAAAAACTGAAAGCCAAACTTCTTCTTCATTTTAATGTTGAGAAGCTTTCAAGTGATAATATTGTAATACTTTTGAAGTGTTAGTGACACCTTCCATGTTTCCTGGTTGTTTGGGCTTGGTTTGGGATTAGAACTTTTTGGTAGCAACATTCAAGTATAAATGTTATTGTTTAAAAGTATTTTGGAAATTTGGTGACAGTACTAGAGTCTGAAAAGTATTTTTAGTTATTATTATCACAATAAATTTGGCCATGTCTTTAATGACACTAAGTGAGTTTGTAATTAATTCAAAGTAGGGTGGTCAAGGACTATTTCTTAATTTTTTGAACATATTGAAATGAACTTATTTAAATATGTTGATACTAGAATTTAATGTTTTTTAATATGATGTATTGAAAAGAATTTAGATGTGGCAAAAATATGAATGGGAATATGAGAGTGTAGTAATTATGTCTTTTGTTTTGATTTTCCTTCCATCGTTGAGGTGGCAGAGAGTCATTGTCTCTGTAAAGATTGGCAGCACAGTAGGCATTTATTGATTCTGAAAAAAGTATGTTTGAGTTAGAATATTGTATCTTTTTTTGGTTTGTTTGGTCAGATTTGTTCACTCTAAAAAAAGGTTGATTTTCCCATCGATTTATTGTAGGGAATGGAGGTACAAGAACTTTGTTTAAAAAAGGAGAGTAGTATCGAGCAAGGTGATTTGCTTTCTATGTTTTACTATTATGCATTTTTTCTTTTAGGTTGGTTCACAAAAGAAGAAATACTAGACAATTGACACAGTTTGAGTTGGCATCGTGGTAAACGAAAGAGATGACTTGTGTGCCTGTGCATTTTGGATAGTCTATATTAGTTCCAACATCACTGCTATTTTTTGGTAAAGCATTCTTGGCAAGTTATCGAGCGTTCTAATGTTTAGTTTTGCATGAAGTATTTTTTCATTAATACCTTTGTCAAACTTTAAAGTCCCGCCAAGAACTAAAGTCTTATTTGACAATGTTATTGCTATTTTTTGGTAGAGATAAGAGTTTGTGTGTAATTTGTGTTGATAATAATTGTGTTAATAACTTAATGGCTATAAAAAATTGAAAGCAATGGCATGACTATGCAAAATGTATATAAGTGTCATATTTAGAAATAGTTGGTTGAAATTTTGCGAGTTTGAGATATAAATTAAAAGCAATGATATGATTGGCCAAAATTTATATGATGTCATAAATTTTGTAAAGTTTGGAATGTCCTATAGAAAAACGTAAAAAGAATATGGCAAATCATGGTATTTGGTCGTTAATACGTTTGTGGGCCCAATGGATTTATCGAAGTTTGTTTTCTTTCTCTTTATCTGATAATTGCCCTTTCAACGAAGTTTTTGTTCATTAGTATGTTTGTTATATTTTTGAATCTTGAGGGGAACTAAAGGCTTCTTCACAATTAGTCAAGAGTTTTGGTGTTTGGTAGAACCTATAGTCAATGATAATTTTTGGTTGATAGCCTTTTATTTTGATATAGGTTTCATTAATACCTTTTTCAAAGCTTTGAGTGGTGTCGGGAACTATACCATTTGTGAGAACTAGGGCATTTTGAGATAGGTTTTATTAATAATTTTGTCAGATCTTTGAGCCTTTTAGAGAACTAGAGCCTTTGTGAGAACTAATCCAAAGTTCTGGTATTGGTAGTACCAATTTTGAAACATCTAGACAAAATGAAATTTGGTCAAAAGTAAATTCTAGTCATGGTTAGTAGTTGTGCAAAATTTATATATGTAGATATATTTTATTGCTATTATGTTTATCAAAGTTTCCAGGGTTGTCGAGAACCAAATTATTTTAGTGAACTTATCATGAATTTTGGTTGTTTCCCTTTGAACGAAGTATTCATTGGATGTGTTTGTTCAATTCCTCTATATCCAATAATTTCCCTTTAAATGAAGCATTTGTTGATTAGTACCTTTGTTGGATTTTGGAATCCTATGGGGAACTAAAGCCTTCTTCACAAGTAGTCGGAGTTCTGGTGTTTAGTAGAACCTATAGTCCTTGGGAATTTTTGATTGATAACCTTTCATTTTGATATAGGTTTTGTTAGTGTGTTTTCCAGAGCTTTGAGCGATGCCAAGAACTGCTCAGAGTTTTGAATGCTCTCAAGAACTAAACCCTTTTAGGGAATTTATCAAGAATTTTGATGGTTGTACTTTGAATGAAGTATTTGCTAGTTAATAGCTTTAATAGAGTTTTGAGTTCTCTTGGGAATTAAATCCTTATTGCCAAGTTGTCGAGAGTTGTATTTCGTAGAAGCTATGCTCATTGTGAATTTTTGTTGGGTTCCTCTTTATTTGATAATTGTCCTTTGAAGGAAGTATCTACTCATATATACCTTTTTTGAGTTCTTAAATCCTATGGAGTGTGTTTGCCAAAGCTTTGAGCAATGCCAAGAAATACTCAAAGTTTTGAGTGCTTTCGAGAACTAAACCCTTTTACAGAATTTATCAAGAATTTTGATGGTTGTACTCTGAATGAAGTATTTGCTAGTTAATAGCTTTATCAAAGTTTTGAGTCCTCTTTGGAACTAAATCCTTCTTTCCAAGTTGTTGAGAGTTATAATATTTGGTAGAAGTTATTCTCAATACAATTTTTTGTTGGATTCCTCTTTATCTGATAATTGTCCTTTGAATGAAGTGTCTACTCATCAATACCTTTGTTGAGTTCTTAAATCCTATGGGGAACTAAAGCATTTTTACAACTAGTTGGGAGTTTTGTTGTTTGGTGGAACCTATAGTCCTTGGGATTTTTCACCTAATAACCTTTTATTTTGATAGAGGTTTCATTAATACCTTTGTAAGAGCTTTGAGCCATGTCGAGAACTAGAGTCTTTGTGGGAGGTAAAGCCTTTTGACATGGGTCTCATTAATACCTTTGTCAAAGCTTTGAGCATTGTCAGGAACTAGAGCCTTTTAGAGAACTAATCTAAAGTTATTTATTGTTAGCAATTTTCTTGAGAAATAATGTTTTATTTGTGTTAAGTGTTGTCGAGAACTAAAGCCTTTTTGCTAAGTTGTCAAGAGTTATAGTATTTCATAGAAGCTATACTCCTTGTGAATTTTTGTTGGGTTCTTCTTTATTTGATAATTTCCCTTTCAACAAAGTATTTGTTCATTGGAACTTTTGTCAAACTTTTGAATCTTGTGCGGAACTAAAGCCTTTTTTGTAAGTTGTAATGCCCCAAGTCGACACGCTCAAAAAAAAACTTGACAGAACCAAAAAAATGAACAAAGATAACAACATTGATAATGCAACAATGACATGTTGAACTTAGAAACTTTTTTATCAGTCTAGGTCAATTCTAGGCAAGACAGGGTTACCTAGATAGAGCACTAGGCCACCCAGCTGTGAAATGTGATCATTAAATTAATTTTAACCACCAATTGAAATATTACTAAGTTCATTTTAACTTCCCAAGACATAATACATAGAAAGATCTAATAAATCTAGCGAAGATTCCATAGCACCACTAATTGGGTCATCGATTTTAGGAGGAGAGTTAGCAGTAGTAGCAGAGTCTCTTGGGTTAGGCTCCTTATTAAAGGAGGACTTACAATCAGAAATAATGTTCCTAGGTTTGGCACATTTCTGACAGCAGACCATAGCATTTTCATAACACACAAGCTAGACCCATGTCCCAAACTTTGATTAGAGCTTAACAGAGTTAGGGAGAGATTTATTCACACTAATGTTCACACAAAAGTGGGAAAACACTAACCTAGACTTTGACCTGGTGATGGAGTCAAAATTAATGAAGTGTCCCAAGGAATCACCAATGCTTTTGAAGATTGATTCATCCTAGTATTCCAAAGGTAATCTGAGCAAGCGAAACCAAACTGGAGCTGACTTATTAAGATCCACTGTAGGGTCAAACCCTAGCTTCCAGCGGCATAAAGCCAAACTATGTTTTCCATAAACCCAAGGTCCAAAAGAAAGGACATAAACCAAATCTTCAGAAGTTGTGAACTTGAAAAGGAAGAGACCACCTGACATGGTGCAAATGTCCACACTACCCTTGAGGCGCCATTTAGCAGCATCCCATCTTTGGACCATATCAACAGTGGGCCAGAAGGAGAGAAAACGACCCACAACTATGTTCTCCATGGAGGAGAGAATCTTATCGCTGACTATATCAAAGATAGCGAAATATGTTCCAGACACAACAACTTCAACCTCATGAGAAGGAGGAGGTAAAGAGCTCTATTTACCATTCGTCAAAATATCCTTACACCCATTTGTTTCTGGAAGAAACACAACCACCGACACTTCAACCAAAGACACGGGAGGCACCGAAAGATTCACAACCAAAGGACCGGACCCTCCAGGAGTGTCTCCCGAGGGACATGGGTCCGCAAAAGACAAGGTGAGACTTGGGATAGGGGGTATAGGGGAACTATGGGGTACCCGCAGGGCAGATTCCACCATGCGCACAGGCTGTTTAAATGTGAATAGAGGAGAGGAGAGCATATTTTTTTTAATGTTAACAATTCACAATGTTATGTTGCATAATGTTGCTAAATTGCAGCTTCTTTCTGTTGTTCTTCAAGGTATCCCTATCTATTTTCTATCCATTTTCAAGATGCCTAGATATATTCCTGAAAAATTTGAGAAAATTCAAAGGACTTTCCTGTAGTCGGGGATAGAGGAAAAAAAGAAATTCACCCTGGTTAAATGGGACAAGGTTTGTCAACCTAAAAGTTGTGGTGGGCTTGGAATTAGGGCTATTTCTAATACCAATAAAGCTCTTATGGACAAAGTTGGTTGGGACCATCTGAGGGATAGGAAGGATTGGTGTAAGATCATGAATGCTAAGTACCTACAAAACCAGCCTTTCATTTACTGCCTATCAGAATCTCACCCTTTGGGGTCCCTGGTTTGGAAGTGTATATGTAGTCTGCAGGATCTTCTGAGAAATGGGATCAAATGGAAGATTGGTAATGGTAATAAAATTAGATTCTGGGAGGACACTTGGTTAATTAACACTCCCCTAGAAAATTTTGAATTTAGGAATCTTATGGGATTGGCTCAACAATTGTTTGGTATTTATATTAGTGATTACCTCTGTGGGCCTCAGGGTGGTAGACAATGGAATGACTTAACCTTTGCTACACTTTTTCCCCTAATTTGTGTCTCCTTTCCAAGACCCTATAGGAAAAAATCTCCTTCACTAGGCTTCCTTCTTCTTGCAGGGGGGATAATTTTTTTTTGGATTCATGATAATCAAGGCGATCTTTCAGTTAAATTGGTATACAATTTGTTGACTGACCAGGTTATTGTCATTGATCTATGGAAGAAGGTTTGGAATCATCACATGTTTCTAAAAGTTAACTTCTTTTGGTGGACTGCCTGCCATAATAGGATTCTTACTCAGGATAATCTAAGAAAACAGGGATTCTAGATCCCCAACAGATGCTTTTTATGTAAATGCAATGAAGAATTGGTGGATCACCTGTTGTTACACTGCCTGTTTGCTATGGAGTTGTGGGATTTGGCTTTAAGAATATTGGGGATTCAATGGATTATGTGTAAGGACATCATTTCCTTTATATTGAGTTGGTTTGGACCCTTTACCCACCCTTTAACTGGTGAAATTTGGAACCAAGTCCCTCCCATTATATGCTAGTGTTTATGGAAAGAAAGGAACAATAAGATCTTTAGGAACATTGAGATGAATCCAAAAGAGGTGTTTGGTATTGGGTCTCGACTCATTGCAGAAAATATCTCACTTTTAAAAGGGAAAACCCCAAACAAAGGTTTGACTGAGGTGGAAATAAGCATGAAAAAATCTTGGCACCAAAACTTGGATGCCAACTCTTATGACAACTCCAGGTCCCTAGCTCGGAGTAACACTATTTGGAAACCCCTTGAGAGGGGCTAGTATAAACTAAATTTTGATGGGGGTGCTAAGGGCAACCCGGGTAGAGAAAGTATAGGAGGTGTGATCAAGGATTATAAAGGAAATCTTGCGGTTGGTTACGTTGGGAGGATTGGTGTTCATTCTTTAATGATTGTTGAAGCTAGAGCGCTATTGAAGGGCTTACAATTGGTTGTCTCCATGGGGATTGAGAACCTGCATATTGAAGGAGACTCTAAGTCTATTATTGATGTTGTTAACTTTGATAGATTGTTGGGGTGGAGTGTTAAAGACATTCTTCTTAACATTAGACTCTTTGTGTCAAAGTTAAAATTAAAAGTCACTGACCATATTTATCGGGAGGGGAACTAGGTGGCTGATGCCCTAGCCAATCTTGGCACACATTGGAAATTGGCCAAATGTTGGCGTGCTTTAGGGAACCTACCTCCTGACATCCAGGGTTTAATATTGAAGGAACAAAAACCTTACCTAACCCATGATGATAACTAAACATGCACCTAGCTAGTTTATTTGGGGGGTTCACATGCTTGTCTATTGGGCTATGTGGACAAATTTTACCAATGAGATGGATAACAAATGGCATATTTCAAATTATGGGATGGAGCCCAATTTGAAAAAGGAAATCATGAAATGTTGCGTTAAGTACTTGATGATTAACTCTAAGCCAAACTATACCTTATGTAATCTCCTTTTGGGGGTCTTGTTAAGCTATCATATTTCCAAGTTCCTTGATTTTGATTTTGATGTGACTAATAATTATGAGATAAAGATCCTTATTGGCCCTTTTTTGTCATCTATTTTGGATCTGCATCTTTTAGCTATCCTTTTTAGGTTAACTATTGTTGGCTTGCCCTTGAAAGCTAACCCTTTAGATGTTTCTAATTCTGGCTTCGCAACCATCTTGCCTAGATTTCTTTTCTTTTTCTATGTGGAAGGAAAACCTTCCTTTCCTTTCATGTCCTACTTAGCCGATTCTGCGCAGAGATCCTCATTTATGATTCTGCTAAGATTGATTTTTTGAAATTATTGGCTCATACGTGCGACCTGTCCTTAGCCTTGATTATCAAAAACTGTCATTTCTGGCTTAAAATCCTTAATGTGCGGGTGATTTTTCACCTTTCTATTATCTCTAACCTTATTTTTTCTTAGGGTTCCCAGTTATCCTATGTGCAAAGTGGCATAATGGGAGGTGATAGGGTGCAGACAAAGCCAGATAAATGCAGCGAATTTCGCAAGGATCCACTTGTTTGGCACATTTGTGTCAAGGGTGGTCTTGCTCCTCTTATGGAGAGACTTGTGGGCCATGAACCTAATCTGTCTACTCAGTTTGTCAACTCATGGAAAGATCGTCATGTGACTATGGGTGGAATTTCCTTTACTGCAAATGAGGAAGTGATTGCGCAAGTGATGGGTCTCTAGTGCACTAGTATGAAGCATTCAAAGCACACTAAAATCTAGGACAATGAAAGTATGAACAAGTTTTTTGTGGGGAATGAAGCATCAGTGTGCAACCAATCGGATTTTTACCAAGAGGCTCTCCCTCATCTGTGGAACTAGGTGTGCCTTGCCTTGATGAAGTATGTGACATTGGAAGGTAGGTACAAAACCTATTACTTCTACCATTTCCCTCTGTTGAATCACCTCAGGCATAAAGTTTTGTTGAGCTTTCTATTTTTCCTTCTTATGGACCTTGAAAATTCTATTGAAAAATGTGTGGAGGTCGCTGCTCTGAATCCTAATGACCCTCCTCCCCTGCCACTCCACCAGGGCCTCATTTTGAGGATCTACCATTTCCATCTTGCTTTGTGTCCACCAAAACCCATCACAGTTGTCCACATTAAAGAGATTGAGCTCCCCTCTATGACCAACTTATCTTTGGCCAAATCCAAAGGCCCTGTCAGGAAAAATTACTCAGTCCTTGCTGACTCACTGAATCCCAAACCTGCTACTAAAAAGCTTAAAGGAAATGAGGGAGTGGCCTAGACTAGTGCGATGGCTATTTTGTGTGAACTCAAATCAACCCCCACCAAGACTACTAGCAAGCCCGCCCTGAAAAAGAAAGGCAAGGAGGAAGGTAAAAGCTTGAAGGAGCCTTTGAGCAAAGGAAAAAATGTGGTGAGCAAGGACTCTATGGTGGATACAGTGGTTGTGAAGATGGTGGTTATTGGTTGTGATTCCATCATTCGGTGCTCTGGTAGGCTCGCAAAGAACAGGAAAAAATCACAAGTTAAAGATTGGATTCAGAAGAGGATTTGTCAAACAGCAAAGATAACAGGGTTGAGGAGGTGTCAGAAGGTGAGGAGGAGCATGCTAGAGGACCTAGCTCCATCCCTGATTTGGGAAAAGTTCAAAAGGAGGGTTCGGCCTCTCATTCTTTAGAACTACTAGATGTTGAGTAGGCTGATCTCGGCAACATTGTTGTTGGTAGGGAGGAGCTCTATGTGTTGAAGGAAAGATTGGGGAAATTGGACCAAAAAAATTGTGGTTTGACCCGCTTCATGGTTAAGCTGGTTCATTGTGTCACGAGTACCCTGTCGACGGTAATGAAGAACGAGATGGATGTGAAAAATACTAAATACATTATAGAATGGGTCAGAGATGATGTTGTCCATCTCTAGTCTAAGAACTAGGAAGATGCCAGGTAGTCTGTTGCTGGTCCGTTGTTTTTCCATGTGTTGTTGATTCGTTGTGTCTATTTTTTGGCTTTGTGTTTTTTGATGCTTTTTTGGACTTGAACTCTTTTGGCCCGTGTGGCTCTATGTGAAGGGTACAACACCCTGTAAATGTTTCTTACTTAATCAAAAACATCGTATGAGTAATTAGAGATCAAACACTAACATTTAAAAATCTTACAATCCTTCTCAAAGAAAGGTCCTTTGTCATCAATATTATAATTTGTATGAAAGGAAAGCATCTAAATACATGAAATAAATTTGGTAGAACATAGTACCATGATGTCCCTTGACCCATGAACCTCTAATTCATTTTTTTCAAAATCAATTCCAAGACACATAATTAGAGCTAAAACACTAACATTTACAAATCTTACAGTCCTTCTCAAAGAAAGGTCCTTTGTCATCAATATTATAATTTGTATGAAAGGAAAACATCTAAATACATGAGATAAACTTGGTATAACATGGTACCATGATGTCCCTTGACCCACAAACCTCTAATCCCTAATGGTGGTTACCATGCCACCCAAACTCATAGAATCAAAAGTTCCACTCCCATTGTGCTAGAAGATAGTCACAAGCGCCACAAGCACAACACTCACATAAAAACATGGGGAGATGGCTTACACACACATCATACACAAAGGAAACACTCCACATATAGATCATATATCAATAATCATCCAAATCACATAATGGATCCAAGACAAGTCATCATTTGGTCCAATCACAAATGGCATAACACAACCCACATTGGGAAAACTCACCAATGTCACATCGCAATCTGTATTGGGCCAACTCACCAATACCATACAAAGAATTATCCTTGGGGGTATGTGCACCAAGTTGATGTCACCTTTACTTTTTTACTTGAAATGGCCATTAGCGCTCACCAAATGGCTCATATGATCGAGCCTAAGGCATGGTATTTCCTAGAGCAACTGATTTAGTGAGCACCAAATGAAAGTACATCATTTGGCGAGCACCAATTTTGGCTCGCCAAATGTGAATGATCACTTTTGAGAATGTAGCTTGTTGAACTCTTTCTTTCTTTTTTTTGTCTGTGTCTTTTTCTTTCTTTGCTAGTGAAAGTATAAGTTGACATTTACATATGGACATTTACTTTCTTATACTTTAAGTTGTATTTCATGTATATAGTTTTAGGATGTTTGAGAGTGGTTTCAGATCTCTTAGAGTTATAATGCAAATTCTAGTTTTTGAAAGATCTTATAATTTTTTAGACTTATTCAAATTTTAGTAATTAGTATGTCGAATTTCAGTAATCAAGAGGTCAAATTTCAGTAATCAACAAATTGTATCATCTTTCTCTCTCTCTATCTCACTCATTGTTCATCTCTTATGATCTAGACCTCTCTCTCCCTATCTATCCCTCCCTCCCCCCTCTCTCTATCTCACCCCCCTCTCACCTCTCTCCCTCCTTCCTTACCTCTCCCTCCCTCTCTCCTTCCCTCTATACTTCTCTCTATGTCCTCCTCTCTCTCTACCTACCTCTATGTTGCTCTTTCACCTCTCTCTCCATCCCTACCTCTCTCTCCATCTCTCCTTCCCTCTCTACTTCTATCTATCTACCTATCCCTCTATAACTCTTTCTCTCTCCTCCCTCCTTCCCTCTCACAATATCTCCACCTTCCTCCTCTCTCTACTTCTCTCTTTCTCACTTCTCCCTCCATCTCTCTCTCCTTCCCTCTCTACTCTCTCTCTATCTCACCTCTCCCTCTCTCTCCCTACCTATCTCTCTCTCTACACCATCTTTCTCTCTCACTCTCTCCCTCTCTTCCCTCTTTCTCTCTCACTCTCTCCTCTCTATCTCTCTCTCCATATCTACCTCTCCCTCCCTCCTCCCTCTCTCAATCTCCCTACCTTCCTCCCTTTTTAGTATCACATCTTGGTGTGCATTAGAGAGAGATGCAGAAGAGGTAGAGAGGTATATGTGAGATAGAGAGGTAGATAGAGAGAGGGAGAGGGGAGATATCTAGGTAGAGAGAGAGTGGTAGGGAGTTATAGAGGGAGAGGTTGGTAGAGAGATGGAGAGGGGAGATAGAAAGAAGTAGAGAGGGAAGGATAGATGGAGGGAGAGGTAGGGAGGTAGAGAGAGAGAGGTAGGATGAGAGAGGGATGGGGAGAGAGAGCAGAGAGGGAAGGAGAGAGGAGGGATAGGTAGGAGGGAGGGAGGAAAGAGAGGAGAGAGAGTTGAGGCAGAGAGATAGAAGGGAGGGAGGAGAGGAGGAGAGGCAAAAGAGGATAGCTGAGGATAGATAAAATTAGGAGAGAGAGAGATGTAGGTAGAGAGAGGGAAAGGAGAGATAGAAAGAGGAGAGAGAGCAGAGAGGAAGGAGAGAGATGGATAGAGAAAGAACCAGAGAATGAAGGAGGAAGGTGGGAGAGACTGAGAGAGGAAGGAGGGAAGGAGATAGAGTGGTAGGGATGGAGAGAGGGGCAGGCAGAGAGAAAGAGGGGAGATAGAGAACAGAGAGGAGGGAGAGAGAGGAAGGAGGAGGGAGAGAGAGAGGTGAGACAGGAGACAGAGGGAGGGGTAGGCAGGCAGGAGAGAGAGAGGAGAGAGATGATATATATAAAACTAGAGAGGCAAGGAGGAAGGCCTATACTGAGAGAGTGATGAGGAGGAGGAGAGAGAAAGAGGCATAGAGGACAGGTCAGATAGAGAGCTGAGAGGAATAGTGGCTGGAAGGAAGAGAGAGAGAGGTGAGAGGCAGGCAGAGAGAAGCAGAGAGGAAGGAGAGATGGAGGGAGAGCTAGGGATGGAGAGAGAGGGGTAGGTAGAGAGAGGGAGGGTGGAGATAGAGAGAAGTAGAGAGGAAAGCAGAGAGGGAGGGAGAGAGAGGTGAGATAGAGAGAGAGAGGAGGGATGGAGGGATAGATAGGGAGAGAGAGGTGAGATATAAAGAAATAGCATAGAGAGGGAAGAGGGGGGGAGAGAGAGAGGGGGGGAGGTAGAGAGAGGGAGGGGGAGATATAGAGAAGTAGAGAGGGAGGGAGAGCTAGGGAGAGAGGGAGATAGAGATGAGAGAGGTGAGATAGAGAGAGGAGGGAGGGAGGGATAGATAGGGAGAGAGAGGTGGGATAGAGAGAAAGAGAGAGGTGGATGGATAAAGATACAAAGACATGGGAGAGAGAGAGAGAGAGAGAAGTAGAGAGGTAAGGAGGAAGGTGGAGAGATTGATATGGATAAGGAGGGAGGGAGGGAGAGAGAAAGAGGTATAAAGGGATAGATTAGATAGAGAGAAGTAGAAAGCAAAGGTGGTGGAAGCAAGAGAGAGGGGGGTAGGGAGAGCAAAATAAGGATAATTGACATAAATAGAAGTAGAGAGAGAGGGGTAGGTAGGTAGAGAGAGAGGGGGGAGGGAGAAAGAGAGAGAGATAGAGAGAGAGGGAGAGATGGAGGGAGGTAGGGATGGAGAGAGGTGAGAGAGAGCAAGAAAGAGAGAGGTAGGTAGAGGGAGGGGGAGAGAGAGAAGTAGAGCGAGGGAGAAGGAGACGGGGAGGCAGGGAGAGAGAGGTGAGAGATAGGTGTGAGAGAGAGAGAGAGAGAAAGAGAGACAAGGGAGGGAGGGATAGGTGTGGAGAGAGGTGAGATAGAGAAAGAGAGTAGAGAGGGAAGGAGAGAGAGAGAGAGAGAAAGAGAGGTGATGGAAATATGTGATAGAGAGGTAAGGAAGAAGGTGGAGCTATTGAGAGAGGGAGGGAGGGAGGGAGAAAGAGGTATAGAGGGATAAATTAGAGAGGGGAGAAACAAATATGATACAACTTGTTGTTTACTAAAATTTGACCTCTTGATTATTGAAATTTGACTAAGTCTAAAAATTATAAGATCTTCCAAAAAATAGATTTTGCATTATAACTCCAAGAGATCTAAAACCACTCTCAAACATCCTAAGACTGTATACATGAAATATAACTTAAGTATAAGAAAGTAAATGTCAACTTATACTTAATGTTTATTTCATGTATATAGTTTGACTGGTAGAAAAAGACAAAGATGAAGACAAAAAAAAAAGAGTTCAACAAACTACATTCTCAAAAGCCATCATTCACATTTGGCAAGTGCCAAATTTGGTGCTCGCCAAATGGATTGCATTGGGAAGTACCAACCCAAAGGGTTGGATTTTTCCTTGGCCATCCAACCCAACCATTTCATGCCAAGGACATGACTTTTTGAAAGGGTAAAAAAATTTCACACATTTTTAGCCATGCTCTCCATAAGGTTTGCATGTGTTTCAATGCAATTTTTTAAAAATACCATAATGATGTTAGGCTCTCTCTTCTATCTAACCATATAATTTTTTTACGTTTCAATTATGTTAAGGTTTTCATCTTTAACTTCTGTTAGTGCTTCATTTTTTTGTCAAAAGGCTAGTTTGGGTATATATTTTTACTCATTCATCAAATTTTGAAATAAATTACATTTTTAGAAACTAGACTCTATTCTATGTGTATTGAAAAAAAATGATTTTTGATTAGTTTCAAAAAATTTAGGGGGGAGCACGATCAAATTTCTACTTTTTAGGATGTCTCCACTTTAAAAATTAGTAAAATATTACATATTTATTAAAAAAAATAGTCAAAAAAACTAGCATAAACTACATGGTGTTAGCTAATTTCTCACCAAAGTGATTTTTGAATTTCTAAAAAAAGTTAACATTTTAAGGGGAGCACAACAAATGCTATGCTACTTTTTGATAAAAAATGGACCACTTTGTGTGCTCCCCCTTTTTCAAGCCCTTAGTCTTGACTATTTAAAAAAAAAGAGTACTTTAAAAAATAGATTTGGAGCACTACAACTCTTGTTCTTATTGCATCTTCAAATTTTGAGCATAGCATCATCATTTTCTCATAAACATCAGACTTTGCTAATTTTATAAAAAAAAAAAAAGTGGCATCTTAAGAGCCATTTTTGTGTCACAACCTGGTGCAGTTGCCCTTGGGAAAACTCGCCAAGGGCATATCACATGAAATATTCATTGGAAAAACCTCACCAATGGCAAACAACACAAGCACATAGAAGGGAATACATTGCCATTTAGGTACTACTCAACTACACTAGAGTTACATATTACAGAGCGAGAGATGGAATGTCATCACAAACACTCACATGGGGCTCAATGCGGAACCGAGTATCCTCTCATACAAATGAGGGTACTTGATCATACAAGTCTTATGCTCCTTGAGCAGCTTGTCTTCCTCCATCATCCTTAGCATGTATGAGAAATCAAGGAATGCAAGAGATGTCCATTATCTTGGTTAATTAATTACCCATTTTTCATTATTTCACTTGTTAATCCAAAACTCCCCACACCATGATTTTCTATGTGCCACTTTGGTTGGGTTCACATTGAGAATCATTCCTATAACTCTCTCTAATACCTACACCCTAAGCTCATCGCATCCTCCAATGAATATGGCATGGAAAATAATGCACAAAATTAAATTTCATCAAAATTTCTAACAAGTTTCCACAAGAACAATTTCAATAATTCACGAAGGAAAATTTTGTTAAAACATTCAAATTCATCATATTTCCTTCAAAATGTTCAATTATTTTCATTTTTTCCAATACACTAAAACCAAGAGATTTTCCCAAAACCCCATTAAAATTTCTTCAAATTTTATTTTTCAAATTTCAAAAATCTAATGATACCCTTTTTTAAAAAATATGCCCAACAACACACTTTTCACATCAATTTCACATTTCACACATTTCCCAAAAAGTTGGGCATTATAACCTCATATTTTGAAAAATCACAAAAAAATAAAATGGACATGGAAATTTCCAATTTGAATTATGTTGGGAGGTGTCTACACTCCCCCAATCTTATTCCAACTTCTCGAATTGAAAGAAATTGACCAAGTTAAAAGAAACAAGTGAAATACCTCAAACACAATCAAATTTTGGAATGAAGAGCACATCACACAGGCCAAACAAAATCTTACAAGGATCGGCAAATACAATCCCCTACCAATTCCTAACCCAACAAATCAACCTCTTCGAATTCTACCATTGAATGCACTCCCAATCAACAAAAGACAAAATTTCCCAAAAGAGGGTTTTCTCTCTCAAAATTTATTCACAAATAAAACATTGCATAATGAAAAATAATCCCCTTTTTTCTCTTTACCCTTTTGACTTTCCAAATAAATCAAAGTAAAATTCATTCTCTATTTTCTTTATTTCCAATTTCCCAAAATTGCAATTGAAAATAATCAAACATTCAACACAAATTCATTTTTCAATCTTTTAAAGATAACTAAATCTTTAAAATATAGTTCAAGGGAAATTAGAAAACGCCCCATAAAATTTGGTGGACTTCTAATAATTACAAGATTTCAAAGTCTTTTGCATATCAAATTAAAGGTTTTGATGTAGTGGTACAACTTTTGCATCATTTCCATATGTATAGGAGACTAAGATATGCGAGTAACGTTCTTTGCTAAGTTATATGCTTGAAATGCTTTAATAATATATCCTAGCTAATTATGGTTTGGAATGATGACATTGCTATTTTGTAACCTCCATAATTCCCTATTACCACCAATACATTCCAACATGTTTTGAAAATTAAAAAAATGGCTTAACCCTTAAGTGAGTGACACATGATGGTGCTTAGTTTTTCCATGTTATTCAAGTAAAATGTTTTCTCACTAAATAATTCTTTGACCTTTGTTTTAAAGTTGTTTCTAATGACATTGACATATGTAACTTGAATATTCGACTTATCATTCAAAGCAACATACAAGAAACCAACAAGTGAACATCAACTTTAACTTGATCACATCTTTTGATAGCTTTGTTTGTCCTTGAATATTTTTCCTAAGAGATGTGACTTTCCATTCTATGTTATTTTTCCATACAATACATCTACTATTATTGGCATGAGTTATGAATTGTTCAACAACTAACTTGTCTATTCCCATGTCTATCATTTCTTTCAAGTTTTTATCTACCCTCCACCAATTGGTGTCTTCTTTCTTGAAGGTTGCAATGTCTTCATCAATTTATTTATTTCTAGCATCTATACCATCATTTTTTATTTTTTTTCATTTATGTATATAGATATTATAATTATAATCTCATTGACCCAATCTTCAATTATTTGACCATAAAATTTATTATGAACTTTTTCAATGTCTTCCTTTGCCCCAGTTGAGCTGGGATCAAAAGTAGAACCAATTTGACCTATTGGCCTGGTTGAAGTGCCTACAATGGATTTAAGACAAGTGTGTTAGGAAATAATGCATAATACCTAGTTTATTTAATGCATTTCCTACATAACCTCATGAGAGGAAAGCATGCATACAAGCTTACAAATAAAAAAGTGTTTACAACAATTGTGATATAACATAATCTAATAACTTGTGTTTACAAGAAATGCTTATGCAACACTTTGAAACATAATCTATTTGAGCAGTTTAATTGCTTTCCTACATATAGCATTCATGGGATAATGACTAACTAAAATAAATCTTCTTGTGTCTAGAACAAAAGAACACAAAAAAATAAATGTTGAAGGGCCAATACAATAACAATAGATCTAAATAATAATGAGCTCCATATATGTAAGACCTAATACTTCAGTATTAAAAATTTTAAGAATGATTAACAAAATAGTTATAGATGTAAATACAAAACATGTTTTATATATTACGAGAGATTTCAATATTGACATGTGTACTGAAAGTAAAACAAGAACAATACTTTTCAATCATATGCAATCTTACAATATGCATTTATTATTGGACAAGTCGTATACTGTATACAAACCAATTATTGACCATATTTGGTCTAATCTAAATATACAAACAGTTTATGTTTACAAATCATAGGTATATTGGAATCACCATCTTGCTACTTTTATTAAGTTTGATCCCAATGTGCAATAAATACAATAGTATTCGAACATTATGAATACAATTTCAATATATAATAGATATTTGTGATAAAGCATTAGATAGTTGGTATTAACAACTCTCAAATGTTAGCCACTTACCTTGTCCTATGCATTTGTTGCACTCTTTTTGCACTTGTGTTGATGCATCTATAATGAACTATATTATGGAAATAGATACTCAAAATCATTTGTTATCTTGGTGATAGCAATTGTAGCATTGTATAGTTTATGTTTTATGGAGAAATAGGTAGGTAATCGATTGTAAAGTTATTCGAACAGAAAATAAGCAAAGCCATAACTCTGAACAAGAGTTTAGAGTGATTAGAAACAACAAAAAGGGAAATTTGCAACATCTGTATACAGAATTATATTTGCATTGTATATAACAATGAATTAAATTTCTTTGGCTTTGTGAGAATGAAATGCCATTCAGCTCCCATATTTTCAACTTTTCCATACCAATCAAGTGGTGACAAATATGCAGTTCTGATTTGTATTTTATGCATATTTGTGTGAATTTCATTGTCCAACATGTTAAAACATTATTGTATACAAAATAATCATTATAATTTGATTATATTTACTTGTACATTGTATAGTGCTACTGCATAAGAGCAATGGAAAATGGTAAAAGGCCAAAAGAACATGTTTATGATATAGAAGAAGAATCATCCAAAAGGCAATTAACATATTCTATTTATTCTATTTGAAATTAGACCGTAATAATTAAATCCTTGAACAAGTAAGTGATTTTACTATGTCGTATACAAATCAAGACATGAAAAGCATAATTGCATATCTATTGAAGATCTTGGTGCTTGTAAAACTGAAATTTTTTTTGAGGGTGATGTGATGTTGTCTACAAGAGAATACTTGACAAAGCAAACAAAACATGAGAAATGCTTCATGTTGATCTCATAGATAGAAAAGCGGAAATGAAAATCACTTTAAATGTGACTAATGAATTTGTGGAGCAATATAAAGATAAAATCATTCCTGGGTGTGCAATATGCATTTCAGATTTCCAGATTGCTCCAAAACTTATTATGATCGTGGAGATTGCAATTGCATATTGTTCTCAGGTTATTCCATGGATTTGTGTAGACTATAAATTCATACTAGGCACTACCATTAAACAATTTCTTACAACAAATCATGACTATGCTAGTTGAACAATGGGTGCCCTTACAATTTATGCCAAAATTCATGGTTTTCAATATTTAATTAATATAAAAGATGACTACTCTTAAATGGATACAACACAGGTGCAAATATGTTTTGAAGCTATTGTTTAAATAACCTTTAGACTTTTAATTTTACATCCATATAGTTAAAGTTTAAGTAAAGAAAAGCTAACTCTATTTGCAATGACAAACAGTTATAAATCCATTCAAGTTTGTTGGATGACTTTTTGCTGATAGAATATCAAATACAAAAACAATGAATTTCCAACGATGTTGTTTAAAAACATTGTAAAGAAAACGAATGCAAAGGGTGAACTCCAAACATGTCAAGCAACATTTATTGACAGGTTGAATGATAAAAAAAACAATCCACAGATTAAAGGCATTGCAACAATCAATATCAGAAGTAAGCATTTCAAAGTTCTTAGCTTTTTAGATTTGCAATTGAAACTAGGTAAAACATTTGCTAACTACAATAATATTTAGCACATGTTGCAGATTCATGGAACTTTGACAGTGCCCAATTTTTTTTGTGATTCATTCAATACATTTTGTACAGAATACAATTACAAATTTGACATGTACGGATCGCTTGAAACTGAAACTGCATATTGAATCATATGCAATAAAGAGGTTGGCTACATGTACTTTATCTGAATCATATTGAAATCATATGGAATCACATTGATTGTTGCTACTTCTATAGTATTTCATACTTTTGTACTTTATAAAGACATTTTATACTAAAACAATTCCTTGTATAATTTCTAAACTTCTTTGAATTTGATATCAATAAAATAGTATAGTTAGAAACAACAATTTTGCGTGTTCGTGGTTTTTTCCTTGCATATATGGCATCTACCTCTACTGATTTGTTTCTTCAAAATGTGTCTATTGGAAAATCTAGTATTTGTAATCAAAATTTGTTATTGAACCAAGTATAAATGCAAATCATATAATTACTTATGATAATCTCTTCTAATTGCTAATGCTATAGTACTTCATAGACTTCTAGTTTAAATACTAATTTTGATATTTGTAATCAGTAACAGTGTTTCAATTATGTCTACTCTGGTTTAGCATCTATTCTTAGAGTAATCACAAGAACAAATGTCAATCCAAAGCAGAAAAATAAATTGTATTGGCTTTTCTGATTTCTAGATACATAGTACAATTGAATACCTAAACAAATGGATAACAAATTAATTGTTCCAGTTTTCGATGCTATAGAACGTATGGATATTAACTTGTGGATTATGTGACAAGTATTTATCTTCTTTCAAGATAAATACAATTTGCTCTAATATCTAAAATTAATTCAGGGATTAACAGTGTCTAATAATTCCTTACATTCCCTTCATGAACTTCCATGAATCTAAAAATGTCTAATAATTATTTACATTCCCTTCATGAAGTTCCATAACTCTAAAATTGCAATTAAGATGTATATATATTACAAAACAACTATATTACTGATTAGAATAGAAAATTATTTTTACAATATTTGATAATGATAATCAATTTATTCAGCATAGTATCTGTTCCACATCTCATTGTGTTCATTTTTGCTATTGCCATTACAAAAAAATGATAAGCAATGCAAAACAAGCATCACTTATGAAGAATTGAATATTGTTTATTGTGCTACCATACATTTTTCAAACAATTCTTAGACTGTTATGCTTACTATTTTTAAGTCGAAGTAGTGAATAGTTCCACAAAAATGCTTATATGTCCTTTTTTGGTTTGTATGCATTAAAGAAACTATCACTGCTATCTTCCATGGAATGTCCTTCGTATAGAGCAATTACGTCCCCTATTGATTGAGGGGAAAAACAGTGAACATAATTAACAAAAATGGGTCAAAGACCAATTAAAGAAATTTTGATAATTATGCTGATACTTTAACTTCCTCTATGGATCCAAGGTGAGAATGAACTTGGATGTTAAATTTTATAATCTACAAATAGATATTTGAAATTTGTGACTAGTCAACTGCTCTATACCATGAGCTTCGAGATCTTTACCTTGTTGGATGCATTTGGAAGGTCACTATTGGGCCAACAATGATTATCAACAAGCACAATCTTTCTAATGAGCTTAGTATGAGATTCATGAAATTCCTTAAAGAACAATCATCAATTAGTAATCACATGGGCCCACTTGAGGAATAGTTGCTCCTTGCTTGTATATTCAACTACTACATTAGATTCAAGGTGCATCGTGTCATGCCATCATTCAGGTTGTTACATGCACACTATGGGATACATATCTTGTATGCCATGAAATCTAATGTCACAATCAAAATGTGGACTATTCTTTATGATAGTGATAATGCAAAGTTGTTACCAGTGCATAAATGGTTCACTATGTGAAAGTGTTTAGAAACTAAATAAATGACAACAAAATAAATGATTTATAAACACTTTCACATGGTGAACCATTTAAGCACTGGTAACAACTCTGCATTAGATCACTATCATAAAGAATAGTCTGCATTTTGATTGTGGCATTAGATTTCATGGCATACAAGATATGTATCCCATAGTGTGCATGTAACAACCTCAATGATGGCATGACATGACACACCTTGAATCTGATGGGGTAGTTGAATTTAAAAGCAAAGAGCAATCATTCCTCAAGTGAGCCCATGTGATTATTAATTCGCAATTGTCCCTTAAGGAATCTCATGAATCTCATACTAAACTCATTAGAAAGAGTGTGATTGTTGATGATCAATGTTAGCCTAATAGTGACCTTCCAAATGCATACAACAAGGTAAAGATCATGAAGCTCGTGATATAGAACAACTGACTAATCACAAAAATCTTGAATCTCTATTTGTAGATTATAAAATTCAATATTCAAGTTCATTCTCAACTTGGATTCTTCGAAGTTAAAGTACTTAGCATAATTATCGAATTTCCTTTGACTCGTCCTTGGCCCATTTATGTTAATTTTATTCACCATCTTATCCCTCAACCAATAGGAGAAACTCAGTATCTCTATATGAAGGAGGACATTCCATGGAAGATACCAGTGATAATTGGACACCTGAGTAGACACCCATGTATTAACATTATGTGACATCTTGCTCACCTACATCAAAATAATTATTAGATTTCACATTTTTACCATACCAAAAAATATATATTACCACATATTTTCACCTGCATCAAAATAATTATTAGTTTTCACATTTTTATTATACCAAAAGATCATATTTCCACAAATTTTTAAAAACCACATTTATACTACCAAATGTAAACCAAAAGTATGTTATAAAAAAAAAAAAGAATTGACATTGATTTTGAACCTTTGACAAACATTGTTGAGTTTGTAAATTGATATTGAAAGAGTAGTTTTTATTTTAATTAGAAAAAGATAGGCATCTAATGTCAATATTATTGTTGGCTTATTTTCAAAATGTGGCATTGCATTCGACCTATCTACCATGAATAAAGTGTTGGTAACTCAAATTTTTAAAGGCTAGACTTGTATTTCTATTTAATTATTTCATATATATTTATCAATGTTGGGGTATGTGTTGCCAATGTATTCAATTTTGATATTTTTAGGTGAATAAATTAAGTAAATTAATATAGACTTGTTTGATATATATTAAAGTATAAAGTTATATACAAAAGAAAACATTACACGTATGTAGGCATTAACTTAACCATAAAGACAATATACATTATGCAATTAAAATTATATTTAATTTTAATAAATATAAGCTAATTATTTTAATTAATATTTTAAAATTTAGATTTCATAAATGTAAGTTTAATATGTTTAGCTTCATTATGTCTTATTTGTTCTTCCCTTTCAACACGTCATTCGTTCCTGTAGTCGTCTTTGATAATCTCTCTGATATTCGCTCTTTTGCTCCTCGGATTCAAAATTCAATCTTGATCACATTGTAGCTATAAAATAAACATATTTAAAAAAATCAATTTATATATTCTTGTAGCATTGAAGTGGCAAAGAGATTGGAGTTGAAAAATTCAACTAGAAGAATGGAAAGTCTATTTTCATTTTCTAGCAATAACAAAACTAACAAAATTCAATTCAATCTAAGTAGCAACTTAAACATAAATAACGAAAAAAATCCAGATATGATTATTAGTTGGAGATGGTGTGTCTGAGTGGGTGTGCGGTGGTCTGCAGGCTGCAATAGGCCTTGCATGTCCTTCACAACAGCAGTTGAGCTTCCATAGTGTTGTGCAAGAGGTGGGGAAAAACGAATGTTGTGGTGGGGTGTTTTGGGGAGCCGTGGGAAGGGGATTTTAAGCGACGGTTTGAAGGTTGCAAGGAGGTGGAGTCGGGGGTCTCCCCTCTTTCATTTCTTTTTTGTTTTCTTTTTAATTTTAATATTTTGGCTTAGTTATGGCGAGTGGTTCAAGGGTAAAGGAGGGTGGTTCCTTTCGTGATGTGTTGTCAAAATTTTCTCAACCTTAGTCTAAGCATACCAAAGCAATTCATCTCTTAATCAATGTCATGCAAGGGGAGGGACCAACTGGGATTGGAGGTCACTGGATTCCTAAAGTGAATGGATGCCTTGAGAGAAGCAAAGATTGTTCGGTGTTAATGATAGTCGAAATCTGTGTCAGAAGATGTTAGCTACTTGTTGAACCATGCATTGATTTGTAAATTTATGGGTATTAGGGTATCTCTTCCTTTCCTAGGATTGTGGGCTCAAAGGGTTTGGAATCTGGAGGGTAATATGGAGGTTATGTTGGCTGATAACAACTACTTCACACTATTATTATGCCTAGCGGATTGTAATAAGGCTTACAAAGCGAGCCCTTATTTTTACAACCAGATTGGCTTGTTCATTAAGCCTTGGCATGTTGGATTTAACCCAGCTGATGGCTACCATTAGAATTTTGAAGAAATGATATTATGCACATGATCACTCTTTTGTTGGGCAAACTGGTGGGTCTGTCACAACAGACAATAGATAAGAAGGTAATTTCTTGTGCTCGTATTTGTGTTGAGAATGATTTAAATAACCCATTATCAAATTCTTTGAAAATATGTCTTGGATCCACTTCATGGATTCAACAACTACACTATGAAGCTCTCCCTTTTTGGTGTCGAGTTTGCCATGAGTATGGTCATTTGCAATGGAAATGCACAAAAAATATCATGGTTGGTCCTTCATCCAATGGGATTTCAGCCAATGTACCACCTAGTTCAAGGTAGAGGCCAGACAAGGGAAAAGTCCCTATGTCACAAGGTGATGTGGATAAGGAGGGTTTTGTTCCAATTAAACCACAGAATAAGGGCAAAGGTTTGAATAGGATCTTTAAGAATAGGCAAGGTGAGGAGACCTTTAATAGGTTTGAAGATCTAGATAAGCAAGAGGTGGCTCCTATTTTTTTATCATTGGGGAAGGCTTGGTGGGTGACAAGCATACGGTGTCCAGGGAGAATGTTAGTCAGAGTGGTATGCATGGTGATTTCACTACTTCACAGATGGACACAGATCAGGTGCATGAATCTCTCTGTGTGGCGAAACAACCCGAGAGTAATGAAATGGCAAATAGCATGGCTCTAAATCCTAATTTATAACCATAAAAAATGGGAACTTTGGCTCCAAGAAAATGAGGTAAAGTACCACCCTCTTTAGAACTACAACAAAAGTCCATTAAAAAAGTAGGTTTGAATAAGACTTTTAAAGTTGGGTGGAAGAAAGATGACGATAAGATAAAAGTAATGGGTGAAAATTTAGTGGAATCAAGTTTTCTTAAGACTATTGATTCTCACTTTTCTAACTCTCAAAGATGATAGTCCTATCATCGAATGTGAGGGGTTTGAACAACATCCCTAGACAAAAGGTTATTCGTGGTTTGATCAAAGAGCATTCTCCTGATATTATGTTTATTTAGGAATCCAAGTTGGCAATGGAAGGAATGATGAACATTGCCACTAAATTGTGGTGGAGGGGTTAGTGTCAATGCATTGGTGCTCAAGGTAGTGCTGGTGGGATTTCCTGTTTGTGGGATCCTCATAAGATTAGCCCACTTTGGTGGATTTTTAGTAGGCATTTGATGTTGTTGGTTGCTTCCAATGTGGAGTCTCGAGAAGCTTTTTTGCTCACCAATGTGTATGCCCCGATTGATTATGTAGTTAAATCTCACCTTTGGTCCCACATTCGATTTGTGTGATCCTTAGCTCCTTATTGTCCTTGGATCATGGCAAGATACTTTAATGTTATTATTTGCATGGAGGAAAAAAGAGGGGGAGATGATCTGTAATTTTCAAAGATAATATTATTTTTTTATGAATTTGATTGATATTAAGCTAGGGAATGAGGTTTTTACTTCAAGCAATAGGAAATGTGACAATTCTATCTCTAAAAGATTGGACAAGTTCATGGTTTCTAGTTATTGGATTGGCAATAAGTGGATAACTAGGTTTGAGATATTGGGTTGGAGGGGCTCAGACCATTGGCCTATCAAACTTTCAACAACTAAGGTTGGCATTTCTAAGAACCCCTCATTTGAATGCCAATTGATGTGGCTCTATGAGCCTTCATTACAGGATCTTATGGCTAATTGGTGGGGTCAAGAAATGCCTGCCCATGGAATGGCTATGTACTCCATTAAAAGGCTTCAGTTAAGTATCAACTTAAGAAGTGGAATAGATGGTGTTTTGGAAATATCTTTCTAGCTAAATCAAAATCCCAAAACAAGGTCGAGATCATCACCAGGCAAAATAAAGATCATGGATCTACTAAGGACTCTCATAAAAGAAAAAGTGGAAGCTATGAAGGAGCTTGCGGAATGGGAATTGTGTGAAGTAATTTATTGGAAAAAAAAGTCATGCATTGATTGGCTACAGGGGGGAGATAGGAACACGACTTTCTTCTTCAACTCAGTTAAGGCTAGAAGGCATGGGAATCTAATCTCTTCAATTGTGACTTCATAGGGGTTTCATCTATCTTACTTCAAAGATATTTCTAATGAGGCTGTTTTGCATTTCTCATCTCCATTTAAGGAAGACTCTCCTAATGTGGTGGAGAACCTTATTATAGAGTGCATTCCTTCAATTGTTCTTGTTGAGATGAATGAGGTGCTTATTAGTCCCATAACTTTAGATGAATTAAAGAGTGTTGTGTTCCAAATGAGAAAAGGGAAATCCCCAGGTCTTGATGGTTTTCCAATTGAATTCTTTCAGGAATTATGGGATGTCATCAAATATGATTTATTGGAGTGCAAGAGTTGTAGAGAAATAAGATGTTGAGAGCTATGAACTCTGCATTTCTTATGCTCAACCCCAAAAAAGAAGGGGCTAATTCCTTGGATGTGTTTAGGCCTATTTCCCTATGCAACATGGTGTACAAAATCATAACTAAGTTAACTACTGAGAGACTCAAGCCATCGCTCAATAGAGTCATTTCTAAGGAGTGGGGAGGATTTGTTGCTAGTAGGTGAATTCTGGATGGGATGGTTATTGCAGTTGAGCCCATTCATTCCATGGAGAGTTCCAAGAAAAAGGTTATGTTCATCAAATTAGACATGGGAAAAGCTCATGAACAATTTAAATGGTCTTTTCTTCAAAAAGTCCTAGATTTTGGTTTTGGTTTCAACTGGGTCAATTGGGTGATGAGTTGTGTTACTTTTGATTCATACTCTATCCTAATTAATAGTGAGCCTTTAGGTCTTTTTGGTGCTTCGCGAGGCCTTCGTCAGGGAGACCCTTTGTCACCCTATTTATTCATTCTAATGGCAGAGGACCTTGGAAGAATTATAAAGTCACATGTGAGGCAAGGATTGATTCATGGATGGAGATGGGATGATAACCTGGCAGCCCAATCTCATTTACAATTTGTGGATGATATGGTGTTGCTAGGGATAGACAAAATCAAAGAAACTGTTAATCTTAGAAGAATTTTGGATATTTATCTTGCGGCTTTGGGGCAAAGAATTAATGAAACAAAGTCTTCTATTTTCTTCTTCAACACCCCTCCTAGTATTCGGTCTAGAATTTCTCAAATCCTCATATTTCAAATTGGCAAGTTGCCCTTTGTCTATCTAGGAATTCCCCTCACTGTTGGTCCCTTACCTAGGGGGGACCTAGCAATCTATTCTTGATAAGTTCTGTGGAAGAGTCAATCATTGGACCATCAAATGGCTGTCCTTTGTAGGCAGAGTGTTGTTGAAATCTATGGTGCGGTCCCTTCCAATTTACAGGTGTTTGCTTCATATGGCTCCATTAAGTTTTGTGAAGGAGTTGAATGCTTTGTCTAGACAATTTCTTTGGGTGCAGGCAACCTTGAATCCATGAAGTGGAGCTTGGTGAAGTGGGAGACTATCTATAGACCGAAGTAGGAGGGTGGTCTTGCTCTAAGGTAAGCTATTCTCCTAGGTCAGGCTCTAGCTACTAAATTGTATTGGTGGTTGTCCCCTAACCAAGATCAACCTTGGGCCAAGATTCTCACTTATAACTATCTGGGGTAAGTGGTGAGTGAAGATGTGCCTAGGAATAACTTATCTGGGAAGGGATCTATGACTCGGGATACTCCTAAGAGAGGTGCCAAATTAATTCAACAGGGTTTGTTTTGGATTTATAATAGGGGTCTATGACACTATTCTAGTTTGATTCATGGGATGGATTCCCTCCTATCATGTCGCTGTATCCACACTTACAGGCTTTGTGTCTTACTTTCTTGGAAGCTGGATGGTCTAGGGTGGAGGACTTCAAGGTGAGTAGGAACTTGGGAAAGGTGGAAGTGTTTAAGTAAGACCCCTCAGATTGGTTTTTTGGTGGGTCTGTGGAGGATCGAGAAGACTTAGCTTGTATTCTTGTGGGAAGGAATTGTAACTCTTTGGTGACTAGTGATATTTTGGCTTGGGGCTTGGATCAAAGAGGGGTATACTCGATGGCCTTTGGTTACCAAGCTCTGGATAGGTAGAAATATGGGGGAGATGAAGTCCCTTGGTGAAAAAATGTGTGGAATAAGTATGTATGGCCCAAATATAACTTTTTCATATGGTTACTTTCCCATAATAGATGTCTCACCTGGGACAATCTATGCAAGAGAGGGTTCCAAGGTCCATCTATATGTGTTCTATGTGCAAATGATGAGGAGACCGCCTCTCATTTGTTTTTCTAGTGCTCTTTCACGGACTATTTGACACCTTTGGTGGGATGTTTGGAAGCACGCATGTGTGCATGCATCTTCCCTTGTTGATTTTTGGAGAAGTTTAGGAAGACCACTAGCTAAGAGCTTCTTTCTTCAAGTGGCTTGGAATATTGGGCCTTCTTGCATCATTTGGAAAACATGGTTGGAAAGGAATCTAGGATCTTTCAACGACAATAGCTAGGAGTCCATTAGTTATGGCAAAGAATGTTGGAAATGATTCAAGAAACTATCCAAGCTAAGTATGTGATGGATACCCCTTTGAAGCATGGGAAGGTGACGCTAATGCAAAATCTTGGTCTTTCAGGGGGTCATTAGGCTCCTACCCTATCAAGGGGGATTCATTACCCCCAAAGGAAAACCTAGTAAGAGGGGGAGATGGTCCCCTCCTACTGGTGTCTTTAAGATCGTCACTGATGGTTCCTCCAAGGGAAAGCCTAGGTCAATTGGGATTGGAGGTGTTGGAAAGGAATTGTTCAAGGGAAGCCATGTTCTTTCCCTCTTTAAAGTGCACTAGTCTAATAATCTTATGGAAGCTCAGGCTATCCTTATGGCTTTGGAAAGGGGATGTGCTCTTGGATGGAGCATAATTATTTGTGAGTCGAATTCTCAAAACCTGATTAATATGTTGAAGCAAGATCTTGGTGGAGCTAATTGGCAGTTGGAGTCAATGGTGCACCAAATTCATTAGATTAGCAATTCTTTGGATTATGTCTTATTTGTCCATATCTTGAGAGAGTGGAATAGAGTGGAAAATTGTTTGTGGCTAAAAGGGCATCTAACTTTATGGGAGATTGGAGGGTTGATGGCTAAGAACACTTACCTTCAGAGTGCTCCCAAAGGTTGGAGGATTTGATTATTGAGGATAGGCTCATCGCTCATCGCTCATTCTCTCTTTTCAATTCCTCGACGTACTACATTTCATTTAATTGAAATTCTCAATCTTTTTGATGAAAGTGTGGCTACAATACTGTGGGCGCGATTAATGCCATATGAACATCCGAAGTGATTGATTGGATAGCTTTATATTAAAAACTGCACGATGTACTGTAGAATCGTAGATGATGATGTCATTAATCTAGTGATCTAGTGAAACAATATTTGTAATGATTTCATATTGTTTGAGTGGCACTGGTGATTTTGATAGCTTGTTAGCTTGAGGTACAATTTTCATGTAGCCAGGCGTTAATCAAATTAAACATTTTAATTGTATATGTAAGGCTTAAGTTACATGAATTGATTAAGTTAGTTTTTTGGTTTGCACGAATCGCAATTATCATTATACCCAACCTCACACATCACACGAGTACGACTCACAAGTGAACATAGTCCAGGTTGGTAGTGGCACTGGTGGCCCATAAATAGGGATAGTGAGCACAATTGAAATCATTCGTTGAAGGCTAAAGGCTTTACTATTGAGTACAATGTTTTGAATTGTCATAAGGGTTTTTATTTTGTAGGGTTAATAAGGATTCAAGAAGAAGATGATGTGGTATTATTGGGGATAGTTTAAATTCTCCTGCCTCCAATTATGTAGTTACATAGTAAAAGACCAATTGGCAATTTCCTTCAAGTTTAGAATGGGTGGAATTGGAAATAAGTTGATTTGGTTGACCTAACTTCTTAGATAGGTTTTGAACTAGGATGAGGAGCTCTGATGGAGATAAGTGTTATCGCAGTGCATGGAGGCTTCTTGCAAAATATGGGAGCAATTTTACTACCCCTTATCTTTTGCATTATTCGCTAGGCAAGCCCTATGCATTTATATTTTCAGAGCCACATTTGTATTTTCAAATGGGATAAGTACATTTTGTATCTTCACAACTCCCCTTTCCCTAGCATGGTTCACTAGGAAAGTTCCATGCATTTATTTTGAGAGCCCATAGTTGTCCTAACAAGTCTCATGCATTTATTTTCATTTCCCATGGCTGATTAGGCAAGTTCCATGCATTTATTTTCAGAGCGCATGCTTACCAAGCAAGTCCCATCACCATGCATTTATTGTAGAGCGACATTTGTATTACATTGTCACCAGCGGTCTAGCAGAAGCTTGATGCTTACATTTGTATTTGTATTATGTAAAGTAATATATTTTATTTATACAAAATAGGAGCTTGTTGCTTGCAAGTTGCATTCTCTACTCATCTTTAAAAAGATATGTAATAGTGTGACATTGTAATTCAGTTGTGATAAAATAAATGATTGTGTTATTCTTCGTTATTCATTTACAATAAAGAATTATTTTCTGAGCTCAGTGTTTATGGATCTATTCAAATCATTCTTTTTCCTTTAAGAAATTAAGTATTATCTATTTATGAAATAATTGCATGCAGATTTAAAACATAAAGCAATACAAATGAAAAAATAAAGCTACCAATTTCCATCAAATTGACACTACATAAAACATTATAAACACTAAAAGTTGTCACTCTTGTTAGGGTTTACCAAAATTTTATTGATTTCTAATTTGTCATTGTTGGTGTAATTAAATGTCTTGTACCTTGTCCTGGGTCATAATTACACCTTAGTTAAGTTTACTTAGGGACCACATAGGAGGTTGTTGGAGAATTTCCACTTTTGATGGACTTGACATGTCATCACCTCATCATTTCCACCTTTTGTGGACACATCATGTGATTATCTCTCCACCTTAAGTGGGGTGATAACTCTTCATAGTTGTCTCATGTCATAAGATTCTGACACTTGTCATAATCTTATGCCCTTCTATGTTCTCACCTTGGCTATATAACCAAGGGGTCTCTCTCATTTGTAAACAATCATTGTACTGCATATCATATTAATGACATTGAATACAGTTTATTCTTGTCATAATTTCTCTCTCTTTCTTGTGCTTTCCATTTGGTCCATAGATCTTGGGTGGCTGCCATAGCCAATTCTAACATGGTATCAGAGCGTGTTTGGAGCCATTGGAGAGTCTTTTTCTGAAGAGAGATTCCAGATCTGAGGAGGTTCCGTTCGTGGCTCTTTGTTGCAGGTTCAAATCCGAGCTTGCTGGTGCAAATCTGAGCTCACCATTGCGTCCGGAAGGTTCGAGATAGTCAATTTTTCCTTTTGTTTCGTCCAAATCGGACATACGAGGCCAAATCTATGAGGGTTTGAAGCTGAAGCGTGGTTGCCAGATCCATAAGGTAGCTACAATTTTGGAGCATTTTGGGTCAAATCTGACTCTACCATCGCGTCCAGAAGGGCCAAAAACCCTAAGATCGACTGTCAAATCGTCTGATTCGGAGCAGTTGTCCAGTGAGGCAAAAAAAAAATTTGCCCAAAGAGCCGTACGGCCCCCCAGGCGTAATAATGACAGAGTCGGTACGAATTTTCTGATAAATTATTATTTTATTTGCAGAAAATTTTTTGAAATTTTTTATGAAAAAAAAAATCATTTTGTAAAATTTCTATTGCAAATAAATTGAAAAAAAAAATCAAATCAATAAAAAAAAGGGGCAAAGTATTTTCTACACACACGTACCCTGAGGGTACTGCACAGACGTACCGATTTGCAGGGTACCGCATACTGCGGGCACCCACGCGGCAGGCCCTTATTCCTCCGGCTGTGGCCCCCGCGGGTCCTCCACATCTATCCACCGGCAGCAGCTGTTTCAAAATTTCGACCGACGGTATTCAAAAAATCCGGCAGTCCATCTAAAATTCTCCGGCGGGCAGTCAAATCCAAATCACCGGCGATCGAAACCAACGACCAGCGGTGACTTCAGAAATTCCAGCAGGAATTTCCGTCAACTCAAGCGAATATTCCGAAGTATCTTTTCCAGATTCCGGCAGGCTGATCGACAGGCACGTTTTCCGGTGACAGGATCCAGACCGTCAAATTTAAGCCAGTGGTTTGTTGACGTCATCTCTGCGTCAGCATGACGTCAGCTCAGCCTTTTGAAAATTTCTACCCCTCACCATTTGCATTTTGATTTTTGCAGTCAATCTTTGAAGCTCCATATCTTGCTCATTTTAAGTCCTTTTTTCGAGCAATTTTTTTGATTTGGGCTAGAATTTCGTGTTCTACGCACTGGTGCAATTAGTTTTTCTTTTTGGTGCCTGTTTTTCCATAATTTTCAGATTCTCACAGGTGTTGCTACTTCGTCCTCATTTTGGGAACTTTGGGAGCTCATAACTTGCTCCTACGGTAACATTTTTGGGTGCAATTTTTTTTGAAAGTGCATGATTTTTTGTGTACTTCTCAGTGGTAGGATCAGATTGATCTCATTTTGTACAAGAAATTGTACTTGAGACTGTGGCCTATTTTGGCATTTGTAAGCACTAAGATCAAGTCTAGCTTGCTATTTTTGGCATCTAGCAACTGTAAACGCACTAAATATAAAGTGCCAAATCAGATATTGCTTGGATGGTTTCTTGATTGAGTGATTTGGGGGGGTAATCTTGCAGTGATTGTTTGCATTCTTTTGCTTGATTTGTGTTCTTGCAATGGGGAGATCTCAAATTGAACCCCTAAATCCACATAATTATGCTACATGGAGAAAAACAGTAACAAACTATCTCATGATGAAAGGTCTAATAGGTCATCTAAAGGACTTAATTCAAAAACCTACAAATGCTAAAGAATTGGCAATGTGGGAGATTGATCGTGAGAAAACACTTGGATGCATATGTTCATTAGTCTCATTTGATTTGCAGTTTCATATTGAATCATGTAATACACCTAAAGAGGTATGGGATACTTTTGAGAAATTGTATGGTAAAACAGATAAGATTAGAGGCTATCAGATTGAGAATGATTTGATGAATCTTGATCCTAAAAGTTTTGACCACATCCAAGACTACATCTCCAAAATCAAGCAACTAAGAACACAGTTGAAAGAATGCACTATTGAAAAAGAGGATTTACAATTTATTTTGAATGTGTTATCCAAGCTTGGTCCTGAGTATTCAGTATTTGTTTCTGGCTTTCATACCCATCGACTTTCAATGGGAGCATCATATGTTGATCCTAAGTTTGATGACTTTGCAAATATCCTAATCCAAGAGGAAGCTAAGTTAATGAATATGGGTCTAATCAAGTCTTCCAAACCACAAGCATTGGTGGCTAATGAGTCTAAGGTACAAAAAGAATCAGATCATCTTGATAAGAAGCAAAAGAAGAAAAAGAACAAGCCACATAAAGAATCAGAATCCTCATCATCAAAAGGAGAAACATCTAAGAAGGAGAGACCTTTTTGTGCATATTGCAAGAAGGATGGACATGAAGAACATTATTGTTATAAGAAGGATATTGATGAGTTGAAGAATCTTCTCAAAAGAATCACATTGATTTGCCTTCTAGAATGTCTAAATCTTCTTCTCCTTCTACTTCAAAACAGTCTAAAAAGGAAAAGGTCAAACATCAGGATATAAAGGACAAGCTCTTTGTGCTCATTCAAGTCTAGGATCAGGGAGATGGCTTCTAGATTCAGGAGCGTCACATCATATGGCATCTTCACAAACTATCTTCTCTTCATTTCAGCCTTGTTCTATGTCTCCTATCTTGATGGGAAACAATACATACATGAGTGTAATAGGGAAGGGATCTATTAGCATTGGGGAGAACACTTTTCAGGATGTCTTGTGTGTTCCTCATTTGACGAACAATCTACTTTCCATTTATCAGATTACACATGGTGGAGATGGGAGAACTATGGAGTTCACTCCTGATTCAGTTATCATTCGTGACTTGGAGACTAGAGATTTCATTGCTACTGGGGTGGTTGATCATTCATCTCGGTTGTATTCCTTTGCATAGTTTGCTTCTAATGATGACAATGTTCCTTTGATTGTTGATCACATGAACTATGATTCAGAGGAGACATTTGGCTTTTTGAACTTGGGTATACTTACATTAGATCCAGTACTTGAGCCATGCATTTCATCTCCTCCATCTTCTGTTGTACTTGATGATGCTTGTGTTGCTACAATTTTGGCTCCTAGTGATTCAGTGCAGCAGAACATACATTGTCTTCCAGATATGGCTACTTTGGATGACTTCCTAATAGGTTTTTCAGACTTGTTTGTGAAGTCTCATCTTTTTGATTTGGAGGACACTCTTGATGACATTCATCTTCTCTTTGATGAAGATGAACCTTCTTCAGTTGTTGTGAGGGAACACCTTGACCCTCTTGTTCATTCTCTACATGATCATTCTTCTCAGTTTGGCATGAGTGTGGATACTTTTGGACAGCATTTGGAGGAGGTTTCTTTGTCTTCAGAGGGGATATCTTTGTCTTTGGATCGTGTTCTACATTCTTCTCTACTAGATGTTGGGTTTTCCTCTTCAGCAGTGTGGCCTAGAATGCCTGATTGGAGTGGTTCAGATTTCTGCATCGACATGGAGACACTTGAGCATGCTTCAGAGACACCATCATCACACATCATCCATCATCTTGACTTCCTGCATACATCCTTGGTTTTGTTTCTTCCTAAAGGGAGGAACGTTCTTCGGTGAGATTGGATCATCTTCAGCATTCAATGTCGAGCTTCTACCATTCTTGCAGGAGGGGGGGCTACCTTGCTTCTCTTCTACTTCTCTCTTATGGGGGGTCTTTTTCCTCACATGGGGTTTTTACCTTCTCATTCTTCATTGAGAGAATTTCTATTTTGTATTTCATCTCTCTTTTGAGGGGGAGTTTTGTCCCATGAGGTTTTCTCCCTTTCCTCGGTTGTGAGAGATTTCATTGCATTGATTGCATTGTTTGTACATGGGTACCTAACATGGCCTAGTAGTCGGGACCCATCTTGCATTGTTTTCATTTGTGTTCATTCTCCCTAAGTTGCACTTAAGGGGGGGTGTTGGTGTAATTAAATGTCTTGTACCTTGTCCTAGGTCATAATTACACCTTAGTTAAGTTTACTTAGGGACCACATAGGAGGTTGTTGGAGAATTTCCACTTTTGATGGACTTGACATGTCATCACCTCATCATTTCCACCTTTTGTGGACACATCATGTGATTATCTCTCCACCTTAAGTGGGGTGATAAATCTTCATAGTTGTCTCATGTCATAAGATTCTGACACTTGTCATAATCTTATGCCCTTCTATGTTCTCACCTTGGCTATATAACCAAGGGGTCTCTCTCATTTGTAAACAATCATTGTACTACATATCATATTAATGACATTGAATACAGTTTATTCTTGTCATAATTTCTCTCTCTTTCTTGTGCTTTCCATTTGGTCCATAGATCTTGGGTGGCTGCCATAGCCAATTCTAACAGTCATTGACCTTCTCCCCTGATTCCTGGTATCATTTTTAATTTTATTAAGTCCTTTGCAACGTTAAGTTATCGTCCCCTTGGCCTTGATGTCAATCCTAGTGCACTAAAGTTTAAAACAACTTTAAAAACACATATTTATTGCTTATATTATAAATCACTCAACTTTCAACCATTCGATGAATATTTGATGCATGGTTGTAGTTGCATTCTGAAATGAAATACATAGAGCGCTAGGCTTGTGAACTTAAACCTCCAGAAACACCCTATAACCGTTAGATTTACAAAGATCAACGGTTCAGAATTTGTCATCAATGCAGGATAGCCATGTACTAATTGTGTAGTCCTGAGTCCAAAAGCAACAAGTTGACGTTTCAATGTTTCATTCACTTTGATTTGACGTTGATCTCCCCTGGTTCCTGGTATCATTAATCATTTTATTAAGTCCTTTACAACGTTAAGTTACTGGCCCCTTTAAAACACATGTTTATTGTTTATATCATAAATTACTCAAGTTTCAATCGTTCAATGAACATTTGATGTATGGTTGTAGTTGCATTTCGGAATGAAATGCATAGAGTGCTAGGCTTGCAAACGTAAACCTCTGAAATCAGCCTATAATCATTATATGTACAAAGATCAATGGTTTAGAATTTGCTTTCAATGTAGGACTAAATGGCTTGTTTTAAACATTGTCAGCCTTGTACTAATTGTGCATTTCTAAATGTTGTTAGTCATGTACTAATTGTGTAGTCCCGAAGCTGTAGTCTGGAAGCAACACGTAGACATTTCATTCACTTTAATGTAAAAAAAAATCAATTTCTACTTCTAAGTGATTTTATTTTTAAGTGAGAGGGTCAGCACACGGGGAGATTTCAGTCTTCAGATTGCTCATTGTAGTGCACCATCTTATTTTGGGTCCCACAATTTCACTTTCAACAAAGCCATTCCAGTTTCCATAACTATCAGCATTAATATTTTCAAGAATCAAAATCCGAGTAAGTGAAAGAATTCATGCAACCACATTTCATCGTTTGATGTTTCTTAAAATCTTATTTTGTCAAACTTTGAAGTTTGGGTTTAGGGTTGAGAGACTTAAGAATTAAGAAAAAATGAGGACTAATAGGGAATTCACAATTTCACATTGTATAAGCATGTCTACCACCAGTACCACTAGAGCAATGTCAAATTAAAAAATACATTATGCTATATTGATTAAAACCCTAGGTTTCACTGATGAATACCATGATATTTATGATCCTAAAATCTATGGTAGGCATACCTCAGAACTTAGATTTTCATTTGAGATTAAGGCTTCAAATCAAATTCAATTTAATAGTATCAGTGCATTGTGGGTAACTGGATTAGGGTGCATGATGTTACATGAGGTTTTCCCTTGCCCATAATTTATCATGGTCTATGCCCAAAATTGTGATGACAACAAAATAGAAATTGCTAATAAAGATAACAAAGAAGAATTGTTATCCATTAATGCAGAACTTGGAAAAGTGTTGGGGTTTACAACCAAAGAATTTGGAAACGTCCACATTGACCTAGAAAAGCTTGCTAGTGATTATGAAGCAATGGATGAAAGGGAGAAAAATTCTTTCACGGATAAGCCTCGTTATGATTTTGATATTTTTAGACCATTGATTCAAGATACTATTTCCATGCTAGCATTTTTCCTTGGACTGGATAGCAATTGGGAAGTGGGTGAAAGCCTCCTTGAAATAGTATATAATATCCATTATGGTGTTCCACATGTCAAATATAATTTTATTGAGCACATTGTAGAATCCATGCATAAACAATTTTTAATGATTAAAGGAGGTTCCACCAAGACATTTAGGTTCACAACCTACTTGTGCTATTTTTTTCTATTCAAATTTAGAGGAATGTTTTAGACCAACAAGCTTCAGATTCAAACCTATAAGAATGCTCGGGAAAATAAAATGGATCCATTATGTGATTAGACCACTGAGATAAGGATGCATGATTCTCAAAGAAACTACAGTCATTTTTTAGACTAATTTTTGGATCCATTGCATCAAGCAATTACAAATACTCCAATGCCTAGATTGCCTATGCCATGTAGAAATTGCATTCAACTAGGAAAATAAATACAATTTGATGATTGGTACTTAATGGAAGAATATATTGTGCTAAGATTTGATGGATCAGGAGTAGAGCCATACAAACTTCCAATACATGTGATAGAAAGGGTTTTCGCATTGGAATATGTAAGGCAGATGAAGAGTACTGATGAACTAGACTTTCACAATCAGCAGAAGAAGACCTTATTTCCTTCTTTACCTTTTTCATGTGGAGGGTTCACATTTGAGAGAAAAGTATTTAGTGTGGCACATGATCTTTTGATTTTTTTTAATTTTGAGGTTGTCTGTCACTAGTAGTATGATCCATGTGAGACCATTAAATCAATGATTGTGGCCAATAAGAATGTTGCAAGTAGAATTCAACATCAAAGTAAACCCTTACTTGAAAACTTGAGAAACAAGGATTCTTGGGATGAGGTCAAAATAGCAATGGAGAAACGTGTTATTAAGAAAGGTATTTATTTTGAACAATTGTTAGTAGAAATTATGGCATTGCATCGAAAGACAATCAGGAGGTACAAATTTTTTTATGAAAAAAGTGATAAACCATCTAGTAGAGTAAAAATACCAGATACTCTGGATAATGAAGTTACAAATAAAAATTGGTCACGATAAAAAATCACTACCTTTTGGTCTATGAGGAAGGAGCTAGGTGATCCAAGAGCTCTTGCAGAGTATGGAGATAAAGAAGAAGATCATGAGTTAAGAAAATTGTGGAATATAGAGCATCCTAATGAACATGAAGATAAAGAAACTAATGATGAATCTAATGATGATAGGGAAGAACAAAGCCCTGTCAATTCCAAACCCGGTTTAAGTGAGGCCTCAAAAGAAGCATATACTTTAGGAGTAGCCATAGCTAAAAAAATGGGTTATGAAGGTGGTCCTTTAGGGTCCCAAAGACAAGGCCCTTGGACGATAATATATGTAGAGCATAGAAAACTAGTTGATAAATCTAGCCTTGGGCTTGGAGGTGAAAAAGTAGACCAAGGGCATACAAGTTGATTTGTTAGAGCTTCAAATCCTCATCCTCATGGTCAGATACAATCACAACTAGGACATGCCCATGGTGGAGAGCTTAGTTCAACTGCACTACCACTAGTGGAGATGATATGGGTCGTAGTACTAGTAGTGATCAACATATGCTACAACAACAATTTACACACAAGAGGACAACAATACAAGATACCACACAAACACCAGGGGATCAAGGCATACAAAAGAGGCAAAGGATTTTGATAGGTCCAAGTCACACTACTAGTGGATCCACCACAAAGGAGTTATTTCTAGGCACTCCCCCACTACCAGTTAGTGTGGTTATGACATCATTAGCAATTGCAAGTACTCCTATTCCTCCACCATTCAAGCATTCCACTGTTCCTGTGTCCCCAGGTTTTGAATACATTGAAGAGTTTAAAAAGAAATCAAACTTGTATAAAAAAGAAAAGAAGCAACTAATGGAGAGTGTACCTATTGTAACTTTAGAGCCTACAACAACCATGGTATTATCCACATTTGACACAAATAAAGAAATCATGGATTACACAATTTTTGTTCCCACAGTTCAAAATAAACCAACAAATCAGATGGAATGATTTGAATTCTAGGTGAGCATTTTTCAATTGGATTTTTTTGGACTCAAAAATACTGACAAAATTAATGTATCAAATAAGAACAATGAATTGGTGTACACATCATTGTTAAAGCAAGATAGAGAGAAAAAAGGGTTGCAGACTGAAATAGAAAATGTAACACCCCATCGCGTAAACCCCAAAGGACAACTATGTACACAATAATTTTTTTTTTTTTTAAACATAAAGTAAAAGTACTATGTTAACAATTGCAACTAACATCATTACGAATACAAACTAAACTCCTAAGTCCCTTGGGGCACACGAAGAGACATTACGTTAACTACCCATTAACAAACCTAACTTTGAACATTCATTTCCATTGATATGAGTTCTCACATGAAAGTGATAAACGCTAAGCATTAAAATAAGAATGAATCACATAGAAGCTAAACAAGATTACATATCCAATAAAATTTGGGAATAATAAGAACTAAACTACTCATCATGTCAACATCAAATATATAATTACATTTGAGAATAATGTTTGAATTACAGAGTGCTATAGTACAATACATTATATTACAACTAAATAACAATAATCAATTATCCAAGTTACAAGATCTGTCCATAAGAGTAACAACAACATGAGGGATATCACATCCTCCCCCCCTAGAATATGGCTTACTCCTAGAAGCCACTAAATAAGTATGGATAATGCGGGATACATCCTCCCATGTCGCTGAAGTCTCAATGTTCAATATCTCTAAAGTCTCTGATGCTGAAGCACGGCCACGGGATCGAGTGCTAGCTACCCATCCTCGACCTGAAGAGCATTCCAATAAAGTACGTGAGTAACATCTAGAAAATATGGCCTAAGTACAGAAACATGAAAAACATCGTGTAATTAGAATGTAAGCGATAATCGATCCTCTTCAAATGGACCTACAAAATGAGGTGCTTCGAACCCTTTCCATATTACGATCAGTCACCAATATCGATATTATGCCACAAGGTGCTCTCTAATACCATGTCCTTGACCCAACTTATGATTAGAAGGGAGCCATGAGCTCCATTATCTTCCAAACGTTATTGATTCAATACATACGAAGCATAAGAAGCTAATTAACTCATCTATCTCAGTTGAACTAAACACTACAATGATGTCCACAATGCACACTAGATCTCTGTCGGATATAATTCTCCGTGTATATTTCCAGAATGAGAAGGTTGTAATAGACCTGCGGGATGATGATGTTCTGCCTTGACCCTTTGACACTCCAAGCATCTAGCTACCAAGGTATAGTGTCTGAAGATCTGCATACATTTTCTTAACTCCTGGGTGAGTAGAATAGGGAGCTCAATGTGCCTTAGTAATTATTAGAGTCTGAAGACCCTCAACCGAAGGCACATAAATGTGACCCATATACCTTAGAAGACCATCTGACTCTAGAGAGTATCCTACAAATTTTCCCTCTAGAGCTCATCGACTTCACTTCCTGATACCAACTATCAAATGGAAGTGCTATGAGGACTTGACTCCTCAAATCTACCTCAAGAGCCACTGTAGAAATCTCATGTCTTCGCCGACTCAAAGCATCTGCAACTACATTTTCCTTGCCTTGAACATATTTGACCTCAAAGTCATATTCACAGAGGAATTCCATCCACCTCCTCTGTCTAGCATTTAAATTCGGCTGAGTAAAAATGTATTGCAAACTATGATGATCGCTATGAAGCTCAAACCTATGACCCAACAAGAAATTTCTCCATCTCACAAGGGCATGAACCATTTTGGCTAGCTCCAAGTCATGATTGGGGTAATTAAGCTCATGGTCCTTCAGCTTGTGGGATTCATATGCAATTACACATCCCTCTTGCATCAAGACGGATCCCAAACCCTCCAAAGAAGCATCCGTGCACACCATGAAATCCTTAGTAGGATCAGGAACCACCAATATTGGTGCACTAGTCAATCTATCCTTAAGGGTCACAAATGTTGTTTGACACAACTCGGACCAAATGAACTTCTTCCCTTTCCTTTGAAGAGAAGTAATAGGATATGCAATCCTAGAAAAACCCTGTACAAACCTCCTATAGTAGCCCGCTAAAACCATAAAACTTTGAATCTTTGGAACATTCTTGGGTGTTGGCCAATCAACAATAGCTTGGATCTTTGACGGATCCACTGCAATACCTGCACCTGAGATGACGTGCCCCAAGTACTTCACCTCTGTCTTGTAGAACTCACACTTAGCCAAATTAGCAAACAACTGATTGTCCCTCAAACATTGTAATACCTGCCTCAAATGTTCTTCGTGCTCCTCCATTGATTTAGAGTACACTAGGATATCATCAAGAAATACAAGTACGAACCTATCCAAATAGGTACAGAAAACTCCATTCATTAGGCTCATAAACACTGATGGTGCATTAGTTAACCCAAATGGCATAACAGTAAATTCATAATGCCCATAGTGAGTACGGAATGCCATTTTATGAACATCAGCTTTTGCTATTCACAAATGATGATAGCCAGACTTAAGATTGATTTTTGAGAAGACTTGAGCTCCTTTTATTTGATCAAATAAGTCATCAATTCTCGGCAAGGGATACCGATTCTTAATTGTCACTTTGTTGAGCTGCCTATAGTCTATACACAATCGAAGTGAACCATCCTTCTTTTTCACAAATATGACTGATGCTCCCCAAGGGGAAACACTAGGACGGATGAACCCTTTCTCTAATAGTTCCTCCAACTGCAATCTAAGCTCCTACAATTCCTGTGTTGTCATACGATATGGAGCTCAAGAAATAGGCTCAGCTCCAGGAACAAGATCAATTCTGAAGTCGATGTCACGCTTAGGTGGCATCCCAAGGATCTCACCAGGAAAAACATCTGAATATTCCTTAAGAAGGGGGTAGTCATCCAATGAAATCCCTTGACTCTCTTTCGAGTCCAAATCATCAACTGTCATTGCATATAATTGACAACCCTGTCTCCTATAATAAAGTTAACCAAACAAATAAACACTCATGTTAACTCAACACAAAAGTCTCAACAACGAAATCCATAAAATAAACCTACTATTTATTCAGAATCAAGGAATTGATTTATAATATAATTCCATAAGTCAAACAATCATCATCGCACACAAGAATTTCCTTTACAAAATCAAATCAATAATTTCCTCAATTAACTCCACTAATGAAAGACAATTAAATAAATTTAATAAATCATTCATTTCAAATTTCTCCAAAAAGAAAATATATACAGTCATATTAAATAATCATCAAAAATATAATACTTTCCCAATTAAATCAAATATATATATATATATATATATATATATATATATATATATATATATATTATTCTAGATATATATATATTTATAAAAACTATTTATACATTTATATATATATATACACATATGTATATATACATATATATATACACATATATACACATATATATAAATATATATAATTTAAATTAAATTTAATTTTAATAAATTTAAATTCTGATTAAAATAAATCTGAAATAGCATATAGCATATACAATGAAATGAATTCATTTTATTTTTAAAATAGAATATTATACCCACTTGGGGCTGCGTACAGCAGTCTAAGGACTGCTATATAGTAGTCCTTTAACTACTGTATAGTAGTCCTTTGACTGTTGTGTGCAGCCCTTAATGGGTTGCGCAGGGGGTACGGCTATAGCCATCCCCCCTCCACCACTTCATAAATATTTTTTTTAATTTTCTTTTTTTATAATTTTTTTTTTAAATTAATTTATTTTATTATTATTTTTTTTAAACTCAAATATATATATTTTATATAAAGTCTGACGAATTCTGAAGTACGGAATTTCGTCAGATTTTATATTTGTATTACACCCCGTCGCGCGAACCCCAAAGGACAACTATGTACACAATAATTTATTTTTTTTAAAAACATAAAGTAAAAGTACTATGTTAACAATTGCAACTAACATCATTACGAATACAAACTAAACTCCTAAGTCCCTTGGGGCACACGAAGAGACATTACGTTAACTACCCATTAACAAACCTAACTTTGAACATTCATTTCCACTGATATGAGTTCTCACATGAAAGTGATAAACGCTAAGCATTAAAATAAGAATGAATCACATAGAAGCTAAACAAGATTACATATCCAATAAAATTTGGGAATAATAAGAACTAAGCTACTGATCATGTCAACATCAAATATATAATTACATCTGAGAATAATGTTTGAATTACATAGTGCTATAGTACAATACATTATATTACAACTAAACAACAATAATCAATTATCCAAGTTATAAGATCTGTTCATAAGAGTAACAACAACATGAGGGATATCACATCCTCTCCCCCTAGAATATGGCTTACTCCTAGAAGCCACTAAATAAGTATGGATAGGCCTCGCTAATGCAGGATGCATCCTCCCATGTTGTTAAAGTCTCATCATTCAAGTCCCATTGAACCTGCACCTATTCAATATCTCTACCCCTGAGGGCAAGTCTTCGATGCTGAAGCAAAACCATGGGCTTGAGTGCTAGCTGCCCGTCCTTGACCTAAAGAGCATTCCAATCAAGTACGTGAGTAACATCTAGAAAATATGGCCTAAGTATAGAAACATGAAAAACATTGTGTATCCGTGATAGACTAGGTGGCAATGCTAAGCGATAAGCAACGGGGCCGATCCTCTCCAAAACTTCAAATGGACCTACAAAATGAGGTGCGAGATTGGAACCCTTTCCATATCGGATTGGGCTCTTCCGTGGTCGCACTCTCAAAAATACACGATCACCAACAGAGAACTGGCGATCAACTCTATGTGCGTCTGCATATTTCTTCTGTCTATCTTGAGCTGCCACAAGGTTCTCTCTGATATGAACTACCTACTATTCCATGTCCTAAAGCATTTTGGGACCAAGGAGAACTCTATCATCAGGACGGTGCCAACTTAATGGGGTCCTACAAGGATGACCATATAGTTCCTGGAAGGGAGCCATGGCAATTGAGCTGTGAAATCCATTATTATAGGAAAATTCCATAAGATGCAAATACTCCTCCCAGCGCGACTGTTGATCCATCACGTACATACGAAGCATGCCTCAAGAACCTAATTAATTCTCTCTATCTTTCCATCTGTCTCAGGATGGTAGGCAGAACTGAAGTTTAGTTGTGTTCCTAAGGCATGCTGCAATGATGTCCACAATGCAGATGTGAACACTGGATCTCTGTCGAATATAATTCTCTGTGGAATACCACGCAAGCAGACAATATCTTCCATGAATATTCTAGCAACTGAAGAAGTTGTGTAAGATGAACGGACTAGGGAAAAGTGTGCCACTTGGTCAATATGTCAACTGTGACCATGATAGCATCGTGACATTGAGAAGTCATAGGCAATCCCACAATAAAGTCAATAGAAATTATGTCCCACTTCCATTCTAGAATGAGATGAGGCTATAATAGACCTGCGGGATGATGATGTTCTGCCTTGACCCTTTGACACTCCAAGCATCTAGATACCAAATCTACAATACCCCTTTTCATGCCAGCCCAAAAGTATAGTGCTCGAAGATCTGCATACATTTTCTTAACTCCTAGGTGAGCAAAATAGGGAGCTCGATGTGCCTCAACTACTAGACACACATTAAATGAGAAAGCATACATTTTTCGTTATAGGTAGACCTAGCAAATGAGAAAGCAGAGAGGAAAGCAATAGATAACAAGAGCAATGAATTAGAAAAAAGAATAAAAAAAAATTCCTCTACATCAACAAGCAAAGATGACAAACAAAATGAAAGAGAAGTGAATGAACTGAAGCAAAGGATAGATGAGAGCAACAAGAAATATGATGAGGAAAAATCCACTTCAGAAAAATTAAGGCAAAGCATTGCAAATGGAAATGCACAATGGGAACAAAAATTGGAGAAAGAGAGAAAAATATGAAAGATTGGAGGCAGAGCTGATGGAAGAAAAAAATGAAATTAACTTTTGTCAAAATAAGTTATCTGCATTTTGTAGAGAAAAAATGAGGTATATGAAAGAAAATATTTGGGATGAAATAATGCAGAGGATTGGTCATTTGTGTGACATGTTTCAGTTGATTGATGCTATCAGAATACACTATAAGAAGCTCAAAAAATATTTAGTGGACAACATAAATGTGTTGGCATTAGAGAAATTTGCAAATCAAGTTCAACAAATAGCCTACAAAGCCAGTGACAATTATTTGAAATCAAAAGGGATTAATAATCGGCTTGCTACCTCAATGGCATTGTCATCTATCATTGAAAAATGTTTGAGAATGCATGAAACAAAGGAATATTTGCATTTGGCTGCAGACAAGATGAAGAAGGTGGATGAAAAGGTAGGGAACTTCATAGAGCTTGGTTTTCCAAAGGCTTTTGACATAAATGAGTGATTCATTGGAAAGGATGATTTTAGAAATAAGATGGAGGGTGCAAGGAAGATTGATTTGGACCAGTTTCCTCAAAACCTAGATGTGGTGAACTATTTGGATTCCATCAAACTATTTATAACCTTCAATGCAAACTTGACTGAAAAATTCAAGACAGGTTCCAATTTCAACCATGAAATGTTAACAAATATTCAATTCAAACAACATTAGTTAGAACAAATGACAATTCCAACACCTGAACAGTGGAAGTTGCTAGAAAAGGTGATACAGTGAATTGATATTTGATAATATGAGTTTCCAAGTTCCAACTCAGCTCTCTGAAGAGTTGTCTTTGAGCAATATTTTTCATTGCCAATGCCTCTTTGTATTCCTTCATGTGAAAATCAATAAAAAAAATCAAATTCAGTAATGTGTTGATGTTCAATTATTTGTATTATTATTTATTTATTTTATCATTTGAAGAAAAAGTATGTTTTCAACTACTAGACACACATTAAATGATTGTTGATGTTCATTGTTGTATATGCTACTATTGTTAATATGTTATTAAGCATTGAGTTGAGTCATAAATCATTGGTCAAACCCTCAAAATGTTGTGTTCCACTAATCTAATATACCTTACTTTGGCAGCTTTTGGTCATAATTACAAAGATAGGGTTTAGGGTTTTATGTTAGGGGTGGGTTTTTACTTAGTATATTTTCCCCTTGTCTAAACCCTTGTCTTTTGGTCTAATTCTTTGTAGACCTGTTATGGCCAGTTCCAAGTCAACTCAGTTATATCTTATGCCTTTGGGTTCATTTTGTTATTGACACCTTGTCATTAGAGTTCCCCATTTACCCATCGCACATATTTCCTTCATTACTTTGGTGAGTTTGGTTCGGGGATTCAATTATTTTATAAGGTTGATAATTTGGCCTTGTTTGGCCTTTACATCCTTTCATTCCTTTGCGTAAAATGTTCTTATTTTTTAATCCCTGGTCCTACGTTCTTCCTAAGCAGTCCCTCTTTTAAAACAAACTTTATGCACGTGCATATTTTTGCCACTTAAGTTCTTGTATCACTCATCGCCAAAATCCTTCAACCCATCGGGTTCATTACCATTATGAGCCTTGATTTTCTCTTGTATCATACATCACAAAAGGTGTTTGGTCTCCATGTCTCATTTCTGCAATGAGTGATATGCATGTTTCCTTTCATATTGATTATCACTGAAGATATTTCATTCTTTGGTTCCACTTCAACAAAGCAAGATGAACATGAGTTTCTCCTTTATATAGCACCATCATAGAAAAGTTTCGTTGTTTTTTACAATTACTACGATGAGTGATATGAAGGTAAGGAACGGTGGGCTATGATCTTGTCACATGTCTGCGTCTGGTGTCATTGCTTGTTTCATAGGTCACCGAAAGCATTCTCATTTCCAAATCAACTACGGTGATAAGTGATGGACTAAGGCTATATCTTTGTATCACTGGGTTTCTCTCTTCGCTGAAGTGAAAGTGTATCTTTGTAACACTTCGGCGACAAGTGATGGAGAATATAATGAGGAATATTCCTTCCATCGGAGGTGTTGTCACTCATTGCCAAAGTATGGACTTAACTTCAAAGCATTACTACGATGAATGATGGGGTTCTAAGGGTTTAATGAACATGTGGGTGGCTACATGGAAACTCCCTAGGCCCTAGGGTATCATTGTTGTTTTAAAACACACTTGGGAAAACATAAATTGATGGTCGAGGAGAATCGAACATCATGTTTTTAATCAAAGAAGATCAATGGCTAGAGTTTAAACTTGAATGACAACTTGCCTATTCACTCGCACGAGCTATCTATCAGACATTAATGGAGAAGAGGCTCCAATTTTGAGTCATAAAGAAGGTTGTTCATCACTTTACTTCCATAATTTTAATCCTCGAGAGTTGAAGAACTGGTTAAGTGAAGAGAAGAAGAAGGCGAAGCTCTAAGCAAAGCATATTTCAAAGAACAGGTTGCTAATTTTCTCGGGTAAGTTGAATTATGCACCTCTGTGAGTAATTTGTAGCATTGGGTAATTGAGAAAGTGAGTAGATAGCTAGGGTTTGTTATTTAGGGTTATTTCTCTTTGGTTAGTAAGGGAATTGCAATCATTATACGTAGGGTTTGGGGGTAAAGGAGAAGTTTGTTTGAAATTGAGTTTGAACCCTATGAATTCAAAGAATAGAATTGTAATTCATAGATATCTTGGAACCCTAGTTTTATTGAGTTGTAACAATGAGTGAGCCCAATGAATCCTCTACAAAACCACAAAGCAAACCTACCCAGAAAAGGGTTAAAAGGCCTAAGCCTCAAGATGATAAGCCTAAGCTTGACACACAACCTAAAAAAACTGCAAAGAAGAGAGTTGTTAAAAGGCCTAAGCCTCAAGATGATAATCCTAAGCCTAACACACAACATGAAAAACTTTCCAAAAAGAGAGTTGTTAAGAAATATTACCCTCATTTCATGGAAGAGGCCCCTAAGGACCTGACTGCAGAGGTTAATCCAATTAGAAGGAGACAGACTGGTGAAGGCGCATTGACAACTCATTTTCAGGATTTGGCTGTTGGGATTGGTGATGTGGTGCTACTACAAAGTGGTTGGGATCTATTTATATATGCTTTCAAGAGGAAGTTTTCTAGTCATCCCACCTGTAAGTTATGGACTTGTGACATTGGAAAATTGGTGTGCTCTAATGTGTTTGTGGAGGTGGACCTAATGCTTGAATTGGCTAGGTACTATGATCCAATTGACAGGACAATCAAAAGGTTTCCAGTTTTTTTCCTTTGTTGGAAATTTTAGGGATTCAAATAATGGAAGTTTTTAACTTGAATCCATCTACTTTTGAATCCATTCATTTCCATAAACTATATAATGAATATGAGCAAAAAAGGTTTGCATATAGAAAGAATGTTTAAGAGATGTGATCTAAAGAAGAATGGTGTACCTTTCGGTCCTCTAGAGTTAGAACCATTTGATTGTGATGATTTTGAGGACTATTTCAAAATTACAGACTATATGCATTGTGTCAGGTCCTGCACAAGAATTTTGACATAAAAATGGATGTTGCTTTGATGGTTTTAGCAATTGATATTCAAAATAAGTATCAAAATAGGGTTTGGGATTATGCTTCCTATATTGTTGAACACTTGCATGAGGATTTGATTAAGTTGAAATATACAATCCCTCCATTTTCATGCAGGCACTATTCTTTGTTGATGTATATGTTGTTGTGGAAAGGCAGAATGGTGTTTAGAAAATTCATGAAATTGAGAGAAAGGGATAACATGGATAATGAGTTGCCAATGCAATGGTGGACCCATATATGGGATGTGCATTGTCCTCAATCTAATTATGTTATGTTTTGTAATGTTTTCGAGTTTTTGTTGTTGGAGAAATTGGGCCTAAAGCTCATTTACAAAATTTCAAAAGGTGTGAAAGAAATAGTGGGGCCTCTGGAGTATGAGGAGGGCACTGCACAAAAATTCAATTGGGGGGATTGGTACCTCCAATCTGACTATACTACAATCAAAATTTATGGATCCTTGGTGCCACCCCACAAGCTGCCAATATATATGTCAGACCGACAAGCCTTCGTGGAGATAATGTGGCAGCTTGATGCCATGGATAAGGCACATTTTAGAAAATAAAGGAAGGCATCCCTAGTAAACCCTTACTGTGGATTTTCCTATTTCACTTGCACTTCAAAGGAAGGCATTGAGAGGTTTGGCTTTGTATTAAACAATCTTAGAATGAAACAAGATATTATAAGGTTTTGTGACCCTAAAGGGGTTATTACTGTTGAGAGAAGAGCTAGAGGATTATTAGGGAGATATCATCAATTCCTTTATCAAGAGGATGTGAACAAAAACCTATCTTTTAATGAGGAAGTTGCAAAAATAAAAAGTATATGGAAGAAAATTTGTGCAATTGAGGAGAAGATGTTAAAAGAAAATCCTTTCTACGTTAGTCCTTACTCTAAGGTACAGGACAAATTTGTGCAAGCAAAATTGATGCGTGGAGATTTTGAAGATAAAATTTTCTTTGAAAAGGTTAAGCAAGCTGAAATAAGGGCCATGGTGACTAGAAAAAATCATGAAGCACAAATAAGGATCCATCTGACTCAATCTTCTTCTTAATGCATTGAAGTGCAAGCTAAGGAGATAGGCAAACAACCTGCAATCACCTCATTGGTGACTTATTCTAAAACAAAGCAAGGAGGTGAAGGATATGCACCTGAGGTATCTACAGAATATATCCTAGTGGAGGAGGAAGTGGATTAGATATTCCCATCTCCTGTTAAAGAAGATTCTTTGAATATTGATGTTCCTCCTAGTAGAATTATAAAATGGGAGTACAATGAATTTGAGGATGACAATGTTAGGAAAAAGGCTTGTGACAATTTCATGTGTGATGATGATTTTTTTCAAATAAAAGAATTCAGAGATTTTGTTATCTGTTTGAAAGCCTTTGATATAAAAAAGAGAATAGAAGAGGTAAAAGGAAATGTTGACCCTTCTTTACAAGATGAAGTTGAGAAGGAGGAGGAAGGAAAAATAATGTGGGAAATTGTTTCTGTCACCACAGGGTGCAAGATCCCTAGTCAAAGGAAGTGGTATTCTATTGTTGCCTAGATGGGAACTATCATCAACCATTGCATTAGATGCAATCAAGAAAGATCCAAATGCCTCCATCTCTGAGGAGATTTTTTATAACAAAATTTTTGGCTCAAGCTTTAGTCCTAAGTTACATACACTTTCTATTTGGTCTATGGCACCAAATACTAGGAAACCTAAAGTGATAAAGTTTGTGGAGAAAGAGATTGGAGCTATGGTTGTTAAAATGGCTACTGAAATGATAACTACTACAGTTGCACAATTGACAATGCATGTTGCCATGTTGAGTGTAGGCACAACCCATATCACATAAGCTAATTATAAAAAATTGTTGGATAAGTACAATAAACTAATGGATGAGCACAACAAGGTACTTGCCACTGCTACCAGTACATCTAGGGGTTTTCCCTCTCCAAAAAGTTCTGCTTCAGATTTGTTAGCACAAGATAGAGAAACCCTGTCACTGAGAATTCAGAGCTTGAAGTAGGAAGTAAAAGCAGAGAAAGAAAACACTAAGAAAGAAAAAAAAAGATAGTCAAACTGGCTAATGATATTTTTGATGATGTGTTAAAACATAGAGTAACAAAATTGCTAAAAAAAGCTGATAATGTGTGGGATACCTACAAAAATATTCATGAGGAAAATGTGAATTACTTGCAGGTTCAAAAATCATTCCAAACTTAGTAGAATAAGTGGAGTGCTAGGGCGGGTACATTGAAAGAAAAGATGCCTCAGATATAGGAAGACCCTAGAGCTCCCAGCAACATTCCTGATTTATTGAAGGCCATTGATTTAGTAAATGAAATCACTTTTCATGGAAAGCTAGGAATGCAACTCCAGAATAAATTGAGAATGTTCAGAGAAATGTAAGGGTTTACTATGCCCAAGATATTGAATGATAAGGGTGAATTAAAGGAGTTTTCCAGATGGGAGCAAGAGTTGGGAGAACTGCTTCCTCATTCTAAGATGATGTCGAGTGTTGTTGGTTATTCTATGTTGAATCCTAACATAGATTATATGATAGAAATAGAGATGAGGATGGAAAAATTTGTCAGAGAGGCCAGGGTGCTACTTGATGCAAGGTACAACCAACATAACACAAAATTATAGAAGTTGTTGGATATGTAATGGAAAGCTAAGGAGGATTACAGCACATGGCTTGAAAAAATTACAAATTAAGCCTATGTTGAAGTATTGTAAAATGTTGCATCCTCTCAATAATGAAAATTGATGATAAGTAATGAAAATTGATGCATTCCAAGTGAGCCACATCTACAAAGAAGGGAATGAGGTGGTAGACAGGCTAGAAAGTGGCGACGGAGAGTACCCAGGTGATTGATGACGCACAAGTGATGGGCATCAAAATTGAGAATGCACTTAAGGTGGAGATTGGTGAAATGGAGGTTAGTGCATTTCACATTAAATTACAGGCTCGTTCAAATGGGAAAGAACAAGGTAGGATCTCAAAAAGATATGAGCATTGAAGTTGCGGGACACGAAGGCCTTTAATACTTGGTACAGTTTCCATATGGTTGTGTGGGGTTTTGCTTGAAATAGGGTTGGTAGAGTTCTTTTTCCCAATTGTTTTTGTGCTCTTGACACTCACTTAAGGGGCAATGGAGACTCCACTCTTTCTAAATTCCATGAAGTAGCAGAATGCATTCCATGGTGAAGTCATTGAGAAGTGGTTGAAGTGGATAATGGTGTCCAAGCACCCACTGGTGCTCCAGGAAGTGAAGGGAATCCCAGGTCCAAAATTTCTATAGGAAACTCACAAGCTCAAGGCTAATTTAGAAATCACTTCCATGTTTCTAGTGATGCTCATGTACATGGGTGTGTCCAAAGATCGGGGGAAGAAGTTATGCCAAATGATATTTCATCATTCACTTCTAGAAAATGTTGGCGTGGTATTGGACAACATTGATGACAACTTCATGACCCCTTTACTACTACACTACTACAAGGCATGTGGGAATGAATGGTTAGTACCAAAATTCCCTTTGGTACACTCGCTAAACCACACAATGCTAAAAAATTGCTAGGGTGAGATAGATAGGTGCATTGACTTCCTCCTGCATGCAACGGGTATTCTCAAATATCGGCCGAAGAAATGGGTGAAGGTGTTTGTGATGGCTAAGGCTCTTGATGGGGAGAGGTGGCCCTTGGATGAGGAGGACTAGGAGCTAGGTGTTGGAGAAGAATGGGTTGCAAATGATACCGGGAGTTGGGAGGAGTGAGTGAACCATCTTGCTCACAGTTCCTGTGGTGGCGATTGCTCAGTTATCCAGAGTGCAACCAAAGCCAAGCAGACCAACGAGTTTGGATGCAATAATTCCTAGTCCTATGTAATAGTGTGGTAGTTCTATGTGTTGTTAATGATCAAATGAATCAGTGAATTGTTTTGTGGTGGGTCTATGAGTAGTCTGGATTGGTATCAAAGGTCAGTTTGTTCTATGTCTAGGTCTAAATTTTTTGTAGATGTGGGATTCTTGCTGAATTTTGATGGGATGCATCCCTAGCATCTAGTTCAAGGGTTTGATACTATCTGAGAATTGTAAAAACCTTTTTTGATTAATACAGGGTGCTTCCCCATATAGTAGCTATTTAACTATAAAAGAAATGAAAATTGATGATAAGTGTGGTAATGTGGATTGTGAAATATAATTTTGGGTCTTAAGTCTAAAAATATGGTGAGTAACAGATGGGAGAAATACAATGAATAGCCTAGAAATAGTATAAATTAGGCTTTTTCTAAAGTATGGATAAAATATTATTTTCTCCCTAGTTTAAATTTTGTGACAAGAATGTAGACGTGGAAGATCTTTTGTCTCTTCTGCTTTTCGACACTTTATGCTTTTCTCTCTTTTATGTTTGGTGTACATGGATACAATTTTGGAGCACATGGATATTGCTACATTAGCCTAAAGATTCCCTTTGGAAGGTGAAATATGATCTCCATCGACAAATGAAAATGGTTTTTGTCTCATGTAACATTTCCCTCCATTTGGAAATGCAAATATAACTAAAAAGGGAATGTATTTTGTATTGGTCCAATTGAGAAGGGACATGTGTACTTTCTGGCCCAAAGCTTTTTTTTCTCCTTCATTTCTATAAGAAGGAATTTGAGGCTAGAAGTACTGGTTCGTTGTTTTGTATTGATCACAGAGAATTTTGTAAAGGGAATGCATAGAACATTTTAGATTTTTGTCTTAGGTTTTGAGTCAATGAGTTTGCATATGTAATTTTGATAGCAATACCAGCAATTGAATACAAAATGGTTTAAATTCAAAACCATTTCTCTCCTATGTACTTGTTTCATGAATTATGAATAATATGATCAAGTATTATCTTATTTATCAAAGATTGTGTGAATGGAAATGCAATAGGAATTTATTAGTGTGATAAGTGTTGTTATTTAAAAATGATGTAGAATCACATATCAAATTCAATACCATGGAATACAATATAAAATATTAAATATCACAATTTCATGGAATACAATATAAAATATCATCAACTACAGTTTGGAATATGATTCATGAAGTGAAATATAAAATAAAACATCATGAAGTGCAATGATTCACAATTTCACGAAATACAATATAAAATATCATCAACTATAGTTTGGAACAATGTAAACTGATTCATGAAATGCAGTATGCTGCTGATTCACTTCCATTTCCCAAATGGAGTTAGGATCCTCAAACTAACATTCAACTTGAGATAAAGTAAAAGAGTCATCTTGATTCTGAGTCCACTCTTCATTTTCTTCAGCTTGTGTCTAAAATTTAACATTCATTGTGTCACTATCATTTGTCCCACTGCCACTGCTAGTGCCACCAATGCCAATAGTAACAATGTTTGGAATTGGAGTGTTGCCCAACCCGGTCTCTCTTCTTTCGCATGTGGACCTCTATATTGTGAGTTCCCTTTCAAAAGGAAATTTTTTGACATTATACGCAGTTCCTTTCATCCTTAAGCAATTTTCCAAATTCTTGTCTAGTTTGTTTCTTAACTTTGATTTCAAAAATTCCAATGAACTGAGAACTCTCTCATCCTCCATTGACCCCAATATCATTGTTTGGCATAAATCAACAAGTTTGAAATATTATGATATCATACCACACAATATTTCACTCTGACCTAAGTTTGTCCAAACCTTTGTTGTTGATCCTAGTTTAAAGGCCTTCTCCATGCCCATGGAATCATACTGGTCCCTCATAGTTATTGTAAAATTCTTAAATTGTTGTCTAAGCTTATCTGCATTTAAAATTCTTTCTATTGTCTGCTCATTATATGTTACACTTTTCAAAAATTGTTTGATCAAGATATTTACTTTATCATGAAAATATTTTAGGCTATCTTGGTTTATCCAAAATTGAGGATACACAATACCCATGGCTTCAAGTATTTCATGTTGAGGGAATCTTTCATGAATCTTTGAAGAAAGAGATTTTGCAATTTCCTTCAAATTATCACTAACAAATTTAACAATGTGATTAAAATCTTCCTCTTTAATAGGTACTTCTCTTCTAGAGCGCCTAGCTATCTTACAAAGGTACATTGGTATCTCATATCTACGTACACAGATGCATAAGTGCCTGCTTGCATTAAACTGTAAATAATTATTAGGATTATTCAAATCAGTAATTTTTTGCCGCATGAAGTAATTTGGGCTTTCTTGTGTTAGATCTAGATATAGATGAGTGAGGGCCAAGCATGTATGTTTACATAGTTTGGCATATTCGTAAATATATATAGTTTTGTCTTCGTATTTCTTCACAATATTGTTCATTTCATCCCGCATGGGGAGAAGACTAGCTAAATTCAAGAGTGTTTCTATATCGCTTAACCTATATAAGAGGTCAGGGGATTTGTCTACTATGCTACAATGCTCATACATTACTCCAATCAAGGATTGATATTCTGAAAGAACTCATTGCATTGGTCCATGCAGGGAGATCCATCTGGTATTGACATCCTTGAGAAGCTTGTTTCCTATTGTTATTCCCTCAACAAAATTTTGAAATTTCATGAAACGTTTGGGACTTCAACAGAAGTATGCATAGAGCTCAGGGACTAGATTTTCAACTTTTGATATTGTAGGAAACTTGCTTACAATTTTGAATGCTAAATTCATTATGTGGGCCATGCAGTGAATGCCAAGCATGTATGTTGTACAAGTAGTTTGTAACTTTGTGTAAACACCGCTCCTTTGACCTTGCATCACTACAGCTCCATCAGCTCCTACACACACCAACTTTTTGGCAATTGTCAACTCATCCATACCTTTAATTTCATTCAAATATTTCTTAACTAGTTCAAATAGATTTTGTGATGTTGAACTATCCTTCATTTTATGAACATAGAGAAGATGAGCTTGGTGGACATGTTTTATAGTATACAAATGCATGCAGACCCAATAAGTATTGTCTACTGTAGTAACTTCATCTAAAGATAATACAATGAAGTTTGACTCTTTTACTTTCTCCTTTAAATCTTGCTTTTCCACTGTAGCAAGACTTTTTTCCAAATTCCCATCCAACGTTTACTGACCAATGTGAGCCAGGAAAGTGAGGAACACCCAAAAAAGATAATAAATTACAATATTCTAGGTAGTCTATCATAAGACGCCCTCTCAACAAAATATGAAAAACAACACTCATCTGAATAGTTTTTGATAGATTTTCTCCTTCCATTGCTTTTCCAAATTGAGCCTCAAGTGTACCTTGACATGCAACAATTTTTGACATTCTTTGCTTATGCTCTTCATATTGCATGACATACTTAACATGAAGACATTCTTCCTTTGATTTCCATCGTACAACTGATTGTTCCTTTCCGTCTATGATTTGTTTTTCATAAACTTTACTGATATGCTTTTCTATAGTGTCAAGCTTTAGTTGCAACTTCTTGTCTCTTTTACATTTCCAACTACAAATCGTACACATGCATTTTGTTGTAGTTTCAACATTGTTTGCTTTCCCTACTAGTACAATGAATGGGTACTTTGACAACTAACCAAGTTGAAAATTCCTTGTCATTTCCCACTCGCACCCCATTTTTTATTTTCCTTTTATTTTCTTGCTACCAACATCATCTTGATCCAAGCCAATTATCTCATTTTGGCTAACCAATGTATCCCTTGGAACATCCTTTGTTGTATTGCCATCCTCATTTGATACATTTAACTCAATGAAAATCTCACCTTGACCTTCTGGTGGTGGTGAGGTATTGTGAATGCCTTCTTCATTAATATTTGGTGGAAGAGATGATGATGTAGCTCCATCTTGATTTGATGGATCGGAAGCATTGCCAATTCCAAAGTAAGACTGTATGGTACCTCTACATTTTGGGCTTTTTGATGGCCTCCCAGTCCCTTCACCACCCTTAGGAGTCTTACCATTGTTGCTCAAGATATTGATCTCTCACTTTGAATAAAAGCTGGAAAAAAATGTCTTCTTGTTTAAGGACATAGAATATAGATACCATTCCCTACTCAATATCATCTTTAAGATTGAATCAAGAATGGAAAAGAGATAAAGAAATCTTATAACATTATGAAGAAATAATCACTCACCTTTAAGTTTATGTTTTTAACTTTTGCTAACTTCCAAATCGAGAATTGAACAAAATGTGTAAGAATAAATAACAATTTTTATTGTATTTATATCAATCCATATTTGGCGAATTCGACAAGATTTTTAAATGGTATATTAAAAATTTGGCAAATCCCACATGCTTATACAACGATACACTATAATTTTTAAGGTAATTATGGCCCTACGATTAGCATGGAGGTGTCACGACAATTGGTGAAATGTGTACTCAAATGTAATTATTTTTTAATGTTATTGGCGAAATAGGTCCTCATAAGCAACTATTTATAAATTTTAATTGGCGAAATGGGTCTTCACAAGCAACTATTTGTAAATTTTAATTGGGGAAATGGGTCCTGATACAATGTTGTTTTAATAGTATTGGCGAATATGTAGGTGTTTTATTACATGCTTCTGAGATTCCAGACGAAAATATTAATCGGTCCATTTGAAATGCGTAGTTTGTTATGGCGAATTTGTTGCTTAAATATGCCTCAAAAAAAATCATTGGCAAATGGACTTGCATTGGACCAATAATTCGTAAACTCTGGGAGATTTGGACACCTTGTTGGGTGCAATTAATTCACCAATTTCAACTTGGCTGATTTCTAAAATTCACCAATTGGCAAAGAATCGCCACTAAAGTTTTCCCTGAGTGTGTGCACACATGTAAAAATACTACTTGTGTCGTATTTGTGAATACAAAAATTAGTTTCACTTATTTCACCAATGTCAGTATTATAGAAAAACATAAACCTACTAAAAACATATAAAACAAATAAAACTCCAAAATAATTCACATTCAAGTTGCATCATTTCAAACTCTTACAAGTGATAAATGCTTTGTGCTCAAATATCATACATTGAACTTGAAATCCTTCTATTCAATTAAAATAAGCAAGTAATTAACACTTGACTTCAAACTTAAATAACCAAAATAAATCAAAACATTGAATTAAATAATAAATATTACATTTTTTGCATCAAATTTATAGGTCACATTTAACTTTTCACACTTATGTATCTTGGGGTTTAGGTTGGATTTAGTAGAGGAATTATTACACTAATTAAGGGAAACCTTATTTCTCTTCTTCTTGTTGTTTAGGAACAAGGAGTCACTCTTAAGGATATCTAGCATGAGAATGCTCATTTAGAAGCAATACTAATAACCAACCTTATTGAGGTCTAAGATCACATAATTATGCAATTAAAAGCTCTTGGAAAGGCAAATTGAAAAGATATTATCCCAACATCCACATACTTCTTCCACATGAAGAGGGTAGTTCACCTCATTCACCACCACTCGATCAAATCTTGCTACATGAGCAATAATGAATTATCGAATCATAAAATCAACAAGAACAATCCTATGCAAACTGATATTGAATCATACATGACCTTAATTGTAACTTACAGATCTAATATGTCAAAATGTGGACTAATGGAATTCACTCACCATGATTTTGATGTTTGAATATGCATAAGGGCAAGTAGTGTTTACAAACATATTTAGAAAATTTGTTGGATTGTGATGATCAAGCTCTCTTCAATCAAACCCCTAATAAACCAACTTGATATCTTTGAGTGAAAAGTTTAAAGAAAATAAGCAAACACACAATGGACCTAGAATGTTGTACAAAACAAACAGTATGTAATATATTCTCCTTTAAGCTCTTTAACCAAGATTTTCTCTTCACGTTCCAACCTTCCTAGATGATCTTAAATGAATGATTGAATCTTTAAATGCAACAACCAAGCACATAAATCATCACAAACATGTGCTACATTGGTTAATAATGACTAGTAGGAGGGAGTTGATATAATAAATATTTGAGCTTGAATTTTAAAAGTTTAGAATTCATATCTTTGATTGTGGAAGTCGTTTGGATCAAATCCTCATTGTAAAGTTGATTCATGAGATGATGAAAATGAAAATTAAATTTAAGAGTCAAGAAACAAAACTCTAAAAATATGCAATGATAGAATCAAAGTACAAAAATATTCTAAACCAATTCGAGATCAAAAAGTAATATTAATATAATTATTACATTTAAAACATTCTAATCAAAATAAAACAAAACTATTAAAAAACGTGTATGAAATTTTCACCATCACACGTGTAAACCTCCTTGGCTCACACATGTTATTCCATTCCATTGCCGTATGGAGTAGAAATTGAAATTTAACACAACCACCTACTACCATTACAACCTGCAACTATTCAAGTTCCCCTAAATAATTCATGGCTACTAAATTCTAAGTACCCATTAATGTTTGAGAAATGAAATTTACATGTACCGCTAAAGGCAGACCAAAGGACAAAGTCGTTTCACTTTTTATTTATTCTAGACGACTAGTATTAAAGAAGCAAAGCCGGGGCCATTCGCGGTGTCTTTACAACCATGTAAAAAGAATCCAATATTCTATAGTATCGGCACATATGGACTAAGTGAACCCCTTACCAACTCTAATCACTTTATAAATTAAACCACCGCCTCTTTTAACATAGTTTTTTAAAGTTAAGTTGTGCCAAGAGTTAGAAATTTAAAGAGATTTTTTAGTTAAAATTTATAAAGATTTGTTGTTGGTGGTGAAAATTATATATTTGTGTCTTTTTATGATTTGGGTCTATTTTTTATTAAAGGGTTGTAAATGTAATAATTAGTTCGTAAGTGGGTATGAAATCAATTCATGAACTTTTGAATCTTATCTTTTATTATTCCACAATTCATGAACTCTATTATTCCACAATTCATGAACTTTTGAATCTCAATTTTGCATATCTATTTCTTAAACCTCTTTTTGTTCTCATTGGATCATATTTGTAAGTACATATATGACCCAAGTCACTTCTTCAATTATGGATTTGAACCCAACCTCTTTCTTTTTAATTGTTAATCATTTATAAATATTCTACTTATACGAGCATCAACCGAGACCAATACAAGCTCTTGCGAGCATGACCATGAGACTAGTTTTCACTGCTTTTGAGTAACCACACTAGAAACCACCTCCACACTAGAAGCCAACTGTGGCAGACCAAGAGTCACAACTTACAATTCCACATTGGATGTTCTTTTGGGATTTGAACTTGGGTCTCTATAATGAGAACTCAATGTTTTAACTAGCTAAGCTCAACCCCTTGGACGAACCTCACCTTTTAAAAATTTAAAATTCAAATATATTTGTTGTTAATCACTTTACTAGCCATTATGGGCCAACTTAGTGCATGTTATATTGAGCACATCTACAGTTTCCCTAAATAGTTCTTCATCAACTACACCCACTCAAGTGAAGCAAAAATGAAAGCCTACATAAGCATCTACTTACAAACACCTAAAGGGGAGTTTGACATGAAGTTTTAATATTAATGTTTTCAAGTTTACCTAAAGTGTAGGCTTTGTTTGAGGAAGATTTCTTCTTTCCTTGAACTTAAAAGGATTTTTTTTCCTTATATCTCCTTGATGATTTAAAAGGATGATACCATAAATGTTGCTACAATTATATTAGGCTACAAGTGTAGTAGTTTAAGTATGATAACATGACCCATAAATGTGAACCAAAGACATCATTTATATTTAACACTGCAATAGGTTTAATTTTGAAAAAGAACACTCACTATTTTTTTTATCATCAAGATTCATAAATGGGCAAGGTGAGAGCATACAATATGGAAGTGTTATGCTTAATTTATAAAAAAAAAAAGTTTACTTGTATAACATATAAATCAAACTATAATAAGATATAGCAATTTTTATACTATAAACTTTCACAAAATTAATCTTATCAACTATTAGTCTAAATTGAAAGATTAGCCACCAATTGTGGATCATCAAGATCTCTATTGGGTGAAGTAAGAGCATATGACAATTACATAATCCTATTTATAATTTAACATCTATCAATCCAATATTTAATTTACTATTCACTAATCTAATTCTTATCACAAGAATAAACTAGACCAATTAACCATGTTACTAAAATAAAATAATTATTCATAACCATAACTATTCAACTAAAATCTAATATGCCTTAAACAACACTATGCAAACTTATCATCTATTGAATGTGATGTGCAAGAATTCATAGGTGTAATGTAGTATTTCTAACAAGTATTAAATCTACCTCTAAATTATTTCAATCAAACTAGCTTATAGCACACATTTCCATCTTTCTACTCCCGAATTAACTAGATTCTAGGATAGAATCAATAAATATTATTTCAAGATACACCAAGATTACCTTTTGAACTATACATAGATTCATTCAATGAGAGATCTTTCATAAATAATATTTATTTTGTCTCTCCTCAAAATGTAATAAATCTACAATCCAAATATAGATTTATATCTATAACACATTGTATTATTTAGTCTAGATTTTTATAGAACTGAAACAATACAAGAGCCTGCTAGGATTCTTTAAGTTGATATTCTTTCAAAAGACATCTAGTTATATGGACTATTCAATGGCATGATATTCATAACCTTCTAAATTCCATTAACTAATAAAATGTGTGAAATTTATTCACCACAAGTGTAAGAACGATCATATTCCATTCTCTATCATTAATAAAATAATCCCAAGCAAACACATCTTTACTACAACCATTAATTTTGAAATCTATACTAGAAATCTAAATCATGTACCTCTAAGTAGGGTTTTCAAGAAGTAATATGTATATAATCTTCTTACAAGGTATATTCTATTAACTCAAATTCTCCTATAAATTTCATAATCAAAGAATGATATAATGTCTATAGGTTTTAAATAATTACAAACACAAAAGTAAAACACTAACTATTAGAGTTGATGATTTAACCCCACAACTCCCAGAAGTCACATGTAAGCAATTGTCCTATCAAAAATGAGAGATAAAAGCAAGATAATGTGCTCAACAATCTAGAAAATTATATTGATGCAATAAATTGAATGAATGATTACAATGAAAGGTGAATTCTAATAAAATAAAATAAATCAAATCCTAGATGAGGGTTTGATTAGATTGAGACAAGTTTCATCATCTAATCCAATGAGACAACATGCTCTAAACATAACTCGATCTAATAAAAAAATAGATTCCTAAATTTACCTTAATTAATTAAGTAAAAGGTGTAATAATTAATTAATGATTAATTAATTATCAAGTGATGACTTATTTACTCCAACGCCCCCCTTAAAATTAACTTAGGGAGAAACTAAAAAAATGATAAAGAATGCAATGATGGATGCATAATGGGACCCAACTACAAGGCTTAATGAGGTACCCATGAACAAGCAATTGAAATCTCTCATAATTGGAGAAAAGAAGAAAGCCTCACTGGAAAAAACTCCTCTCCAAAAGAGAGAGAAAAGAAATCAAAGTGCACACATGAAAAATGAATGTAGGACTCAACATGTTCCCCCAAGTGTTGCTTCGATCATATAAGTACAATCAAGATCCCCCCATAGGAGAGAAAAGACGAGACAATGAATCCCCTCTAGAAGGAAGTAGCTCCTCTACCAAAAGTGAATGCTCGAAAAAGAATGTTGAAGATGATCCAATAAAAAACATTGTTCCTCCCCTTAGGAATAAACAAATCCAATGGAAAATGTAGAAGAAAATCTATCAAGAGAAGAGGTCTCATGATGGACACCACAAAAAAAATCTCAAGGGGATCCACATGTTTGAATCAGATGAAGCAAATCCAAACAACTATGAAGATACCTATAGAACAGCTTCCAAAGGCAATGTTGAAGTCATGACAGGTGGGTCATAGCTATCATCAAAGAGAAAGTGAATATCCTCAAGTGTGTTCTTAATATCTACAATTTGTGACTCAACAAATATCTTTACAATGCCTAGCAAGTAGTCATCCAACAAAGTTGAAACTAGAAGACTATACACATCTAGTTGAAGTGAATTGATATTTGTAGATGTAGGAGGTGGATGAGGTGGAAACTCAACACAAGTCTCATGAATCAAGGTGGACGATGAAAGTACATATAGGTTCAAGTAACCATAATTATCTTCAAATATTTGATCCACTCTAGATGCATGAGAATGAAGACCAATCAATGGTGGTGTAAGCTCATCTAGAGAAAAAATGAGAGAAGGCATACAATTGAGAGGCATGATCTATTATCCCAACTGCAAGAATCTCTCACTATGCATGTCTCTGATAAGTACTCAATCAGGCGTAAAGCCTATTGTCTTACCTTCCCTAATGTGTGTAATATGATAGATCGAAAGGAGATTGGAAAATAATAAAGGGACACAAAGCACATAACAAAATATGTCATCATCAACATCTATAGGTCCTTTACCAGAAACAATCATATAAGTGTTATTCCCCATCAAAATGTGTGGTAATTTGCAAGGATCATATGAAAGAACATACTTGAAGATGAAGCCATGTGATGAATCAAGAAGCCATATACTGGATTGTAGATTGGTGGATGCAAAGAGAGAATTATCTTTCATCTTGTCTACTCCATGTGCCATGATGGTTATCCCTGATTTTGAAGGTTTTGAAGTGGAAGAAGAGGATGAAGACAATTGAATATTATTCTTTTATAGAAGATTCTTTAATTCGTCAATCTTCTTTGCCTAACAGCGATTGTCATAACCCAATTTTTTTGCATATTTATTTAAATGTGGAAAATTGAATTATTGATGAAATTCAACTAAATATTTAATGGAGATTTTAGAATATTCGAATGTTGAATATAAGGAGTTAATTGATGTTAACTTTGTGGATTTTTGAAAACTATTTTTATATGTCATCAAGAATTTTAACGTTACTGATCAAATTGCAAGTGCAAGTGTGTGTAGTTGCAGGATGATAGGTTGAAGGAAGAGAACACAATTGAAGTAGGATTGTTTAGTCGGATCAAACGGTAAGCCAGTTGGAATCTAGGTGCACACACCACAATGGCATGATGATTTGCATTTGATTGATCTGCATGTATAAGAAAATGATTTTTTTTATTTGAACTATTTTTAGTGCTTGTAGATGAATGAATAGTAGATTTAATTAACAATTCAATCCTTGTGATTTGAAGGAATTTAAACGAGCATCGTAAATAAAATTCTCTTCTTTAAGTGTAGAAATATATATATGTAAAGAAGCTCAAAATGAAAATGATAATAATAATTAAAGTTCCTTACTTAAAATGATAGTGTATGGAACCTTTGAGTCATTCCAGAAAAACAACTTGTATATGAATTTTTTATTGAAAACATATACCTATATATATATGTGTGTGTGTGTGTAAATTGAGTACCTATATATATAATATTTATACACACACATATATATACATATATCTATACATATTTATGTATATAAATACATATATATATATAGATATATATATTATTCGAATGTATGAAAGATGTGAATGAAACCATTTAAATGCATAGAGATACATATGTAAGTATATAATATATATATACATACATATACATACGTATTCATGTTTGAAATTGAATGGAAATTAAGTTGGTAACCAATGCTTTAAGAATCGGACTGTGGTAAAATCTATGAAGATCATAGGCCAGACCCACGATGGTCATGGCCTGCCTAGCAATAAAGACATTATTTAAAATTGGAGGGCAACTATGGTAGGAAACTACCATAATAATAGCACCCAGCCGCATGCAAAAGTAGAGGTTTTTTTTACCATTCTTTGGAATGAAGGTGGTGGAAAAAGTAGGAGATCAATAAAGAAGGAAATTGGCAAACACCAAAAAGGTAGAAAAGAAATCGAATTTGTAAGAAAAATCTTAGGAAATCTTCAATTCGATGGGCTCGTTCTTTGAGGTAATTCAATTCATGAATTGGTGTCGATATTGCTATCATATCTCTTCATTTTTTATGCTTATTATTGCATATGATGGTAGAACTGATTTATTTTGGCGATCACCCTTAGGGGATTCGCATGGCCTATGGCCTGCTCATGTTAGTCTTATTTGAATGGAGTCATTTGGCTAGCTATGCTAGTCTGAGGCATCAAAATCCATGAAGCGACTATTAAATGATGATCGCTTAATAGAGAAAGCCATACAATGGCTATGTAAAGAGGAAATAAACCTCTATGCTATCTTTAGTATGTGTTGATAGACTTATCCTTTAAAGCTTATGCTCCTCATTATCAGCCAAGCCAATAATGGCGAAAGGGTAAATCGTTCTTTATTGCAGGTCAATGGTAATTATATGTGTATAAAAAAAAACCTCTATTTGAAGAATCGATGGATGTTAATGGAGGGTTTCTTTGTAGACTTGTAAAGATTGATCCTCATGATCGATAGTGTATTATTTTTTAAACAAATATGAGCTTGCATGATGTATAGAGCAATATGCATTAAGGTATAAACTAGAATACTCGAAAAGGGCAACTTTGAATGAAACTTTAGGTTAAGATAGGAAATGCCCGACCATAGAAATGGGTGAAAATCTAGAAAAACCCTGGTCTTTTGATGCATCCTATGTAGGAAAAAGTATCGTAGATCCTGAAACCTCTTGTTTTCTTAACTGAAAGAAAATTTCTTAAGAAACTCACTTCGACAAGCATGTCGAAGTTGGTCACCTTATAATATTAAAGATGCTCATACTAAATTCCAGTGATGAAAGAGCTCAAGATCTAGGTAAAGACATTTGTCCTTATATATGAAACAAGACTATTTGATTGTTTAATTTTTGGGATAGCAAACAAAGCAAATGACATTATTTTACCATTAAATTTAATTGTTTAGTCTGAAATAGAAATACGTTGATGTAAATAGAGGATATACTTGCAAAAGGCTATGTTTTGCAGAAAGTTATCTTTGCACAATGAATGATCCTATGAAAACAACTTATTTATTGACTGTTCAGTATGCAAACAACTTACTGTATGACTGTTTAGTAGGAAACAGTACTTGTTTTGTTAAAAAAATGAACATTCATATGTAAATAGATTATTTAATGATTGTTTACTATGTAAATAGCTTACTTTATTGACTATTCAGTATGCAAACAACTTACTTTATGACCATTTAGTAGGAAATAGTACTTGTTTTGTTAAAACAATGAATGGTCATATAAAAATAGCTTATTTATTTACTGTTTAGTATGCAAACAGCTTACTATATGATTATTTAGTAGGAAATAGTACTTTTTTTGTTAAAACAATGAATGTTCGTATGGAAACAACAATGTTAGAATTTAACAGTAAGTGAGAAACGGTCATCATAGACTTGCTTGGAATTTTTATTTTGACTATGAAATGTCAATTAGAATACTATTGAAAGATTGCCATTTGAATAATGATTATTTCAAAATGTATGAAAAAAATTTTAACATTAGTAGGCACATACTTGTGACATAACTTCTTTTGTTTTTAGTACATTTAAAAAAAAAGTGCTTAAGTTATTAAGTAGAAACTAGTCATAAGTATGATATAACTGAATATTGAAATACTCCATGAAACATAGAATTTGCTTTCTATTTTATTTCTTCCTTTAAGACAAAGCAGTTGTATATTTTTATTTCTTGAATAGAACAGTGATACCTTAGTTGTCTAGAGCACCTATGGGTAGTTGCTACTAGAAGGTAGATAGTTGTTGTACTAGAAAGTTACCTTCCAAGATGGGTGCTAAAATGGGTTCAGAGAGTATATATTTTCTTTACCAGAACCTATCATTTTTTGTTGTTGCAACACACTTATTATGCTTGGCCAAGCAATATGGTTCATTATGTATGTATGAATGAGCTCTGTGATTTCACTCTCTTCCATTCCTAGCATAGATCTTGCACTTTCTTTTCTAAATTGTATATAGAAATTGCATGTTGATGTATGGGCACGCACCAAATTCCACCTTGCAAGTTGTTATCTTGCTAAAAAAATTGTGCAAGGTCAAGCATTCTTCAAATCAGAAGAATACCAAGGAAGTGTAAGCTTCGTGGTTGGGCGGTAAAGCACTTCAATGGAGGTGAGCATTGAAGAAGAACCTTAGTAGTTCTTAGAATATCATAGCCTATTATGTATCTTGATGTTATTCATTCATGTACTTGATGAGAAATGTACTATGTAATGGCATTGTGGCCTTAGGTTCCAAGTAAATTTTGATATTGTAATTTGACTTTTTGAAGTGAATATAAGAATCTTGACTCATTTTAAATGGCCATGTGTAGCTATGATTGACTTTAGCCACTAGTTATGTCTTTTTAATTTGGAGTATATCCATGTGTCATTTACAATAATAATAATATAGTAATAATTAGGAATGGGTTATTACATTTGGTATTAGAGCTTAGGGCTTAGCTCTTAGCCTTTTGATTCTACCATAGTTGACTAGGGTAGTTAACCCTTGACCCAAAAGTGGAAGTCATGAGAATTGACCAAACCTGAATTGAATGCAAGAATGGGAAGGTCAAAGGCAGGATGAAAGAAAGGGAAAACTGTTCGAACCTCACGAAAGAATGGTGTTAAGGAAGGAAATGCCAAGATGGATGTTCCACCAAAAATTCTTGATGATGAAACTCTAGCTCAAGCTCTTATGCGACTCAAGCTAGAAAGAGGCTTGAAGATTGGGGAGAGGAGAACACCTAAGATCAAAATCCTTCCGAAATCTGGGACTGGCCTCTAGGGTGTGGACTTAATGCACCCTTGTTGACTAAATAGGAAAAGGAGAGCCTATGTACTCAACCATCCTCTTTTGAAAGTTTGATGTAAACTCAAATGATGATCCAGAGGAATGTCCTCTTTCTGATACCGAGAAATTAGAATGATGTAACTTGAAGCCTATTGTAAATAAGATTTTATTGACTCACCCTAAATATAAAAAAATCAGATAATATCTTTTTGGTGTGTTCAATGAGATAATCTAAAATATGTGTATCTTGCTTGGATGTGTATGTCTTCTATGTTGAAGGATGTACACATATAAAAATTATATGATGTAGCATAAGAACGTTTATTTGTAGAACCTTGTGTTGAGATGCGATAAATGTGATTGTGATACAGGATAAGTGTGGGATGTCATGGTGACAACCAAGCAAGACGAGGGTGGTAGTGGTCCCAGTAACAAACTAAATAAGATATTGGAGGAAATTCTAGAGCTTCTAAATCAGCAAGAGTCTCACATGGACCACATAGAGCAAGAAGTTTGAGTGGCACGCGAGGACTAGGACCACGGGAATGCAAAAGGAAATCAAGGAGACGATAGTCCAGGGGAAGGTCCATTAGGGAGAATTGATGAAGAGCTTGGGAAAGACCTCAAAAGAGTAGACCACTACCCAAGTTCAATGGTAAGCGATCAGAACCAGAGCTGAAGCTTGGATTATAGAATTGGAGAATATTTTGTGCTCCATAACCTTTTTGAACAAACTAAGGCGGCATGGGCTACGTATCAGCTCTTAGGTGAAGCAGTGACATGGTGGGATAATGAGAAGTTGGAACGAAACATACAGCCTACTAAGATCACTTGGGGACTCTTCCTCCAAGCTTTCAGGAAAAGATGGTTACCACAGCTTTTCTTTGACAAGAAAGTGACAGAAATTCAGAACTTAACCCAGGGAAATATGATTGTGATTCAGTATTGGGAAAATTTCACTAACCTATTAAAGTATGTACCTCAATATCAGGGGGATGAATGGTTATATATGTGGAAATTCATAATGGGACTCAGACCCTACATTAGAGCTGAGGTGGATATGCATGTACCTTAGACCATGAATGAAGTCTTTCAGAAAGCCACCAAATAGGAACAAAAGTTGCAATAATTGTCAAATATTCACAACAATTCAATTTCTAAGTATCATTATGGGAAGAATAAATTTCATAAGGGGGACAAGAGAAATCATATCCATAATCTCAAGAGTGGAAGAAAATCGCAGGAGAAGGGTGAAGATGGTAATGGTGGAAAGAACAAGAAATAAAACAAGGGTAAGGGAAAGGATAACCATAAGCATAAGGGCTTTAGAGAGGACAAGCCAGAAGGTCACAAAGGGCCTCATGATGGATGTTATACTTGTGGAGGTGACCATTATGCCTCAAATTTTCCACAATGGTTGAAGTCACAGAAGGAAGGAAGCTACCAGCAAACTCACCAGATCCATGCTGTAGTGGATAACAGGTAGGCAGACTACCATTCGCCAATCTAGCTAACGGGTAAGCTCTATGGCCAATTTGTCTCTATCTTAATCGATACTGGAGCTACTAAATGTTTTATAGATCCTAGAATAATATCTAAGATACCCATTAGACTTGGATACATGGAAAATTCATGGATGGTCTAGTATGGTAATCGAGTAGAGCAGAGGGTTGATACATGTCTCTTTTACAGTGAGTTAGAAGAGCCAACCTTTCAAACTCAAGTCAACTTGTATGTGGCACCCATAGGCTCATATGATGTAATTTTTGGGATAAATTGGTTAATTGAGCATAAAGCTTTAGTGAATTGTGAGGATAAGGTGGTCAACAATCTGGATGATTATGGAAACCCAGTTGAGGTTTGTGGAATGCAAAGACCCTTAGAGCTTAGATAGATTTTTGTGATGCAACTCAAGTAGGCTCGTCAAAAGAGGTGTGACATTTACGCAGTGTATGTTAGTAATTTGGACAACAAGGAGCCATATTTGGATGATTGTCCTATTCTCAAGGAGTTTCAGGACGTATTCCTTGATGAACTTGCAGAATTGCCTTTGAAGCGGGAATTCAATTTTTCTATCTACCTAGTTTGGGAGTTGAGATTCAATCCAAGGCACCTTATCAGATGACCACCACAAAACTCTATGAGTTGAAGGCCCAACTAATGGAATTTTTGGATAAGGGGCTCATAAGACCCAGTGTGTCTCTTTGGGGAGTGTCAGTTATTTTTGTGAAAAATAAAGATGGAACTTTTCATCTGTGTATTGATTATCGAATGTTGAACAAGGTTACCATCAAGAACCGGTACCCACTCCTGAGGATTGATGATTCATTTGATCAAGTCAAGGGAGCAACGGTGTTCTCCCAAACTAATCTCAAGTCGAGGTACCATCAATTGAGGATTAAGGAAGAAGATATTTTGAAAACTGCATTCACAACTCGGTATGGACATTATGAGTTCATAGTGGTACCTTTTGGTTTAACTAATGCACCAACAACCTTTATGAACCTTATGAACAGTGTATTCAGAGACTGCTTGGATGACTTTGTCTTGATATTCATTGACAACATCTTAGTCTACTCAAAAACTGTTGAAGAACATGATAGACATCTGAGGATAGTTTTTCAACATTTGAGAGAAAGGAAACTCTTTGGAAAGTTGTCCAAGTGTTCCTTCTATCAAGAGTGCACTATTTGGGTCATATAATTTAAGTTGAAGGAATCTCCATGGACCCCGTAAAGATCAAGGCGATTGTGGAATGGCCAGTGCCTCAGAATGTGTCAGAAGTTCATAGCTTCACGGGCCTCGCAGGATTTTATAGGAAGTTTGTGCAATGGTTCTCCTAGATTGCATCTCCTATTACCTCACTCCAAAGGAAGGGAACACGGTTTGAATTGACTGAGAAATGCGAGTAGGCATTACAACTCTTGAAGAGAGAGAGACTCACTACAACACTTGCACTGACTATCCTTGATCCTAATGGAAGATTCACAGTAATCACATATGCTTCTGGAGAGGGATTGGGAGCAATATTAATGCAAGACGAACAAGTAGTGGCATGTGAATCAAGAAAGCTTAAGCAACACAAAGTAAACTATGTGCCTCATGATTTGGAATTGGCGGCCATAGTTCATGCCTTATAGATGTGGAGGCATTACCTTTTGGGAAATCCATTTGAACTCAAGACAAACCACTTGGGGTTGAGATACATATTTACCTATCCAAACCTTAATGCACGATAGAGAAGGTGGCTAGAATTCCTTAGCCAGTATGACTTTAGAATTGAATACATAAAAGGGAAAGAGAACATAGTGGTTGATGCTCTTAGTAGATGAAGACATATGACATCCATGATCTCAACAAGGTCTAACTCGAGGTAGTAGGCAATTCAAAATCTACTAGGGGTTGAGCACTACGAAAGAGTGAAGAGTGCTCTAGCATAAAATCCTTCAGATCATCAGTTTGATGGGTATGAAATTGAATTGAATGGTGTTTTGAGGTACTAGAGGAGAATGTATATTCTTGACTTTGGAGAGCTGAGAAATTTTGTTTTAGAAGAAGTTCACAATACACCTTATTCATGACACCACAGAGTATCTAAGATGATCATGAAGATGAAGACTCTTTTTTTTGGCCTAAAATCAAGAAGGATGTAGTTGAGTACATAGCCAAATGCGTGGAGTGCTGGTGAGTTAAGGTTGAGCATGCACACCCAGTCAGGTTATTGTATCCTCGTGACATACCTGAGTATCAATGGTAGGTGATCAGTATGGATTTTGTATAGGGGTTGTCATTGAGCAAGAGTAAGCATGATGTTATCTTGGTCATGATTGATAAGTTGACCAAGGTTGCGCACTTCATTTTGGGAAACCTTAAGGATGAATCGTTGACCCTAGCTAACAAATTTGTTTAGGAGATCTTTTGTTTGCATGGAGTTCTAGAGACTATCATTTTTTATAGGGACACATGGATGACCTCAAGGTTTTGGAAAACCTTGAATGCAGCATTGGGGACTAAATTGAATTTCAACTCAGCTTATCATCCTTACACTAACGGGCAGACAAAGAGGGTGAATCAGGGAGTTGAATACCTCCTCCAAATGCATTGTATGGACCAATAATATAGGTGGAAAGAATATATTACTTTGGTAGAGTTTGCTTATAACAACTCCTATCATACATCCTTAGGCATGGCACCATTTGAAACCTTGTATGGGCAGAATGGCCGTACCCCCATCAGTTGGGATAAACTGGAGGACATGATCATAGTAGGACTTGAAATTCTTAAGGAAATGGAAGAACAAATGAGGGTCATTAAGAGTAGACTGAAAGAAGCGACAGACCAATAGAAGAGTTATGCTGACAAGAACTGAACTCTTAGATAGTTTGCAACATGGGATAAGGTTTTATTGAGAGTTAAAAACCTCATAAAAGCTCTATTTCAATTGTAAATTCTTCCAAGTTGGCCCCAAGATATGTGGGACCATTTGAAGTCTTGGAAGTGATTAACCCAGTTGCTTATAGACTAGCTCTACCACTTGCTAGGCTCGACTTCATAATGTGTTGCATGTTTCTTTGCTTAAGCCATATCATCAGATGTGACTCGTGTACTTGACTGGAAATCCTTGCAAGTACATGATCCAAGAGTGGTGCTAGTGGAGCACATTAGAATCTTGGATAGACACAATGTTAAGTTATGGAGTAGAGATATTGCTCATTATAAGTTCCAATGGGACCAGTATTCTGAGGACAGTGCTACTTGAGAGGATGTGAAAGAAATAGAACGCTCCTTTCCGCACTTGTTTTCTTGAAAAGAAACTCAATAATTTTGATTGATTTTTTTTGAATTGAGATATTATGATATTTCATGCTTTCAAATTATTGATGTTGAAATAGACATATACTCTAAATGATGTTGAAATAGAAATCTATTTTGATGAGATGTTGAAATAGACATATAATTTGAATGATGTTGAAATAGACATATTTTGAAGAGATGTTGAAATAGACATATACTCTAAATGATGTTGAAATAGGCATATATTTTAGTGAGATGTTGAAATAGACATAAAGGTTCTAAATTTGATATGATGTTCTTTTATTCGACTTACTAGAGATCGGGACAATGTCTCTTCCAAGAGGGGAAGGATGTCATAACCCAATTTTATTACATATTTATTTAAATGTGGAAAAATGAATTATTGATGAAATTCAACTAAATATTTAATGGAGATTCTAGAATATTTAAATGTTAAATAGAAGGGGTTGATTGATGTTGACTTTGTGGATTTCTGAAAACTATTTTTATATATCATCAAGAATTTGAACACTACTGATCAAATTGTAAGTGCAAGTGCGTGCAATTGCAGGATGACAAGTTGAAGGATGAGAACACGATTGAAGTAGAATTGTTTAGCTGAATTGAATGGTAAGCCAGTTGGATTATGGGTGCACACACCACAATGACATGATGATTAGAATTTGATTGAACTGCATGTATAAGAAAATATTTTTTTCTGATTTGAATTGTTTTCAGTGATTGTAAATGAATGAATAGTAGATTTAATTATCAATTCAAGCCTTGTGATATGAAGAAATTTAAATGAGCATAGTAAAGAAAATTCTCTTCTTTAAGTGTAGAATATATATATGTAAAGAAGCTCGAAATGAAAAAAAATAAAAATTAAAGTTCCTTAAAATGATAGTGTATGGAACCTTTGAGTCATTCCGGACAAACAACTTGTATATGAATTTTTTATTGAAAACATATACCTATACATATGTGTGTGTGTGTATGTAAATTGAGCACCTATATATATATATATAAATTATTTGAACGTATGAAAGTTGTGAATGAAACCATTTAAATGCATAGAGATACATATGTAAGTATATATATATATATATATGTATGTGTGTATGTATGTATGTATGTATGTATAATAATATATATATATATATACATACATATACATACGTATTCATGTTCAAAATTGAATGGAAATTAAGTTGGTAACCGATGCTTTAATAATCAGACTGTGGTAAAATCTATGAAGATTACAAGGCAGACCCATGATGGTCGTGGCCTACCCAACAATAAAGACATTATTCAAAATTGGAGGGTGGCTATGGTAGGAAACTACCATAATAATAGCACCCAACACATGCAAAAGTAGAGGTTTTTTTTACCATTCTTTGGAATGAAGGTGGTGGAAAAAGCAAGAGATCAATAAGGAAGGAAATCGGTGAACACCAAAAAGGCAGAATAGAAATCGAAGTTGTAGGAAAAATCTAAGGAAATCTTCAATCCAACGAGCTCATTCTTTGAGGTAATTCAATTCATGAATTAGTGTCGATATTTCTATCATATCTCTTCATTTTTTATGTTTATTATTGCATATGATGGTAGAACTGATAGTTTAGAGGCATGTTATGTATTTTCCTATGTGTTTCGACATGAGCTGAATGATTCATTTTGGGGATCACTCTCAGGGGATTCACATGGCCTATGACCCGCACATGTTAGTCTTATTTGAATGGAGCCATTCGACTATCTATGCTAGTCTGAGGCATTGAAATCCATGAAGTGATTGTTAAATCATGATCACTCAATAGAGAAATCCATACAATGGCTATCAGATCTCTTAATCCAATTTAATGTGTATCATTGGTGTCAATTGTGTAAGGGTTGCCTACCGAGCTAGTGTAAAGAGGAAATAAACCTTTGTGCTATCTTCAATATGTGGCAATAGAGTTATCCTTTAATGCTTTTTCTCCCCATTATCGTCCTAGCCAATAATGGAAAAAGGAAATACCATTCTTTATTGGAGGTCAGTGGTAATTATGTGTATAACAAAAACTTTGATTTGAAGAATCGATGCATGTTAATTAGGGGTTTCTCCGTAGACTTGTAAAGATCGATCCTTATGATCGATAGTGTGTTGTGTTTGAAACAAATATGAGTTTTCATGAAGTATAGAGCAACATGCATTAAGGTATAAACCAGAATACTCGAAAAGGGTAGCTTTGAATGAAACTTGAGGTTAAGATAGGAAATACTCGACCATAGAAATGGGTCAAAATCTAGAAAAACCTTGGTCTTTTGATTCAACTTGTGTAGGAAAAAGTATTGTAGATCCTGAAACTAAGCTTGTTTTCTTAACTAAAAGAAAATTGCTTAAGAAAGTCACTTCGACAAGCATGTCGAAGTTGGTCACCTTATAATATTAAAGATGCTCATAGTTAATTCTAGTAATGAAAGAGTTCAAGATTTTGGTAAGGACATTTTTTCCTTATCTATGAAACATGACTATTTGATTTTTTAATTTTTGGGATAGCAAATAGAGCAAATGAAATTATTTTACCCTTAAATGTAACTGTTTAGTCTAAAACAAAAATATGTTGATGTAAACATAGGATATACTTGCAAAAGACTCTATTTTGCTAAAAGTTATATTTGCACAATGAATGATCCTATGAAAACAACTTATTTATTGATTGTTTGGTATGCAAACAACTTATTGTATGACTGTTTAGTAGGAAACAGTACTTGTTTTGTTAAAACAATGAACATTCATATGTAAACAAATTATTTAATGACTATTTAGTATGCAAACAACTTACTTTATTAACTATTAAGTATGCAAACAACTTACTTTATGAATGTTTCATAGGAAATAGTACGTGTTTTGTTAAAACAATGAATGATCATATAAAAATAGCTTATTTATTGACTGTTCAGTATGCGACTATTTAGTAGGAAACAATACTTGTTTTGTTAAAACAATGAATGTTCGTATGGAAACAACAATGTTAGAATTTAATAGCAAGTGAGAAATTTTTATCATAGACTTTCTTGGAATGTTTGTTTTGACTATGAAATGTCAATTAGAATACTATTGAAAGATTGCAATTTGAATAATGATTATTTTAGAATGTATGAAAAAACTTTAACATTAGTAGGCACATATATGTGTATGCATGTAGACTTCGTCTATGTACATACGCATACTTGTAACATACCTTCTTTTGTTTTTAGTACATTTGAAATAAAAGTGCTTAAGTTATTAAAAAGAAACTAGTCATAAGTATGACATAACTAAATATTGAAGTACTCTATGAAACAGAGAATCTACTTTCTATTCTATTTCTTTCTTTAAGACAAAGCGGTTGTATATTTTGATTTATTGAATAGAACAGTGATACCTTAGTTGACTAGAGCACCTATGGGTAGTTGTTTCTAGAAGGTAGATAGTTGTTGTACTAGAAAGTTACCTTTTAGGATGAGTGTTGAAATGGGTTCAGAAAGTATAGGTTTGCTTTACCAAAACCTATCATTTTTTTTGTTGCAACACTTATTATTCTTAGCCAAGCAATATGGTTCATTATGTATGTATGAATGAACTATGTAATTTCACTCTCTTCCATTCCTAGCATAGATCTAGCACTTTCTTTTATAAATTGTAGATAGAAATTGCATGTTGATGTATGGGAACACACTAGATTCCACCTTGCAAGTTGTTCTCTTGCTAAACTTTTTGTGCAAGGTCAGGCATTCTTCAAGTCGAAAGAATACCAAGGAAGTTTAAGCTTTGTGGTTGGGTGGTAAAGCGCTTAACCATGTTCTCGTCCACCAGTGGAGGCGAGCGTTGAAGAAGAACCTTAGTAGTTCTTAGACTATCATAGTCTATGATGTATCTTGATGTTATTCATTCATGTACTTGATGAGAAATGTACTATGTAATGACATTGTGGCCTTTAGTGCTAAGTAAATCTTGATATTATAATTTGACTTTTGAAGTGAATATAAGAATCTTGACTCATTTTAAATGGACATGTGTAGCTATGATTAACTTTAGCCACTAGTTATGTCTTTTAATTTGGAGTATATTCATGTTTCATTTACAATTTAATAATAATTAGGAATGGGTTATTACACTGATGCTCATCATATCATGTCTTTTTGTAATATGCACAATTTGGTTGATCCTTCTTAGATGAATCCCCCTTAGAATAGTAAGAAGAATTAGATGTATCCTATGAATTTTAGTCCTTGGATTGCTCATGTGACTTGGAATCCTTTTGTTTATGTTTCTTTCCTTTCCCATTTGAAGTCTTTAGATCTCTAATGCTTGGAGATGCAATAAGATCCTATGATTTGGAAGACTTCAATGAGCCCATCTATACCAAATTTTCCTGCTACCAAGTGAGTGATGTAGAAAAATCATCAAGTGAAGGCATAGTGAATCTAGTACTAAGTGCATCTCTAGTGGCATAAAAGAGAAATAAAAATTGAATAATCAGGACCAAGCTTGGAAAGGATGAAATAATCAATGGAGTGTCATTTTTTTTAATACTGCATAGTGTCAATTACAATCTAAGAGACTTAAATTTGGTGAAGAAATCATAGATGTTTTCAAAATATCTAGAAGTCAAACCAATAAGCTTATTCTCCAACTAAAATCCTCTCAAAGCATCCTACTTCCCAAATAAGAACTTTAGCTAAGTCCAGATTTGAATGGGTGTGGTTCAAGATTCAACATGAAAGATAAGATTAGGAGACATAGACATGCATAGTGTACCAAAAGCCTCATCATGCCCGCTAAACCACTTTATCTTCTCTATATCTCAAGTAGGTTCAAATTTTGTATCCATGGTTACTTTGTATAACCCTGAGTTCTTTAGATGTATCTCCATTTATTTTCTAACCATAATAGTAGTATGGAGTGAGTGGAGAAATATGCATTGGATCCATGATGATTTGATAAAAAATACAAAAATTAACCAATATAGCATTATGGACCCCCTTAATGCAATAAAATTTCCCTTTAAACCCAAAAACATTGATCTGTTTGCATTTCTCCAAGAAAAAAAACCAGAAAAGGAAAATTTGAGATCTAATTGAAATAAAAAATACTTGCTTAATTTTTTGGAAAAATAGGCCTAAGATCTATGAAGAGGATTGAACCAACTTTTCGATGTTGTAAGAATCGTGAAAATTTGGTAACCTAGTCAAAAGTTATGACCTCTTGAGCGAAAACATATTGATTTGACTTCAGAGGGTTGTAAAATTCTTCAAGAGTAGAATCTCAAAAAATCAACTACACCACTAGATCAAACTCAAAACCAATTTTCAAATGATATATGGATTATGAAAAATAGAGATTGGACACCCAATTTATATCCAATTTCACAAAAGTTTTCCAATTTGGCGTGTAGGCAACATAGGGGGCTAAAAAAAAATCCTCTAGTCGTATTAGTGACTAGGGGTCCAATATTGGGTGCTAAGTACAAGGCCTCTAGCCCTTGGTCTCTAATATGATTAGGTATGAGGCGAAGTGGAGCTACTAAGCAAAGCGACAATTTCAGGTGGCACCACTACACAAGCGATGATGGAAGTGATGACATAGTAGTGAGAGGCAAGTGGGTTGGTCTAAGAATATTCCATGGAATATTCTTGAATAATATTCTTGAGTTGTCGTACCTATAGAATCAATACGAACTAGAAAACTATCCAATCAAAATTTTGTATTTTTTTGGCTACAATTTTTCTTGATTTTCTTTCTAGTTGTTTTTATGCCTACATAGAGGGTACAAATATGTACAACATACAAATTTTATATGACTATATGGAATATAAAAACCCTAGATTCCTTTGTCAAAAAATTTCCCTAAATTTAGAAGTCTCATATTTTCACCAAATGAAAGTTGATTCTTAAGTTTTTAGCCACCTTGGATGCAATGGTAGGTCAGATTTTCTCTAGGATGCACCAAAAATTCGCTCAAGGTTGGATCCCTCAAATTTTGAATAAAGATTTGTAGATCTAGATCTCTAGTACCATGTTAGAGTTGATGATTCAACCTCACAACTCCAAAAAGTTACCTGCAAGCAATTATGCTATCATAAACAAGAGATTAAAGCAAAATAATGTGTTCAACAACCAGAGAAATTATATTGATGCAATAACCTAAATTAATGATCACAATGAAAGGTGAATGCTTATAAAAACAAAACAAAAAAAACCTTAGATGAGGGTTTGATTAGATTGAGGCAAGTGTCATCATATAATGCAATGAGACAACATGCTCTAATATAGCTCAATCTAATAATAAAAAACAATTCCTAAGTTTAAGTTAAGTAATTAAAATAAAAGGTGCCTAATAATTAATTAATTATTAGGTGATGACCTATTTACTCCAACACTAACAAGAGAGGGTTTATGTTTTCTTTTAATTAAGATAGAATATAAGTTAATGATTATTCTTCATAGTCCTATTAAACTTCAAAATATAATCATCTATTGATTATTGTAAGGTCTATATTCAATTTATTTCTATACAAAGATGATTTTTTTACAAGAAAGGGATGGAAATAGTTAGATAACCTATAATTTATCCAATGTTTATGTTTACAACTAAATACTATAATAAGAAAGTAAGGGAGTGTGAGTCTCTAAAATACCTAGCTTATACTTTCATGAGAATCTGATAATATGACAATACATCCAAAAATTATTGAAACAAATCCACTAAGAAAGCATGGATATATAATGCATTTCCTAATCATTTTTATGTAAATATTTTAGCATAGGACAAGTTAAGAAATTATTTTATGTATTGATATATATCTCATTATATTCAGGTTCTTGACCTACCAAAAGATTAGAGTAACTACAAGGGAACCTTTTAGCACATTAATGAACTCAAGATTCTTTAATGACATTGTTCAAAATTATTCATATAAGACATCTATTTAATATATTAATTCTTTTAGTCTACAAATCTATTTTTTTTAGTATTAAATACTAAAATCTATTAAAAATATCTCATAATCCTTCATAAAACTCAAAACAAAGTTAAAATATTCTATAAATTTATTGTTAATGTAAAGTTAGTCTCTTTATATAAAACATGATGATAATTTCACACTTATAGCCTAGAGAAAAATTGACATAACTTTCTCAAAACAAAATATTTGTTTTTAACTTATAATATGAAAAATAAAGAAGAATAAAAGAAATATAAAACTCAAACTATTTTCACAAAACTTTAAAAATAGAATGAACAAAAAGGGTATGAAAGCTTACATGACATACAATTACAAATAGTAGTAAAATAGCAAACTACTTTTTATCATAGAAAATTGTAAACAATATATATAAATGTGATAATTAAAAGGTTTTTTACTACTTAATTAATAAGAACATATTCAAAATTTAGACCAAACTAGATGTTAAATTAAAAGTTATGACCAAAAATAATTCCATCCACTATCTCTAAACTATGTATTGCTCAATTAGAACATTATACTAGATTTATTCATATAAAATTATAAATATAATATGGAAATACAATATTTAAAGAGATTTTCTAATATATAGTGAAAAATAACATATCAAAAAATTAGATCAATTCACATGTTAAACTAATAGCTATGATCAAATCAAATTCCTCTACTCTATCAAAACTGCAAATTGGTCAAGTAAATTATAATCATATAAAATTATAAACACAAAAATTGAACAAAAATAATTTAAAAAATATATTTGGCAGTTACAAATAACATATCCAAAAATTAGGTCAACCTAGATGATAAAATAGAATTTATGACCCGATCAAATATATCCTTTATCTCAAAACTGTGAATTGTTCAAGTAAAACATTCCCCTAGATTTAATCATATCAAATTATAAACATAAATTTGAAAGATAATATTTAATTTTTTAATTATGTAATAAAGAATAACATATCCAAAAATTACAGGTAGAAAGATGATGGCTCTACACCGATCGAGTAGGAAAGGAGTAGGGCTCCAAATTTGAAAACTTCAAGCATCAATAATGGCGAAGACTCTGATTCTAACAAAGATGATGCGGTTTTCTAGCTGCTTGATTTTCTTTGGCTCGGGTTTCTAGTATCAGGCTCCTTCATGTGGACATTGCTGCTCTTCCAGGTGGAAATTGCAGTTGTTGTGCTTGGAGGTTTTTCCTTTGTTGAGCTTGTGGGGCATGTTGCTCCCCTCCCTGTGAGTGCTTCTCCTGTGGTCGGGTTATGCTTGGAGGTTTTTCCTTTGTTGAGCCTGTGTGGCATGTTGCTCCCCTCCCTGTGAGTGCTTCTCCTATGGTCAGGTTTGTGGAGGTTTCTTCTCATGCCTTTGTGGAGGCTTCTCTGGCTTGCAGTGTGTTATTTGTTCCCTATATGCTTCTATTTGGGACTCCTTGTGTCTCCTGTGTAGGTCTCTGGTTTTGCCCAAAGGTGTCCTTTGAGGGATTGTTTCTTCTATCCTCCATGGTATTTTCCAAATCTTCAAGATTCCTTAGTTTGATGGATTTTTCTGTTGTGGTTGTTGGGTCTGGATATTTCATTTTCTTCGAGGATCTAGGTGTGGGTTTGTTGCTGCAAAATGGTTTGGGTTGGTGTTGTTGGCCTCCCCTCTACTCTTTTTCCATGGCTCCTACCATTTTTGTATAGGGTGTCTTCACTTCTGGCCTTGATTGGGTTTCGTGTTTGTTTGGGAGGGTTTTTTCACTATGGAGTGTTGTTCCTACCATGAGGGGGTCCTCCTCCTTGGTCTTTGTTGGCATGATCCGACGGTTTGGCTTTTTTTTTTAAGCTAGATGCTTGTGGGTTGCGGTTTCCTATCCCTAGCTCTACTCTAGCTACCTGAACTTTGTGGTGTGCTTGGAGGGAGGCTTGGGTGTGGCTTTGTTTCCTCTATTTTATATGAGGTTGTTTGTGTTTCATTGGTCTAATTTTTTGGTGTTGGTTCTCTGCAGAAGGACGTTGTTGCTCTTCTTGGTGGGGGTTGCGACTGTGTTGTGTGGGGGGTTTGCTTTTGTTGCTCCCATCCCCATGTGCTCTTCGCCTATGAATGGGATCTTGATAGTTTCATCTCTTGGTTGGATGGAGGCCTCTTTGGCCTGCCATGAGTGCTTCATCCCCTCTTTGTTTGGGACTTTTGGTTCTGTCTATATGGGTCTCTAATTCCTTCCAGAGGTGATGCCTTTGTTCTCTGAGGTTGTTTCTAGATTGGTCATTGGGTTTGGTGAGTGTATACTGTGGACAAACAACTATTCACTAGTGTTGTTTCTGCTATACTAGCCTATGTCTGGGTCTTTGTAGTGTATAGGTCTCTAGTTCTTGTTGGAGGTGTTCTTTGTTATGCTTCCTTTGTTCCCTTGGCTAGAGCTTTGGTGCTTGTTATTTCTTCTTCATGAAAGTTCTTCTTCAGTGCTTGGGTCTCTTAGTGCCTCTGCTACTCTTGTTCCTTGCTTTTCCAAGTTTTCCCTGGCTTTCCTCAAAATGTTGTGTCTGCTCTCTTGGGCATTCATCCTAGGTTGGCTCAGGTGGTGATGTTAGCTAGCGAGATCTCCTTTTTCCACTGGATGGCTCTTGTTTTGAGTGAGGTTTCTGCCTCCCTCTATTTTTTCTTTTCTTTTGGTGTGTTGTGGAGGTTTGGTGGAGCTTTCTCCTTAATTAGGTGTGGCCTCAGAGACTTTGATGTTGAAGCTTTTGTGGGCCTTTGCCAATTTTTTCTTAAGTGGTCCTTTTCCCCCTTGGTGGTTGGGTTTTCTTCTTTTACAAACCTAGTTGTGGTCTATTACTGGAGGTTCTACTCTACTCTTCCTTTAGATTCTTGGTTTTTGGTTGGGTTGTCTTTCCTCATGACCCAAATGTGTATGTGGTTTTTACTCCTTTTTAGTTTCATGTTGCCAAGTTTGCTGAAGGATGGTGTGTTTAATTTTTTTGTGGGAGTGGTGGCATTCTCCTTGTTTCTACATCATATTCCTATCAAGGTGGATTGGTTTTCTATCAAGGTGAAGATGGGTGTTGTGGTTGTGGTTGGAAGCTTCCTTTTATGGTTTTCTTTGTTGATGTCCCTTTTGAGGTGGGATCTACTCTTATGGAGGTGGAGTATGCTTGGCTATTGGATTTTTTGAGTCTGGTAGAAAAGGTTTTCATGTGATCCTTTCCATTAGAGGGTAGCTCTCTCTATTTGATTCAAAGAATGAGTTGGCTTCCTAGTTTGATTGGTGTTTTAAGGAGGGCTCAAAGTTGTTTCTAAGCAGCAGGTTTACTATAGCCTATAGGTTTTGTGGTTGGTTAGGCTCATTTTTGTCTAATTTGAGTGGAAGATCTATTGTATTCCAACTGCAGCATGTGGTTTGTGGCCTGGGTGTTTCAGGTAGTCTTTTGGGCCTGCAATATTGTGGGTTATTTCTTGGCTCAAGGCCTTTGTTGTTTCCTTAACTTAGGATTATTTTTTATCCTAAGTGTTCTTTTGTCCTAGTTGTGGTGCTAGGTTTGGGTTGTTGTCTATTTTTGACTTGGGACTGTTGTTGGTTTTGAGTATGCTATCACTCCTGGTTTCTAGTTCCAAGTGTTGTTTGTGTTTTTGTTGTGCTACTGCAGTGTCTTTGTCAACATTGTTTCTCTATTTTGTTAGCAAAGTTTGAGACTTTTCTCTTTGGAAGTGTCCTTCTCTTAGCTTTGTAAAAGGTTCTTGGTCCTTTCAAAACCTTTCTTACCTTATCAAAAATATATCCAAAAATTAGGTCAACCTAGATATCAAAATAAAAGTTATGATCAAATCAAATTCATCCAATATCTCAAAACAATAAATTAATTTAGTAAAACAAAGCAAAAAATCAACAAAATTTAAGTACAAAATATAAAAATCTTAGTATTGGAAGCTAAGAATTACTCATAAAATAAATTATAATAGTCAATATTCATTACCTAAAGTTTCTAATATTTGATGCAAATGTTACTGCCTTTAAACTTAATTATCGAAGAGATCTTTTATATGAATCAACCAAATAGAAATCCAATGAGTTATTCCTTCTACCAACCTATATAAATCTTAAAAAGACAACTTCCAACCAACTCCAAATACATGCAAGCATCCCCATTTTATATAAGTTAAAGGGTAATGTATCGTAAATAAATAAATATTAAAGAGATTATCTCTAAAATTAACTTCACTTCTTACTTTTATTTTAGAATATTTTTTTCATAAAATATATATTGTAACTCCCCATTATTTTCTTGTCATAAAATATGTTGTAAATTTCAACATGTAGCTCCTTATTAATAGTTATCATAGAATAATATGTCAAGTGTCATAGCCTTCACAAAAAATATGTTTTTTTAGAACTAATATAATAAGTTGTTCCATAAATTAAAATCTATAAAATAGAATAATTTTTAATTTATTATTTTATAAGTTTGTTATGATTAATTAATGTTAATATAAAAATATATTCATCTATTAATATTCTTATTTTTATTTCAAATTAATATATAAGTTAAAAATAAAACACTTTATGCATTTCAATAATATATTGATGTATACATGGTTTCAATTATTTTATTTAGAATTAACTAATTTATATATTAATCTAATACTTATATGATATGAATAATTTAGCTATATTTTTTAATGAAATTGGTAGTAATATCTTAATCCACTATACATGGTTTGAATAACGAAATCAATTTTTTCAATTTATTAATCATATATAAAATAAATTTATAAATCTAAATTAAAATAATTATCCTAAAAAAAAAATCTTTTTCAATTATTACTACTTATCAAATTAAACTAATAATTTTTTTAAATTATAATTATTTCCTAACTTAATCATTATCAAAATTCAATTAATCATTCTAAATACTAAAGTTTAGAGTGGGTTATAAAAAAGTTGTAATGTTTTTAGAAAAAATGTGTTAAATTTTTCACCAATGTTTCAAATCACATAGCAAGTTTTCTTCTAAAAACATTACAACTCATCATAAATAACAATCAAAGTAAAGAGAAAATAAAACATGAAATATAAATAAAGTATGATCAAATTGAAAATGGCTAATTATAAACCTATACGATCATCATAGTCATCATCCAATAGGATATCACATCTTTATGGATCATTTATCAAGTATGAAATTTCTAAAAGTTTCATGGACCATATTTTGATAGGCTAAGATCATCATGCAATGTTAAACCTTGTACAAATTTTTGGTAGAAGGAATTATTTTTTATTTTTCTTTTGGTAAAAATTCGTTCTTATTTTTCTTATCACATAGATATCAAGCTAGGTAAGGACCATGAAGAATGAAAACAACAAAAATGCAAACCCAAAATTATTTTATTAAAATAAGAATCAGTGTACAAATATATCAACAAGAATAACTATTCAATTCATCTTGGGATGAATTTTCAGTTCATCTTCGTGATGGCCATTCAAGTTCTACAAGAAACCAAGGATTATTTACATAATATTACATATCCCTTAGTTTACAAGGGCTATAATAGGACCAAACATGCCCTTCAATTTTTTAAAATTTTCTCTTCTAATAAATTTTATAAAGATGCCTATTGGTTGATCTATAATCAACTAATAGATCAATTTGACACTACCACATTTCACATGATATCAAACCAAATAGAATCTGGTGTTGATATGCTTGGTTTGGTTATTAAATACTATATTTCCTACCATTTTGATTGATGAATTATTTTCAACCATGAGTGATTTTGATGAAACATGTTTTTCTTATAAATCCTTAGGAACCCTTTTGAGTCATAATATTTCCCTAATTGCTTATAAAGTTGTCATATATTCATCCTCTATTAAAGAAAGCTATCATTGGTTTCTTCTTTGACTTCCAAGGGATGACTATTGATCCTAAATTCATCAAGAATTTTGAAGCATATTTTTTATCTTCAATATCACCTACATAGTTTGAATTTAAATACCTAACTAGAATGAAATCATATTTAAGCCCAAAATTTTGAGTTTCCTTTAGATATTGAAGAACTCTCTTTGTTACTACATAGTGACTTTATATCATTTATTGCATGAATCTAGATAGAACACCTACACCAAAAGAATTTTATCATCTATTTGTGGTTACATAGATCATACTTCTAATGAGTTTCATGTATTTAGTTACATATTTAAAGTTATAGTATCATCTAATGACAATATTAGATTTTATTCCATGGTTGTGCTAGTTAGTCTATTGTCTACCATTACAAATTTCCATAGAGTTTCACTAATTTACTTGTGTTGTGAAATAAAAATATATTTGGATTTTTAATCACTTCAATATCTAAGTATTAATAAAAATTATCTAAATATATCATATCAAAAATATTCATTAATTCAACTGAGTTTTATTGTATACCTTTCATTACTTATTGGTATGGACATATGCAACTAGGTACACAACTATTTTATCAATTATCTTGATAATGAGAGCTGCATCTTAAAATTAAAAAATCTTGAAGTCAATTCTCAAGAGGTGCTTAGTGATCTTCTCATTCTATACTTAAGGGGCTTGTTTCAAATGATACAATGATTTTACCAACTTAAGAACTTTGTGTTCTTGAACTTCATCCACAAAATCTTCAGGTTGATTCAAGCAAAGTGTTTTTTACAGATCACTATTAATAAAAATAGTTTTCACATCCATTAATGAACTTTTCATCCAATTTTACTAAAAAAATATAAAATAACCCAAATGGTGGTTCATTTCACTATAAGTGCAAACATCTAGTTATAGTCTATCCATTATTTTTTATTATATTCCTTTGTGACAAGTCTTGCATTATGTTTATCAAGTGATTCATTTGCTTTGTATCTATTTCAAAAGATCCAATTGAAACCTATAGGTTTAAAATTTAGTGGATGATCAACCAACTCCACCATTCTCAATTTAAAGTAATCATATTCAACTTTTATTACTTTCTCCACACATCATACTAATGGAGTCATACATGAAGGGTCTAGTGAAGGATTATCCAACCGTGCATCCAAATAAATGAATGCACAAACAATCAATGGAATAACAAGTGATAAATATTTATTTTAGTATAAATAATAAATCAATATAATTTTCCATAATGGGTTTTCAACATGTTATGCCTCTACCATTTGGTTACAATGTGAAGATTATAGAATTTAAAGGATATTATAATACAATACCATGCACAACCTTATATTAATTTTATTGATGTTTTCTAATGATACTTATGGGTGTATATGTATTTTTTCCCAATCATAGGAAGGTTCTTAGTCAGCCATGAGGTGGCACAAAGCTCAATTCCACATGAAATGTGTAGTTAGCTAGTTATATAATTAAATCTCCCAAATTGAATGCAAAGATGATTAATGTTTGTGTAGTGTATGTCATAAGAACTTGTGGGTTTGATGTACCTTGCTATGCACTCATTTATTGGCACAAAATTTAGAGAGCTATTGCAAGTCATGGAAAAGGGACTACTATAAGCATGTCAAGCCTAGTAACTTTCAAAGGCCAATTTATGCTATTATACTAATTAGGAACTTCTAGAAAGTGAATATGATATTGATGGAATATAGTAGTGCACATATCTCAAATCATGAGGTCAAATATACAATTATGATAAAAGGTTGAAAATAGAAATGACCAAAAATTCAAAGGAGACAAAATTTGATAATAGAAATGAGAGTAGAGATGGCTAGATTGGATCAATTGAATTCTACCTATCTCATATACCTTTGTTCTAGCTTACCTTGGTTATTCAAATATTATAATGTCTAGTGATTACTATACAACACAAGCTCTTTTGATAATAATTATTGTATCCACTTCTTCAATGCTTGAATTATGCCATAAAATTCCTAGTCATAAATTAGATATATTTTTCTTGTATCATTAAACTTCTCATTGAAATATGTTAATGGTCTTCCTTCTTGAATTAACACTACTCTAATTACATTTCCACTTATGTCATAATTTACTTAGAACACCTTTTCAAAATTTGGTAATTCCAATGTTAGATGTTTTATCACTTTCTTCTTTAGCAACTCAAACTCTTATATTCTCTAGAGGTCCACTTGAACTCTTTCTTATCTCCCTCATTGTGTCACTTAGTGATGCAAAAATTCCAAAAAAAATAATATTTTTTTGTATAAACTTGTCAAACAAAGAAAATATATCACCTATCTAATGTTATTTTTATATAGACCATTCTATAACTACTCTTAACTTCTCTAGATCCATCTTGAATCCTTCCATTAATATCACAAATCCCAAATAAACTTCCTTCACAAAATTTCACTTCTTAATATTTATCAACAACCTTTCTTCTCTCAATATCTATAATATCAATCTAATATGTTCTATATTTTCCTCCTTAGTATTACTCAAAATCAAAATGCCATCCTAGTAAAAAATTATAAACTTACCAAAAAAAAATTGTCAATACCTCACTCATCAACCTCATAAATGTACTTGGTATATTATTTAACCCAAAGGGCATAGCCAACCACTCACAAAATCCTTCATTGGTCTTAAATATTGTCTTCCATTCATCTCCCTCTTTGATTAAGTAATGATGGTAATCACTCCAAATCAATCTTTATAAAATATTTTGCTCCACTGAAGTAGTCCATTATTTTATCCATCCTTGGGAATGGGAATCTCTACCTGACTATGATCATATTGATTTCGCTATAATATATTGTGAACCATTTGAATCTATACCTTGCACAAACACAATAAACATACAAACAATTAGATCAAACACAAGATTAGAAACCAATGATTCCTCAAGAAATCCATTTGAAATTTGCAAAAGATAAGAAATGAAAATGAAGAACACAAATGAAACAATTAAATCCTATCTAATGCAAGCAAACTCTTGATCTCTTGAGGGAGTTGGTGCAAATAGGTGTGTGGAGATTTGCCCTTTCCCAACTCCTTGAATGCAAATGTTGATTGAAGATGATTGATCCACTTGATGAAGACTTTGAATGTATGCTCCAAGCTTAAAATCTGCACAAAAAAAAAAACCTAGCTATGATTCAATGAGATGGATGAGAATTGCTAAGTATTTTAGCATGGTAACTTTGCTTGAGATGTGGATGATGAAAGAAGGATATAAGCTCTTTATTTATAGATTGATAAGTTGAAGAGATGTCCAAATTTGATCAATGTGGGACAAAGATTTGGCCAATGGCAAAATGCCACTTGTCCAAATGGGATTGGATGAGGAATGAGCAAGTTTTGACAAATGTGCCAATAAATGCATTTTTGAATTTGAAATTTTGAGAAAAGACATGTAAGAAGGGGAAAGAAAATTGCATTAAATGCCCCTTGGCTCAAGGCAAGGACATGTAAGAAGAAGTAAATTCCTTGTTGGAAGAACTTGTAAGAGAGAGTAAATGACATGTTGGAAGGACATGTCATTCAAATTTTGAATTTGAAATAGAAGAATATTCCTCCAAAAGATGCTTTGTTGAGGGAAAAAGAAGATTTAATAAATCAATAAATTGATTTATTTGTGCAAGTGGAGATATCTAGAGAATGCAAGTGGGTGGGATTAGTATTTAATCATGGTTAGATTAAATAAATGATGATTATGAAAGTTTGACTTAATTTGACTTAAATTTTTGGATTAATTTAAATCAAACAAGAGAGGAAATGATTTAATGAGTTTAATTAAATAAACATGTTTTGATTATTTAATTAAAGAGATTGAAGTAAGATTAAATTAAATAAGATTTTAATTTATTCAATTTAATAGATAGACTTTAGAGATTTAATTAATTAAATAAAATTAATTATTTAATTAAAAGAGATGGAGAATGATTTAAGAGACTTAATTAAACACATGATTTGTTTAATTAAGAGAAGAAAACAAATGAATTTAATCAAATAAAGATATTTAATTAAATGATTAGGTCGGGGAATGATTTAGGAAGAAACGATGTTAACAGATCAGAGTTAGATGCGCAATGTCAATTTGTACATTTTGCGTGTCTACATATATACACACCCTCCACTTACCATCCTTCTTGGGTGCCAGTACTATGGATACCACACATGGGGTCAAAATTTCTCTAATTAATCCTTTCCTTGATAATTCTTATACTTGTCAATTCAACTCTTCATTTTTTGTTGTTGTCAAACTATGCATTTATTTATTTGGTAGATTGGCCCCTAGAACTAGGTTCATATGGTGACTAATACTCCTTACCAATGGCATTATTTCATGAATGTGATCTAATATAATTTCTTGATATTATGCAAATAATTTTGAAATATCTTGTGGTACCTCTTCTTCACAATGGTGCTTATCATGCTTGTGGTATCACAAATCTTAGGAATCAATAAAAAAAAAAATTATAATGTCTCAATCCATACAAAAATTTCTTCCATTCACAAAAAAAATTATAGAACTACTATAAACTTTTCCTTTTTCCTTCAATGGGATTGGCATTTGCACTTCTATTATATTGTCATGGTCTCCCCAACAATATATGATACACATCTATTATATTATGTCACACAAAAAATCATCATGATAAGTTCCTATATTAAAGTTAACCTAAAATTGTTCCTTCACTAACACCCTGTTTTCCTTTTGCAAACATACAATTCTAGAGGGTTTGGGATGTTCTAACCTTTCTGATTTTAGATTTTTGACCATCTCCCCAAATACTAAGTTATTTTTACAAACACTATCTATTATGACCTTACAACACTTTATTCTATATTTTTATATTATTCAAAATAAAATTTTCCCTTTGTATTGGTTCCCCCTCATACTCATGTTTCAATAAAGTTCTTATTGTGTTAAGCGACTTACATTTTTTAGGTTCATTTAAAGTTGTATAATATCTTCATATCCTTATTAGTTTGGGTAACTCTTTCTTTTTCTTCTAGCCCCTTGTTGGGGATTATTCAACCTTTGTTATATTCAAATTCTTAGTTTTCTTCACACCTAAAACACGTTTCCCTAAATGATCCCCTTTCACCTCTACTATATATTCCTCTACCTCTTTGATATAAATTAGTCCTATTATTACAATATGAATTTCTATCATCTTTATCTTTGCGGTAAGAATTATTCTTCTGTCATTCCTCACAATATGGGTTATCACTCTTATGACATTCCATATATAGTATCTTGTTGTCATGATGTGGCCTATATTCCTAGAACCTCCCTACTCTTCCTCTTTTTCAACTTTATATGTCTTCAAACCTTCAAGTTAATTTTCATTCTACGATTAGGGTTATTTGATATGCCTCTTCTATTATGTATGTTTAGCATACTCACCTCTTCCTAAATTGATTCTCTCAATATCCATTTACCTTACCACTTTCTTTGCTCCCTCATAATGATATCCTAGATATTTTATTAATATGTAGTACTTCTTATTATATTCCATTACAATCATGTCTATTTTCTTTATATTTTTCAACTCTTTTATCAACTCTAGTTGGCAATTTATAGGAATGAACTTAGATTTAAATTTCTTGACCATCATGTTTAGACTCTAAATACTAGGTTTTCCTTTCCTATCCTTTTCTAGCTAAACTTCCTTCCACCAAATGGCAGCATGACCCTTCAACTCACTATTAAAAAGTTTTACTCTACTTAGATCATCAATGTCTTCATACAAAAAATATTATTCTAAACCAATTATCTAATCTATCAACTTTGTAGGATTTACACTACCAAAATATTTGGGAACATCTAATCTATTTTTCTTACCAATGCTTGATATTGGTTTGAAAAATCTTTATTCGTTGTCCTCCTCTTCACTTTTCTTCTACTCAATAGGGCTAGCTTCATGTTCCCCATTCCTTTCATCATTTATAGGGTTAGGTTTCCTTCCTTCCACCAAATGGAAACATGACCCTTCAACTCAAAATAAACAAATTTTACTCTACTTAGATTATCAATATCTTCATACAAAAAATGTTATTCTAAACCAATTATCTAATCTATCAACTCTTTAGGATTTAAACTACCAAAATAGTTGGGAACGTCTAATCTATTTTTCTTACCAATGCTTGATATTGGTTTGAAAATTCTTTCTTCCTTTTCCTCATCTTCACTTTTCTTCTACTAGACATGGCTAGCTTCATGTTCCTCATCACTTTCATCATTTATAGGGTTAGGTTTTCTTCTATGACCCTCCTTAAAAACATACATCTAGATCTTCATAGAATTCACCATATCAAACAACTTTCCATCCTCCTAGTGACATTAACAAGGCCACGTCCTCTCCATGGTAGCATCTTTGGTTTGGTGTAAAATACCTCAAGCTGGCAATCCATCCACAATCACTCCTATAAATTGCCTTGTAGCCAACATTCTATTTACAAGATTATTGTGGGTCACCTTAGTTTTACAATTTGGTTACAACTAGCACCCTCATGTTGGAGATGCCTATCACAAGCATAAATAAACATGATTTTTTTTATGTGTGTTGCCTCAACTCTAGTATTCTATACACAACAAACTTGTTAGCATACTTTGATTATGTATCTAACATCACAACTCATGAATTTGTGCTAGGTCAATATATTTTCTCCCTCTTTATTATCAAACTTTCTATAAAATGAAATAAATCAACCATTCTCTAATGTACAAACTCATACAATCATGGTTGAAGGTTTCAATGAAGGATTATGCAACCACATAGCCAAATAAATAAATACATAATAAATCAATGGAACAAGAAGTAATGGCTCTTTATTTTATTACAATCATATCATTAATACAATCTAACATAGTGGGCTTCTGACATATCTAACCATATTCATTTGGTTACGATGTGAAAATTATATAATTTGAAGGATATTACAATATGATGTCATGCCCAACCTTGTGCTACTTTATTTTCTTATTTACAATGATCCACATGAGTACGTATACATATCTCTTCCTAGTTATATGAATAATCTTAGTCAATCATAAGGTGGCACAATTCCCAATGCTAAATAAAATGTGTAGCCAACCAATTTTGTAGTTAAATATCCCCAAATTAAAGGTATAAACTATGAATCTTTTTGTGATGTACACCATAGGAACTCCTAGGTCCAATTTACATTACTATGTTTTCCTTTGTTAGTGCAACATTTGAAGAGATGTTTCGAGTCATGGGAAAGGAAATAATATAAGCTTTCCAGTCCCAATAAAATTTAGAGACTAGTTTAAGCCATTATATTGATAAAAAAACTTCTAGAAAGTGAATATATCAATGAAGCAACATAGTAGAGAAGGAATAATAACTCATTAATATCAAATCAACTAACCTCGTCTCTTTCTCTGCAACTTTCCCACTCTTGATATTTTGAATCCTTTTGTTCCTACTCCAATTTGACTGCCTCATGGGTTGGTCAAGTGAGGGGGCCAAGAAGGCTCCCCATTCCAGGAATTTTGTCCCTTTGTTTGGTGTTGTGTCTGCTTTGGCAACAACCAATGTTGTTGTTCCCCATGTGGTTTCCCTTCCTCGTACCCTTTTCCTTTCTCTTGGGGAAAGGACTAGGAGTATTTTTGGCAAGTCACCTCTATCGCCAACTCTTGGGTTAGACTCTTTCTTCTTAAAAGAACAACCGGCCTCTTTTGTGGAAAAATGGTGGGTTGCACCTTACCAACTATGGGTAAAAGGTTTTTGGAGTCTGTTTCATACTCTATTACTGGATGGGAAGTTGATGTCCCTGAATCTTTGATGTTGAAGGCAATGGATGGCCTCAAGTTGGCATTAGTTGGCAAGTTTCTGGCCTATTGACTGAATATTGATCAGGTACATCTTTGGGATGCTTCGGTTTGGAACCTAAAAGGTAGTGTCTCTATCAATGCTATGCCTAAAGGTATATTCCTTTTCTCCTTTGTAGTTTATGAAGACATGTTAAAAGTATTAACGGGTGGACCTTGGGCCTTTGATGCTAGCTTCAAGAACTTCCTCTCCTTGTGCAAATGGAAATCGAGATTTAAACCTTCTGCTAACCTAGGGGCTTTGGCTCCAACTTGGGTTAGCCTCCTCAGGTTACCCCTTGAGTTTTCGGAGATGGGAATCCTGAAAGGGATTGCTAACTCTTTTGGTAGCCTCTTGGTGATTGACAAGATTACACAAGGAAAGTCTAGACTTGTTTTTTATCACATTTTTGTTAATGTTGTTAACACGGTTTTTCCAACCTCTTTTCTTGTTAAGTATAAATTTGGAAACTGGTCCCAACCCCTGGAATATGAAAATGCCCAATAATTCAGCCAACTTTGTAAGAAATTTGGCCACCTTATTGATTCTTGTGGAAAAATGTATGCTGAGGTGCCCAACAATATCTTGCAATCTCTTTTTTAGCGTGTGCCTAAGATCTCTAAGGATGTTTTTGTTGACTTCCCTCTTAAGGAAGCTCTTGTCCAAGTGGAAGTTATCCCACCTAAAAATGTTTCTTCTTCTAGTGGCATGGTTGATGTCCCCGTCAAGCCTCTTAATGTTTCCACTGCTATGGATAGTAAGGATTACAAGTATGTAACCCCAGATGAAAGAATCCCAACCCCAGGTTTCCTGAAGGATTGGAACCCAAAGGTGGAGGAGGAAAGGCTTAAAGTAAATCCATTTGAAGAGATGGGAAAACCCCATAAGGAGGCCAACATTTAGACTTGAAAGGAAGATATTCTTGCTACTAATGAAGGGGAAGGGATGGAAGAAGGAGAAATTGTGTCTTCATCCCCTACTTTTTCCTTGGGGGATTTTTTATTTTTGTCTCAAAAGGAGGGTGGAAACCTGAGTGAATCCCTGGCCATGTTGGGTTATCCCCCTCACCCCAGTGATAAATAAGTTGAGGAAGAATGGATACAAGCTCCAAACAAGTCTAAAAAGAAAAAGAAGTCAAACTTTGGTGGGGGAAACAAGGTTGGAATACCTTCCCAAAAGGAATATAGTAACAAAGATACTATGAGGGATGTGGTTGCTAGCAAACAAAGAACCTTGAACTCGATCACAGGATCAAATTCCAAAAAGTAGTCCTGGCTGTTCTTTTAATGGTCTTCTAGTGTTTTTGTACTTGTTGTATTTCCTTAATGAAGTTTCTTTCTTGGAATATTAGGGGCCTTAATAGCCCATATAAATTATTTTTGGTAAAAACCTATATTCTAGACAATAAAATGGATGTTTGCTTCTTCAAGAAACCAAAATGAAGAAAGAGACCTTTGACAAGGCGATTTTGAAAATTTGACCTAGTGCGAATTACTATGTCAGTGAGGCTAAAGGAGCCTTGGAGGTTATTGTTACTCTTTGGAATCCTTCAAAATTCAAAGAGACTTTGGGCTTTGTTGGAAGGAATAGTCTAATGGTTTCTCTGGAAGATATTTATTCTCAGGAGAAATGGAACTTAATCAATATTTATGCCTCCAATTCGAGTAGGGACATATTGTAGCTATGGGATTCTCTAAATGATGTTATTAAAAGTAAATAGGATGGCTATTGGATGTTGTTAGGTGACTTCAACTCCCCTCTTCTACCCTTTGAAAAGTTGGGGGTTTGGATGACTATACTGATAATATGATGGAGGTGACTAGATTCTTAAATTTTGCTAAGCTTTTTGATATTCCTCTATAGGGCTCCAAGTTCACATGGTCTAATATAAGGTTTGGTAATCAATTGATTCAAGTAAATTTGGATAGGTTTCTCATCTCTTCAAATTGGAACATCTCCCAATAGCTCTCTCTTTCTGCTCTCCCAAGATCCGGATTAGACCATAATGCTATTGTTATTAAAATAAATGTTGATCACAATAAAGGCCCCCTCCCTTTTAGATTTGAAATAATGTGGAGCCTTCATCTTGATTTTGTTGCCTTAATAAAAAATTGGTGGGATGAACCAACAAGAGGCACCCCCATGTTTTGCTTGGTGGAGAAGCTAAGAAGAATCAAGTAGAGAGTGAAAGATGGAATAAATTTACCTTTGGTAATATATTTAAAATTAAAAATTCCTTGGGAAATAGCTTAAAGGAAGTACATGATAAAATGGAAGCCGACCTTGTGGATGATGAGATTTTCATTAAGGAACGTGATCTAAGATCTCACTAGTTTAAGGTCAACAAACAGGAGGGAATTTTATGGAAATAAAAGTCTCGACTCTAATGGCTTACTGAAGGAGACCGTAACACCAAATTCTTCCATCAATCTACCATGAAACACAGAAGCAGGAACAAGATAAGAACGCTCAAGAAAGAAGATGGATCCATGGTTTCGACTGAAAAATAAATTGCTAAGGAAGCTATTAACTTCTTTTCCTCCTTCCAGAATGCACAAGGTGACGCTAATCAGGTATATAATGATTTCCTTGAAGTGATTCCTAAAGTTATATATGAACAAGACCTAAAGATTATGTCTAATGTTGTTTCTATGGATGAAGTTAAATAGGTTGTTTTCTCCTTTGGGGCTTACAAAGTCCCAGGATCCAATGGGTTCCCTCTTGCATTTTTTTAGACTTACTGGGATATTGTTAAAACTAACTTATTTAATTTATAGATTTCTTTAGATCAGGGATCCTCCTAAACAATTTGAATGCTACCTTTGTTTCCCTTATCCACAAGAATGAAGAAGCCTCTTTTGTTAAGGACTTTAGACACATTAGCCTCTGCAAGACTATCTATAAAATCTTTTCTAAGCTCTTTGTATTTAGACTTAAAGCTATGTTATGCAAAATGATAGCCCCGTACCAGAAAGTATTTGTCCAAGGAAGAAACATTTTAGATTTTATTACTACCCATGAAATCCTTCACTCAATGGATCTTTGTAAAAACCCTGGGATGGCCTTAAAAATTGATATCTATAAGGCTTATGATAGAGTTTCTTGGTCATTTCTCTTTGCTATTTTAAGGAAATTTGGGTTTTAGGGAAAATTCCTTAAGTTTCTCACTACTTGTGTTACCTCCCCTATGTGCTCTATTCTTGTTAATGGTGTCCCCCAAGGTTTCTTCTCATGTGTTCGTGGCCTAAGACAAGGAGACCCCCTCTCCCCCTGTCTTTTTATAATTGTTGTTGAGGTCCTTGGAAGGAATATCCAAAAGATAATTGACTCTAAGGCCCTTAAAGGTGTTAAAGCTACTTCATTACTCTTGTCTAACTCTCACCAACAATTTGTTGATGATACTATCTTGTTTGGTGAAGCCTCGATAGGGGAAGCTAGCAATTGGAAATCTATTTTAAATGACTATGCTTCTATCTCTGGCCAACATATTATTTATGATAAAATCAAGATATACTTCTTCAATGTTGATCAATTAGTGAAGGAAAGAGTGGTGAGGATCTTGGGTTGTTAGGAAGTCATTTTACCTGCAAGCTACCTTGGGATACCTCAAATATCTAGAAAGTTGGAAAATAATTATTGGAATCATCTAATTGAGAGAGTAAAAAAAAATTGGTAGGTTGGTAGGTTGGAAAGGTAAACTTCTAAGTTTAGCTAGGAAAATACAATTGCCAAAAGCTTCTTTACAAAATATCCTGATCTACTACTTGTCTCTCTTTAAAATATTGGCCTTCATTGGGGAAAAAATAGAACAAATTCAGAGAAGATTCATGTGGTTTAGAACAAAAGAGAAAAATAGACTAGTGCTGGTTAGTTGCAAGAAAGTGTGTACTCCTAAAAATGTTGGAGGTCTGGGGATAAGGAGAATCCAATTGCTTAACAAATCCCTCACTGCTAAGATGGGATGGAATCTCTTGGAAGGATCTAAGGATTGGGTGAAGATTTTCCAAGCTACATATCTAAAGAATAGAGATCTAGGTTGCTTCCTCTCTGCTACTAGTCTACCTGATGGGTCAGTTCTCTGGAATCATCTTATCAAAATAGAAAATGTGCTGAAAATGGGGGTGAGAAAGAGGATAGGTAATGGAAAAGACATTGATTTATGGAAAGACCCTTGGATTGAGGATTCCTCTCCCTCTTCCTTAGAAGGCTTCAACCCCATTAAACAAATCCTAACAAGAATATGTGGTAAAAGGTGGCAGACTATATCAATTGGGAGTTCAAAGAACATAAATGAAAGGAATTTAACAGGCTACTAAGGAGTGCCAACTTGAGAGGTTAGAGATAGATTAAATGGGAGTCGATCTTGCAAAGATTACATAGCCTCATTGGGGAGGTGAATTGGTTCTCCAATGAAAGGAAAGATGAATGGTTGTGGAAGGGGAACACTTCAGGCTGCTTCTCAGTTACACATGTGTATAGGGAACTGGTGAAACCTCTGACTATAGAGACCCTCACTAGGACAAAGTGTAGATTAAAAACCTTACTCTGAAAGTCAACTATTTTTGGTGGGTTGCTTCACATGGTAGAATTCTAACAATAGATAAACTAGTGAGGAGATGATTTTAGCTTGTCAATAGATGCATCCTCTATAAGTAGGATGAAGAGTCAAAAATTCATATTTTCTTCCATTGTCAGTTCTCCAAAGAAGTGTCAACATTCTTCCTCCCATTGTTATTCACTAATTGGGTGTTTCCCCCAACTATGAAGACATTTGCTGAAAGTTGGTCCAACTGTCCTTTCTCCCATAAGGTCATAGTGGATCTCTGGAATCAATTCCCCCTCCCTTTTTAACCTAGGGAATTTGGAAGGAAAGAAATAATAGGATTTCTAGGGAGGCAAAGAGAAGCAACCATGAGGTTTTTATGATCATAAAAGCTGAGATATAGGAAAATATAGAAGTTGGAGGATATAGCTTCTTAAAATTTTGGCCGACCTATAAAGAATTGAGAATTAAGCAGGTTTGGGGTCTAAAGAAGGACCTTACTAATCTAAATTGGGCCATAATTTCAGCTAGGAAGGCTACTATTTGGGTCCCTACTTAAAGGGAATGGACTAAATGCAATTTTGATGGGTGCTCAAAAGAAATATTGGCATGGTTGGGGCAGCAGGATTGCTGAAAAACCATCTAGGTGACTACATTGTGAGATATGGTATAAAATTGGGAGTTTGCACCAATAATAAAGCAGAGGCTATGGTTGTTTTGGGAGGTATAAATAATTTAAGAGAATATGGTTCTAAGAAGTTAATTTTGGAAGGAGACTCCAAATTAATTGTGGACATATTAAATGGTGGTGCCGCAACCCCTTGGGATTTAGAAGACATCATTGAAAAATGCAAGTCCTAATGAGTTTCTTTACTCATTTTCGTGTGCAACATATGTTTAGAGAAGGAAATCTCCCAGCTGACTGTGCGACCAAAGAAGCACTTAAGTGTAACAGGTGGACTTGTTGGGGTAACAATTAATTGCCTTTGTCATTAAAAGACAAAGTTCTCAAAGAAAAATATGAATATGTGTACAACTTAAAAAGTCAAGAAAAGGGATCGACATAAGGGGTTTATGCGATCTTCTGTAATAAAGGGCTCTCACAATAATGATGATAATATTGGTACGGCTATGAGTATGAAGATTTCCTTAGGTGAAAAAGGCAATTATTATTTCATTCCCAAGAATAAAATGGATCACATGGCTTTTATCAATGCAAAGGATAGTGTCAAATCCAAGTGTAGTGATGTGCCTTATGTCAAAATCTAATAGCCAATGTGAAGATCGACTTCCTATAAAAAAATCAAGATTCATTTATTATTTGTAATAATAATAATAAATTTTTAGCCCAAGGAAATGGGATACCGGACATCTCATTAAGAAAGTTCTCGAACTTCATTTTTGAAAGTGATTATTTCCAAAATGCAAGAAAAAGTGTGCTCTGCAAGTTTAGAAGGCTACCAAGGTGTAGTGGTGTTATGAGGAAAAGCTCACAAAATCCTAAAAGCTTATAGTGCTCTAAAATGGGCCGGCCTAGAAAGTGAACTGATCCACCGAATTTCTAGGCTCTAAGGAAAAATACAGATCTTTGGAGGCTATTGAGTAGAGCAGGAATGGTTCCTTTTTTAGAATCCATGAAAGGTTACAATGAAATCCTAACGATGAAATTCACCAACTCTTGGAGAAAGGGGAATGTGGCTATAGGAGTGGTTAGATTTGAGGTGACAGATCATTTCACAGCAGAGGCTACGGGCCTGAAAAACTAGAGAATTAAGGTGGTGAAGAAGAGCAGAGCTAATTACCAGACTTTTGTTGACAAGTTCCTCCATTATAGCGAAAACCTCACTAGGTTTCAAAATGGGTATGCACAGCTCGAACTCCTGTCTCCCTATGATTTGGTCAGTATGTTTGTGATGCGATATTTTACCCTTGAAGGTAGATATATGACAGTTCATGCATATCACTTTCCTCTGCTGAATCATATCTGTCACAATGAGCGTATAAATTTGTCATTTTATCTGCTCTGCTCTCTGCAACTAAACATAGAAAAGGGTGTGAACCCTCCCCTACACCAAGGTTTAATGCTTTCTTTGTATAAACTTTCCTTAGCTTTGAACCCTCATGGTAATCCTTTGGAAGCTATATAGGAAATTGAGAATCAAAATGCCTAGGAAAATGTTGAACCTTTAGTGGAGGCTAACCCCATTTAGGACCCTAACCCTAGACCCCCACCCCTAATTGTTGAAAGAAATTTGAATATCCCTGCTAAAATATCTTCCTCTGCTACTAGAATTTCCAACCCTTCTACCCTTATGGGTAAGAAGACTCCAGCTAAAAACTTCCTCGAGCTTGAGTGGATTAAAGCTACCCCTAAGAAATGAAAACATTCTCCACTTCTCCTCAAACCTCCTAAGTCCAAGAAATTGAAGAAAGAGTTGAAGAACTAGAATGAGGTCATCACTACAAGTGAAGAAAAAGAGGGCACTCAAACTAAGGATTTGGAGAGTCTAGGCAACAAAGGTCCAAGATCTACTTTCCTTGCAAAGGTTGCTTCCCAGGACAAGAAGGGGAAACAAAAAGCCATATTTCAAGAGGAAGATTTGGAGGTGGGAGAGTTTGAGGCATAGGTCAATGAAGAAAGTGAGGACATGGACTTTGAAGAGATAGCCTACGATATGGGAGAGGAGGAAATGAAGGAGGAGAAAGAAGAAAGCGAGGAGGAAGAAGTTGAAATTGAAGAAGAGCCAAGGAATGAAATTCTGAAAGCTTCTAAAACCGAGCACATTGCTAATGACACTACTATTGTTGATGATTCTAATACTGACTATCTAAAAAGAAGGTTGACCTACATGCAGGTCCAAATGGATGACATGGAGAAAGCCATTGTCACTTTGATGAGGGTGACGAATGGCCTCATGTGCAAGGCAATGGTTGGTGCCATCTCAGGCCAAACCAAGATTACTAGAAAGCTAAAGAACATGTGAAAGACAGATGAAATGAAGGACCAGGATGAGGATGAGGGACTTGATTGGAGAGAGTATGTCTCCCATATTGGAGAATATTGGGACCTGATTGTGAAATCTAAGTAATGGATTTTTTTCTTTCTTCTGTTTATAGCTACCTTGAAATTTTTGGTGTTCTATTTTAACATTTCGGACTACTATTTTAATATAGCTTTGTTATGGTTGAGAACTTGTTAGAATTTGGTGGACCTTATTAATGGTCTTCATAGTATTATCTACTTTAGTAGTAGAATTCAGTTTTTGATTAAATATTGTGGTTCTATGGTTATTGTTTTGATAATAGGCATGCGTCCCATCTTGGACTTATTGTTTCTTGGTACTGGTTGGTGTTGTTCTCCCCATCTTGTTTCCTTTTTTGAGTTTTTGGCTTTGTAACCATGGAACAGGGCCCTTCCCTTGCTCAATTAATCAAAAACATAGTAGAGAAAATGTCTCCTTGTGCAAGGTTGGATATTTAATTACAATTAAATGCATTAGGATCTTCAATGATTGATTGGTGATTGGAGTGTAATGAAATTCGAAAAACAAAGTAAATAAATAAAAGGATTTTATTTTAATGTAATATTTCTCTTACACCCTAGGTTGCTCTTGTATCACAATATTGTTGTTTGTTTGAAAGAAATTTGGTTCTAAATCAAAATCACTATTGATATCTTCTTTTGAATGCCCTCACAAGGTAATATTTTCTATCTTATCTTGAATATCTTCTAGGGACTTATTCATTTTGTCTAGCTTTATATGCACATCTACTGCATATTTTTCCAAATTCATTAGGTTTGAAATATTTCAATGTTTATGTGGCCCATTTGGAATTTTTTCTATGTTACTCATGGAATAATTGGTTCCTTACTTTTTCAATTGGAAGCTCCTTCATCGTTTAATTTTTTATTCAAAAATAAGTTCATTTTTTGATAAAGTTGGACAATTTCTTCCTTAGGGGGAATTTCTTATTCAAGGGTCAGCTTTATATGCACGTCTACTACATATTTCTCCAAATTCATTAGGTTTGAAATATTTTAATGTTTATGTGGCCCATTTGGAATTTTTTCTATGTTACACATGGAATAATTGGTGCCTTGTTTTTTCAATTGGAAGCCCCTTCATCGTTTAATTTTTTATTCAAAATAAGTTTGTTTTGTAATAAAGTTGGACAATTTCTTCCTCAGGGGGAATTTCCTATTCAAGGGTCAGCCTACAATGTTGTGTCCCACTTTTTGGCCAAAGTAGGACTTTGAAATTAGCATTTTTCACCAAGTTTTCACTTTATGAAACTTATAGCAAGTAAACCATTAATAATTTGGAGATTATGTGAATTGGTGATTTGTAAAGATTTATGTGTAGATTATAAATATATATTAAAAAAAAGAAATAAATTGTATATTTTTTATGTAAATTTTAATAGCTTTTTTTTATAGTAAACATTTTTTTTAAAAGTGATGTTTATGTCATAACAAAAAAAAAAATTATAGAAAGGATTAATTATATTTTTCAAAATATAGATTTGTAACATCAATATCTAGTGAATGGATATTTTTTCATAATTTTTTTAATTAATTTTTGAAGTCAAAGTAATTATAATTTGGACATAGGAGTATGTTGTAACACATTACTTTTTCATATCTATCAAAATTCAATATTTTTTAAACAAGGACATCAATACCCAGGGCAAAAATATTTTTTTAGAATTATTTTCTCTATTTTTCTATTTTTTCACATCTGTGAAACAAATACCTTGATGTTTGGTGAAAAACCATTATTCACAAGAAATAAAAATAAATAAAATAAAATTATGCTTTTTGGAAATCTTATAATAAGAGCTACATACTTGCACAACATAATTTTTAAATGACTTTATTTGATCCCTCAAAAGATAAAGAAAAGTGGGTTTTTGTTAACATTTTGATAGGTGTGAAGGATACTCTATTGTGGGTATGATTTAAGAGTATAGGGGTTCTATCCAAGGGGTTTGATCTAAGAGGGTCTTATCTAACCCTCTTCAAAAAGAAATATTTCTTTCAATGATACATTTTTTATTTTTCTCATTCAAGTAGTCTATAGGCTTCTAATAATTTTGAATATCCCAAAATGATGCATTTATTACTCTTATGCTCCAACTTATTCCTTTTATCCTTAGGAATCACCATATAGTAGGTGGATCCACAAAATTGAAGATGTTGCATTGACAAAAGATGAGCACACCAAATTTTATATGGTCTTGATTTGAAGAGCTTTTGATGATGATTTATTATATATAGACCATTATTTGAGCTATTTCTACCTAGAAATCTAGGTTTAATCCTTTGAAATACAACATTACTTGAACCATATCCATTATATTTTTGTTCATCCTATTAACATCTCTATTTTGTTGAGGATTGTAAGGAATCGTTAGATGATGCTTGATCATATTTTTCTCGAGATAGTCTTCAAACACATTTGAAGTGAATTCACCATCATTAGTAGTTCTTAGTGTGCCATATTAGATTGTGCATAATTTTTAACCATTGTGTTGCTTTTTATAAAGTTTTAAAAGTTATTGGTTTTTTCTTCAAAAAATAAATCTAGGCCATTATGTTGTAGTCATCAATGAATAACATGAAGTACCAATTACTGCTAGTAGAAGGAACTAGTAGTGGACCACACAATTTATAGTAGATCAATTGTAATTTCCTTTTAGGTTTCAATTTTCAGTTTTGACATGTGGATCTCTTTATTGTTTAACCAATATGCATGCATCACATTTTTCAATTATTTTGGTTAGAGTTAATAAACCTACAAAACCATTCTTTTGTATTGTTTGAATTTTGTCATAGTTGTTATGTCCAAATCTTGAATTCCAACAAGAAGATTTGTTGACATTCCTCCTTCAATGAGATGAGAAATTTTTCTTAAAATGGAAGACTTTCCTTCCTTAAATTTAGTTAAGACAACTATGCTATCATGTTTTCTTTTGATTATTACCCCTCCATCATCCAAAAAAAGGGAGTGACCTTTCCTGTTGAATGAGCACTAAGGACCAAGTTTTATTTTAGTTAAGATATAAGTTAGAGCAAAGTTTAAATTTTGAAGGTCTTGGTGACTTGAGTCTAATTGTCTCTTTTCTTTTAAGTATCATTCTTATTTTTCCCACTAAATATACAAGACCACAACTTTCTCATGAAACTCAAATAATTCCCTTCAAAAATTCATGTACAAACATGTAGACTGAGTTGAATCTGATTATGATATTCCCTTCTTTTCATTATTTACTTCCTATTGTTTTACAAACCTAAATATTATCCATGATTTTTTTCATTTGTGAGACTCATGACTCCCTTTTCAACCATGTCATTTATAAAATAAGTTTTTTCTTTCATTTTATTTCTTATGGTATTGACCATTATTTCTACTATTTTTTCCTCATCCTCCTTTTCCTCTAGTGTTCCTTTATTTTTTGAAGATGAAACCTTGTTAGAAGAATTGCATTTTTAATGAGAATATAAAATATTATCTCCTATGGTTTCAATATCTTTTCCAAAGATATTTTCTCTTTTTACCATCTTCTCAACTTGTTGATCAAAATTGAGTGTCTTTAGTTGATTGTTTGCTTCCAATGAATCCAAATGGGTCAAATGTGTGGGAAGGAATTTCATGAAGGAAATCATATAAATATCAAATATTTTTTAATGTGGTTTCAATATTTCTTCCAAAGGACTTTTCTCCTTTTCCATATTTTAAACCCATTGATCAAAAGTAAGCACCTTTAGTTTACTGCTTGTTTATAATGACTCCAAACAACTTGAATGTGTAGGAAGAAGGAATAAAAAATAGATCAATAGGGAAGTGGGGAATAGAAGAAAGGTACATGACCATATGTGAAATCTTATCCAAGGCTAGAAAGCGACTCAAATATCCTCATACTTAGGATAAGAGATATTACAAGTTCGCACTTCCCAAAATTTCTCACCGTCAATTAATGCAAATTTAGAATTTTCAATATATTTGATCCTTCTCAAGTAGCATCTTAAATAGGCATATTCTTCCAACAAACCAGATACTTCGTAATGAGATCTTATATTACTCAACCTCTTCACCCTAGTATCAATAATAGCATCAAGTTCCTATGTGATTTATCCCTCATTATCCAAGGGTGGAAAATCCATTAATGGGGTGGAATATTGTCCTAGGGCCTTCTAGAGGTGAGAAACATGAAAAAATCACAAATCTTTTTATTTTCTAGCAATTGCAATTCATGTGAAACTTCACCAACTTTCCTCAAGATCTTACGAGGCTCATTGAAGCATGATTTGTTCTTTACAATCTCACTAATTTTTATGGAGGAACTTGCAAGTTGTAAAGTTAAAATATTAAAGAGACCATCTCTTCCACTTCAAATGACCTATTTTTTAAGTTATAATTTGTATAATTTTTTTTATCAATTTTGGGTTTGAGGGAGATGATCTTTGAGTGACCTTAATATGTTTTGGCTATGCTCCACTAGGTCACCAATTGTTGACACTCTGTGATTGTGAACACTAAATCAATAAAGGTTAATGCATCATTAAAATATAAGGCCATGAAGGGAAACATACTAATAGCCATATGGTGCAAAGTGTTGTATTAGTACTCTCCCAAATTTCTAACTACTTATTCTAAGCTAATTTTTGACCTAAAAATATTCAAATATCATTCAACCAAGTTGTTCACTATATTTATTTGTCCATTTTTTTGGGATGGCGACTTATGCTAGAATTAAGTTCTATACCATTTAGATGAGATAGATCTTAGGAAAAAGAGCTAGGGAATCTACTATTTATGTCATTGACAATGTTTTTAGGTAGCCTAAATACTTCTCTAAAAAATAATTTAGCCACTTGATGTGCTTTGAGTTATGAATAAATAATAAATAAGCTGGAATACTTCATTAGTCTTTCCACCATATTATGAACATGTAGTATTTTCCTTCTACCTTGGTGAGGATTGTAATGAAATTCATTGATATGATTTTTCACTTTTGATTCAAGATAGGGAATGGTTGAAAAAATTCTATTGGGAAAACATGTTACTCGTCATTTTGTTAATAAAACATCCATTCTTTCAAGGTTTAAGGGGTAAAAGCACAAACCTGTGTCACACTTTTGGCTAACTAAATAGTTTCAAGTGAAACAGTTTTGACCTAAACAATTTTAGTTGAAACAATTTTGCTTGAAACCATGTGGCCTATACATGGCACATAGAGTTTCAAGCAAAACCCTTTCACTTGAAACTTAAAAAAAATGAATTTTCCCTTTGTCGCTTTGAAATGTGACTCATTTTATGTGTAAGGTTTCAATATAAAAGGCTTCGATCAAAACCCTTTCTACCAAAACTGTCTATGTGGCATCCTACTTGGCAGCCAACTTAGCCTTTTCAGAATTTTCTAAAATTTTCAACTTCAACTAAATATTTCTTTAGTCAAAATAATTTAAAATAAAAAATAAAAAAATACCCTTTTGTAGAGCTCGAAGTGGTGAATCCAAATATGTAAATTTTTGATATTTTGATTAGTTTTAATATATATATAATGCAAATAGGTTGTTAAAGTTAAAAAAGAGACTAATTAGAAAATTAAAAAATAGTAAAAACATATTAAATTTTTTGAAAAATATATGGTGCACTAGAGGAGAGAATCTTTTTCAAAAGAGTATAATTTATTTTTTGAAAATGATAAAAAATTAGACAATAGTTGAGATCAAATGAAAACTATCAAATTCTAGTAAGTTTGGTTTTAAAATGTTATTACGAGAAAAATATACATCAAAATTTTTTAAAAAAATTATGCACTAGATATTGAAGTTACCTATTTAGAGAAAAACTTTCAAGGGAAAATGAAGTTTTTTCTATTTATTTCTTGATGTCAACTGAGTGTCACTTTTTTCTTGAAATTTTCATCATTTCAAAATCTACTCTTAGGTTGATAAAAAAAATCAAAACAATTTGTAAAGAATCTAAAAAATTACAGGAATAAACTTCATCAAGAGTTCTAGATTTCATTAATTTATCTCATTTTGAAATTCAAAACATAAAGACCACTTTTATGTGGTCAAAGTTGAGAATTTTTTTGGTGTTGGTCAAATCCTTTATAAAGTGTGAATAGGTTTGTACTTTTACCCTAAGGGTGTCCTTCTTGATCCCCTTCCACGAGAACCTTTCCCTAATTACTCTATAGGTCTTGTATAATCTTGGGTGCCCTACCAACAATGCATCATGAAAATACCTTAAATTATCTTTTATTTAGGATTGAGGAATGCATCATGGAAAGACCTTAAAATTCTTTCTTTCATTTAGAATTGAGGAACTAGGAAGATTTTATATATATATATATATATATATATATATATATATATATATATATATATATATATATATATATATATATAATGAGACCATTTGCTACTATAAATCTATCTTCCCTCATATTCCCATCAAGGATACAAGTACAAATATATTTTTAACACATTTTTTCATAATAGTGACCTTATAATTGACATGAATAATATAAGTAGAGCACAAAGAAGGATTTCTAGTAAGAGCATCAATAACTACATTTTTTCTCTTTCATGTACTCTGTCTTAAACCATAATTTCGGAGCATATTCACCCATTTTTGTTATATTTTATTTGACACATGCATGATAACCAAAGTATCTTTTCATACATAGAGAATCCATTTTTTATTCTTCCAATTTACTAGTTTCAAATGTTATAGGATGTCCCTTCTATACCAAAATAGTTCTAATTCCCCCTCTTGAAGAATCACATTCTACAAAAAATGATTGTGATAAATTTGGGATAGGAATAATAGGGCTTGAACCCATGGTCTCCTTAATCTTATCAAAATATTCTTGATTTATTTCCATCCTTACAAAATCTCATAAACTTATCATATTAGTTAAGGGCGTTGTGAGCTATATAATCCCATTAAAAAATCTCCTATGGTATATGTAAAGGTGAGAGAATTCTCTTAGCTATGAAAATGTGGTAGAGAAGGAAAATCTAAGATGGCTTGGATCTTTTGTTGATTGGATTGAACACCTTAAATGCTAATGACATAGTCCAAGTACAAAATATCTATAACCCCAAACTCACATTTTGATTTTCTTACAAAGAGAGTTCATGTTGTTCCAATTTTCCAAGAACTATGTCTAGACACCTCAATCGATCTTCCAAAGTTTTGCTATAAATTAAAATGTCATAAAAGAATAAAAATAAACTTTCATGAATAATCACCAAATAGACTATTCAATCATGATTGGAAAGTAGTAAGACCATTTATCAAACAAAAATACATAACAAAAAATTCAAAACTTCCAAAATGACATCAAAATATCATTTTGTGCACATTCTCACCTCTCACCCAAATTTGATGTTAACTTAAAATCAAATAAATCTTTAAAAAAATCTCCATGCAACTCATTGATTAGCTCATCCATCATAGGAATGGGATACCTATTTTTGATGGTTTGTTTGTTTTACACTCTATAATCAATACGCATGTACATGGTGCCCATATTTTTATTCACAAGCATTACATATGTGGCAAATGTGCTAGAATTGGGCCCAATGTGACATATTTCTGAAATTTCTTTCATGGCCTTTTAATATCTTTTTTGTATATCTTTGGTGGTAGTAAGGAGTGGTCATGACAGACTTAGAGCCTAGTTCCAACTTTATAATATACTAAAATCCTCTATTATGTAGTAACCTTGGAGAAAAATCGTTGAACATCAAGTTATGCTTATCCATATTATTCTACATAATAATATCATGGGTGCCTCACTTTCCAATGGATAAAATTGTAGGCATTACCAAACAACTTTCTACCCACACATTTTCTCCCTTGCATAGAGTCTTTTCCATTCTTTTGGTTGTAACTATAGACACATAAAAATAACCTAGGCCTATAAGCTTTATTTTTCTATCTTATCATATTTCATCTCAACATAATTAAAATATTTAATTATGCCCTATAGACCAAATTCAACTATTAATTAAATAATTATTAATTATTTAATTAATTCACATATTTTATTCCTCTTGATTATTTAAATAAATAAATTGCATTTATTTATTTTAATACGTCACTAACTTCCCATGTCTCTCTACAATTTATTTAATTATTATTCACATTTTATTTTCCTCTACAATTAAATAATCCCCATTAATTATTTAATTATTTTTTATTTGGTTATTTAATTGTTATTTTGTCTTTTCCTCCAAATTTAAATAAAATTATTTATTTAAATTCCCATTACCACTTTCCCACCAAGTAAATAATTGAAAATCATTATTTACTGTTCTGGTCCCACCACTTTTGAATTAAATTTATTTTTAATTCAAAATGTCAACTTTGCCTCATAAATCAAATAATTTTAAATTCTTATTTGATTTTCCAACAATCTCTTTTTTTTGTGCCCAATATCCTCTTGTCACATGCATTCCTATCCATTCATTTAATTTTCCTAAAAATAAAATCATAGCCCTCCATTTCAAATTTTACCCTAATGCTTCCCTAACCCTAATTGCTAGTTGTCACATTCAATCTCAACCTTTCATCTTAGGGAATTTCTCTAGTGCCAATCCTGGCCATTCATAAAAAATTGACTTTTCTATAAAAAGGCAATGTCAACCTCATTTGTCATACTTCATACTTGCAAATTTCTAAGTACACTTGCAATTGTTGAGAACAATCCTTCAATATTTTGCTAAGGTCTTTGCCATAGGTCATAGTTTCTCACAAAAAATTGAGGGAAAACACTATTTACAACAAAATGGAGAGGGGCAATGAAGGTGATTCATGGAGTGCATGAGGGTTTTTGGTGAGATTGTTCATTTGTTCATACTTTTATGTTCTATTGTGCTTCATTGTTAGCTAGGGTTTAGTTTGTTTATGCTTTATATTGCTAACCTGAATTTTTCCTTAGTTACATTTGGTGAACCTAACGTGAAGGGAATTTTTTTTGCAAATTCTGTACGAATTTTTTGATTTTGCAAGTTGTAGGTACGGTTCAACACAACTTCCAAAGACAAAATGATGTAATCACCAACCAAACGATGCAACTACTTTGCATTAGGGCATACTTATATTTTCTTTAATGTCAGATTATTTTTGTTAAATCTGGGTTATTTAGCTTTCTAGTTTATCAGTCTAACCCTAGGGTCATATCATAGGCATCATTAGATCACTTGCTTTTGGTAGATTTTTGGTTATTTTGCAAGTTTAGGTTTGTGCATAGCAACTAATTGTTGTTCACCACATTCATCTTGTTGGATCGCCGCAAACGACAAGAACCTGAACCACATTTGCTCTGGTGAACCGTAGTTGACATCCTATGAGCCGCAGTCATAGCTCCTGAGCCACATTTGATCATTCTCATGAGCCACATCTGATAGTTTTGTGACGCAACTGCCTGTCTAGGGTTTGCTTTTAATTTCTACAAATATTTTTTGTTTTCTACATTTTTGGTTTAGTAGGTGAGGGTTTTCTGGTTACTAATATTTTGTTGGAAGCATGTGAAAAGTTGGAGGAGGATACTAACTTTGTTTTGTTGTTTATTTTTCATAAATCCCTTCATTTTTAAGAAACAAACAAACAACAAACTACAACTTTCATTTCACATTCATGGGCTTAAAATTAAATACATCTACATTCATTGGGTTTAAAAAGAACACAACTTGCATCTACACTCATCAAGGATAAAATGTACTTGCATTCTCAAGGCATTGGGCTAAAATAAACCTTGTTTGTTTCATAATAAGCTAGATTAAAATTTACAAGTGTTTGGTGTGTCTTGTGGTATGGTAGTAATTTCTTAGTGTGTATACACTTCTCTTGTGCCTCACAACAATCTGGAGAATCAAAAGCACTTAGGGATTATTGCTTTGTCACCCACACATTTTGGATTTGGGCATTAAAATGAACAACCTTGTGAGTGTGGATTGAAAGCTTTGTGTATGAAATCTCCTCGCACCTTAGTGTGATCTTGGATGACCAAAAACAAAGTTTTTCAATTTGCTTTTTCTTACCTTAGAGGGGCTTTCCTCAAAAGAGGTAACGACTCTGACCGGTTTTTTTGCTTGGGCTGGGATATAAAAGGGTAAGACTAAACTACCAAGTCCTCATGGTATGTAGGCCTTAGCCATGCAGTGTCATTCAAAACATGGTACCTACCTTTTCTTTTAAAGGTATAAGAGCCCCCAGTAGAGTGATTAAAGCCTTAAGTGGCTTGTTGGATGCTTGCGAGGTGCCATGTCCCCAAGTATTTACTAGAACCCTCTTGTTTTTAGAAGCCTCACCTTTCGTCTCTTGCTTGGTATAGTGCTAGGTATAGTATCATTCCTAAAGATTACTCACTACTGACTCCCTTGAGTGGAGATAGCAAATTCTCGGGAAGTGACTACCCAGGAATTTGAAGTTGGTGAGCCTGAGAAGTGAGTGCACTATAAGGGGGACCTGTGCCACCAAACTTCTAATCTATCCAATCTCAAGGAGAGGTGTTCAACACTGATTCAAGGTATTTCGGTGAGCTATTCCAAGTATACAATCCTTTTCCAATTAGGGTTTGTGCATGTTTTTCAAATTTCTTGTGTCAAACAACCCAAGAAAAGACAAAGTGTTTTCCAAAGTGTTTGTTGAATCAATATACAAGAAAGCATCTCTATAATCTAGAAAACCATACTTAGACTTAAAACAAATTCACAACCTGGTCAAAGTTGCAGAAATACCTAGTCAAAATTGCAGAAAAACCAAAATTTGTTCACAGTGAAATGCAACTAACTGTCTTGCAACACATCTGCTAAACTTGAAACATAACTATTGACAAATGATGCATCTGCTAAACCTGAAACACAACTACTAATAAATGATGCATCTACTAAACTCTGCAACACAATTGACTTTCCTAAACTGCAACTTCTTGTTACTCAGGAAAACAACTATAACTCTAACAATTTGAGGTCAAACCTTTAAAAGTTGTCTCTAATTACCTTTCTACAATGATCTCTATACCAAAACCAAAAAGATTTGCTCAAATAGTCCACCATTGCACCTTTAGTTTTTTCATTTAGTCTTAACCATAAGCATACTATTGCAAAATTTAGTTGCATTTTAGGATTCCCAATTACTTCCAGCTTAGCCAAACTCTTAGGTCATTACCTTTGCAGATTTTAGAATAGGCCAACTTTCCATACTTCGTGTAAACCATTGCTTGAAGAAAAAAAAATTGTCATTAGCTCAAGTCACTTCTCACTCTTATACTCTTTGTCATTTTAGGTGAGTCTTTTCCAACTCATAAGTCTAGTTTGGAAACTCACTTGGCCTCTTTTTCATTTCACTTGATCTCACACAAGGTCCCTTTACAATTGAAATTGAAGCATTGGCTAAACTTTGGATGGTAAGTAACCTCTTCCCAAATCTCCCAAAGTTGATCACCTTTAGAGCTTGCTTACACCTTGCATTTAGAACACTTCCTTTAACATATTTAGCCTACCCTTTCATTAGACATCCCTCTTAGGCATCACCATTACCTCACATTAATAATTCCTCTTAGGACATCATTATCACTTTGCATCCCTTGTAGACATTTAACATCTAGCATCCTCCTTAGAAATTATTGACATCTTGCATTAGGTCACTCCTCATTTCTTATTCCAAAAAGACCAAAAACACAGTTGCATTAGCCTTGACACTCTATATCCAAAAATTCCAAAAAAAACTTAGACTTAGAGTCATATCATTCCCATCATTAGACCTAGTCTCGTATCATTTTCATTTTTCCTTGTTTGAGCAAACCTTACATGGTTGAGACTAGATTACAAAAAAGGAGAAGAGTCATGGATCCCTTTGGACATGAAGAGGACCTTTATAACCATACTAATGACATGAACCAAAATGTTACCTCACATACAAATCACAACAATAGCAACATGGGATCTACCTCCAACAACCCCTTCAATGACACAAACATTAGACATCTATCACACAACAATCCTTTTGAACAATTCATTCAAAGAGACCCCAAAGGAAATGTGTTTGTAGAAGATGTAGAGGGTGATTCCCAAAATCCAAAAGTGGCTTCCTTTGTAGATGAATTAATCATGCTAGATCTACTATGATATTTAGCCAAAATATTGCATGAAGGAGTTAGATTGCCACATGAATTTGATATCAACACCTTGAGAGCAACATCTCCTAGTCATGACACATAAACTAGTCAAGATCCCTCAACACCACAACATAATTCTACCCCTATTTCTAGTGGCACAACAACTCAAAGTGCAACAAACATGATCAACATATCAGTTGCTTTTGGAGCACCAACTACATCACAAGTCACATCACAATCAATGCCACAAGTGTCTCAAATTGTGTCACAAACTATTGGATCAACATTTTCCTCATTTGTATCATCATCCAATTCCTTGGGGACATATTCATTCAATCCTTTTGCAAGAAGTAAAACACAAAGAATTTCCATTCAAGGACCTCAACCTAACATCAATACCACATCACAAGGTCCTCAAATAAACACAAACACTAGTGGCCCTCAAACATAAAACATGAACTTCTCATATGGTCATATCCCTCAAATTGGATAAGGAAGTCAAGCATCACAACACATGAACATGTCACAAACAGGTCACACCCCTCTTGGTTATCAAAACACACATGGACAATACATTCCTCAAATGCAATTCAACACTACTGGATCACATATCCCAACATACTCTTCCCATCTTCATACACAGGCTCAACATCAACATCTTCCAAGTCAAAATATGTCATCACAACAAATGGGAATGCATGGGATACCTATCCCCAACATGTGTGACACCACCAATAATCCAATAGTGGATGCATTGGCCGCACAACTAGCTACCTTACAAAAACAAGTAGAGAAAATGTAGCTATCAAACAAGAAGACTCATACATCCTTTGACTTGCATCCATATCCACTTGACACGAGCTTATACATGCCACCATTTCCTCCAAGATATGTGTTCCCAAATTTCTCTAAGTACAAAGGAAATACAAACCCCATTAAGCACATAAGAGAATTCACAACCAATTGCGTAGACGTGGCACATGAACACACTTATTCAATGATACTTTTTCTTAGGAGTATTGTAGGTCCTACACTTGATTGGTTCACACTTTTTCCTAGAGGGATAAGATCATGGGATGAACTTGCCAACAAATTTGTAGAGAACTATGCCTGTAACATTGAAATTGACATTAGAATCGCCATACTTTGTAGGATGACACAAGAATAATCTAGTGAAACATTCATTCCTTTCTTTCAAAGATGGCGAAGCTTGGCAAGCCAATGTCCAATTGAAATCCTTGAAAAAGAGAAGGTACACATGTTTTTCGAAAACCTCCTTGGACCCTTGAAATATGTCTTGCAAGTCCATTGTTGTACAACCTTCACAAACCTTGTGGAAAAGGGTGTCCAACTTGAAAAATCCCTCATTTAAAAAGGAAAACTTAAGTACCCTAGCAAGAACACAAATACGAACATGACCTATGACAAGAACAATTATTGGGCCAAGAACAAACATGTTACCAATGATGGTGTTGTTGACACTAAGGCAGTGAATAAAATAGGCCCCACAGTCACACTCAAGGGATATCAACCACAAAACAATCCCCCATCTATCCTGACACCTATCACAAATGCTATTCAAAATAGCCAAACCCAAGGTCAACACAAACAAACCAAACAGTTCCCAAAATGACACAGTTACACACCCTTGGGAGAACCTATTGAGGTTGTCCTCAAGAAGCTTGTCCAAAATAACATCATAACATTGCAAGAACCTAAAGCTATGATCCAAGACAATTTAAACCATCATGGTGGGATGAAAATGCCTTCTCTGATTACCATAGAGAAAAAAGACACAAAACATCATCTTGTAGACAATTGTGAAACATCATACAATAATTAATCAAAAATGGAGACATCAAAATTAATGGTCAATAATATTCTTCTAATACTGACCATACCATTCATAAAAACCCACTGCAAGATCATGGTTCATGAAGCCCCTCCTTGTTAGGTGAAAATACTAATAACTAGGCTAACTACACCTGTGCTTCCTTTGATTACTCAAGTGGACCCATAATAAATCACCTTTGAGTTTCCAATGAATATGTCAATACAATCACTATCAAAAAAACTCTTGAATGTAACGTCACCACTCATCAAACCAAAATCATGATACTTGGCCCTCCTACTAAGCAACCATAGCCTAAAGGACAATTTAACCTTGTTGATCAATTGGGTAAAACCCCTGCTCAAATTTCCATACTCGAGCTTTTGGGTATCTCTCTCGCACATAAAGCTATACTTGAGAAGGCTTTAAAAGAGACTTTAGTCCCCACCGAAATTGATATCAACCACTTCGAAGCTATGGTAAGATATTTGGCCACTTCCCACCAAGTCACTTTCTCAGACCAAGATTACTCCACGCTTAAGCCATACCACAATGACACATTACACATTGAATTTTTCATCCACAAGCACAAGGTCAGATGAGTCCTAGTAGATGGTAGAGTTGGATTGAACATATTTTCTTTAAAATTGGTCATGGCACTAGGCTTCTCTGATGCATGTGTAGATTTCACGAAAAGTATTGTGATCAAAGCATATGATGACAAGGAGTGTTCTTCTAAGGGAATTATTACACTCCCTATTTGTGTAGGGACAACAATCATAGATACCACATGTCAAGTTCTAGATTTTAAATTTCCCTACAACATCCTCCTTGGTCAACCTTGGATTCACAAATTGAAGGTCGTGCCCTCTACATATCACCAATGTTTGAAGTTCCCCTATAATGACATTGAGATTACCATAGTTGGTGATCTTGACCCCTTTCAATATTGCACCAACTTAAGGGGCATTTCTCAACATCGAGTGCCTATTAATTGCGAAGCTCCAACATCTACCTCATCCCAATATATCGATCTGTCTACACTCACCAAGTCATCCACTCCCACCACTTCAACCTCTATCCTACCATCTGCTTCCACCATTCCAACCACTAATCCAAATATCAAGATATAGGACAGAAGATGTGGAGAGTATAAACTGAACACCGCTTATTGCATCTCACAGTTGCCCAAGTCTTCAAATATTTATGGTGGACCATGCTTCAAATTGGAACCTAAGGTTGTCTTTAAAGTTCCTCCCACTACCACCTTCTCAAAGTGGGGAGAAGTAAACAAGATATAGATGACATTTCAGCTTAGATTTACAAAGATGAGAAAGATATGCCACCATTACCAGTACAACAATATGGAAAAGGCTTTGAGATAATGAAGGAAAAAGGCTATGATGGAATTAGTGGTCTTAGCATAAACAAAAATGGCAAGAGCAAATCCTTAATTCCAAATACAAGACCAAAGAATCGAGGGTTAGGGTTTAATCTAGTCACGATTGATGCTCCACATACCCTTATGACTTCTAGTAAGGATATAAGTGCTTTTGAAAATGTCAAGATATCTGATGAATCCTATATAAAGACCAACTCTCATGAATGGGAATGGGGTTCTGATAAATCCCTTAGTGACTATGACCTTAAAGAAATGTTTCCAGAACTAGGCGAGCCTTCTTTTGAGGAAAGATTCAAACAAATGTTTAATATTGGTCCATCACAGGATCTTTCAAATGATAATTCTAAAATCTTGATGAAAAGAGATGCTCAAGTAAGCATTTTTTGGCCCCAAGACAATAACAAACCTAACCCGCCACTTGACACTCTGAAATTGCCTTTCCCCAATTTTGACCCATCCTATGAGTCCAATTTACCTAAGATTATTGAAGACAAAGATTGAATGGACTCCTTCAGGGATCCTGAAGATACTTTTGTCTTTACCCTTTCGGCCTCTGTCTGCATGCTCTCAACATCCTCTCTTCCTTTCGCTAACAATGATGATGGCATCTCCCTCATATACCCACAGCTCATTGATTGGGATCAACGAGATCTGCCTATCATGGACACTTTTGAGAATGACAAGGCCATTACCGAATTCATGGGACTATATGACAGAATACCAGACGGGGACCAAAAATCTAGGTTTACTATAAATCTCGATTCTGCAGCATATTTTGGAGAGACTGTGCAACCCTCTAGTCACACAAGTAATAAAAATAAAACAAAAAAGACACGTCTTTAGGTGAAAACCACAACCTTCTGACGACACAAAAGTAAAAAGAAAGGACATATTTGAGGGTGAAAACCTCTTTGAGGCACCTAAGGATGGAGGGTTGTAATTTCTCTCTGTTACTCAAGAGAGATCGAACATGCTAATTGAAGATACCATATAAGTCAGTATAGGCACACCAGAAAATCCTAAAATGATTCTCCTTGTAGCATCATTGAAAAACAAGGAAAATCTTGAGTTTCAAGAATTCTTCACAAAAAATTAGGTCAACTTCGCTTGGTCATATGCATATATGCTAGAACTAGATCTAGCATTAGTGTTACATCATTTTCCCTTACTTCCAAACACCAAACCAGTCAAACAAAAACTTTGGAAGATGCACCCACAGATCGCCTTGCTTGTTAAAGTTGAGCTCAAAAAGTTGCTAGATGTTGGGTTCAAAAGATCTATAGATTATGTTGATTGGATATCAAACCTTGTACCTATCACTAAACCAAATGGGAAAATCCACATCTGCACAAACTTTTGGGATTTGAACAAAGCTTTCCCAAAGGATGATTTTCCACTCCCAAACATAGACATCATAGTGGATCTTACAGTAGGGTATGAGATGTTGTCTCTTATGGTGGTTTCTCAGGATAAAGCTAGATTCACATCACCCCAGAAGATCAACATAAAATTACATTTACTTTTCCCTGGGGTACATATTGTTGGAACGTCATGCCTTCTGAACTAAAGAATGCAGGTTCCACTTACCAATAGGCTATGACTACAATCTTTCACAAACTTATGTACACATTAATGGAGGGCTACATTGATGATCTCTTAGTAAAATCCCTAACAAGAGTCAATCATCTAAAGGTGCTAGACAAACTCTTCAAAAGGATAGAAGAGTATAAGGTCCATCTCAATCCTAAGAAGTGTGTATTTGGTGTAACTTCAAGTAAACTCTTGGGATACATAGTTTCTCGTTGGGGCATTGAAGTCAACCTAGCCAAGGTAAAAGCAATCTTGGATATGCCCCCACTAAAAGGAATCAATGATCTCAGAACATTACAGGGCATATTGTAGTCCATCAGATGTTTCAGTGCACAATTGGTCAATAAATTTCAACCATTTCAATACCTGTTATGCAAGGGAATCCCCTTTGTTTGGATAGACAAATGTCAAGCTACTTTTCAAAAAATCAAAGACTATCTTTAGACATCGCTAGTCCTCATGATGCCTATTGATGGGAAACCTTTGATATTGTATATTTTTTCAACCACTTCTACACTGGGGGCATTACTCGCACAAAACGACCATGAGGAAAAGGAAAGAGAAATATACTACATCAGTCGCACTTTGGTTGGGTATGAGCTCAACTATACACCCATTGAATGTGCATGCCTCATAGTAGTTTTTTCCACTTATAAATTAAGACATTTTATGTTGAATCATAAAACAAAATTAGTGGCTAAAATAGATCCATTGAAGTACCTTCTCAGTTGAGCAGCGTTAACAGAACGCTTGGAAAAATGGGTCATGATATTGAGTGAGTATGACATACAATACGTAGAATGCAAAGCAATAAAAGGACAGGTCATAGCAGATCAACTCGCTAATGCACCTACAAAAGATGATCACTTGTTGGTAGCTAACTTTCTAGATGAATTTTTCTTTCATGTAGGACTGAGATTACCTTGGAAACTTTATTTTGATGGATCCCATACAGGTCATGGTTTTGAGGAAGGCATATTATTCATCACACTGCAAGGTGAATCTATTCCTAAATCATTTCACATCGCCTTTCCATGCACTAATAATGCAGCTGAATATGAAGCATTGTTGACAAGACTTCGAATGGCGGTTCAATAGAAAATCAAAGAACTAGTTTTTGGCTATTCTTAGTTAGTTATCAACCAAGTCAATGATAACTACAACACCAAGGATGAGAATTTGATGCCTTATAAATGCATGGTGGATAGTTTCCTATCATACTTCCATATGATCACTTTTGAGCAAATTCCTCAAGCATAGAACAAAGCAATTGATGTTATGGCCACAATTGGATCTCTCTTGGAAATACCTAATAATGTGCTACAATTTGAGTTCTTAGTAGAATAGTTGTTGGTTCCTGCCTATGACATTCCTAAGTCCAAAATGGTTTGCGAGCTCATTGGTCCCAATTCCCCATGGTATCAGGACATATACAATTACTTACACTCCCAAATTTTACCTCCATACCTTTCCAGTAACCAACGCAAGTCCTTTATTCGCAAAGCCACCCACTATACCATCATTAGTGACATCCTATATAGAAACAACTTTGACAATACCCTCCTTCAGTGTCTTGACACAAATGAAGCACAAACAACCTTATGCGAGGTACACGAGGGTATATGTGGATCTCATTCGAGTGGCCCAACCTTAGCCAAGAAAATCATGAGACTTGGATACTACTAGCCAACCATGGAGAACGATGCTTTTCAATTCATGAGAAAGTGTCATCAATGTCAAGTACACAGTGACCTTATTCATGAGCCCACACAAGAGTTGTGACCAATCACTTCTCCTTGGTCCTTTGCACAATGGGGACTTGACCTCATGGGTATAATTCACCCCACCTCATCTAACAACCATAAAGTCATCATTACTGTAACTGAATATTTCATGAAATGGATCGAGGCCATCCCTCTCACCTACATAACCAGTAAACAAATTTCCAAATTTATCCTTAACTACATCATATGCTGGTATGGTATCCCCCAATCCATTATCATAGACAATGGCCATCCTTTTAAAAATCAGGATGCCCATGAGCTTTGTGAGTGATTCCATATTCAATATCATTTCTCCATGCTATATTATCTACAAGGTAATGGTCAAGCTAAGGCATCCAACAAGACAATAATCAAAATTCTTAAGAAGACTGTCAATGACACTGGCTATGACTGGCATCTCTAACTTAACCCAACCCTATGGGCTTACTGTACCAGCATTCGTATGCCTACAGGTGCCACTCCATTTGCCTTGGTCTTCGGAGCCAGAGCTATCTTGCCCATTAAGGTCGAAGTTCCCTCCTTAAGGGTCTCCATGAAGGGATTGATTGATGATGAGGAATACCGATAGTCCTGACTGCATGAGCTGGAATTATTAGAAGAACGTAGAAAAAATGCCTTGGCTCACTTACAGGCATATCAGAATCACCTTTGCCAAAGTTACAATAAAAGAGTTATGGTTAGAAGATTTGACATTGGCGAATTAGTCTTGATGCAAAATTTGAAAAATCAAGATGACCATGAGAAACCTAGCAAGTTTGAGCCTAATTGGCTGGGCCCATATGTCATCACTGCATCCTTTGGTTCTGGTGCTTATCACTTATCCACTCCAGAAGGTGAAAAATTAACAAAACCCATCAATAGTTTGCACCTTTGCAATTTCTATACATAGATTTAAAGAGCTTGGCCAAGACCTTAAAAATACAAAAAAAAAATATTGAAAAATCAAAAAAATTGTTACCTTGATGAAAACTTGGCAAATAGACATCTTGGTAACATCAAAAAAATCTGAAAATATCAAAAATAGTAAAGAGAAATAATTCGTCCAATAGTGAAAATCACTTCGGTGGCACTTTGGATAAGTACCATGGTGAAAACCTGGCAAACAAACATCATGCATAGAAAATATTTTCTTTTCTATCTACTCTCACTCCATCTACCTTTGTCCATAATAAATGCTCATTCTGCTAACACCCTCACAACATTCGTCATAAAATCCTGTTATTTCTTTCATGGCTGACAATGTTTGACATCATGTCTTGCACATCTGCTGCCCTTTCATCCTGAGCATGTTCATTCCCATCTCATTCATCTTGGTTAGTCCTAGACCTGACTAGGGGCAACACCCTTATCACCTAACTATAGTGGGTCTTGCACATGGTCCCGTATATCAAAAAATGTCTTAAAAATTTCATAAAAATTAAAAATTCTTGAAAAAATCCATAAAAATCACAAAATGTCCTGAAAAAAAGTTCAAAAAAATCATAAAACTTCAAAATCCCAAAAAAATCAAAACATGTCAAAACCTAAAAAAATTCAGATAACTTTCAAAACATCCCAAAAAAAGAGTCACAACCAGTCAAATTCAAGTCATAGTTAGAATGGTCAAACAACACGGTCTTTGCGCATTTGCTACATAGGCAAGGTCATCATTTGATGTACCCCTAAGACCACCTCAGTCGGTCTTTTAGGTCTTTAATGTCAGTCAGTCATTTAATTCCAATAAAATATGTCATCCTTGATCATGGCATTAGTCGAACTATAAGGTCTATGCACATTTGCTATGTAGGAAAGGCCATCATCGATGTGTCCCCAAGGACCCCTTGGTCCAGTCCCTTAGGGTTTGTCAAGTCAATTCAAAACATATAGGTTTGTCTCTAATAAACGGTTATGTCAGTCCAGTCTCTGTCGAACTATGTGGTCTCTAAGTGTATGGCGTGGGCAAGGCCATCATCAATGTGTCCCCGAGACCTCCTAGGTCTTGTCCCTTAGGGTATGTCGAGTCGGTATTCATCTCACCGCAACATTCTAAAATCAAACAAGTCCTTAACAATTCAACTAAATTGACACTTCAAATGTGACACGTGGTCAATTGGGTCATCTAGTCAAACTTGGTCATAGTCTCATAACAACGTCAAATTCTCAATTTGTGGTCATCCTTCAGATAAGTCTTTATGAGGAATGACCCTTATCATTTATCTTTGCTTCAGGATATGTCTTTCCTGAGCATTGACACTATCAACTGGAATTTTTGGAGCATCCTATCAATATTGGGGATCGATGCTCTCGATGTCCATTCTATTTAGGATGTGTCCTTAAATTTGACTCCTTAACATTTCTCACAAATTAGCCTACCTGACACATAACTAGACTTCATCAAAACCAACATCTTGGCATTTATAATCTTAACACTCTTGGAAAATAATTTGACAAACACTATCTCTAAATATAGTCACATCTGTCATTTTATTTTTCGTCATGATACTAGCCACCTCAAGGATGTCCTGAACATGATTTAGAGGTGCAACGATGTTTCATGACTTGTCTTTCTTTTTGATGACTGTTTATGGTTGATTGTGACAAAAATCTTAGGGAAATTAGGCTCCTGGTATGGGTCATGGTCATCCTTGTCTGCGACTATTTTCTTTACACAATGGCATGACCTTGCACACCATTGATTTATGTCATATCATGTTGTTTGTTGGCCATTGCAACAATCTGCCTAATGATGATTAATGCAACATCTATTTGTACTTTGGCAAAATATTGAAGGGTTTCTTTCTCTGCACTAACATCCATCTCCTTTCGTCTAACAATCCTTCTTCTTCCATCCTCTAATAATGTCCTGTGACACACAAAATTACAACTGCATTACCATGTAGGCATTTGCATTAGTGCATAGACTATCCATCCCACATTTGCATATATCCATTTACATGTCATTTGCATGCATCCATTTACTCATCATTTGCATTTAACATAACATATAGGCACATTTACATTTAATACATCATAACATAATGCATCATAACATTTGCATTAACATATTCCCATAATCACATCATCCATAATCATAACACATTGCATGCATAATCATATTATCATTAATACCATCACATCTTATAATCATAGGCATAGTATCAATACATGACATCCACAACACCATAAAAGTAAATGCCTACATCATCATATAGCATCAGGACATCTATCATAAAGCATACATCACATAATATACAATGCATCATCATCAGAATCATAGCATAGGCCACATCACATAAACATTATAAATCATCATGCATAACCACATAACACAACATATAATCGTCATATATATATATATATATATATATATATATATATATATATATATATATATATATATATATATATATATATATATATATATCTCAAAAAGGTGTCACAGTCACAATGTCATAATCTATCTCCCAAAATAGAGCTCATAGGCTCGATGGATACAAAATACAAGTGTCAACATAAAGGAGTCACCATAGGACTATCCCGTACTACCATGATTTTCAGAACTCATGTCGCTAATCTCACCCTGACTAGATCTGCTAGGAGATTGTTTGTTGTGGGACCAACTACTACTCAGTGCCATTGATGCATTAGATGCCATATGCTTAGTTGGGACCGCCTCCTCATATAGGTCTCGGTAATACTACTCTCTCCTTCGTGCTTTGATAAGTGCTTGTGTAGAGTCGGTGACATACCTCATGCATGTGGTCATGAAGTCAATGACCCTCTTATATGCCTCTTGTGCCTAGATCCTTGCCCTATCTCTCTCTGACTACAGGGTATCTCTCTCTACCTATAGGTTGTCTCTCTCCACCCTTAGAGCCTACAACTTAGCCTCAAATGCATGTACTCTAGCCTGTAGACTAGTCAGCTCCTAATCCCAATACCCTATACCCACTTTGATTAGTACATCCTCAAATCCCTCCTCACCATGCAGAATCCTCTCGCGTAGGATTCTCTCCTCCTCACCCATCTCCTCCTCCTCAGACTGCTCATCATGCCCTGCTATCCCCACATCTATAGCGGGTGCACCCGCTAACACATCAAGCTGCTCTACATCGGGTTGCTCTCCCTCTACCTCTGCAGCTGCCATGACCTCCTCCTGATGACCCTCTTCCAATCGAACCTCCTCCTGTTGACCCTCCTCTCTCTCTCCTCCTCCCCCTCCTCTCAGATAGGAGAAAGTGGTTTGCTTCGCCTCCTCTGGAGTTTTTGTTGATGTCTCCTCCCACCATCCCCTCCTCTCTTGCCCCTGCCACCATCACTACCATCTCCTTTGTCTCCCCTATCATCACCTTGACCACCTCCTCTCCTACCATCATCTCTCTCCCTCCTACCACCCCTCCTGCCTCGAAGACCCCATCCTCATCTCACCACTGGCGCTGACTGACCCAAATCTGTCAATGGCATAGGCCTATGTATATGCCACCAAGCATCATACACAGTTATAATTGTTGCATCTATTGGACCTCCTCTCCACCCCTAGGGTAAGGCCTACAACCCTTCTATCTGCTACTTCATTGTCGCTACTACAATCATGGGCCCCATGGCATCACCTCCTTCGATGACCAGGTGAACACTACTAATCCCCATGGCTCCCTCTACTGCTCACCGAACTATTGGAGAACTTTGTCCAGAAAATACCTCTCAATAATATCCATTGAATGAGAAGTTTTCCCAATTAGATATCTCTCCTGTCGACACCATGGTAGATGTTCACCCTCATTTGGCCACTATGCACAATCCATCCACGCCCTCCATATAAAGCTGACTAGAGTATCTAGCCCATGTCACCAGTAACCAATATAGTTGACATGTGTGTGTAACTGCTCCTCTATACATATATACATAGGGTACAATACTCTCCAACAGTCAACAAATAGATGGATGGAACACGACAATGTGCTCCTAGGCCCAAACCATCAAAAGGGTAATGTCACAACTCACAGACTATCCCTGTTGATATACTATGTGATGCAACTAAAAATACACCATCATAAGCAAACATGGCCCCCATGCATACATTATCTTGCTAGCCATTATCCTTGCAAGCATCTCCCCCCATTTGATAGGCAATCCATGTCCTCGACTATCTGGTATCACTATCTCGGCTATCACTATGCACATAATGTAGTCAAATCGCTCATACCGCGCAACTAGTGTCTCCTATTAGATCTCATATCACTTGATCCCAAGTTGTGCCACATCATTGTATACATAATAGGTGGTCAATCCCTGATACCCCCGACTGGGATTGTACCAAACCCACTCACCTTAGATCGACAATCGAAGAATCCTATAGACATCCTCCAAGGTGATCGTAGCCTCTCCTGTAGGTAGATGAAATGACATGTCTTTGAATGCCACTACTCAGCCAGTGTAGTCAACATCCCTCTTTTTTCCCTGATGATGAGCTTGAATGTATCATAAAATAGACCAAGGCTCCATAACCTATGCTTTTCAATACTGGTCAATTGGTCCCACAACTAATATGTCTCTGGTAGTTGTGACTCTCGTGTAGAGATAAGATCTATATGAACCTATGGCCAACATGACAAACACTAAGTCAATTAAACAAGCCTATCTCAACCTATTTTGTGCATGTTATGACAGCTAATTAATCCTAACCTAGGGAAACTTTGTTAATAGTCAATTGTGTCACACAACTTTCAGTTGTGTCGCTCTACGTCACATGCTTCGCAGATGCATTACTGAAGGGCAATTGCGTAAATTCCCCAATTCAATTATGGCATATCCCTACAATTTTGTCATTCCTAGGCAATTGTGACTAAGCCCTAAGTGGTTGTGCACAACCACAGTCATTTGCATCGCACATACGCGGATGTGGTTCAACATCTTGTGGATGTGTCTAACCTTGGAAAATGCATCACAAAATCTAAAAACCCTAACCTACACTATGCGTGTTCAAACTAGTTGCATCACATCGCAAGAAATTGCATCGAACGTGATAGCACTTGCGGCTATCCCCGAGCGATGCAATTGATTGTTAAATTCCTACCCTACCTAGAAATGCGTGAAATGAAAATTTGACAAAGTGAGTTTTTCGCTACTCACCGAATCTCTTGCACCCTCTGGTCGTCTGCATGTCCACACTCTATATGCCTTTTGCTCGTGATGAGGAACATGTTTGATCTCCACTCAGAGCTCCTAATCTTCAAACTTGAAATGTGCAAAATGAGCCTTTGACTTGCCCAATTTCTATTTATACCCCCTTCAAAATTAGGGTTTGACCTATGGTTTATAACTGGACGCACCCTGTGGCATGTTTGATCACACTTTTGACTGCCCTAAATTTGTTAAAATTCGATACCAACTTCACCACTGCGTTTCTGGCTATCAAATTGACTTATCGAGACACTTTCCTAATTTTTCTAACACCTTGCCAAAATTCACAAATTCTCTCAAGGGGGCATGGATCGTCCACACCTATGCTAGGGCATATTCTTGATTGAATTTTCTTTGTCACAATGTGATAAACTGCATCATGGCAAAGAGGGGAAAAATGTAGACACATTAAAATACCCTAGGCCAGTGAGCTTTATTTTTCTATGTTTTATCAAATTTCATCTCAACATAATTAAAATATTTAATTATGCCCTATAGTGCAAATTCAACTATTAATTAAACAATTATTAATTATTTAATTAATTCACATCTTTTATTCCTTTTGATTGTTTAAATAAATAAATTACATTTATTTATTTTAATACATCACTAACTTCCCATGTCTCTCTACAATTAAATATATTTCTCAATTTATTTAATTATTATTCACATTTTACTTTCCTCTATAATTAAATAATCCCCATTAATTATTTAGTTGTTCTTTTGTCTTTTCCTCCAAATTTAAATAAAATTATTTATTTAAATTCCCATTCCCACTTTCCCACCAAGTAAATAATTGACAATCATTATTTACTGTTCTGGTCCCACCACCTTTGAATTAAATTTATTTTTAATTCAAAAGGTCAACTTTGCCTCATAAATCAAATAATTTTAAATTCTTATTTGATTTTCTAGCAATATCTTTTTTGTGCCCAATATCCTCTTGTCACATGCATTCATATCTATTGATTTAATTCTACTAAAAATAAAATCATAGCCCTCCATTTCAAATTTTACCCTAATGTTGCTCTAACCCTAATTGCTAGTTGTCACATTCAAACTCAGCCTTTCATCTTAGGGCATTTCTCAACTAACAATCCTGGCCATTCATCCAAAATTGACTTTTCTATAAAAAATAAATGTCCTCATTTTTCATACTTCATGCTTGCAAATGTCTGAGTACACTTGCAATTGTTGTTCAATATTTTGCTAAGGTCTTTGTCATAGGTCATAGTTGCTCACAAAAATCTGAGGGAAAACACTATTTATAGTAAAATGGAGAGGGGAAATGAAGGTGATTCATGGAGTGCATTAGGGTTTTTGGTGAGATTTTTCATTTGTTCATACTTTTATGTTCCATTGTGCTTCATTGTTAGCTAGGGTTTAGTTTGTTTATGCTTTATATTGCTAACCTGAATTTTTTCGTAGTTACAATAACCATCTCTTGTGCTCCACTTGAAATTCCTCTAGGCACCACATATTTCCCTTCACATTTGAACTTTAACTCCATGGATTGATAGCTCTATGAAAAATCACCAAGGAGTACAAATATTGTAGACCCAAAACCATGTTGATCTCTCATAAACCCACAACATAGAAATCATCATATACATTATAGTTTTCCATGGTTATGTTGAGATATCAAGTTATTTTAATGTATATAATGGTGAGTCCATTAGCAATAATTTCATTGAATCCTTAAAGATCATCAAATTCTTTTCCTCTCTTAACTACCAAGCCTTTATCAATGAAATTGTCAGTAGCCCTGCTATCAATGATAATCATGATCTATTGCTTAGACAACACTCCTTGAACTTTGAAAGGATAGTATTTTGATCTTTATCCTCCATATTTTAAAGTTCATACTCATCTATAACTAGTTGTGGCTTGGTTTATTTGGGATATGAATCATCATTAGATATTACCTCAATGTAATAGACATGGCATATACCAATGTATCTAAGATCCAATTGCCATGGCTCCCTATATGAAAAGTATAGATTCTTTCTTTCAAGTTAATTTTGTTGTAGTCATTTATCTTCTTTTTTGTAAATGGTGGAGGTGTGAATAAGATCCCCCTTTGTGAAAATTTCAAAGTTATGTTGCACAAAGGTGGGTGCCCTGGATTGAGATTGAACTTGAGTATATATGACTTGAGTGTTAAATTTATTTTCATTTCTTTTAGATAAGTGGGTGAAAAAACCTAAATAATACCTTTGAGGGATTCCAACAACCCTTCAACAAATAGAAAAGTGATTATTTTTGAGAAATGTTAGGTACCGTCACTACAACCCACTAAAATTTAGTAAAATAAGACTCCACTAAGTGTTGTCAAATAATTGCAAGTTATTTTAAATTCTCATCCTCATCCTTTTGATAAAAATGGTCTAGAATCCTTTGAATAAAATCATCAAATATTTTCAAAACACTATATAATTGTGTGACCAAACCATGGTTCCACCAATAATAAGCAATACCTTATAAGAGTAATGTTAGAATGGTATATTCCTTCTCCATAGGATTGAGAGTAAAATATTTTTTTAATTTTTACAACCAATCCATACCTAATATTTTATTATTACCATAAAAGGTGGGAGCATTCAAATTTTGCAGCCTACTATATATGAAAGTCTTCAAGAAATTTTTATTTCTCTATCTATTTTTGTTAAAAACATAGGTTTTGATAGCATTATCACAATTTTAGCCATATATTTTCTATTTATAGATGTACTACATTCTCTTATAGATTCTCTAGTAGGCCCTAGGGTTTTCAAGTCTTTTATATAACAAGGAATACTTTACCAATAAATCTACCACTCTCTCTTGACCTTGATACTAAATGCTCATGTCCTCATGGGGAGAGTTGCCTCTTCTTCATTCTGTTCTATCATTTCTTTCGCTTTATCTAGAAATTGTGCTTGCAACTTATTTTTCTCCCTTCTTTGATATCTAAACTTTCTTTCATTGGAAAGCATGAGAAATTTAATTTTACCTTATAGGTTGGCAAAACCAATGCTTTGATACCACTTTAATGAAACCTAACTAAAATGTTCGTATAAATCACTTAGATCTATAATAATGCAATGAAAATAAACCAAAATATTCATACAAAATACTTAGATCCAAAATGGCCACATGAAATAAATATATCTTCATATATAAGCTAACTAGAATAAATAATTTTATTTAAATAGTTCATTCAATAATTACAAGATTTGTTGGTTCAATTGTTTATTGATAATAAATATTAAAAGAATCATAAATATGTATTAAAAAATATTCAAAATGTTAAATTCCCAAACATTGAAAACTACTAACCTTGAAGTGTAGATGCAACCTCCATGCAAAGTTACCCTCAAGAATCTAAAGGAGTTACATTCTTCTAATTCCAAGAAAGAAATGTGGTTTTATCTAATGATCTCTAAAACCTTAGGGTTTTTCATCCTCAAATCCAATAGGTGAACACAAATATTCAGCTATGCAATTTTTTATTTGTTGAGATGATGTCCAAAGATGATCCAAACTAATGAAGTTTCCTATCTTATATAGAGGTTGAAGGTCTAACATGGGCCCAAATTTTCTTATCATTTTATCACATCCATATTTGGGACCATTAATGGTATTCCTAGTTAGTCATGGTGATGGTCAAGTCCTTTGTTTGAATAATTGGTTTTTAAGATAACACATACCAAAAGGTGAGGGTTCAAAGAAACACTTGCTAGAAGGATACAATGGTTAGAGGGAGTGGAGATTAGGGTTTGGCAATGCTAATTGTATGGGGAAGTGAAATTTTTTGGGTCTACAAACAATTAGGAAGTAGGAGGCTATTGGCAACATAAGGGCAGACAACTGAGAGGGGGGGTGAATTAGTTGTTTGAGAAATTTAAAACTTATTAACTTTATCAAGGTTATTCTTAGATCTGATTATTAACCATGAAAGCATAAATCATCAACACATCATAAACACACACAACACCAAGATTTTTTATGTGGAAACCCTATTAGGGGAAAAAACACGGTGTAGGTCAACCCACAAGATTATACCCTGTTAAAAGTATAAAGAAATATGAGTGGGGAATGCACATGAATTCAAGCGCACTGCCTAGAGCTCACTACTCAATTACAACAAGGATTACTATCCAAAGGAAGACACACTGTCTTACAAAAAGATTTAGATTACATCCACAGAGATTTGAACTAATAAAATAGCATTTTCTAATGCCTAATCACAGTTTTGGTTAAGCACATAAACACTTCTTCACTTTTCTTCACTCTTCTTCACTCTTCTTCACACTTTTATTTGCCTTCAAATGATTTAGAACATTATTTTTGCACACACACACTCAACATACTTCAAATGAAATAAATAGTCGCTTATATATCCGCAACAAGAAATTACATCACTACATGTCAACTTTAATGAAAATAATAAAATGATAATAAATTGTCGGCCCAAAATAATAACAATTATTAATGTGAATCAACCAAGGTTGGAAACAACTTAGTGAAGACCCAAACTAATATCTTCGAACATGAACCACCTTCAAAAATTAATCCTCGAAGATCCACAACATGCTACGAACACCTTGTCGACCAAGAACATGAAAAACATGAACATGCAAGAGAAAATCTTGGATTATGAGAAAAATGATCAATGTAGATGTGCAACACAGATAGAGCATGATCTAGAAACATCCACAAACATCATGAATCACCAAAGAAGCATCCGTAACAACTGAATTGACTGAAGTCACATCATTTTCATTCAGGAACACAAACTAAAGTAACAAAAAGATTATCAGAATACAAATCTTCATAACTCAATCAAATCTTCACGTAGATCTCTGAAACTCAACGTGGATAGAATAGATATACTCGAAAAGAAACCATTTAGTCCACAACCTTTGATAATCAACATACTGAACTCACTGACATAGTGAACTTCACTTCACTACTGACAACTTGCAACTCATTTCATTACAATTTTCTTAATATCATTGACATGTACAACTTCTAATGCATTAATGCTAATAGTTTTGACATCAATGACAACCACATATCAACAACACAACCACAACATCCAACAATCTCGCCCTTTGGCATTGATGGCAACACATGATATGAAAAACACCATCAACACAACTATCTCTAACACACACTCCCCCTTAGGTTCTGACTCTTTTCTCCTCAACTCTTCCACATGAATTTTCTCCTCACAAGGTTCTTCTCCCCAAATTTTTTTTTACATTGCTCTACTCCCCCTTTGAAATCAATGACAAAGATCTCTAAGTTGTGAACCACATATTTAAACATCTGAATCATCTGACTACTCCCCCTGAGTAGCAACCACCACAACATCAATCCAGATCAAGATATGACTATGAAAATCATGGGCTAATGCAATGCAATTCATCTTAGTTCTAATTAGGAGGGGTAATCACCCCTAACTTCCCTCTGAGATACTCAAAAGTATCCTTAGGAAACAACTTTGTAAAGATATCTACAATTTGTTCCTTAGTAGGCACATACTCTAATCTGACTTCCTTTTCACTCACCTTCTCTATCAAGAAGTGAAACTTGATAGATATATGCTTGGTCTTTGAATGCAACACCAAATTCTTAGAAATGTTAATAGCACTTGAATTATCGCATAATATATCAATAGGCTCATTATACACAACTTTGATATCCTTCAACATCTACTTCATCCATAATACTCGAGTACAATTGTTAGCAACAACAATGTATTCAACCTCTGCAATAGATAAAGAAATGGCATTTTGCTTTTTACTTAACGATGAGATCAACTTCTTTCCCAAGAAAAATTCACCACCACTAGTACTTTTTATGTCATTCACATCACCATCCCAATCAACATCAATAAAGGCACTCAAAGTAAGATCATCATCTTTAGGATACAACAAGCCAAAATCAACTGTTCCCTTCAAGTATCTAAAAATTCTATTCATAACAATCACATGAGATTCTTTAGGATCAGCTTGAAATCTTGCAACAATACATACAACATTCATGATATCAGGCCTAGTTTGAGTTAAATACAACAATCCACCAATCGTTGATCTGTATCTAGTCTGATTTTCCTTCAGAGAATCATCATCTGTTGTCAACTTACATCTGGTCACCATTGGTGTACCAACTGGCTTTGAATCTTCCATATTGAATTTCTTCAACAATTCTTTCACATACTTGGACTGAGATATAAAGATCCCTTTGTCTAACTGAGTAATTTGCAATCCCAAAAAAAATATTTCTCCAATCATTGACATCTCAAACTCACTCTACATCTCATTAGCAAACTTCATACACAAACTATCATCTCCTCCAAAAATGATATCATCAACAAATACTTCCACAATCAAATCTTTATCATCATTCTTGAAATACAAATTGCTATCAGTAGTACCTTCGTTAAATCCAAGTTTCAACAAATACTTATCCAAAGCATACCAAGCTCTAGGGGCTTGCTTAAGTCCATACAATGCTTTCTTCAATCGATAAACCATATCTCCCTGATTAGTCAACTGAAATCCATCTGGTTGCTCAACATACACCTCTTCTTCCAACTCACCATTTAGAAATGCTGACTTGACATCCATCTGATAAACCTTGTAGTCTTTGTAAGAAACATAAGCAAGAAACAATCTCACAGCTTCAATTCTAACAACGGGAGAAAAGGTCTCTTCAAAATCAATTCCTTCCATTTGAGAATATCCCTTACACACCAATCTTACTTTGTTTCTAACCACTTCACCTTGCTCATTTAGTTTGTTTCTAAAGACCCATTTAGTTCCAATGACATTTTTATCCTTAGGTCTAGGAACACAAATCCATGTATCATTCTTCTCAATTTGTTGTAGCTCTTCTTTCATTGCTTCAACCCAATGTTCATCTTTACATGCTTCATTCACATTAGTAGGCTCAATCTTTGAAATCAAACACTATTCTTCTACAATCTTTCTCCTAGCTTGGACACCTTTGTTCTTATCACCAATTATCTGATCTTCTAAATGATTTAATATTACATACCTCAGAGTCTTAGGACGTTCTTGAATTTCAGGATCTTTTGATCTCTCTTTTGGTCTTTCACTATTTTCTCCTTCCTCTTGATCTTCTTGATTCACCAAAATCATTTGAACTTGATTTGAAGTCTGAACTTGCTTTCCTTTGTTTGTACTATCATTTTGATAATCAAAATCATATCCACAGGTTTTGGATGCTTTAGCTATGTCTTCATCAACCTTGAAATTTGCACTTTCAACCATTTTATTCAATCTCTTGTTGTAGCACAGGTAGCCCTTATTTTTAGTAGAGTAACCCAAAAATATTCCTTCATCACTTCCAGCATCAAACTTTCCTAAATCTTCATCTTTTCTAATATAACATTTACTCCCAAATATTTTGAAACATTTAACAGTAGGCTTATGACCAGTCCATAGCTCAAAAGGGGTCTTACCAGTATCACCTTTGACTTGTACCTGGTTGAGGATGTAAATAGCAGTACTCATAGCTTCTCTCTAGTAGATATGAGGAACATTTCCTTCCAGCATCATAGTTCTTGCAGCATCTTGAGCTGTCTTGTTCTTCCTTTCCACAACTCCATTTTGCTAAGGGGTCTATGGGGCAGACAATTGTCTCTTTATTCCATGCACTTCACAAAAAGAATTAAACTCAGCGGAAGTGAATTCACCACCTCTATTGGATCTCAGACATTTAATCTTTAGACCAGTCTTTATCTCAACCATAGCCTTAAAGATCTTGAACTTCTCAAGAGCTTCAGATTTCTCCCTTAAGAAAGTAGTCCACATCATTATTGAATAATCATCAATAAGCAACATGAAATACCTATAACCTTTTAAAATTCTGACTCTAGAAGGACCACACAAATCAGTATGCACAAGCTCCAACAATTCATTTGAATTATGTTGTTTGCTTCGAAATTAAATTCTAGTTTGCTTCCCCAACTAACATTCCTTGCATATGGAATTAGTAGGCTTTACCAACCTAGGAAGATCTCTCACTGCCTTAGTAGAACTTATTTTGACAATATTATCAAAATTAACATGACACATTCTTCTATGCCAAAACCAACTTTCATCAACTTGGGCAATCAAACAACTTTTACTAGCAACATTCAAATGAAAGATATTACCTCTTGTTTTTTTTTCTTGATGCAATCACATTTCTAGAACACCCTAATATTCTACACTTTCCATCCTTGAATTGAATATTGTAACCCTCATCAACCATTTGTTCGACACTCAAAAGATTATGCTTCAAACCTTCCACATATAGGACATCATCAGTATTGTTCTTACCATCAAGAGAAATGCATCCTTTTCCATAGATCACACCAACTATGTTATCACCAAATCTCACAACACCACCATCATACTTTTCCAGGTTCACAAACTTACTTTTATCTCCTGTCATGTGATGAGAGCATCCACTATCAATTACCCATTCATCTTTCTCTTCAACTCAAGCAGCTAGGGATTTCTCCACATTTTTACAACTAGCAGATTCAGTAGACACAAGATTATTCTCCTTGATAGCAATAACTACCCATTCATCCTCACTTCCATTTCCTTTATCAAATTCATCATTTGTCACTCCTTCATCAGCAACATAATAACACTTCTTTTGAAATTTAGGCTTGTTATGTCTTGGTTTAGAAACTCTTTCCGAACACCTTGATGCAAAATGACCTATCTTATTGTAGGAAAAACATTTAATAGACAACTTTCCTTTATACTTACCTTGACCTTTGGATTCTCTTTTCACAATCAATGCTTCAAGCTCATCCAGTTCTCTTTCTTCTTCTTCTTCAAGCTATCTCATTTCTTCTTCATACTTGAATGTCTTTCTAGAAGAACTCTCTTCTGAATCATATCTTTGTTTATCTCTTCCAAATGTAGTAGCATTGAATGTAGATTCTATCTTAGGAAGGGCATCACCAAATTCACTCAACTCAAAAGCAATAAGCTTACCAATCAACATATCTTGAGTAACATTTGTCACAGCTTGGAGCTCTTCAATAACTATAGCTTTGACTTTGTAAGCAGCAGGCAAAGATCTAAGCACTTTAGCAACAATCTCTAATTCTTCCAATTGTCCACCAACACATCTGATTCCACACATAAGTTCATTCACTCTTTGTATGAAAGTAGTAATATTTTCATCATCACCCATTCTCAACATTTCATATTTCACTTTCAAACTCTGCAACTTAGCAATCTTCACATTAGCATCACCTTCATACAAAGTTCCCAACTTTTTCTAGATCTCATAAGCAATCTTCAGATCCATAACATTATTCATCTTAGTATCAGTCAAAGTACTCAACAATGCTTCCTTAGCCTTGATATTGTACTCAACATCTCTAATCTCAACAACAGTAGTAGGACCATTCTAAGGTATAACATACCTATTACTTGTAATGCTGCAGTAGGGTTCACCAATGCATCTCATATGGCATTCCATTCGAGTCTTCCACAAGGAATAATTTATTCCATCAAATCTCAAACTACCCTTCTTGTATGTCGCCATCCCGGATCACCTCAAGCTATTAAACCTCTTCCAAGGAACCTGCTCTGATACCAATTATTGGCAACACAAGGGCAAACAACTGAGAGGGGGGTGAATTAGTTGTTTCAGAAATTTAAAACTTATTAACTTTATCAAGCTTATTCTAATATCTAATTATTAACCATGAAAGCATAAATCATCAACACATAAAAAACACACACAACACCAAGATTCTTTACGTGGAAAACCTGTTAGGGGAAAAACCATGGTGGAGGTCAGTCCATAAGATTATACCCTGTTAAAAGTATAAAGAAATATGAGTGGGGAATGCACATGCATTCAACACACCACCTAGAGCTCACTGCTCAATTACAACAAGGCTTACTGCCCAAAGGAAGACACACTATCTTAAGAAAGATTCAAATTACATCCGTAGGGATTTGAACTAATAAAATAGCATCTGCTAATGCCTAATCATAGTTCCAGTTAAGTAGATGAACACTTCTTCACTTTTCTTCCCTCTTCTTCACTCTTCTTCACACTCTGCTCTGCCTTCAAATTATTTAGAACATTATTCGCAAACACACACACTCAACATACTTCAAATGAAATAAACAGTCGCTTATATATCCGCAACAAGAAATTACATTGCTACATGTCGACTTTAATGAAAATAATAAAATGATAACAGTTGGCCCAAAACAATAACAATTATTAATGCAAATCAACCAAGGTTAGCGACAACTTAGTGAAGACCCAAAATAACATCTTCGAACATGAGCCACCTTTAAAAATTAATCCTTGAAGATCCACAACACGTTACAAACACCTTGTCGACCAAGAACATGAAAAACATGAATATGCAAGAGAAAATCTTAGATTACAAGCACAACAATCAATGCAAACGTGCAACAAAGATAGAGCATGATCTAGAAACATCCACAAACATCATGAATCACCAAAGAAGAATCCAGAATAATTGAACTGACTGAAATTCCATCATCTTCATTCAGGAACACAAACTAAAGTAACAGAAAGACTGTCAAAATACAAATCTTCATAACTCGATCAAATCTTCACGTGGATCTCTGAAACTCAACGTGGATAAACTAGATATACTCTAAAAGAAACCCTTTATTCCACAACCTTTGATCATCAATGTATTGAACTCACTGATAGACTAAAATTCATTTCACCACTGACAACCTGCAACTCATTTCATTACAATTTTCTCAATATCCTCGACATATACAACTTCTGATGCATTAATGCTAATAGTGTTAACAACAATGACAACCACATATCAAAAACACAACCACAACATCCAATAGAGGCAAAAAGTCAAAGTTTTGGGAGGTTAACACTAATTGCACGGGGAAGTGAAAGTCCATGGGTTTGTAAATAGCTACGAAGTAGGAGACTAGGGATTAGGCTTTTGGGATATTCAAAATTAGTAGGAAAGTTGGGAATGGAAGAAATATATGATAATATGTGAATGTATAAAATCCTCCCCAAGGCTAAAAAGTGACTCAAACATCCTCATACTTAGGATAATACAAATATAATTTGCATCACTTCACCATAATCCTTAAAGAGCTTCATTACTTTTATTTTGGGGGTCTTTGTGACAATCTAGGGATTTCATGACCATAATTAATGATATGTAGATGATTTAAGAATGGCAGAGATTTATAATTTAAATTAGGAGAGATATGGTATCATGCCAATGTCATCTTAGAGATTTGATCTCTACAATGGTTTTATGGGAGAATAGAAGTAGAAGATCTATATCTCTATAAAAAGGTGTTAAGTTGTTGTAGAAAAAAATATTGAGGAAGCATTGAGAAACTCGTTCATTCCAACAAATGAGTATGTAGATTCTTGCAAATAAATAAAAATAAATATTTGTGTTTGATTATTAATTTAATAATAAAATAAAAAAGGATTAGTCATACCCCTATGCCACCCATAGAGCATGATATCTAGATGACTAAGTGGTATGCACCTCACCAAAATTAATATGATTGTGTGCCTTATTTTTTTTAGCCATGGTTGTAGCATACAATTTTTTATTGGTTTGATGTCGAGACTTTATAAATATTAATATCTACTTAGTCATAGAAACAATAAGGTTGTTTATGTGATTAAGATCCTAGTTTGATTGAGAAGGGATCTTTTCTTGATTTTATATTTTACTATAAGGTATATTGGGTTATCTCAAAATCTCTTCCTTTGATAGCTTTTTTATGGATAATGATATTTTCAATTTTGATAGTTGATATTGTTAACCTTCCTTGGGATTTAGTTTGTGACTTGTATAAAACCATATATAAACATTCAAAATAGTAGGTGTCATGTATACATTGTGCAATTACATTTATATTAGTTTATGTCTTGTAGAAGATAATACATATGTATTTATTTTGGGTTACATGTATTATATATAATAATGAATATATATTTATATATTGGTTGGAGCCTTGTATAAGACCATGATCTTATCTGTTTATATTGGGATTATCATTATGATACTTATTTATTTTTAAAACTCAATTCTTGGAAGGTAGCTTGGATAATTATATGTAATTTATATAAGCAGTTGGTTTCTTTAAGTGAAATAGATATTCTCATTCCAAGTCTAGTTGATATATCTATTGTGAGAATTGATATTAGGTATTTAGCATATATCATTTATATATACTACTTGGTTCACTTATTGGTTGTACAATTGTGAATTTTATTGGTCATATTAAAAAAATGACATATTGAGAAACTTGTAAGAATGCCTATTTAAATAAAAGCTTTTATGGTTAAGTTCTAATATGTGAAATAAAAACTCATTATCAAATGAACATATGTTTTGGAAATAGTATTGAGTATTGTTTTGATTTGCAAATTATCTTTAACTTATCTTTGCTCTTAATCCATATTGTAACCAATTTATGGATTGTGATAGAACAAGGTATATCTGGAAGTAAATGGTATTGAACTTGATTGAATTTTTGTCTTTTTTGGTCAAGTGCACTCTTGTTCTTGCACATATTTGAGAGTCTACAATTTTAAATGGAACTACACGATTGCATAGAATAATAAATGAAATATTTAACTTGTGTATTTTGTCTACATGTGGCGAGGTTGTCTATGGTGATCAAGTTGTGATCTATAGGACACAACTTCCTTCACATATTTCCAACCTTTCTTCATATAATTAAACTTTTTTCTTGAGTACCACATGAGAGATTATATGGATAGTATTTTTTGGGGACCATTATTGACACCTCTAAATAGAAAATGTGCACATGCCCCTATCTCAATAAACGCAGATAGTTAGTGTCATATATTTGTGTAGAGGTCTTATAATGCATTAAGTCTCAATCATGGGTTATTTTTTCTACCTTGGAGATGAGTTGTACACCTTGTACTTGAAATCCTTGACCAAGGTTCTATTGTATATTATTATTTGTTGAGTCACTGGCATTGGTTAAATGTTTGTTTTCTTCCTATGTGGTTCTCATTCATGACCCCATTCTTGAAGAGTAGGGCACTGCCTATTTGGTTTGGACATGAGGGAGCCCATCTAGGTTTTGTGGTTGGTGGAAAAACACTTTCATGATGCTTTCTTTTCTTGGTTCATTTTTACATTATAATTTCTCTATAATTGTTTGGTAAGATGCAAATATAATATGAGTAAAAAAAGTGCATGTGATAATATTATGTTTTAACTCGATTATTAAAAACATTACTATATCTTATGTAAAATGATCATTGAAGGGCTAACAAATGATTTTATTGTAGGTTGTATTTAAAATCTAAATTATCTACTACTTGTTCACAATGATTGACTTTCTTATAATGGATTTGATGGAAGGATTTATAACAAACACAATCTTATTGATTTTATGTATTACCATGATTATATGTGTACCATTACTTATCTTTGTATTGATGAAAACCCTTTTTGGTGGTAGTATGAATGGTTATTGTAAGGATTTGGTTATCATGTATGGGATTAAAAATGATAGAAGAATTATTTAAGTTGCTAATTGTAATTGCTTTAGTTTATGTAGTTGACTGGTTCATTAGGAATAATTTATGCTTCAATAAATTTTTATAGTGTATTCTTAATCAAGTACTATGCCATTGCATGTACCTTTCAACTAGTTGATAGATATATCTTCGGTAATAATGTAACATCTACTTTCACATGTAAACTATTAGTAAACAATTTAACGACCTATTTAGACAACTATAAAACTAGATTATACTTGGATTACAAATTTTTTTTTTTCTCATAGCTCAAGGTTCAAGTTGTGACATCTATGAGATGACCTCTAATGATGAGATAGAGTCCTATAAGTGTCTTTAAATAACATCATATGCATTATATTCAAATACTCAGTGTGTTAGTTAATAGGTAATAATCCACTTTAAAGGAGTCAACTTAAGATTAATAAAATGTAAATTCGAATAAAGATGACACAATTACATATACCATTCATTATTTTTTATCTAAATGACACAATTATACTTTTAATTCAATCTAAAATGAAAAATGATAAAAATTAAACCGGATCCAATCCACTAAAACTAAAATAATCAAAATATTATAAATTTATATAATATTAAATCAAACACTAAAATGACACATCTAAAAACAAACCTAATGAAAAATAGAATTTCATATACAATAGTATACTTCCAAAATGAAAATACCCAAGGAAGATGCTAACTAATAAGATGCCTTTGGGTAATACATTAAATGTATGGTTGCCTAGGTATATAGTAGTTAAATTAATAATCAAATGCAAAAATTATAATCGAAAAAGACAAGTCCAATTAGTAGCAACAAGTCAAAAACGATTCAAGGTCACCGAAAAATGTTACTTCATATTCCTCGTTAAACAAAAGAAAGTGGGGCGGGTGAAAATACACGCATGAAAACTAGAAGAGGCCTCTTTTTTCTAGTCCATTCGTTTAGATAATAATTTTACATTCAAAATAAATTTTATATAGAAAAATATCTATACAAGAAGTAAATTATTTAGTTTAATTGGTAAATTTGGTATTAAGTGCGTCGGACAATAATAAAAATAAATTTTCATATTAGTGTTATATGATTAATTTATATTTTATATTTATTTTGATAACAAATAATATAAATTCAAATGTCAGTTTTAATAAAATAATATTTATTTGGTTTTTATTTTCTTAAAACATTATAGATTTAAAATCTTTATCAAATTTTTAAAAAATTGATGTTATTTTATTATTTATTTTTTATAATATTATAACTTATAGATAGTTAAAATAGATTAGTGAAATTAAGATGTTTTTAACATTTTAATTATGAGATTTTGGTTGAATCTAAAGTTATAATAATATGTCTAAAATATAATACAAATCGTTGAATTTGATTAATAATTTTTTTTTTAATATCAATAATGTGTTATATATTTAAGTTTGATATATATATTGAAATATTAAAGTTGGTAATTTATGTTATTTATAAGATTTAATTATATACTTTTTAATCAATTTTATTGATCTATTTTTATGAGTAGTAGTTCATTTGAATCAATCTATCATGAGTATGGATGATCCACTTAACAATCTATTTACAATGATAATAATATCAAATCTTATGTCACTTGAAATTACAAGAAAAAATATTGACTCAAAAGCACAACTCTTAATTTTCAAAATTATAAAACTTAAAAATTAAAATGAAAATTACTAAATTGAGGGTGTATACTAATCACTTCCATAATAAAATCTATCCCTAAACTAAGCCAATAACACTTTAAAACAATTTTAATTTATCCCTAAACTAAGCCAATAACACTTTAAGACAATTTTAATTTTTAATTTTAGAAAAGTCTCTAAAAAGGTTGCATATATTAATATCCTTTTGTGACATGCATGGTCTTTAGGTAAATGCAAAGAAAATAAAATGTATCATTCAAACACTTCAAATTGAACTTCTAAACAACTTTTCCTCACATATAATGCTCAGAGGGTTGAGATGGTCTCTTCCTATGTATATCCATGGGTCCTTTTTTTGGGCCACACTTTTGATTGTCACCAACTATTGAGTCTAGATTGAGCAAAGGGTTTGTTCACCTCACCACTCTTGGGAAACAATGCTTTTGACTTGAAATTTAATAATCCGAATTAAGATTGACTTCTTTCATTCACTTGTTATGCCTACCCTTCTACATAGGGTTAAATCTTAGGGCCCTTACCTTATTAAAGTTAATTGAAGCTAGATAAAATGAGTGCTTACTTTCATTTAATGCAAGTATCTTTATGTTCAAAGATCAATTCCTCAATTCACCATTCTTGATGAAATTGATATCACCCACTCATGATTGTGGTGGTACTTTAAGTAGTAGCTATGATACACATGTTCAAATAAATGTCTAATTTATTTGTTGATTTCTTCAAATACCAATATCAAGCATTCAAATCCTTCAAGCAAGTAGCACATGGGGCCTACTCTAGTTAGTATGTTGAGGCTTCTACTCTCACATGGCTTGTAGGTACTACCATAGAAAAAATTCTATCATGTGATTTTTCAATTGACACATTAGATCTTTCTAAAAAAGAGAGACAAATATGAATGTTTAAGATCTATGGGCCTACCATTAATTCAAATGGTTAGAGCCTTGTGAACCTCCTACCTCAAAGCTTTAGCACTATTGCAATACATATTTTCAATTTGAAGATTGGATCATCTAACCTCTAACTTATATTAAGCTCCAAATGTCTTGTAGTTTGTGGGTCCCTTTAGCATAGCTAAGAGTTTGTTCACACCGCCTCTACATAGAGACCAATTACCATATTCTTCAAGTACATATTTGTCAAATTTGTTTAATGGAACTTGAAACCAAGGATTATTTTGTTTTAAAATGTTCTTATTATGAATAGGGGATGGTTCTTTTGCATCCTCATATAACTCTCCCTAAACATTCACAACTTATAAAGATTATAAATGTTTGGTTCTTTTCTTTCTACATATGTTTGATCTTTATTAAGGACTTTATTTTCACAATCCTCTAGATATAGATGGATGCTTCTTTCATTCACCTTGTTTCTACTTGAAGAAAATGACTTGATAGCAAGCTTACAAATATGACGAGACCTTGAGACATCAAAAAATTTGATTTTTTTTGTATTCTTTCTCTCCAATATTTATTTTTATTCCCTTTTAAAATTACACTTACATTTCTTTATCTTTCATTGTACTTTTACAATACCTTTATTTCTAATTTTAATATACAATGACCAAGAGAAGATGTATTAACAAAACCCAAAAGAATAATCCAAAATATTAACCCCATAAAAAAAATAATGTAAATATATTTTCATTCCCTAGGAATAACTCTTGGTATTCCCAAAGCCGGCACAGGTAGCGGAGTTGGCTTGGGCCGTGGGTTTGCTCCCCATTGGTCTCAGGTTCGACTCCGCTCCTGGGTTTACCCGGTTGGGACTGGCTTGCCGACTGTTGGGTCCCCCCGCAGGGGACTAGTCTCGCCCCCGCTCGCCCTTGGTACCCAAGATACGGGCTGCTGGGTCGCTGGGCGGGGTCGCGGGGATACCCCTGTCGTTAACAAAATAAAAAAAAACTCTTGGTATTCCCAACCAAAATTATCTACTCCCCTAAAGATTCCACCAAAAAGTGAGCCATGAGTGAGAAGAGACAACACACCTAATCTAGGTCTTTTTAAAAAGAAAAAGAAACCAAAGTCTTCTTCACCCAACAAACAGCTAATACAGAAGAAACCAGATCCCACAAGTGGTGGGCCCATACATACCCCACTCGCCCTCAATGCATGGAAACCTCACATGGACACAAAGCTCAGAGCACCGCTACCATCATCATCGCCGCCACCACCCCCCTACACACCCATGGAGTTAAATACTAAACAGTTATGTCCCCTAAATTTCTAAAAATAAAAACATTTAATACTAATCAGTTATCTGTACGCCCACAACCACTACGCACACAACTATATATATCTTTTCCGCAAGACAAGAAATTTTCCTTCCTTTTTTCTCTGTTTGCCTTACTCTTTACACATCTATGCTGCAGCAACAGCAACGAGGAACAGTAGCAATGGAAGACTGGACTACGGGATCCACGACAACCACAGAAGAAGAACAGAGAAAATGGTCAGAGCAGTTGAAACAGTTTGCAGGCATTTTGAATGCAGGCGTGACAATCATTGATGATGGAGCAGGAGCAGGAGCAGGAACAGGAGCAGGAGAAGATGGCAATGTGGCCAGAACAAATAGTAGAAACAGTCAACGTCATCATGATGATAATGCTATTTACAGTAGTGAGAATGGGCATGAAGTGGAGGGTTTGCAGGAGCAGATTAAGGGGTTCTTTAAATCTACAGGGGAGCTGCTGGAGAAATTTGGCGAGGGTGTGCGAGATGTAGCTGAACAGAGCCTCGGCGCCGAGAATACCATGCGATGCCGCCAAATGTGGGACAAAATTAGTCCCAAGTTGGAGGTTGTTGGCCAATTTTTGCCGGAGGATCGAAGTCCTTTACATGTCTGGAGCGTTGTGTTATTTGTGACTTTCATAACACTTACAGGTGCCCGATCGTTTTTGTTTTTCCTAAATTTGTAGCAAGTTTTTAGCTTTGTTTTATTTTGGCGAGAATTTTTGAGTTCAGGTGTGCAAAATGTATATACTTGCAAAGAATTTGCAGGAAGTCTCTATAAAATTCTTATTTTGGCAAGATTTTAGTGTTTAGATGGGCAATTTTTTAATTTGTCTGAAAATAATTTGCAAGAAGTGTATATAAACGTTTAATTTTGGCAATAGAGTGTAAAGATATCTGCATAAAACTCTGTATAATTTTTATAAATACAGAGTTTTAAAACTTTTAAATTATAAATTTTAAAAATTTATACAGTTCTATCCAAAAATCCTTACACACAAGATCTTTAGTGTGTTTAGGTGGGCAAAATTTATGTTTTAATTAAAATTTTGTAAGAAGTGTTTATTAATGTCTTATCTTGATAAGATTTATATACAGTCATACAGTTATAAATAATAAAAATTTAGACATTATTTTATCCAAAAATCTTTATACACAAGATCTTATAGAGCGTTTAGTTGGGCAAAATTTATTTTTTGATAGAAAATTGTAAGAAGTGTTTATCAAAATCTTATTTTGACGAGAAGTATAGTGTTGAGCCACATAGTCGTTTTAGCCTTTTCGTCTTTACCAGAAGCGTACATTTATGCGAGAATATGCAAAAAGTGCGCAGCTATGCCTTCGGAGAATTTTAATCTTTGGGTAATCAATCGTTTTTGCTCTATTTTAAGTGTATTTTTTGGAGATTTTTTTAGCTTTTTGGTGAGGCAATCGTTATCTGCCCTTTTTTCCCTTTTAATGCTTTCGGAGCGCCGTGTTTTGATGTTTTGTTTTGGATAGAGTTTCTGTGTGTTTGGTTAGCTAATATTTTTAGACTTTTTTACTTTTATAAACATTTTCATGAATTTTGTTTATGCTTTTTTCCGGGGAGCTTTTCTAGCGTTATAGATTTTGGGCTTCGAAACATTTAGAAAACAGTATCTTTATATATTTTGATTCTCACTGTTGCAAAATTATTTTTAATTTTTTTTATTTGATAGTGTCAATTTGTAAGCATTTTCACCATATGTATGTATTTATGGTTTCTATTGGCAAGAAACAATATTAAATTTATTCTTTTAGATCTGGGCTTGAAAGAATTTAAACGGAGAAACTGGAGACATTTTTATGATTTTTTAAAAATCTATGTTCTTAGCTTGCAAGAGAGTAAACTGATTTGTCAATTGTGAGGGCTTTAAGAGGTAAACTTATGAAGTTTTCATGTCGAAGACAGATTCAAATCCCAGAACAAGAAAGACAAACCAACGTGTTATATAACATCAATATTGCAATTAAAAGAAGTATCTTTTAATAAGTGTCAATTTGAATTTTGTAAACATTTTAGTTATATGCTTTTAACTTACCACTGCGGCAAGTGAAAAAAATGTTTTTGATGTTGTCATGTTCAGGCATTTTCTACATATGCAATTGTCATATTTTTTGCCCTCTCAATTTGCTAGCATTTTCTGCTTATACAGTTGTGATTTGTGCCTCTGCTGTTGTGATACACTCAGAGTTGTTTGAGCATTTAACCCAATTTTAACATTTAACATGTCTAATAAGGATTTGGAAATAAGTATCTGCTATAAAAGCCCGATGATTTACCAATTTAGTTCTTCCCATTCAACGCGAGTATATGCAATTTTTTCTGGAAGAGTATTATAATTGTTTGATATTATAAATTTACAAGAGAATTGTATTTACAGGTATGCATTTCTGAGTTATGCCTCCAAGTTTGTTCTAGTAAGATCTGCAGACATATTACTTATGTTATTGGCTTGCATACAGTTTTTTAATGTGATTATAAATGCTTAAACAGAAAAATATATTGCAGTAAAAAGGATAAAATATTCCCAAGAGAACTTGTAGTGCGATTTGTAAGAGCACTACTAAAGTATAAAGAAGTTCCAGGTCTTATATTTCATCACATTAAGTATGCAACCAGGTTATGTACATACCCATATATAATTGATATTGCCTTCAATTTCTTTCTAATTTGCATTATCGGTGTATTCATGCTTTGTATTTGCAAGGTATACAAGAGGAGGGTTTTTAAGACTAACTGGATGAGTGGTAATACAGCTTGAATAAGAAGAGGATTTGTGAGATTAATTGGATGAGTAATATATATTTGCAAGTATTTGCAGGATATTCACAAAACTAATTGGATGAGTAGTGTATATTTGCAAGTATTTGAAGCATATTCACAAAATTAATTGGATGAGATTTACTGCTGGATAAACAAAGACTAGGTTTATATTCATTGGAATTTGCAAGCAGGAAGAGAGCTCTGAGTCTGTGTATGTTTGCAGTTTTAAGAAGTGGTACGAGAGAGCCTATACCAGCTAAGGAGGTCTACACTCTTCCTATTACTGCTCAACGTATTCAACTTCCTGATGGAAGGCACATTGCGTATAGAGAAGAAGGGGTTTCAGCAAACATAGCTAGACATTCAGTCTTAGTTGTCCACTCTTTTCTTTCTTCTCGTCTAGCAGGTGATAAACATTTTAAGATAATATTAGACCAGTTTCCTACCTTTCCACAAGGCTGTAAAGTTTGTAATTGCAGCTATGTCTGTTTTGACTGTTTATATTGCTGCTGAAGGGTTGTGATGTTTTATCATTGTGTTTCTCTCATTATCAGGCAGCTTCTTTATATGCTTAGGGTTGAATCCATCAAACAAAAAGAGTTTACAGATATTATATTCTTGAGTTTTAGGGGTGTATAGGTCTTGTTATGGTCCTCTGGTTGATAATAACTAATGTGTTCTCTCTCTCTTTGCATCTTCTTGTAACTTGTATTTCTTGTATATATATATGCACGGATTTCATAATTTGGTGATTTGATCCTCACTCAACGCTGGAAATCGTGGTTAAATTATTTAAGCTAATCTCATGGCAGGTATTCCTGGCATCAAACACTCGTTGCTTGAAGAATTTGGAGTTAGACTTGTATCATATGATCTGCCTGGATTTGGTCAAAGTGATTGTCATTCAGATCGTAATTTTACATCATCTGCCATGGACATGAAATATATTGCCGACACACTTGCCTTAGGTGAAAAGTTTTGGGTGCTAGGTCATGCAGGGGGAGGTATACATGCTTGGGCTGCTCTAAGATATATACCAGAGAGACTGGCTGGTAAGGTGTTTGTATCTTAGCACCATACATCTTGCTTGTAAGTTCGTGTTTAAATTGAGAACTTTAAGGTTTTGTTCATGAATGATTCTCCCCATATTAGAATTTTTATGTGATCTGTTAAAAGGTGCTATATATCAAGTTGACTCACTTAATACTTGAACTGATGTAACGGGAGATCATGGCAAGTAAGATGAAATATTTTAGAGAATTGTTTATCTCATGGAATATTAATATCTCTATACAACCCAAGGCAGTCAACCTATTTAAGAGGTCAATGTTCAATAAGGTATAAGTTGTACAGTTTCCAAGACAGTTTGAAAAGGGTAATGTTGAGATCTTGGACTGATGTGCATGATCTATGTAATGATAGTTTGGAAAACACGAGATTGTATTTTTAATTATTAGACTTAAGCATTCTGTATTTTAAGAAGATTTTTCAGTTATTATTGCCATTCTTCAATGTGCTTCTAGTTCTGAATACGTGTATGCAAAGGCAATGACTGGTGTAAAGACATTTTTCCATTCATTAGGTCCTAATTCAGAATCTCACGAGTTTACTTAGAACTATTGCCTCCCTTAAAAATTCCTGAGACATATCTAACAAAATTCTCAATGGACGATAATGAGTATTTAAATGCCATTTCTCCCATTTAATACTTTTTAGTGTAATGGCTATGCATTGACTAGATCTGTAATCAAACTGAATGGATTGGGGAAGACAATCCATAAATTGATATTGTATGGTTTACTGATAAAACATGCAATATCTTGGTTCTGTATTTGACTTTTATAGTGATAGTGTCCTCTCAAGGTTAACTATCAAAAGTCTAGACGTAAAATTGCATATTGCTGAGTGTTCAATAATATTTCAATGTACATTATTGTTATAGGCTTCAATCTTAGGTATCTTTGATCTGCATCAAAACAAACTTTACAGGCAAAAGTCATAATACCACTGTAAGTTAGTAGTTTCAGCTAAAAGAAAAAGGCGACAGATTTCATGGAGCTCAAAGTTTAATCAAATATGGATATGTAGGGCATGGGCCATCCTTCTAGCTCATTTCGTCACAGGTCCAGAAAGGTACCTCCCACTAGTTATACAAAATTAGAAACTTCATTGTAGCTCATCCTATCATACTCCAATTCATGACATGTTGTATTGGACAGTCTCTCAGACCACTTGTCTATGGCAGATCTAGCGGTCAGCCGCCTCTTCTTGAGATCATTTTCAGGTTTATTTTCTTTCTTCATAGATTGAAAGCCTTGTTTATCAAGTATCAAGTTGAGAATGACATCCGTATTTAGCTCATTGATCCTTAGATCAAGTTCTCTTCACTCTCTTTGGCCACTGGTGTCCTTGGTATTCCAAGGTTGGTTTTCTTCTTTAGTCTATTGGCATCTCCATAAATAGACTCCTCCTTTCAGATGCTCCTTGTACGCATGCCTTAATTTATTCTCATGAAGAAGGGGTGGGGAAGGAAAGGAGAAAATTAATACCAATGTCAAAGAGGATATATACTGGCAATATACTCAGGCGAGGACACATGGTTTTCGGACACATGGTTTTCCCTCAATTTTAGTCTATCCTGGCAATATACTCAGGTCACATGGATTCCCCCTCATTGTAATCTCTTAGCACAGAGCTGGCTTGTTATGTTGAGCCTTCTTATAGATTGTCAATCACAACATCATTTGGCCTGACCATCTTTGACTTCCTTTTTTTAAAATGAACTAAAAGTTCTTCTTGGGAAGTTGAGGCTATTTTCTCATTGGTTACAAGTTGAGACAGAGCACCATGTTTGAAGTGATGAAATGATCTGTCATCTTTGCTTGTAAAAGTTTGGAACAAAAGGCAATTTTGTTTAGGTTTTATGTCGATTATAAGATTTTGATGCAGTTTTTGCTTCTTACATTGAGGCTCAATAGTGTCCCTTGCTACCCTCTCTGTTAGCCAAATCAGAGTTGTCTGACCCTTTATCTTTGGGAAGCTGTTACTTTTAGATGCTGGGCTCTTAGGGGATTTCCAGGGCCACCAGATTGATCAATTCTTTCTTTTAGCCTATACCAACTTCATGAGGTTTCAAGCTTGCAAGCCTCAGAATTTGTAATTGCAGATGACGAAAGATCTCTAAGACAATCTCACCTGGCCAATGGTCATGAGGGTGCCCTCAAAATACATTGTTATCATTTGTGATATTGAGGGTTGGCTACTTTGCACTCTAACAGTCTACACTACAGTGGCTGATACATTGTGAATTTCCTTTTTACATCTTGAGATTCCATTAGTCATGGATGTTAGGAGAGGGGTGCTGAGGGGAGAAACTCATGTCCTCCCATAAAAGTTAATTGAGCTTTCTTGACCCAA
>VDFB02271358.1:363802498-363832459 GCA_007258455.2 Sequoia sempervirens
GAGTCATGATATCGTAAGCCTCTCGAATATGAGTGTTATGACATCATCCCTTTCCTATCCATAATCATACATAAGCAATGATAATATATGAACAAATAAGCATGTAATCCAAAACAATGACTAGTCATGATCACCTTTTCTCTTAATCGTCAATGTCTAATCACATTATGATAACATTTAATATTAAAATATCAAATCAATAAAAATTCTATCTTACCAGCCTGGGTTTAGAGAGGTGTTACAGATGTGCAGGTAGTTTGGCTTTGGAAACTGGAGATGAAGGTAAAATAATAGGGATATTTAAAGGTATGTGCTAATGATGTTAAGCAGTTGATGTTGTATATTATGAATTTATGGACTATGTGAGAAGGTTAGGATAGGACTTATTATATATGTTTAAGTATAGGTTTATCATGATGTGTGTGTGTTTTCATACATGATCGTTACTAGGATGCAAGCTATGGGCATATTTGTGCTATGGAAGTGATTTGGTTATCTTTAAGATTTTCATATGATTCTAACATATTATTATCATGATGATATAATATTATGATTTTGATTATGATTATATTTATTATCACGAAGAGGTACGTACTTGTGTTCAAGTGTTGCGGTTGCAGATGGAACATGAGCTTTTGTTAGTACTTTTGTAAGTATTACGCATATTGTTATGTTATTATTATTATGCAAAGATTTATTTGGTAGTATGTTTGTTAGGATAAGTTGAAAGGGGGACATCGTACCATTGGACATATGGGGCACATACGAGAATGAGATACGATTGCTAGAGTTCCTTTCCTAGTGCTTCAGCTATTATGCACATGTGCTCTAATTTGTATATTTGAGTGAACAAGTACTAGGCTACATCTTTACCTAAATTAGCAGGTTTGAGCGTGCCTCTAATCCCAATGGTGGTTGAGGAGATAACATCTAAGCCCAAGTTATACCCTAGCTCTAGCCATTGTCCCCAATTAGGGACAATTGATTCGGTGTGTGACCACCTTTTTGGGTTGTCAAGGGACAATGCCCGATCTCTTTTACCCTATGGTTGGAGTGTTGCACGTGTGTGAATGTTTTGGTTGGGTTATGTGATTGTGTGACTTCAATGTCTAGCTTTGAGTGTGGATTCAGTTTTAATGGTGCTAAGTCCTTTAGTAAGTCAGGTTAGTCACTATTGTGATCATTCTCATTATTTATGTTTTGATGTGAATGTTTCCTTTTAGTAAGAAGTTATTTTGTGGTTTATGCTTGGTCTTTGATTATGACCTATTTAAGTGAAGTTAGCTTCTAGGTTGGCTATGTTGTTGGTAAATGTAGTTTTCATGTGGGTGTTAAAGTGTGATTTAATGCTATTATATATATGTATAAATATTGCTATGGTTATTCTTTGGTGTGAGTGAATATTAGTTATTAATATTATTATGATTATATTTGTATTAATGTTTTATGAAAATAAGGTTATAAATATTAACATATTCTAATGTTATTTATTAAATATTAATATGTTTATTAGTAAATATTTAAATATTAATATGTAAGCATATGTTATATTTGTGTTTTGATTTACTATTTTGGTGGAGTGGCTACTTTTAAGGAGGTCCTTTTATCTTTTTTTTAGGCTACTTGAGGAATCGGGTGTGACCCCTATAAAGCTGCAGTGCACAATAAACTTTTAGCATTGTGTGTGTAGCGACAAGCCCTCGGTACCACTTGGAATGTGAGGGGAGACTAGAACTAGAAGTGACTAGCTTAGAACCCATAAGCGGAATACTTAGCAATGAGAGCTAGGGCCCAGCCCTTTTAAGGAGGTCCTTTTATCTTTTATAATGTTTTGAATTTATTTGGTGGGAAACCCTAAACAAATGAGTTAATTATGTGAGTTATTTGATTATTTGTTTTATTCTAATTATTTCATTAGCGGGATGAGGATAGGTGATTTCATTTGATATTTTAATATTTTATTTTATGAGAGGATTTTATTTCCTTGTTTTATTTTGGAAAAGAAGAGTCTTTTGGGGAAAAAGAAAGAAAGTGACTTTCTTTTTTTTTTAATTTAATTAGTTTTATTTATAGAAAAAAAAATTGGGAATTGGATTTTCACGCTTTTTTGTTCTGGAGTTCATGTTTGATTTTCATTCTTCTTCTTTTTTGAGTTCTTTCCATGCTTGTGAAGAGCAAGGAGCAATGAAAAAGATTTCTTGGAGAGTTGTTGCAATTTGGGGGGGTTTTGAAAGTTGAAATAATTATGATGAATTTTGATGTTTTGGTGAGATTTTGAGCGATTTGAGATGGGATTTGAAAAGGGTGATTTGGAATTTTGTTTGGGAATTCATGAGAATTTATTGTTGTTGGTGAATGGAAATTTTGGCTCTAGATCGTGGTTTTTGATTAGTGATTTGAATTTGGAGGATCTTTTGGGGTTTCAACTTCTTTTTCATCATTGTTCTTGTAACGCCCTGTCACACAAACCCCAAAAACATATGTTGAAAACCTCCTCAAATTTTAAACCAGAAATCCCCAAAATCCCCAAAAGCTATTCCATAGCCAATTTCTTTCCGTGAAGAAACTTCCTGCCATTCACGCATGCCAATATTCTCTCCGAGAATATTTTAAAACAATAATTTTATTAAATTCCCACTCACTCCCGTAAATCCTCTAATATAAATTAACTAACTAATTTTAATTATTTTTCTTTTAATAATAATAAAGCATTATAAGCTATTTAATTAATTTAAAAATTCAAAAAATCAATACCACTACCTTAAGCAAATTTAAATTAATTTGGATGTTCTTGGTAGTGGTATTGATTTTTTAATTTTTAAATTAATTAAATAGCTTATAATGCTTTATTATTATTAAAAGAAAAATAATTAAAATTAGTTAGTTAATTTATATTAGAGGATTTACAGGAGTGAGTGGGAATTTAATAAAATTCTTGTTTTAAAATATTCTCAGAGAGAATATTGGCATGCGTGAATGGCAGGAAGTTTCTTCACGGAAAGAAATTGGCTATAGAATAGCTTTTGGGGATTTTGGGAGTTTCTGGTTTAAAATTTGAGGAGGTTTTCAGCATATGTTTTTGGGGTTTGCGCGACGGGGCATTACAACTTGGTATCAAAGCCAGGTTTGCAAACAGGTACTCTGGGTAGCTTGAGTCCGTTAGGCAACCTTTGTGTTAACTCTTGATCTCTTATAACCCCAATTGTTGTGCAGGATCATGCCTCGAGGTGGAAGTCGTGGCCGAGGAAGAGGTCAGGGTGGTGGCCATGGAGCCAACCCCCAAAGTCCATCACCATCGAGTTCCCACAATTCAGAGCGTGAGGAACTATAGAGTTCCCAAAGCAATCCAACAGGTGGTGGTTTGTACCCAGAGTAGCCAGGCACGGAGAAAGTGCAAGTAGGCCAACCGCTAGAAGAAATCTCTGACGATGAAACCCTGGCACACACTCTAGTCTGAATCAAGATAGAAGAAAGCAGAAAAACCACTGAATCTAAACTTGTTACTAGGACCAAGAAGCCATCAACAGTTCGAGACTGGTTGTTGGGGTGTGGACCCCATGCCCCCAAGCTGACAAAAGAGGAGGTAGAATTCCTACAAGCACATCGCCCCTCCTCTAAAACGGCCATGAGGGACTCGGATTAGGACCCGGAAGAGTGTCCACTGGGGGATCATGAGTAGGCACCTTTGTTTTGTGAACCCTTTTTAATATTGTGCTTGATACTATAAGTTTATGTTGGTGCAAGTGCACCCTTTTGTTGGAATTGGTTGACAGTATGAATTACTAGTATGTGTGATACTCTATTATAATGTTTGTGTTTTGTACTAAAGAGTGGTGTTTTCTTAAAATTTGTGGTGTGGAATCTTGGCCTTTAGGTTGTAATTGTGTAGGAACTTGTGCTAAAAAGTGAATAAAGTAAATTTTCTGGTGTGTAAATGGTGAAGTTAAAAATGTATATATATTGGTGTGAATAATCATGGTAGGATTTTATACTATTTTGAGGTTAAGATGAAGTTTGAACCATTGATACTAATGTGTTATGTCCTATCATAGTCAGTGATTTCCTGATAGTTGGCTTTTTCATTCGTTTAACCATTTTATGCTATAGGAATTTTCTCTTTCTATTTGTGGTTGCAAATGAATTATTACTTATTTTACTGCTTGATGTTCAACGCAGAACTTTGTACCCCATTATAGAATTTGATACTCTAGTCTTATTTCCGTTGGTATTTGTATGAAAGTTTCTAAGCTTTGGTGTGTCTTTCTTTCCTTGCTTTTCTGGCTCGCTACTTATAGCTTGAATATCATTATATGTTAGTTTGGCATCAATAGTAAACCCTTCGATTTACTGTGAAGACTCCATCTTGGTAGTATGGTTGCATTCAAGAATGTAGACTGAGCCTGGTATTCGATTTTGGGTTCCTATTCTTTGTGTTATAACTACGATACTCTACATTATTATTTGATCTCAGTAAGCATATCATGGTCTTTATTGTATCTTAAATTTGATACCACCTTATTACTCATCATGTCGTTAACCTTCACTGTTTGCACCCTTTCTTCCCAACCGCATAGTCACGATTTGTCAAAGTTTTCAATTTCTGCCTTGATGCATGTATGTTTGTTTGAGTATAGGTAGCTGCTAAATCTATCAAGATTCCATTTTTCTTCTTTATACTTGATGGAGGTCGAGTTATATTGCTCAACCATGGATGAAATCCCTTGCAGAATTACACTAGTCTAGTGTGTTTGTTGGAAATTTTGGAGCCCTATCTGTCAAACCATTGTGGTAAATCCTTCAAAGCATAACATACCATGTGACTTCGAACATACCACGTTTAACGTCGCTAGATCTAAATAGCTTATCCTCCTTTGGTTTTGTTAGTGATACTTAGCCTACGATAGTATATGATCCTTAGGCACCACTTGTTTATGCACACATGATGACAATCATATATGTAATGCACTGAGGGAGTTCTACTGTGTGCAGAAGGCACTGCCCTTAACCATTAACCCTACATTTTCTCATTGATAGGTTTTCGTATTATGGTCTTCTTGTGCTTATCATTCTTGCATAGTGATCTTTGAGTTATCTTTGCATATTCATTCGTGTTGGAAATATGTTTTGGAGGGCATGTTTGCAATTCGATGGTTTTAGTTAGGTGAAGATTGAAAGTTCAACCCATGAACCAGAACTACATTTGAATCTATAATTGGTATTCGACGGAGTAATACAATGGTCTGAAAATTCAATTCAAACACTTATGCTTGGAGATAGATGGAATTTCTTTATGGTTGGAAATTAACTTCTCTCTGCTTGGTTTTCCATTATACTCGGTCATTGTTAAATCTTTTGTGTGTAACACATGTAATGTTTCATCGAATTGACACTTACATTTTATGATGCATTGGATTATAGTTGCATTTGTGTCTATGATCTCTTCTTTTCCCTGGACTTTCATTAATGACTGCTAGGTATGTGTTTGGGTTGATCTGGTTTTAATTCCTTCGTTGCAGTCCATAATTAGTAATGGTTATTCTCGTTTTATGTGAAATTATCCCTTCCTGTGTTTGAGGCGTATTTGTCACAACTTCTTGCTTGTTTTCCTTTGAGGGAGTTCATTTTCTTGTCAGGACAGTATTGCTTGTACAGTAGTTATCCTCCTCGATATTGTGTTCTCTCTTCTTTTTTTTGTAATGTGTGAGCAAAGACGTATACCATGTTGCATTATTGCATCAAGTAATATTTTGAATTTGATATGCTAGTTTATATATATATATATACATAAATGTGTGTTGTCTCTGTATGAATTGGTATAATGTGTTAGAAATTGTAATTTTCTAATAGTATAGATTTACATATTAGGTGTTGTGGTAATAGTAATTGCTGATTAAGATTAATGCAAAAATAAATGACTTAGATTGTCTTTGTTAATCAACATATGAGGTATTCCATCATGAATGTTTTTGGGTTGCGTAGCTTTATAATTTGATAGTTCATAATTTCCATTTAGTGATAAACGCTCTTTCTTAGTTATAGATTCAAGTTGTGTGGTTGTCAGCTAAATGATTAACTTTATTTCATAATGGGTAGTGAGAGCAAGGGAAATGGATTATAATATGCTTTTAATGTGTAGATATATTTTTTTTATACTAATAATAATACTATGGTATAGGTTGTAGTTTATTAATAAATAGAATGATTTATTTGATAAGGGGAAACAAGTAGGAAAGAATTAAATTAAAAATTTGTTCTTACCCTTATAATTAATTGGTCTGATAAATAAGTTAATTAGATTGTCCCTTGTTACTAACAATATCATAATGGTATCACGGTAAAGTAGTTCCTATTACGTAAGTATCATGGATGAGACCCGCGTGGGATATAGTGGCTAGTTTTGTAGAGGTCTTGAGTAGCCTAAAAGACAAGTGTTGAGACTTTAGTGGTATGGGAGGATGCATCCCGAATTAGAGAGGTGTATCCACATTTATTTAGTGGCTTCTAGGATTAAGCCATGTTCTAGGGGGGAGGATGTAATACCCCTCATGTTGTTGATACTCTTTTGAGTTGATTTTGTACTTGGTTTGTGATGGTGATCAATTCACCAATTTTGGTTGGTTTGTTGCACTTGACATTACTTATGATGCTTGATGATACATTATGTGGTGATTATGTTATTTTCTTATGTTGTGGTTTCTTTAATAATATATGTGGTGATGTTGTGATGCTATGTTGTTATGGTTTCTGATGTGTTTGCTAGTGAGTCTTGTGAAAGGACGGAGTGGCATCACTTGCTTGCAAGTGCCCTGCTACCCTGCGATTATCTTTCACAGTGTGTCTGCAATGGGATTTACATGCTACTTGACATTTGTTTCTATGCAGGATGCAGGTACTGGACACTGACTCCACCTGCTTGACAGGTTTGAGTGTGTCCCATAAACCCAACAGGTATGATGTTGGAAAGGGAGTTGATAAAGAAGTGTCCCCGTCCCAAGTTCGTCACCTTGTTGTGAGTCCAACAGTGTCATTGTCTCAACCTCATCTTTGTTTAAGTTTGAGTTAGTGTTGGTTATTTATTTTAGTTTGTAAATGTCTGTTATTTAATTAATCTTTATTTTATGTGTGATTAATTAATGTTATTTAGTTGATATAATTATTTGTAGAGAATTATAGTTAAGATAATTAATTAAATAACAAACATTTACAAACTAAAATAAATAACCAACACTAACTCAAACTTAAACAAAGACGAGGTTGAGACAAAGACACAATTGGACTCACAACAAGGTGACGAACTTGGGATGGGGACACTTCCTTATCAACTCCCTTTCCAACATCATACCCATTGGGTTTATGGGACAGACTCAAACCTGTCAAGCAGGTGGAGTCGGTGTCTAGTACCTGCATCCTGCATAGAAATAAACGTCAAGTAGCATGTAAATCTCCATTGCAGGCACACCATGAAAGATAATCATGGGGTAGCAGGGCACTTGCAAGCAAGTGATGCCACTCCGTCCTTTCACCAAGACTCACTAGAAAACACATCAGAAACCATAACAACATAGAATCACAACATCACCACATATATTATTAAAGAAACCATAACATAAGCAAATAACATAATCACCACGTAATGTATCATCAAGCATCATAAGTAATGTCAAGTGCAGCAAACCAACCAAACAATGAATCCACACACAACAAAAACCGGTGAATTGGTCACTGTCACAAACCAAGTACAAAATCAACTCAAAAGAGTATCAACAACATAAGGGGTATTACAGTTCTTCAAATTTTAGGTAAGGATTTTCTTGATTTTGTTAATTTATGCGTTTTAAATTTATAGGCATTTGAAAAGGGTTAAATTAATTGAGGTTTTAATGTTTTTTAATAATCTCGAAAAGATTTTGTTGTTGGGTTTCTCATTTTGTCATTTGGTTGTAATCAAGTATGTCGAAAAGAGGGTTTTTATGGGAGTCATTTGTTGTTTCACGTTTTGTGAATTTCTGAGTCATTTTTGGTCAATTTCGCTAGCATAGCTAAGTAGTCGAGGGCCAAATTTGAAATCGGTTTTTGACGGATTTGGATTTTGAGTTGATTTGACTATTTTAATATGGTTGTTTTATGGCTGGCAGATTTGACTATTGTCAAGAGGAAATTAGTTCAGTTATAGAGGTTGTATAGGAGGATATAGCTCTATCCTTTGATATGTGTTGTGTTGTATCATTTGTGCTTGAATGTGTTACTGTATGTATGTTGATAATCCCTTCCTATTTGTGAAATCTTGTGTTGGGTCTTTTGTTTTGTGTAAGGATCAATTGTACCAAGAATATGCATTGTTGGTCTTGATTATGAATTGTTGAGAAAGAAAAATTAAAAGTTGGCTATCATGTTATAAGATTGTGCAAATGATGTAATGTGCTTCATTGTATGTGTTGTGGCATAATGATTAGCTTTTGGGATTCCTACCCATTTGTGTTATGTGTTGGGCCTCTAGAAGTATCTGAAAGTCTTTGTGATTTTTGGTTGATTCTTGTTTTTAGGTAGTCTCCTTTGGATTTTTAATGTCAACCACTTGTTGTTTCTATTACTTGCTTGTGTGTGGGGCCTAGTGTTGTCTCCTAACACAGAGGGAGTGGGCCTCAGGGTTCCATGTGGTAGGGTGGTATTTTCCAACCATCCATTGGGGTCTAGGTGGTGCAGTTCATGTGCAACATGGAGCCTTTCCTTCCATTTCATTCCAGAGCTAGTTTTATGGTGCAGATGATATTTCTAAGAAAATTGTGTCCAATATGTATCTTATATATATACCTCTCAGATGAATGAATCTTGTACATTGTAGCATTCTTGTAAAGGAAGATTAAATGAGTTGATGTAATCTTGAAGATATATTTATTGTTGTTTATTATGTAATGGAAAGGTTAATGTAAGAATGTTGTATTTATAATGCATATGAACTTAATTTAGTAGTAGATGTGATATATATTTATGTACCTATTTCATGGCATTGATTAGGATTGGGTTCATATTGGCATAATGTTAGATGAGGTTTATTTATAATTCAGTTATGTTATCATATGTAATTTGATGTATGAGATTTAATTTACATTAAAAAAAATTGACTAGATGTGTTCTTAGAGTATCTTATGTCTTTTTGTAGGTTTAGTTAGTGTAGATGTGTCATAGTAGCGATGTTAAGGGACCATGGTGGATAGGTGTGTAAGTGGGCTACGATTAATGTTACTTTTAGGTCATAATGTTACACCATTCAACAATTTCATTTGTATTCCATATGGTTTTATCTGCAAGTTCATGTTGGTGAAATTCATGCTTCACACATACTCTCACTCCATCATGCTCCCATTTTTTGTGTCTACTCTCAAAAAAAACCACAAAAATTTTATGCTACATCTAGAATGTTGTTGGGCTAACCAATTAAATACTTTTGCGGACTTAAATTGTCTTGTAAAGTTATCAACAACCATTCAAACCAAATTAGTTAAAAACTACATTTATAAGTATTGATTCAAGTCTTAAAGTTATAAATTTAATAAATAAATAAAATCAACACTTACTAGCACATCCATCAAACCAAATCCAATGTTGTAAAGAATTTATGCCACATCATCTCAAATCTCCAAAAAATATTCCAAACCAATGGGCTACATAGCTTTTATCATGACCCATATTATCATTTATATAAAACTAAACCTCCTTGATAATTCATTTATCTTTGCTACTTTCTATGTCATCCACATGTAACTCAACATGTCTATAGAAAAATTGTACAAATATTGTGACTTAATATGAATGATAGTATTGACTTTGAATCTCAATTTGAGTATTAAATGTATATAGTTCTTAGAAAAATCTACAATAAAAAGAATACAACCTAGAGGAAAGCAATTCTTTGAGTCATAAAATTGCTTAGCCTACCATCTTGTACCATGACAATGTTGGATATGTGGATATAATTGGAGAATTCCAAGATCAGAGAACTCAAAACAAATTTCCACAAGTGAACCAAATAAGCACAATAATATATCTATCAATATAAAATGAAGAGGATATAATACAATGGTCAAGCCTTCCATATATAGGAAAGGATGAGGAGGTGAGAAGGTAGGAGTGAAACTCTAACTATTGGAATATGAAATGAATTTTATGAGTATTCCAACAATGACGGATAGTCGACATTGGTTGACCGAAGGTTGTAGTGACGAGGTTCCCCAGGGGCGTTGTCATAGCCTCGTACATGTTGAAGGAATTTTCCCTTAGGCAACCACGTTGAATGCGTACACCAAAGGCAACCACGCCGAAGGCATTTACCAAAGGTAACCATGCCGAAGGCATTTACCGAAGGTAACCACAACGAAGGAATTTTCTGAAGGAAACCATACCAAAGGCATTTTTTGAAGGCAACCATGCCAAAGGCAGCGCCGTTTACCAAAGGCAACATCGTTTGTCAAAGGAAACCACACCGAAAGCGCTTATCAATGGAAACCACACTGAAGGAAACCATGCCAAAGGCAACCACGTCGAAGGAATTTGTCAAAGGAAACCACGTCGAAGGTGTACGCCAAAGGAAACCATACCAAAGGAATTTTCTGAAGGCAACCACGCCAAATGCAACCACGCCAAATGCAACGATGTCGAACGCAACCATGCCGAAGGCATTTTTCGAAGGCAACCGTGTCGAAAGCATACACCAAAGGAAACCATGCCAAAGGAATTTCCTGAAGGCAACCACATCGAAGGTGTTTGTTGAAGGCAACCACGTCGAAGGCATTTGCTGAAGGAAACCACGTCGAAGGAATTTGTTGAAGGAAACTGCGTTTAAGGCATATGCCGAAGGCGTTTCTAATGAAGATGAAAAAAAATTTGGGACTCTCTATTTTTGGCCATCTTGCCAAATGTTCAACATGTAGTTGTATGAGTTGTACTTTCTATTTTTGGAAAGTTGTGTTTGACAAGGACTTTGCAACTCAAATTTTTTATACTCTGTTGAAGTAATGTTTTCTACAAATTTTCAAAAGATTGTTGTAATTGTGAATTTCCTGAGAAATAAAATATGAAATATCTTTTCCTGTGGTTTTTTCCTAGTATAATTTTACCAGGTTTTCCACGTAAATATTGTGTTATTATTGTGCTTATTGTTTTTCTCTATTTTTTCACTATATATTTTCTTATACTAACCACCCCTCCAAAGGTGAAACACTTGTGAGCTCACTTGACAAGTGTGTGAACAAGTGTCAATAGGAATCTCAATTCATGAGGACACATGTCTCAACCATACGAAGTGAGACAAAGGCGAAAGAAACCTAAGTAAACTAAAGCTAGATGTGAATAGGTCAATCCTAGAAAAGTGATTAGCTAAGTATGATAATGACTCTATTTACACTAGCACCCCCCTTACATGCAACTTAGGGAGTAATGTAACACTAATGATGAGTCTTTGCTACTAGGCCACGTTAGATACTCATTTAAAAATATCTCATAAAGTGGAGTAAAGGAGAAAAACCCAATGGAAAATAAAAACCCCTCACCAAAAGAGAAACAATGTAATGAAATAAAATATACAACTAAATCTAAGAAATGATAGATGGAGAACTCATGATGACCCCCCAAGGACTAATTCTAGCATAATGTACAATGATGTTCCCCCCATAGGATAGAAAAGAGAGAAGTTCTCTATGACCCCCTTATAAAATGTGAAGTTATGAACTCCATGTGAGGAAATGTTTCCTCCCAAAACTGATAGTAGTAGAGAAACCATGTAGCCTCCCCTCAAGATGATGTATGTAGTGTTGGTAGATGTTTGACACTGGATTTTGAAGATGGTCTACAATCTTTGAACAATATTTCTCCCCTTGGGAACAAACAACACCACAAATATATGCAAGACAACTTCCCATTTTAGATAGGAATATGCATGAAGTAAGGTGAATGTCTATGAATGATGCACATGATCCAAAGACTAAAATGATGCCAATAATTCCTTGGGGCACATGATGCTCGAATATGTCCAAGTCAATTTTGATGTGTGAAGGATGTTGATAAGATGGTTCAAGTACCATAGGTGATTCTGGAACATGGACCATGAGTGTATAATTATGTCTGGACCAATGTAAATTTGATAATGTTGTAAATGATGATAATTCAATTGGATAGGTCAATTCATGAATGTCTACACAATCTATCATGATAGAAGTCATTGTAGGTGAGGAAAGAGCAATATTCAAATATGACAATGGTGATGCAACTTCATCAAAGAAAACATCAAACAGAAGACGAATTCCCTAAATAATTTCATCTAAATCTGTAAGGTGAGATTATTAGAATTGTGAAAAACACGATCCACAAGATCAAACAATGAACAAAGACACCTTCGACACAAGAGAGATGCAAACAATAATATGTAATATCCTCAATAAGAAAAAGCTATAGATTGAACCTCAAGAATCTTCAAGGAGATCAAGAGTTCTCAAAGGTTGAGAGTTTAAGAGTTCATAGACATAATACAAATGAGGGTTGAGTGCTATATAGGAGCAACTCTAAATGATAAAAGGATTAGATCATGAAAAGTAACATCTCATGCAATTCTCAACAAAATGATCTAATAATAGCTCACTTTAGTTAACATAAAAAAGTCTCCTAAGTTTAGCTTAAGTGCAAGAGAATAAATTAGACTAATAATCAATTAAAGATTAATTAATTAATAGATAATACATGATTACTCTAATGGGGATTCTACAAACAAACATGTGATGTCTGATAGATATGCATACCAATGTTGTGGATCTGGAATGATGATAGTAATAACTTGATGCAAAGAATCATGAGAACTCATGAATGAGTCAATGTCAAATTCGGATGTAGCAATAGGTGATATGAGAGATGAGATATCAATGCAAGTCATTGGACTACATTGTTCATCCTTAAATGAAGGTTTTTCACAAGATGTCTTAGTGAGATTTTTTTTTCAATCTTTAATAATATGTCAATGATTTGATGGGAGACATGAGGACAAAATTAGTCCACATGTTGATTGCTCCCACAATATTTATATAATTTTTTGCATTTTCTAGACATGGTCTAGTTATAAGCAAAAAATTATTGTGAAATACAAGATTAACTAACCTATTGATTCAGAGAGCCCCCCCCACCCTCAAAATGATTATTGTTGATTATAGCCTCGTAGAACAATGTGCAAGAAAATTTTACAAGTTATGAAGATTGGATACCAAAATCTTTTGTTTATAACTCATGAAGATTTTTACAATTTTATAAAGTTGATTAGCCAACTAGGTATGATAATGACTCTATTTACATTAACAGATATATGATATTGTTGGTGTGAATTAATGTGTTTTACCTAGTTAATTTCCTTACTAAAGACTTAGGGGACATATTCACATGTTAAGTTTACTTAGGATTATAAGATTCCTTACAGAAGTCTTAGTTGTCATATCTAGATCTTATCTTTTTAGCATTTAATGCTTGATTCCTAGGTAGTTGAGTTAGTTGTCTTATGTGATAGGATTAAGACACTTATCATGATTTTGTCTAATTCTTCTTCTCACCTTGCCTATATAAGCAAGGCATCTCATGTACATTTATATTCAATTATCGAATCTTTCATTAATAATACAACAAGCTATTCTTGTCATTTTCTCTCTTGTGGAAGATATTTTGGTCTAGCAATTGTTCTTAGAGGTGTTGAGGAGTCACCATTAACTCCTACATGGTATCAGAGCTCTAGTGTTGTAGATTTCTTCCCAGATTTGAAGGTTTTGTGTTTGCTTGAAGATTTTGTTGGGTGCATGTTGGGGTTTCAAGGACCTCGTGGTTGAATCCAAGGTTTCAAAGAAAGTCAGGTTTTCTTTCTATTTTATCAATTTTCATTCTATTTTGATTGATCTACAAAGGTTTTAGTTGCTAGATCCAGGGGATGGCTATATTTTTTAGGCACTTTGGGTCAAAATAGACCCTACTATCTCATTCAAAAGGCTCAAAAACTTAAAGATCAATTTTCAAAACACAAAAATTAAATACTTTGTCCCAAGGCATTAGGAAAATTTTTTGAGGGGTCACTAAAAATATGTACAATGTATGGAGTTCGTTATGTACCATCTATACGATGTCATATTATGTCGTACTATTCACATCATCGGTCTACAACATCGAATCTAGCATATTCGAACGACATTTTATTTATGTGCATAGTACGAATCAATTTACACCAAAGATGTTTTTTTTTCATCATCTCTGGTGTACTTGGTCGGTATAATTATTGGCAATCACATCGCGTTGGTAGGAATTGGTTTAAATCATTATTTATATATATATATATATAATTTTGATATTTGTGGTTTAAAAAAGCTGACAATTTTATTTGGTTGTTGGTGTTGTGTATTGAGTTTAAACCCTTGGTTCCCGCCCAGCAGGAGGGGCTACATACCCCCCATTGCAGCTTGAGCGGCACATGGATCCATCACTCGAGGGCACCACCTCACTGCTACCTAAGTGGTGGCAGTGCCTTTTTAAAAAAAGTTAAGATAAGATGGTGGTCATATGAGTGACCACAAATCAACTCCTAGGAGCTATTATTGTGCCCCATGTTTCGTAAAATAGGGATTTTTTTCAAATTGCAATAGCTTTCATCCCAAGTGGCAAAATTTTTCAAACTAGTATTGTCAAAGAGTTATTTACAAATTTTCAATGCAGTACGGATGATTTTTTCAAAATTTTTGTTGTTGGTGCAATTTATTGTTGAGAGTGAAGTCATATTATTTTTTGGCTTCTGATATCATAACTTTTTTCCATGATCTTTGATTTTTGTGATTCTTGCAGCGTTGGAAAGGTATTAAGGAGCTCTATCCAGCCATCAATGCACTTTTCTTATTTTTGTCCCCAACATATTATGATTTTAGTTTTTTCTTGATGGGTATACTGGAGGTTAGTTGGATGTTTTGACAGTTGAGAAGGTATTTTTTATCATTGTACTTCATTTCAGCTTCATTGTATGTATCGATCTTAGATTTTATCAATTGAGAAGTGTTTCATTATGTAATCATGGGTTATGCAACTCATCCTTTTGTAATAATTATGACTAAGAAAAATTATGAGTCATGGAAAAAAGGCATAATAACACATTGTAGGTGGCTTAAGCTTTTTCCTCATCTTTATGGACTCATTCCTGAGCCAGAAACAACATATAAGAAATTTGTTTGGGGTAATAAGAATGATCATATCATAGGATTGATTGGTTCTAGTTTCAATGCAGGCATCTTCAAAGAGACCTATCATTAGATTTCAGGAATATCATGCCCACACATAGTTTGGACCAAGATTTGGGAGATTTTTGGAGATCCACATAATCCTCTATTCTCAGATGGTCCTGCATCAGATTACCTCATTCCACTTGATGATTCTGACAATCTACCCTTTGATGATGAGACCTTAGAGGAGCTTGAATATGATGCAAAGATTGAGTGTCTAAATGATCTCGAGACTTCTAGTATAGCTCCTGCTTCTCCTATTGAGATCACACATTCATCTTTTTTTTATGATTCATTGAGAAATTTTTGTGATTCATTGCGAAATTTTGATGATTCATTGCAATAGGTATTTATTTGTCCTCCTAATTGGGATTCCTACTTATCATACATTGCATCATTTTTTGTGGAGTCTCACATTTCAAAATTGGAGGACCAATTTGAAGGTTTATCTCTCTTATTTGATGATATTCATAGATCAACTATTGTCACCTCATCTTTGTCTTTGGAGTTAGTTCAAGATTTGTTTCTATTTGTTCCTGGTTTGTCACTTTTTGTTATGATTTGCCATGTACCTAATTGGATTGTGGCATCATCGTCATCCACAAACTTGGTAACACATGATCAAATTTCAAAGAAAAATTATATATGGGTTCATCTTCCTACCAATTCCTATCTGGAATGGGAAGCATTCCTACATTTGTACTTGGTGTATCTTCTTCCCAAGGCGAGAAACATTGTTTGTAAGCATTGGATAATGTTTTATCTTCAAACACTTACCATATTTATAGGATATTACACATGGGGGCTATCTTGTCCCTATGTTTCCCTCTTATGGGGGCCTATTGATTATATATGCATGATGGATGTAGTCCTTGGGGGTATGATTGACTCCTCCATCCTTCATCTTTCTTTTTTTTTCTCTTTTTTGGAGAGGAGTTTTGTCCCACTAGGTTTTCTCCTTTTCTCTATTTGTGAGAGATTGTATTTTCATTGTAAATGGGTACCTAACATGGCCTCGTATTCAAGACCCATCCTTGCATATTTCCATAATATTCTTCTCCCTAAGTTGCACTTAAGGAGGGGTGTTGGTGTGAAAAAATTTCTTGTACCTAGTTAATTTTCTTACTAGGGACTTTGGGGACATATTCACATGTTAATTTTACTTAGGATTATAAGATTCCTTCTAGAAGTCTTAGTTGTCATGTTTAGATCTTATCTTTTTAGCATTTAATGTTTGAGTCCTAAGTAGTTATGAGTTAGTCGTTTCATGTGATAGGATTAAGACGCTTGTCATGATCTTGTCTAATCTTTCCTCTCACCTTTCCTATATAAGCAAGGCCTCTCACGTACATTTATATTCAATCATCCAATCTTGTATTCATAATACCGCAAGTTATTCTTGCCATTTTCTCTCTTGTGGAAGATATTCTAGTCTAGCAACTATTCCTGGGGGTGTTGAGGAGTCACTATTAACTCCTACAAATATTACGAAATGTTTTCATAAACTCCTTGTGGGGAAATTCAATCTCTTTCAAAATATTTTTTTGGACTCAACTCCTAACTTCATTGAGTTTTTCTCATATTTAAATCTCTTCCAAATAACTTGCATTAAATGATCAATATTCTCAAATTGTAAAGTTTCTTCAAATTTCCACTATCTATTCATATATTTTTTATACAATGTACATTGAATTCATCATAATCTTCTTATTTTCACATACTTCAAGAATTGTGTTATACTTCCAAGGATGAATACATTTGGATTAATTATTGCTATAACTTTTTTATATGACTATAAGTGTAGATGGAATTCAACGTGATTTCAACAACAAAAAATTCACATACTTTATTTATGCATAAGAATAATGATTGTAAACTCTCAAACATCCTTTAACAAATCTTCACCTATGAAAATTCTTGCTTGAATACTTCAAAACTTTCATTTTGTGTCGTATCTATAAAATGTTTTAGATGAGAAATTTTGGTACCATATTCACCTATTATTTGTATAGTGTCCCTTCTATTGGAAGAAACAGGAGAACAATTGATCCAATATTCAATTACCTTTTTTATATCTTTTGAAATTCTATTTTTTTGAGGAACCCTACAAATATTTACCCAATTATTTTCAATGTTTTCATCTAATTTGTTTCTCTTCACAATAAATCTTTGAACGACTCTCCTAGATATATTTAGAAACTATGTAATTTTTTTAACTTGTCTTCTATGTGATATTTTTTTACTAGAAATTGTAGTCATCAATGCTCTATGTGTAGCACTTAAATCAGTAGTTCGGCTATTGGTTTGAATACAATCTAATGCTTGTTGCAAGTTTTCAATTACCATCTATTTTAATAAATCTACTTTTTTTCTTATTATCAACCCCTAAAAACTCCAAAAGATGCATCATTTATTTTCATATAAACAACTTTGCACATAATTGTGCTCTTCCAATAAGAGATTTTTCTTCAAAAAATTCATCTCAAATTCTTTTAGAGTGTAATTTTATTATGCTTTCAAGTAACATATCTTCAAGTAAAATTTCTTTGAAAATAGAATCCTCATCCATGTCCATTAGGTTTTCCATACCATAAAAATAAATCTTATCACTAGTTTCCTCTTCATTTACATTCTTTACATCTATACCAATTTATTCTTATACTTCTGCATTAGCATGCTCTTCAACTTGGTCATCAATAATTTCAATGGGTTGTTCTTGACTAGATGTTCCTAAAATAAAATTCATCTTATCTCTTCTTTTTGTATTTCTCTCATCATCCAATCTTTTTCGATCAAACAACCTTGATCTATTCCTTTTATTTCCCATTACAAATTGCTCATTTTAATTCTTCTGCACACACATACACATGTATGTATCTCAATTTAAGTCAAGTGAAACCTATGGTTTTAAGATCATTTGGTCTATAAATTAGTAAATTCTAGATACATACATTCTCTAATTAAGTTAGAATATTAGGAGATGAGATGACTTCTTTCATAAAAAAACATGTCATGCAAGAATATATGCATGTCTTGTTGTCCAAGTAAATATGCAAAGTTATAAAGAAGCTTGATACAATATAAATCAATATTCATAGTTGATACATATACACATGAGAAGTTTTGTAAAAGATAATTAAAAAGTAAAAATAATGTGCACATCTCTAAGTATTGATTCTCACCACAAGATACACATGGTAAAAATGGTAAACCAATGCATATACTTGATAGTTCAAATTATAAGCTCCCCTAGGAGAAAGTGATAAGTGGGAAAAATATTAGTATATTTTAGATGTGCATTCTATAATTAAGTTAGAATAATCTAGGAGATGAGACAAATTTTTTCATAGAAAAACTTGCAAAGCATTCTAATATTCACATGTTTTGTTGTCTAAGTAAATATACAACTATTAAGGAGCGAGTGATTAAAGTGTGAAAATATTTAAATCAATATTCATAATCAATACATATATGTACATGAGAAATGTTGTTTAAAAGATACTAAAAAACTACAAAGAACACACATCCAGGAATTGAATCTCGCCACAAGATACACATTGTGCCAATAGTAAACCAACATATAAGAGTTCAAATTATAAGCACCTAGGAGGAAGTGATAAATGGAAAATTAATTAGTAAAATTCTAGATGTAAATTTTATAATTAATTTAGAATATTAGTCCAAATAAGACAAATCATTTTAAAAAAACATGCCAAGCAATCTAATATTCACATGTCTCGTCCTCTAAGTAAATATGTAACTCTTAAGGAGCAAGTGATCAAAGTGTGGAAATATTTAAATCAATATTCATAGCCAATACATATATGTACATGAAAAGTGTTGTTTAAAAGATTAAAAAAAACTAGAAAGAACACACATCTAGGTATTGAATCTCTCCACAAGATGCACATGGTGCCAATGGTAAAACTCACACATATGAGATTGATCAAATTACAAGCTCACCTAGGAGGAGGTGATAAGTGGGAAATAAATTAGTAAATTCTAAATTTACATTATATAATTAAGTTAGAATATTAGTCCAAATGATACGACTTTGCTAATAAAAAATGTATGCAAAGCAAGAATATCCACATGCGTTGTCCAAGTAAATGTGCAACTATTAAGGAGCAAGTAATTAAAGTGTGACAATATTTAAATCAATATTCATAGGACCAATAAATATATGTACATTAGGTGTTGTTTAAAAGATAATTAAAAAGTAGAAAGAACACACATCTTGGTATTGAATCTCACCAAAATATGTACACATGGTGTCAATGATAAACCAACAAATATAAAACAGTTCAAATAAGAACCTAGGAGGAAGTGATAAGTGATAAAAAAAAAATTAGTAAATTATAGATGTACATTTTATAATTAGGTTAGAATATTAGTCCAAATGACATAATTGTGTTCATAAAAAACGTGCCAAGAAAGAATATTCACATGTATCTCGTTGTCAAAGTAAATATATGCAACCTTAGATATATTGATTGAAGGGAGAGAGATTAGTGCAAGCATGAAGGGACATAGAATAACCTTAGATATCTAGGACACCTATGAAGAAATATGAATTTAGTTATGCCCATAGTTCTAAGAATTGAAATCCAAGGTTTTAAGGAATGGCCCATCATCAAAGCTTGATGAATGACTCTAGCCTAGGGATTAGGAATGAGTAGAAGATATATATAGATCAAAATTATACAATATCACAAACCTAAAATGACTAAATACAAGCGACAAGTACATCATTTTAATACTAGAAGTTCTCAAATCTAAAATTAGATTAGACACCATTAAAACAAGTATAACACTAGGGTACGAACACAACCAATAATAATCTAGAAGAACATATGTGCTATGACATGTGGTAAGAACTAAATTATTAAAGGATAAGTAAATTAGGCTGGTGACCAAAGGTAAATTCAATGCATGAAGTGGATAAATAGGCTAAAATGATAGTATGATGTGTTAGGCATATAGAATTAGCATTCTAGTGTCTAGTAGAATCAAGGATGGAAACCACTTGGCTAAAGGGAGAGAGGTTAGTGCCCATGAGGTGACATAGAAACAAAACCTTAAAGATATCTAGGACACTTATGAAGAAATATCAATTTAGTGGTTGGTCATAGTTCTAGGCGTTAAAAATCAAGGTTTTAAGGCATGGCCCACCATTGGAGCTTGATGAATGACTATCTAGCCTAAGGATTAGTAATGAGTATAAGATACATATATATAATCTCATAAACCCTAATATGACAATGCAAGTGACTTGAGTACGTCATTTTAATTTTGGAAGCTCTCAAATCTAAAATTAGATTAGACACCATTAGAACAAGTATAGCACTAGGGTAAGCACAACCAATAGTAATCTAAGAACATGCATGTTATGACATGTGATAAGAACTAAATCATTAAAGGTTAATTAAAATTAGCTTGTGTCCAAAGGTAAAGGCAATGTATGAAGTGGATAATAGGCTAAGATTATATAGTATGATGTGTGCTAGGCATATAGATTAGCATTCTAGTGTTTAGTAGAATCAAGGATGGCAACCACTTGGCTAAAGGGAAAGAGGTTAGTGCTCATGAGGGGACAGAAAGTAAAACCTTAAAGATATCTAGGTTACCTATGAAGAAATATGAATTCAATAATGGGCCATAGTTCTAGGAATTGAATTTCAAGGTTTTAAGGCATGGCCCACCATTGGAGCTTGATGAATGACTATCTAGCCTAGGGATTAGGAATGAGTAGAAGATATATATATAAATCAAAATTATACAATATCACAAACCCTCAAATGACTAAATATAGTTCACTAGTACATCTTTATTTATAAAAAAAATAAAAAGGTTTATCCTCTTAGTGAAGGGGAGACAAGTTGAGAATCATCGTACCTAAAAAAATGATAGTATCTTTTGTCAATAGAACTCCTTTTGTATATTTTCTTCACTTGCTTGAATTATATATATATATGAGAGCTTTCGATCAAACCATTTTCAACCAACACAATTTTGACCGATAAGATATTGGTCAAAAGGGTTTTTCTCAAAACCTTTTTAGTTGAAAATGTTTCGAGTGAAAAGGATTCGCCTTAAACTATCTATGTGGCATCCTTATTTGTAGCCACCTCCTTTTTTCACAATATTCTCTAAAAATCTCTGCTTCAATTGAATATTTCTTCAATCATGATTGATTTTAAAAAATATATAAAATACCCTTTTGTAAAGCTCAGAGTTTATAATCCGATTTTTTTAAATTTTGATTAATTTTAATATGATTTTTTTTTTAAATATTGCAAGTAGGTTGTTATAATCAAATATGAAGATGATTAAAAATTTAAAAATAAAAGTTTAAAAAATTGAATATATATAATGCACTAGAAAAGAGATTTTTAAAAAGAGTATAATTTGTTTATTGAAAATAATAAAAAAATTGAACAAAATTTGATGTCTCGTGAAAACTATCGCTTTGGTGAAGTTTCACTTTAAAATATTATTACAAAAAAAATGTTCATCAAATTTTTTTTCCATGCATTAAATATTGAAATTAGTTATTTGGGAGAAAAAAATCAAAGAAAAAAATTGTTTGCTCTTTTTTTTCTTGATGTCCCATCGACTTAACTTTTTTTCTGAAATTTTCAACAATTATCAAGAGTTCTACATTTCATTAGTTTACATCATTTTGAAATTCAAAACATAAAGATCACTTTTATGTGGTTGAAGTTGAAAATTTATGTCTCAATTATTTCCTTTTTAAAAAGTGTGACAGTTTTGTGCTTTTACCCATAATCTTTTTCTTCTTGTTGCTAAAATAAATTTTTAGAAAATTAATAGGAAATTGAATGGATATTTTAATTTTCATTAACAATATTTAAATAATTAGAGATCTTCCACACACTTCTACCATGATAACCAAAGCTTATTATGTTTTATGTCTGTATTCCCATGCCAATTTTTTATTTTATTGCTCTTAAATCTTTCATATCAAATGTAATAGCCAACTAAGCCTTTAACCTTCTAATCTCAACCACGTTTTTGCTTGCTACAAGCATATCGTCAACATATTACACCAAGAAAATGAATAAACCATTTTTCAATTTTTTGAAGTAAACACAATGGTTACACTCACTCTTGGTTTGGCTTACCATGAAGGAATCGAACTTCTTGTATCATTGTCTAGGTGACTGCCTCACATCATACAATGACTTCTTGAGTTTGCAAACAAATCTTTTTTTGTGATCTTGAACAAACCCTTCTAATTGTTCCATATATATCTCCCCATCCAAATCTCCATGTGAAAATGTTATTTTAACATCTAGTTACTCAACTCAAGATCAAGTAAAGTTACTAACACTAATACTACCTGAATAGAAACAAACTTAACAACTAGTGAAAAAATTTCATGAAAATCAATGTCATCCTTTTGTGAATACACTTTTGTTACCAATCTTTCTTTGTACCTTTCAACTTTATCATCAACACCATTCTTCAATTTGTAGACCTATTTGCAACCAACTTTTCTACACTTTAGGAGTTCTACCAAGTCCCACATTTTATTCTTCTCCAAGGTATCCATTTTTTCTTTCATTGTCATTTTCTATTTAACAGTTTCAAAATACCATCTCACTTCTTTATAACAACTAGATTCCCCATTTTTAGAAAGAAAAGCAATAGATAAACTATAATCATCATACCACTTAGGAGAATTTCTAACCCATGTAGATCTCCTTAGAGTTGGTTATGGCATTTCCACATTTTCTTATGTATTTTCTATATCGTCATCTTTGAAAACTTCTCACTCCCTATTTTCTATAGATGGATGAGTTTCCAATTGAATTTGTTGATATTATGGTACTTATTCTTGTTTCATTTCAACTTCTACTATGTCTAATTTTATGAGGAGATTCATCAAATACATCTCTACTAATGATGATTTTGTGGGTAGTAAGATCACACGGTCTATATCCCTTAACTCCATCACCATAACCAACAAAAATATACTTATTTGATTTGGGATCCAATTTTAAATGCTAATCTTTAGAAATAATAGCATATATATCATAAGCAAAAAAGTCAAATTTGAGTAATCACAATAATGATTTGTCCTATATATTTTCACATCCTTGTCTTCATCTTCAAAAACTTCTTCCCACTCCCTATTTTCTATAGATAGATGAGTTTCCAACTAAATTTGTTGATAGTATGGCACTTATTCCTATTTCATTTCAACTTCTATCTAAAATATGAAAGGAGATTCATCAAATACATCTCTACTAATGATGATTTTGTGGGTAGTCGGATCCCATAGTCTATATCCCTTAACTCCATCATCATAACAAACAAAACTATTACTTCTTTGATTTGGGATTCAATATAAAATGTTACTTTAGAAATAAAAGCATATGCATCACAATCAAAAATCAAATTTGATCACAAGAATGACTTGTCCATACCTTTTTAGGAATCTTACAATCTATTGCAATTTATGGTGATCGATTTACCAAATAAAAAGTCGTGACTACTTCTACCCACAACCCTTGTTGCAACTTGGTGTTAATGGACATGCTCCTTAACCTCTCTAGAAGAATCATGTTCATGTGTTCAACAACACTATTTTTTTGAGTGTAAGTTGTGGTTTTATGCCTTCCTTGCAATAGTTTTCAAATTTCAAACATGTGAACTCAACCCAATTATGTGTTCTTAAACACTTGATTGGTCTGCTAGTGCTCTTTTCAATCAAGACTCTAAAATGTTTTAAAATACTAAACACATCAACTTTCCTTTTAAAAATATAGACTTGCACCTTTCTAAAGTAATTATTTATAAATGTCAAAGTATGATGGTCCTCCAAAAGAAATTGTAGGGGATGGTCCCCAAACATTAGAATGAATATAGTATAGAATAACCTTACTTGTATGGCTACCTCTTTTAAACTTATGTTTACACTACTTTCCAAAGGCATGATACTCGCAAAAATTCAAATTCAAAGATTTTAAATTTGGGAGTAACTTACAATTTATCAATACCTTTAGCTATTTCTCACTCATATGGTCCAATCACTAATGTCATAAACAAGTAGATTTATTTACTTTCTCAAATACCATTGATGCTTCACTTATTTCAATACTCCCTTCTAGCTTGTAAAAGTTCCCAATCTTTATAGCTTTAATGACCACCAAAATGCCCTTATACACTTTGAATACTCCACCTTAACTTGTAAATTTGTAAACTCAAGAATCTAAAACTCCCAAGGAAATCAAGTTCATTTTGAGTTCTTGTACATGTCTTACCTCTATCAATGTCCTTACAATACCATCAGACATTTTGATCTTAATGATCCCAATCCAAGTCTTACAAAAAGCAATGTTTCTCATAAGAACAAAATTGTCATCAATAGTTAGGTAAGAAGAAAACCAACTCCAATGAGAACACATGTGACATGAAGCATCAAAACCATTCCTCAATATAATGTGAATTGTTACAAACAAATAGTATTTCATCAACCAAACCTAAAATTGTCTCAATTGGATTAGCTTTCATTGTGCAAGTCATTATTGGCTTATTTTCTCTTCCAACAATCTTTCTTGAGATGCCCTAATTTGTTAGGTGCCAACATTTTCCCTACCCTTTTTATCTTTTGACTTAGATTTGGATGTATCTCTTGAATTGTCCCCTAACGACCATTGCTTCTAGTGTGGAAGTTTCTATATTGGATTTACTCTACACCTCCTTGTTCGATAAGGCTCCTACAATATAATCAAAGTTGAGAGTGTCTATTATGCTAAAGTTAATGGAAGTGACTAAGTAGTTCCAAGATTTGAGCAATGAACACAATAAAATGACCACCTTGTCTTCATCTTCAAGTTTTACACCCATACTAGTGGATTGGCACATTGAGAGTATTGAAAACATTTAAATGATCAACAATTTTGGTACTTCCCTTCGCAAATTGTACAACTACCTCTTCAAGTAGATTTGGTTTGTCAAAGATTTTGTCATGTAAAGACTTCATTCTGCTCCATAAACTTCTTGGTTTTCTCTCCAAGAATACTAAAAAAGACATCATCTACCAAACAAAACCAACATGTGCTAAGAGCTCTTGCATCCAAATCTTTCCAATTCTCATTGATCATATTCACAAGTTCTTTGACTTGCCTACCAAAAACTTGTGCAATCTTTATTGCACCAACAAATTGCACATCTTGAGCTTCCATAGCTCAAAGTTATTATTCTCATTGAACTTCTCTATTTCAAACCTTGCATTTGAAGTCTTTGTTTGACGTTGCATAACAAATCCCAAATCCTGTTAGGATTTGTTGCAAAAATAAAAGCTTTGATACCTTGTTGAAAAATTGTCCATAAAAAAACATAAATTGCAAAACAAATTAGTTGCGAATAAAACAAAGAGATGTAACGAATTAACCAAATCACATTCAACAAGACAAATTTACCTAGTAAAACCTTGACAATACATCAATGAAACATCTACTGAAAGGTTAGAAAAGAATATTACAATCTTCGCACAACTATCATTACCAATTGATCTTTATTTCAAGGCTACAATGATATATATAATAACTTCCACATAATACCCATCATCAAACTTTTAAGGAATAATAGATTTTCACTTAAGAGTGAATTTTTAGATAAGAATCTTGCTTTATATTGTTATCACAATCCAACAAGACCCTGTACCACCTAGTATCATTAACTTGAGACCTAATCTAAAAGTTCAATCATGAGCTAACGTGAGGGTCCTCTCTCTTAGCAACCCTATGAAGAATATTATTTTAAATGTTGATTAACAAATTTGCACCGCAATGATCCAATAGATTAATAAAATCCCTTTGATGACTCGCGAAAATGAAGATATGTGATTTACCACAATTTGAAGAATTTGCTCTTCATTACCATAATTCGCATATAATGTCATAGCCCATTCTTCTCTTGCAATCAAGATGCATTTTCTTGAAGCTTTGCCAATATGATCTTACTGATCAAGTCAATCATATTGATCTCAAAGGCCTTGACCTACCAGCCAGCCATGACTCTTACTGACATCATAGACTTTACTGAGACTGCAAGTCATGCAATTCATCACGCTCATGCGATACGTAAGTTGTATAAGCAAAAAAGCTTCTGAAGCAGCAGGGAAATTCTTTGAAACCACACAAATTGGTTATCATCAATTCACTAAAATATATAGTTTTTGTAGCCCTGAGCATATTATTAAGTCTTACAAACTGATAATAGTAAACATTAGAAATTTGTAAGGATATAGCATAAGGAGGCAATGGAAACATCACATGAAAAGAAATGTTTACCATGTGCTTCACCTAAAGAATCCTCAATCGGATGAAAACTCCATCAATGAATCTAACATTAATTAATTTGTCCTAAGGCCTCAGCCACAGGCTTTAGGAGGCTTCAGAAACCAGCAGCAATGATGCGCCGTCGGCGACTAAGATTTTGTATTCGGTGAAGTCCATCATTCGCTGAGGGTTTTAGTAGTTCCGAAAAGCAATGCCCAGATTTGCTTGGCCAGCAACTAATATGCATCGGCCAGGGGTTTTTACGCCGCGTCTACAGACAAGCTAAGAAAGCTTTAAGGAGCCATGACAATTGTACGTCTCAGAGCTGATGGCAGCCACATTCTCTGTCCCTGGGTGGCCCATGCTTCAGCCTGCAACCCGTTGTCTAGAGCGTCCATGTCATTTGGATCACAGGCATATAGACTTTTTTGTATCTTCATTGCTTATTGCATTGTCCAGCCTTTTGAGTTATGATTTGTGCCCTAGTAATTAGTAGAAGCTGCAATACTAGTCATGGTCTGTTGATTGTCACACCTATCTTACTCAAATTCAAAGCACCATTAACTAATATAGTGGAAAGACACCGGTTATAAGAACACCCAGACCGTTTACTATTATACATGTGAACTAAAACATTCTTAGGCTCTGGCTTCAGGAATTAGGCTATAGCAGTATCCACTTAATAAACTGCTGTGGTTGATCCATTTGAAATTAGGGGAAAAAACATTTTGATTGGTATAAACCAAATTCATATCGTAATATCTTATCAATAAAGAGTGAGAACAGGATGGGAAGAAAAGGAAACTTCAAAAATGAAATAAATAGGATCGTCGATCAAACTATCTATCTATTAGGGAACCTCAACTATGAGATCAATAACATTGCCAATTAAAATATCTATCCATAAAGGGAATTTCTGCCTATAGTACTATTCATAGAGAAATAATCCTCAGACTGTGATGTGTTTGCTCCCCCTGCTGATATTTCATTTAGTGGGATCCACAAAACAATTGCAAATCTAGAGAAACACATTTGTTTTGCAAGAAATTAGCAAATACTTCCCTAGTAATCAAAACAGATTTGAGCTGTCCACAGGTCACACAAGAATTTCGGCATGCGCGAGGGACTGACCGAGAATTAAATGAGAGGATCATGGGGAGTGGGATAGCTAAAGGACACGATCACCCAGTAGAGCTATGTATATCTATCTAAGGAACTTAGAGCTACTTAGAATCAATAGCAATTAAGATATATAATATCACCCTTATCCAAAATTTGTTTAAAGGGGTGTTTTCTGCCTAGGTACTCTTGGTAGATAAATATTTCCTCCTCCGACTGGTCAACTTCCTCCTGAGTATTTCGTTTGAACAGGGGCCCACCGTGCATCCGGCAAATGCAGCTGCTCAGACAAATTTGGAATAGTCAAAAGGTTCATCCAATAAAACTTAGCACATTCACTTAAAGAAGTTTCAAGAGCAAGACGCAAAAGAGATCCATAACTGGATAGAAAATTTGGAGGAGTGGTGTTACTTAAAAAGTCCGTGCTGCTCAAAGTGATGCCGGAAAGGCCAGGGGGAAAGTACAACATGAATTCCAAATGGCGTTGTATTTTGGAAACCAAACTCAATGATCCCGCCCTTTAGCACCCACCGGGGAAACTGCCTTTAAGTCCTAATTTCTTTTCCTCACAATGACTAGACCAATTTTAAGACCACAGATGAAGTTTGATGTATATATTTTGTTGGACAGCAACACAAAGTAATGCCATCTAGAGAACTTGGTGACTATGTTTTGCTTCCATTTTCCAGAAGATCAAAGCACTACCACTTCTCGTGAGTGTGTCAACCAGGTTGATTGAAGAAAAAGCAACATAGACTCACTCATATGGCATCATGCTTTATTCCCTCGCCAATTGTAACCACCAGATCCCTATCCATCATGGAAAGACTCTGGCTTGATTTCCCAACCTTTTTGAGACTGAACTGCAAGTTTAACCTGTGAACTGAAACATGCCATGTTGATCGCATGATCTACTAACTGAAGACTTGCTTGGTTAATAAGTGGGCCTGAAGAAATAGATATCGAAACATGCAGACCAATGCTAACAGAAAAACAACTACAAACAAAAGAAAGATGGCCTAATGCATGATTAATCTATGGAATCACAAGAAACATGAAAAAGTTATGGTACTAGGACATATTTCTAAAGAATGACAACAGACAACCAAGGGAAACAAACTCAAAAGAAAATACGTTAGACCTAGCCATTGCTGACAAACAAACAATACTTGTGCAGAGGACAAGATGCCAAGCCTACCCATCGCTCTATACTAGCAGCTGAGCCCTCATACAAATCAAGGAACCTGTAATAAGCAGATAGCAAATAAATCTAACTGAGCTTCAAATGCCAAACCTGAATGTCAAATTATCAAGTGCAACAACTACACGAAAATCTTACCTCACGTCCACTAAAAATCAGCTAATTTTTCGATGGAGAAGGGGAGCTACTGCTACTACTATTACTACCACTTCTTCCTCTTGCAAGCCTGTACAAAAATTTTGTTAGGCATTTTCACTACATAACTACTGCAGGAAAGTGTAATAAATATTACGTCTATAAAACATACCTTTTAGGACTTCGACTTCTTGAAGTCTTCCTATTTCCACGAGGCGAACGCTGTACAGCAAAGATTATATTTCAGGTCGGGAAGAATGGGGCCTTGCAATCATTTTAAAATAAGTAGGCCAAACAAGATATCAAAATAAGAAAAACACGATGTCAAATCAGAAAGGCACACCTTTCTTGGGCTCAGTGACTCTGATGATGAAGAATCTGACCTTCCTCTTCTTCGAGTGGGTCCTCGTGCCCTGATGAGAAACATAACTGAGTATGATACTTAAGCATATAAAACTGCAATACAAGCTTCCTTTAAACATTATAGACAACGTAAGAATGAGGAATTATTAGCTCATACAATAAAAGGGCATCAAGACTTAACGCTTTATACAGGTTCCAATTATGAAAGATAACTCAACCATATATCAAAAGATGCCATCCAACAAATTTCCATGACAGATTGCAAAGAAGTTTGCAAAAGAAGGAAACATCATTTGTTTAATCTATCTGATTACACATAAAACAGTTTACAAGTGCCACAAACTCGTGATGAGAATAGATTGTGTCTCAGCCTATCAGGGATATGTTTTGGCAATATAAGCTCTGTCCTATAACTCCTAAAGTTCCTTAGGCTTACAGACTAATGGCAGAACACTAGTCTTTGATTGTCCTTGTTACAAGTTCCACTGATTTTCAAAATCTCAGGATACTAGAATGTATTTTAAATCAATTATCTGCATTCAATTATAGG
>VDFB02271358.1:363832559-363933909 GCA_007258455.2 Sequoia sempervirens
TTACTTTTAGGTCATAATGTTACACCATTCAACAATTTCATTTGTATTCCATATGGTTTTATCTGCAAGTTCATGTTGGTGAAATTCATGCTTCACACATACTCTCACTCCATCATGCTCCCATTTTTTGTGTCTACTCTAAAAAAAAACCACAAAAATTTTATGCTACATCTAGAATGTTGTTGGGCTAACCAATTAAATACTTTTGCGGACTTAAATTGTCTTGTAAAGTTATCAACAACCATTCAAACCAAATTAGTTAAAAACTACATTTATAAGTATTGATTCAAGTCTTAAAGTTATAAATTTAATAAATAAATAAAATCAACACTTACTAGCACATCCATCAAACCAAATCCAATGTTGTAAAGAATTTATGCCACATCATCTCAAATCTCCAAAAAATATTCCAAACCAATGGGCTACATAGCTTTTATCATGACCCATATTATCATTTATATAAAACTAAACCTCCTTGATAATTCATTTATCTTTGCTACTTTCTATGTCATCCACATGTAACTCAACATGTCTATAGAAAAATTGTACAAATATTGTGACTTAATATGAATGATAGTATTGACTTTGAATCTCAATTTGAGTATTAAATGTATATAGTTCTTAGAAAAATCTACAATAAAAAGAATACAACCTAGAGGAAAGCAATTCTTTGAGTCATAAAATTGCTTAGCCTACCATCTTGTACCATGACAATGTTGGATATGTGGATATAATTGGAGAATTCCAAGATCAGAGAACTCAAAACAAATTTCCACAAGTGAACCAAATAAGCACAATAATATATCTATCAATATAAAATGAAGAGGATATAATACAATGGTCAAGCCTTCCATATATAGGAAAGGATGAGGAGGTGAGAAGGTAGGAGTGAAACTCTAACTATTGGAATATGAAATGAATTTTATGAGTATTCCAACAATGACGGATAGTCGACATTGGTTGACCGAAGGTTGTAGTGACGAGGTTCCCCAGGGGCGTTGTCATAGCCTCGTACATGTTGAAGGAATTTTCCCTTAGGCAACCACGTTGAATGCGTACACCAAAGGCAACCACGCCGAAGGCATTTACCAAAGGTAACCATGCCGAAGGCATTTACCGAAGGTAACCACAACGAAGGAATTTTCTGAAGGAAACCATACCAAAGGCATTTTTTGAAGGCAACCATGCCAAAGGCAGCGCCGTTTACCAAAGGCAACATCGTTTGTCAAAGGAAACCACACCGAAAGCGCTTATCAATGGAAACCACACTGAAGGAAACCATGCCAAAGGCAACCACGTCGAAGGAATTTGTCAAAGGAAACCACGTCGAAGGTGTACGCCAAAGGAAACCATACCAAAGGAATTTTCTGAAGGCAACCACGCCAAATGCAACCACGCCAAATGCAACGATGTCGAACGCAACCATGCCGAAGGCATTTTTCGAAGGCAACCGTGTCGAAAGCATACACCAAAGGAAACCATGCCAAAGGAATTTCCTGAAGGCAACCACATCGAAGGTGTTTGTTGAAGGCAACCACGTCGAAGGCATTTGCTGAAGGAAACCACGTCGAAGGAATTTGTTGAAGGAAACTGCGTTTAAGGCATATGCCGAAGGCGTTTCTAATGAAGATGAAAAAAAATTTGGGACTCTCTATTTTTGGCCATCTTGCCAAATGTTCAACATGTAGTTGTATGAGTTGTACTTTCTATTTTTGGAAAGTTGTGTTTGACAAGGACTTTGCAACTCAAATTTTTTATACTCTGTTGAAGTAATGTTTTCTACAAATTTTCAAAAGATTGTTGTAATTGTGAATTTCCTGAGAAATAAAATATGAAATATCTTTTCCTGTGGTTTTTTCCTAGTATAATTTTACCAGGTTTTCCACGTAAATATTGTGTTATTATTGTGCTTATTGTTTTTCTCTATTTTTTCACTATATATTTTCTTATACTAACCACCCCTCCAAAGGTGAAACACTTGTGAGCTCACTTGACAAGTGTGTGAACAAGTGTCAATAGGAATCTCAATTCATGAGGACACATGTCTCAACCATACGAAGTGAGACAAAGGCGAAAGAAACCTAAGTAAACTAAAGCTAGATGTGAATAGGTCAATCCTAGAAAAGTGATTAGCTAAGTATGATAATGACTCTATTTACACTAGCACCCCCCTTACATGCAACTTAGGGAGTAATGTAACACTAATGATGAGTCTTTGCTACTAGGCCACGTTAGATACTCATTTAAAAATATCTCATAAAGTGGAGTAAAGGAGAAAAACCCAATGGAAAATAAAAACCCCTCACCAAAAGAGAAACAATGTAATGAAATAAAATATACAACTAAATCTAAGAAATGATAGATGGAGAACTCATGATGACCCCCCAAGGACTAATTCTAGCATAATGTACAATGATGTTCCCCCCATAGGATAGAAAAGAGAGAAGTTCTCTATGACCCCCTTATAAAATGTGAAGTTATGAACTCCATGTGAGGAAATGTTTCCTCCCAAAACTGATAGTAGTAGAGAAACCATGTAGCCTCCCCTCAAGATGATGTATGTAGTGTTGGTAGATGTTTGACACTGGATTTTGAAGATGGTCTACAATCTTTGAACAATATTTCTCCCCTTGGGAACAAACAACACCACAAATATATGCAAGACAACTTCCCATTTTAGATAGGAATATGCATGAAGTAAGGTGAATGTCTATGAATGATGCACATGATCCAAAGACTAAAATGATGCCAATAATTCCTTGGGGCACATGATGCTCGAATATGTCCAAGTCAATTTTGATGTGTGAAGGATGTTGATAAGATGGTTCAAGTACCATAGGTGATTCTGGAACATGGACCATGAGTGTATAATTATGTCTGGACCAATGTAAATTTGATAATGTTGTAAATGATGATAATTCAATTGGATAGGTCAATTCATGAATGTCTACACAATCTATCATGATAGAAGTCATTGTAGGTGAGGAAAGAGCAATATTCAAATATGACAATGGTGATGCAACTTCATCAAAGAAAACATCAAACAGAAGACGAATTCCCTAAATAATTTCATCTAAATCTGTAAGGTGAGATTATTAGAATTGTGAAAAACACGATCCACAAGATCAAACAATGAACAAAGACACCTTCGACACAAGAGAGATGCAAACAATAATATGTAATATCCTCAATAAGAAAAAGCTATAGATTGAACCTCAAGAATCTTCAAGGAGATCAAGAGTTCTCAAAGGTTGAGAGTTTAAGAGTTCATAGACATAATACAAATGAGGGTTGAGTGCTATATAGGAGCAACTCTAAATGATAAAAGGATTAGATCATGAAAAGTAACATCTCATGCAATTCTCAACAAAATGATCTAATAATAGCTCACTTTAGTTAACATAAAAAAGTCTCCTAAGTTTAGCTTAAGTGCAAGAGAATAAATTAGACTAATAATCAATTAAAGATTAATTAATTAATAGATAATACATGATTACTCTAATGGGGATTCTACAAACAAACATGTGATGTCTGATAGATATGCATACCAATGTTGTGGATCTGGAATGATGATAGTAATAACTTGATGCAAAGAATCATGAGAACTCATGAATGAGTCAATGTCAAATTCGGATGTAGCAATAGGTGATATGAGAGATGAGATATCAATGCAAGTCATTGGACTACATTGTTCATCCTTAAATGAAGGTTTTTCACAAGATGTCTTAGTGAGATTTTTTTTTCAATCTTTAATAATATGTCAATGATTTGATGGGAGACATGAGGACAAAATTAGTCCACATGTTGATTGCTCCCACAATATTTATATAATTTTTTGCATTTTCTAGACATGGTCTAGTTATAAGCAAAAAATTATTGTGAAATACAAGATTAACTAACCTATTGATTCAGAGAGCCCCCCCCACCCTCAAAATGATTATTGTTGATTATAGCCTCGTAGAACAATGTGCAAGAAAATTTTACAAGTTATGAAGATTGGATACCAAAATCTTTTGTTTATAACTCATGAAGATTTTTACAATTTTATAAAGTTGATTAGCCAACTAGGTATGATAATGACTCTATTTACATTAACAGATATATGATATTGTTGGTGTGAATTAATGTGTTTTACCTAGTTAATTTCCTTACTAAAGACTTAGGGGACATATTCACATGTTAAGTTTACTTAGGATTATAAGATTCCTTACAGAAGTCTTAGTTGTCATATCTAGATCTTATCTTTTTAGCATTTAATGCTTGATTCCTAGGTAGTTGAGTTAGTTGTCTTATGTGATAGGATTAAGACACTTATCATGATTTTGTCTAATTCTTCTTCTCACCTTGCCTATATAAGCAAGGCATCTCATGTACATTTATATTCAATTATCGAATCTTTCATTAATAATACAACAAGCTATTCTTGTCATTTTCTCTCTTGTGGAAGATATTTTGGTCTAGCAATTGTTCTTAGAGGTGTTGAGGAGTCACCATTAACTCCTACATGGTATCAGAGCTCTAGTGTTGTAGATTTCTTCCCAGATTTGAAGGTTTTGTGTTTGCTTGAAGATTTTGTTGGGTGCATGTTGGGGTTTCAAGGACCTCGTGGTTGAATCCAAGGTTTCAAAGAAAGTCAGGTTTTCTTTCTATTTTATCAATTTTCATTCTATTTTGATTGATCTACAAAGGTTTTAGTTGCTAGATCCAGGGGGTGGCTATATTTTTTAGGCACTTTGGGTCAAAATAGACCCTACTATCTCATTCAAAAGGCTCAAAAACTTAAAGATCAATTTTCAAAACACAAAAATTAAATACTTTGTCCCAAGGCATTAGGCAAATTTTTTGAGGGGTCACTAAAAATATGTACAATGTATGGAGTTCGTTATGTACCATCTATACGATGTCATATTATGTAGTACTATTCACATCATCGGTCTACAACATCGAATCTAGCATATTTGAACGACATTTTATTTATGTGCATAGTACGAATCAATTTACACCAAAGATGTTTTTTTTTCATCATCTCTGGTGTACTTGGTCGATATAATTATTGGCAATCACATCGCGTTGGTAGGAATTGGTTTAAATCATTATTTATATATATATATATATATATATAATTTTGATATTTGTGGTTTAAAAAAGCTGACAATTTTATTTGGTTGTTGGTGTTGTGTATTGAGTTTAAACCCTTGGTTCCCACCCAGCAGGAGGGGCTACATACCCCCCATTGCAGCTTGAGCGGCACATGGAGCCATCGCTCGAGGGCACCACCTCACTGCTACCTAAGTGGTGGCAGTGCCTTTTTAAAAAAAGTTGAGATAAGATGGTGGTCATATGAGTGACCACAAATCAACCCCTAGGAGCTATTATTGTGCCCCATGTTTCGTAAAATAGGGATTTTTTTCAAATTGCAATAGCTTTCATCCCAAGTTGCAAAATTTTTCAAACAAAATATTGTCAAAAATTTGACTGCAAGTTTTTCAATGGTACAGATGATTTTTCAAAATTTTTGTTGTTTGGTGCAATTTATTGTTGAGAGTGAAGTCATATTATTTTTTGGCTTCTGATATCATAACTTTTTTCCATGATCTTTGATTTTTGTGATTCTTGCAGCGTTGGAAAGGTATTAAGGAGCTCTATCCAGCCATCAATGCACTTTTCTTATTTTTGTCCCCAACATATTATGATTTTAGTTTTTTCTTGATGGGTATACTGGAGGTTAGTTGGATGTTTTGACAGTTGAGAAGGTATTTTTTATCATTGTACTTCATTTCAGCTTCATTGTATGTATCGATCTTAGATTTTATCAATTGAGAAGTGTTTCATTATGTAATCATGGGTTATGCAACTCATCCTTTTGTAATAATTATGACTAAGAAAAATTATGAGTCATGGAAAAAAGGCATAATAACACATTGTAGGTGGCTTAAGCTTTTTCCTCATCTTTATGGACTCATTCCTGAGCCAGAAACAACATATAAGAAATTTGTTTGGGGTAATAAGAATGATCATATCATAGGATTGATTGGTTCTAGTTTCAATGCAGGCATCTTCAAAGAGACCTATCATTAGATTTCAGGAATATCATGCCCACACATAGTTTGGACCAAGATTTGGGAGATTTTTGGAGATCCACATAATCCTCTATTCTCAGATGGTCCTGCATCAGATTACCTCATTCCACTTGATGATTCTGACAATCTACCCTTTGATGATGAGACCTTAGAGGAGCTTGAATATGATGCAAAGATTGAGTGTCTAAATGATCTCGAGACTTCTAGTATAGCTCCTGCTTCTCCTATTGAGATCACACATTCATCTTTTTTTTATGATTCATTGAGAAATTTTTGTGATTCATTGCGAAATTTTGATGATTCATTGCAATAGGTATTTATTTGTCCTCCTAATTGGGATTCCTACTTATCATACATTGCATCATTTTTTGTGGAGTCTCACATTTCAAAATTGGAGGACCAATTTGAAGGTTTATCTCTCTTATTTGATGATATTCATAGATCAACTATTGTCACCTCATCTTTGTCTTTGGAGTTAGTTCAAGATTTGTTTCTATTTGTTCCTGGTTTGTCACTTTTTGTTATGATTTGCCATGTACCTAATTGGATTGTGGCATCATCGTCATCCACAAACTTGGTAACACATGATCAACTTTCAAAGAAAAATTATATATGGGTTCATCTTCCTACCAATTCCTATCTGGAATGGGAAGCATTCCTACATTTGTACTTGGTGTATCTTCTTCCCAAGGCGAGAAACATTGTTTGTAAGCATTGGATAATGTTTTATCTTCAAACACTTACCATATTTATAGGATATTACACATGGGGGCTATCTTGTCCCTATGTTTCCCTCTTATGGGGGCCTATTGATTATATATGCATGATGGATGTAGTCCTTGGGGGTATGATTGACTCCTCCATCCTTCATCTTTCTTTTTTTTTCTCTTTTTTGGAGAGGAGTTTTGTCCCACTAGGTTTTCTCCTTTTCTCTATTTGTGAGAGATTGTATTTTCATTGTAAATGGGTACCTAACATGGCCTCGTATTCAAGACCCATCCTTGCATATTTCCATAATATTCTTCTCCCTAAGTTGCACTTAAGGAGGGGTGTTGGTGTGAAAAAATTTCTTGTACCTAGTTAATTTTCTTACTAGGGACTTTGGGGACATATTCACATGTTAATTTTACTTAGGATTATAAGATTCCTTCTAGAAGTCTTAGTTGTCATGTTTAGATCTTATCTTTTTAGCATTTAATGTTTGAGTCCTAAGTAGTTATGAGTTAGTCGTTTCATGTGATAGGATTAAGACGCTTGTCATGATCTTGTCTAATCTTTCCTCTCACCTTTCCTATATAAGCAAGGCCTCTCACGTACATTTATATTCAATCATCCAATCTTGTATTCATAATACCGCAAGTTATTCTTGCCATTTTCTCTCTTGTGGAAGATATTCTAGTCTAGCAACTATTCCTGGGGGTGTTGAGGAGTCACTATTAACTCCTACAAATATTACGAAATGTTTTCATAAACTCCTTGTGGGGAAATTCAATCTCTTTCAAAATATTTTTTTGGACTCAACTCCTAACTTCATTGAGTTTTTCTCATATTTAAATCTCTTCCAAATAACTTGCATTAAATGATCAATATTCTCAAATTGTAAAGTTTCTTCAAATTTCCACTATCTATTCATATATTTTTTATACAATGTACATTGAATTCATCATAATCTTCTTATTTTCACATACTTCAAGAATTGTGTTATACTTCCAAGGATGAATACATTTGGATTAATTATTGCTATAACTTTTTTATATGACTATAAGTGTAGATGGAATTCAACGTGATTTCAACAACAAAAAATTCACATACTTTATTTATGCATAAGAATAATGATTGTAAACTCTCAAACATCCTTTAACAAATCTTCACCTATGAAAATTCTTGCTTGAATACTTCAAAACTTTCATTTTGTGTCGTATCTATAAAATGTTTTAGATGAGAAATTTTGGTACCATATTCACCTATTATTTGTATAGTGTCCCTTCTATTGGAAGAAACAGGAGAACAATTGATCCAATATTCAATTACCTTTTTTATATCTTTTGAAATTCTATTTTTTTGAGGAACCCTACAAATATTTACCCAATTATTTTCAATGTTTTCATCTAATTTGTTTCTCTTCACAATAAATCTTTGAACGACTCTCCTAGATATATTTAGAAACTATGTAATTTTTTTAACTTGTCTTCTATGTGATATTTTTTTACTAGAAAATGTAGTCATCAATGCTCTATGTGTAGCACTTAAATCAGTAGTTCGGCTATTGGTTTGAATACAATCTAATGCTTGTTGCAAGTTTTCAATTACCATCTATTTTAATAAATCTACTTTTTTTCTTATTATCAACCCCTAAAAACTCCAAAAGATGCATCATTTATTTTCATATAAACAACTTTGCACATAATTGTGCTCTTCCAATAAGAGATTTTTCTTCAAAAAATTCATCTCAAATTCTTTTAGAGTGTAATTTTATTATGCTTTCAAGTAACATATCTTCAAGTAAAATTTCTTTGAAAATAGAATCCTCATCCATGTCCATTAGGTTTTCCATACCATAAAAATAAATCTTATCACTAGTTTCCTCTTCATTTACATTCTTTACATCTATACCAATTTATTCTTATACTTCTGCATTAGCATGCTCTTCAACTTGGTCATCAATAATTTCAATGGGTTGTTCTTGACTAGATGTTCCTAAAATAAAATTCATCTTATCTCTTCTTTTTGTATTTCTCTCATCATCCAATCTTTTTCGATCAAACAACCTTGATCTATTCCTTTTATTTCCCATTACAAATTGCTCATTTTAATTCTTCTGCACACACATACACATGTATGTATCTCAATTTAAGTCAAGTGAAACCTATGGTTTTAAGATCATTTGGTCTATAAATTAGTAAATTCTAGATACATACATTCTCTAATTAAGTTAGAATATTAGGAGATGAGATGACTTCTTTCATAAAAAAACATGTCATGCAAGAATATATGCATGTCTTGTTGTCCAAGTAAATATGCAAAGTTATAAAGAAGCTTGATACAATATAAATCAATATTCATAGTTGATACATATACACATGAGAAGTTTTGTAAAAGATAATTAAAAAGTAAAAATAATGTGCACATCTCTAAGTATTGATTCTCACCACAAGATACACATGGTAAAAATGGTAAACCAATGCATATACTTGATAGTTCAAATTATAAGCTCCCCTAGGAGAAAGTGATAAGTGGGAAAAATATTAGTATATTTTAGATGTGCATTCTATAATTAAGTTAGAATAATCTAGGAGATGAGACAAATTTTTTCATAGAAAAACTTGCAAAGCATTCTAATATTCACATGTTTTGTTGTCTAAGTAAATATACAACTATTAAGGAGCGAGTGATTAAAGTGTGAAAATATTTAAATCAATATTCATAATCAATACATATATGTACATGAGAAATGTTGTTTAAAAGATACTAAAAAACTACAAAGAACACACATCCAGGAATTGAATCTCGCCACAAGATACACATTGTGCCAATAGTAAACCAACATATAAGAGTTCAAATTATAAGCACCTAGGAGGAAGTGATAAATGGAAAATTAATTAGTAAAATTCTAGATGTAAATTTTATAATTAATTTAGAATATTAGTCCAAATAAGACAAATCATTTTAAAAAAACATGCCAAGCAATCTAATATTCACATGTCTCGTCCTCTAAGTAAATATGTAACTCTTAAGGAGCAAGTGATCAAAGTGTGGAAATATTTAAATCAATATTCATAGCCAATACATATATGTACATGAAAAGTGTTGTTTAAAAGATTAAAAAAAACTAGAAAGAACACACATCTAGGTATTGAATCTCTCCACAAGATACACATGGTGCCAATGGTAAAACTCACACAAATGAGATTGATCAAACTACAAGCTCACCTAGGAGGAGGTGATAAGTGGGAAATAAATTAGTAAATTCTAAATTTACATTATATAATTAAGTTAGAATATTAGTCCAAATGATACGACTTTGCTAATAAAAAATGTATGCAAAGTAAGAATATCCACATGCGTTGTCCAAGTAAATGTGCAACTATTAAGGAGCAAGTAATTAAAGTGTGACAATATTTAAATCAATATTCATAGGACCAATACATATATGTACATTAGGTGTTGTTTAAAAGATAATTAAAAAGTAGAAAGAACACACATCTTGGTATTGAATCTCACCAAAATATGTACACATGGTGTCAATGATAAACCAACAAATATAAAACAGTTCAAATAAGAACCTAGGAGGAAGTGATAAGTGATAAAAAAAAATTTAGTAAATTATAGATGTACATTTTATAATTAGGTTAGAATATTAGTCCAAATGACATAATTGTGTTCATAAAAAACGTGCCAAGAAAGAATATTCACATGTATCTCGTTGTCAAAGTAAATATATGCAACCTTAGATATATTGATTGAAGGGAGAGAGATTAGTGCAAGCATGAAGGGACATAGAATAACCTTAGATATCTAGGACACCTATGAAGAAATATGAATTTAGTTATGCCCATAGTTCTAAGAATTGAAATCCAAGGTTTTAAGGAATGGCCCATCATCAAAGCTTGATGAATGACTCTAGCCTAGGGATTAGGAATGAGTAGAAGATATATATAGATCAAAATTATACAATATCACAAACCTAAAATGACTAAATACAAGCGACAAGTACATCATTTTAATACTAGAAGTTCTCAAATCTAAAATTAGATTAGACACCATTAAAACAAGTATAACACTAGGGTACGAACACAACCAATAATAATCTAGAAGAACATATGTGCTATGACATGTGGTAAGAACTAAATTATTAAAGGATAAGTAAATTAGGCTGGTGACCAAAGGTAAATTCAATGCATGAAGTGGATAAATAGGCTAAAATGATAGTATGATGTGTTAGGCATATAGAATTAGCATTCTAGTGTCTAGTAGAATCAAGGATGGAAACCACTTGGCTAAAGGGAGAGAGGTTAGTGCCCATGAGGTGACATAGAAACAAAACCTTAAAGATATCTAGGACACTTATGAAGAAATATCAATTTAGTGGTTGGTCATAGTTCTAGGCGTTAAAAATCAAGGTTTTAAGGCATGGCCCACCATTGGAGCTTGATGAATGACTATCTAGCCTAAGGATTAGTAATGAGTATAAGATACATATATATAATCTCATAAACCCTAATATGACAATGCAAGTGACTTGAGTACGTCATTTTAATTTTGGAAGCTCTCAAATCTAAAATTAGATTAGACACCATTAGAACAAGTATAGCACTAGGGTAAGCACAACCAATAGTAATCTAAGAACATGCATGTTATGACATGTGATAAGAACTAAATCATTAAAGGTTAATTAAAATTAGCTTGTGTCCAAAGGTAAAGGCAATGTATGAAGTGGATAATAGGCTAAGATTATATAGTATGATGTGTGCTAGGCATATAGATTAGCATTCTAGTGTTTAGTAGAATCAAGGATGGCAACCACTTGGCTAAAGGGAAAGAGGTTAGTGCTCATGAGGGGACAGAAAGTAAAACCTTAAAGATATCTAGGTTACCTATGAAGAAATATGAATTCAATAATGGGCCATAGTTCTAGGAATTGAATTTCAAGGTTTTAAGGCATGGCCCACCATTGGAGCTTGATGAATGACTATCTAGCCTAGGGATTAGGAATGAGTAGAAGATATATATATAGATCAAAATTATACAATATCACAAACCCTCAAATGACTAAATACAGTTGACTAGTACATCTTTATTTATAAAAAAAAATAAAAAGGTTTATCCTCTTAGTGAAGGGGAGACAAGTTGAGAATCATCGTACCTAAAAAAATGATAGTATCTTTTGTCAATAGAACTCCTTTTGTATATTTTCTTCACTTGCTTGAATTATATATATATATATGAGAGCTTTCGATCAAACCATTTTCAACCAACACAATTTTGACCGATAAGATATTGGTCAAAAGGGTTTTTCTCAAAACCTTTTTAGTTGAAAATGTTTCGAGTGAAAAGGATTCGCCTTAAACTATCTATGTGGCATCCTTATTTGTAGCCACCTCCTTTTTTCACAATATTCTCTAAAAATCTCTGCTTCAATTGAATATTTCTTCAATCATGATTGATTTTAAAAAATATATAAAATACCCTTTTGTAAAGCTCAGAGTTTATAATCCGATTTTTTTAAATTTTGATTAATTTTAATATGATTTTTTTTTTAAATATTGCAAGTAGGTTGTTATAATCAAATATGAAGATGATTAAAAATTTAAAAATAAAAGTTTAAAAAATTGAATATATATAATGCACTAGAAAAGAGATTTTTAAAAAGAGTATAATTTGTTTATTGAAAATAATAAAAAAATTGAACAAAATTTGATGTCTCGTGAAAACTATCGCTTTGGTGAAGTTTCACTTTAAAATATTATTACAAAAAAAATGTTCATCAAATTTTTTTTCCATGCATTAAATATTGAAATTAGTTATTTGGGAGAAAAAAATCAAAGAAAAAAATTGTTTGCTCTTTTTTTTCTTGATGTCCCATCGACTTAACTTTTTTTCTGAAATTTTCAACAATTATCAAGAGTTCTACATTTCATTAGTTTACATCATTTTGAAATTCAAAACATAAAGATCACTTTTATGTGGTTGAAGTTGAAAATTTATGTCTCAATTATTTCCTTTTTAAAAAGTGTGACAGTTTTGTGCTTTTACCCATAATCTTTTTCTTCTTTGTTGCTAGGACATAAACTTGAAGAAAGTTTAAAATAGGAAACCAAATGGATATTTACTAATTTCACATTATTCATAGTAAATCTTATGAGGATCTTCTCCACACACTTCTACTATGATAACCAAAGCTTATTATGTTTTATGTCTGTATTCCCATGCCAATTTTTTATTTTATTGCTCTTAAATCTTTCATATCAAATGTAATAGCCAACTAAGCCTTTAACCTTCTAATCTCAACCACGTTTTTGCTTGCTACAAGCATATCGTCAACATATTACACCAAGAAAATGAATAAACCATTTTTCAATTTTTTGAAGTAAACACAATGGTTACACTCACTCTTGGTTTGGCTTACCATGAAGGAATCGAACTTCTTGTATCATTGTCTAGGTGACTGCCTCACATCATACAATGACTTCTTGAGTTTGCAAACAAATCTTTTTTTGTGATCTTGAACAAACCCTTCTAATTGTTCCATATATATCTCCCCATCCAAATCTCCATGTGAAAATGTTATTTTAACATCTAGTTACTCAACTCAAGATCAAGTAAAGTTACTAACACTAATACTACCTGAATAGAAACAAACTTAACAACTAGTGAAAAAATTTCATGAAAATCAATGTCATCCTTTTGTGAATACACTTTTGTTACCAATCTTTCTTTGTACCTTTCAACTTTATCATCAACACCATTCTTCAATTTGTAGACCTATTTGCAACCAACTTTTCTACACTTTAGGAGTTCTACCAAGTCCCACATTTTATTCTTCTCCAAGGTATCCATTTTTTCTTTCATTGTCATTTTCTATTTAACAGTTTCAAAATACCATCTCACTTCTTTATAACAACTAGATTCCCCATTTTTAGAAAGAAAAGCAATAGATAAACTATAATCATCATACCACTTAGGAGAATTTCTAACCCATGTAGATCTCCTTAGAGTTGGTTATGGCATTTCCACATTTTCTTATGTATTTTCTATATCGTCATCTTTGAAAACTTCTCACTCCCTATTTTCTATAGATGGATGAGTTTCCAATTGAATTTGTTGATATTATGGTACTTATTCTTGTTTCATTTCAACTTCTACTATGTCTAATTTTATGAGGAGATTCATCAAATACATCTCTACTAATGATGATTTTGTGGGTAGTAAGATCACACGGTCTATATCCCTTAACTCCATCACCATAACCAACAAAAATATACTTATTTGATTTGGGATCCAATTTTAAATGCTAATCTTTAGAAATAATAGCATATATATCATAAGCAAAAAAGTCAAATTTGAGTAATCACAATAATGATTTGTCCTATATATTTTCACATCCTTGTCTTCATCTTCAAAAACTTCTTCCCACTCCCTATTTTCTATAGATAGATGAGTTTCCAACTAAATTTGTTGATAGTATGGCACTTATTCCTATTTCATTTCAACTTCTATCTAAAATATGAAAGGAGATTCATCAAATACATCTCTACTAATGATGATTTTGTGGGTAGTCGGATCCCATAGTCTATATCCCTTAACTCCATCATCATAACAAACAAAACTATTACTTCTTTGATTTGGGATTCAATATAAAATGTTACTTTAGAAATAAAAGCATATGCATCACAATCAAAAATCAAAAATCAAAAATCAAATTTGATCACAAGAATGACTTGTCCATACCTTTTTAGGAATCTTACAATCTATTGCAATTTATGGTGATCGATTTACCAAATAAAAAGTCGTGACTACTTCTACCCACAACCCTTGTTGCAACTTGGTGTTAATGGACATGCTCCTTAACCTCTCTAGAAGAATCATGTTCATGTGTTCAACAACACTATTTTTTTGAGTGTAAGTTGTGGTTTTATGCCTTCCTTGCAATAGTTTTCAAATTTCAAACATGTGAACTCAACCCCATTATGTGTTCTTAAACACTTGATTGGTCTACTAGTGCTCTTTTCAATCAAGACTCTAAAATGTTTCAAAATACTAAACACATCAACTTTCCTTTTAAAAATATAGACTTGCACCTTTCTAAAGTAATTATCTATAAATGTCAAAGTATGATGGTCCTCCAAAAGAAATTGTAGGGGATGGTCCCCAAACATTAGAATGAATATAGTATAGAATAACCTTACTTGTATGGCTACCTCTTTTAAACTTATGTTTACACTACTTTCCAAAGGCATGATACTCGCAAAAATTCAAATTCAAAGATTTTAAATTTGGGAGTAACTTACAATTTATCAATACCTTTAGCTATTTCTCACTCATATGGTCCAATCACTAATGTCATAAACAAGTAGATTTATTTACTTTCTCAAATACCATTGATGCTTCACTTATTTCAATACTCCCTTCTAGCTTGTAAAAGTTCCCAATCTTTATAGCTTTAATGACCACCAAAATGCCCTTATACACTTTGAATACTCCACCTTAACTTGTAAATTTGTAAACTCAAGAATCTAAAACTCCCAAGGAAATCAAGTTCATTTTGAGTTCTTGTACATGTCTTACCTCTATCAATGTCCTTACAATACCATCAGACATTTTGATCTTAATGATCCCAATCCAAGTCTTACAAAAAGCAATGTTTCTCATAAGAACAAAATTGTCATCAATAGTTAGGTAAGAAGAAAACCAACTCCAATGAGAACACATGTGACATGAAGCATCAAAACCATTCCTCAATATAATGTGAATTGTTACAAACAAATAGTATTTCATCAACCAAACCTAAAATTGTCTCAATTGGATTAGCTTTCATTGTGCAAGTCATTATTGGCTTATTTTCTCTTCCAACAATCTTTCTTGAGATGCCCTAATTTGTTAGGTGCCAACATTTTCCCTACCCTTTTTATCTTTTGACTTAGATTTGGATGCATCTCTTGAATTGTCCCCTAACGACCATTGCTTCTAGTGTGGAAGTTTCTATATTGGATTTACTCTACACCTCCTTGTTCGATAAGGCTCCTACAATATAATCAAAGTCGAGAGTGTCTATTATGCTAAAGTTAATGGAAGTGACTAAGTAGTTCCAAGATTTGAGCAATGAACACAATAAAATGACCACCTTGTCTTCATCTTCAAGTTTTACACCCATACTCGTGGATTGGCACATTGAGAGTATTGAAAACATTTAAATGATCAACAATTTTGGTACTTCCCTTCGCAAATTGTACAACTACCTCTTCAAGTAGATTTGGTTTGTCAAAGATTTTGTCATGTAAAGACTTCATTCTGCTCCATAAACTTCTTGGTTTTCTCTCCAAGAATACTAAAAAAGACATCATCTACCAAACAAAACCAACATGTGCTAAGAGCTCTTGCATCCAAATCTTTCCAATTCTCATTGATCATATTCACAAGTTCTTTGACTTGCCTACCAAAAACTTGTGCAATCTTTATTGCACCAACAAATTGCACATCTTGAGCTTCCATAGCTCAAAGTTATTATTCTCATTGAACTTCTCTATTTCAAACCTTGCATTTGAAGTCTTTGTTTGACGTTGCATAACAAATCCCAAGTCCTGTTAGGATTTGTTGCAAAAATAAAAGCTTTGATACCTTGTTGAAAAATTGTCCATAAAAAAACATAAATTGCAAAACAAATTAGTTGCGAATAAAACAAAGAGATGTAACGAATTAACCAAATCACATTCAACAAGACAAATTTACCTAGTAAAACCTTGACAATACATCAACGAAACATCTACTGAAAGGTTAGAAAAGAATATTACAATCTTCGCACAACTATCATTACCAATTGATCTTTATTTCAAGGCTACAATGATATATATAATAACTTCCACATAATACCCATCATCAAACTTTTAAGGAATAATAGATTTTCACTTAAGAGTGAATTTTTAGATAAGAATCTTGCTTTATATTGTTATCACAATCCAACAAGAACCTGTACCACCTAGTATCATTAACTTGAGACCTAATCTAAAAGTTCAATCAAGATGCATTTTCTTGAAGCTTTGCCAATATGATCTTACTGATCAAGTCAATCATATTGATCTCAAAGGCCTTGACCTACCAGCCAGCCATGACTCTTACTGACATCATAGACTTTACTGAGACTGCAAGTCATGCAATTCATCACGCTCATGCGATACGTAAGTTGTATAAGCAAAAAAGCTTCTGAAGCAGCAGGGAAATTCTTTGAAACCACACAAATTGGTTATCATCAATTCACTAAAATATATAGTTTTTGTAGCCCTGAGCATATTATTAAGTCTTACAAACTGATAATAGTAAACATTAGAAATTTGTAAGGATATAGCATAAGGAGGCAATGGAAACATCACATGAAAAGAAATGTTTACCATGTGCTTCACCTAAAGAATCCTCAATCGGATGAAAACTCCATCAATGAATCTAACATTAATTAATTTGTCCTAGACCTCTCCCTTCATTAGGGACTTCAAAGAAACCAACAACAATGCCATCGTAGCATTAAATTTTATATTCAGTGAAATCCTCGTTATTGAGTTTTAAATAGTTCAAAAAAAGCTGTCTTAGTTATGGCATATGCTCTTACATCAAACCAAGAAGTTTTACACTTGCATGAATCTGAACAACTAAACTTTAAAACATAATAATTATACATCAAAACTGATAACCTTTTTGTCTCATCCTAGGTAGCCCATGCCTAACCTACCTTACGTTGTCTAAACGTCCTATGTCATTAGATCCACAAACTATATTTTTGTATCTTCATTGCTTATTGCATTGTCCAGCCTTTTGAGTTATGATTTGTGCCCTAGTAATTAATAGAAGCTGCAATACTAGTCATGGTCTGTTGATTGTCACACCTATCTTACTCAAATTCAAAGCACCATTAACTAATATAGTGGAAAGACACCGGTTATAAGAACACCCAGACCGTTTACTATTATACATGTGAACTAAAACATTCTTAGGCTCTGGCTTCAGGAATTAGGCTATAGCAGTATCCACTTAATAAACTGCTGTGGTTGATCCATTTGAAATTAGGGGAAAAAACATTTTGATTGGTATAAACCAAATTCATATCGTAATATCTTATCAATAAAGAGTGAGAACAGGATGGGAAGAAAAGGAAACTTCAAAAATGAAATAAATAGGATCGTCGATCAAACTATCTATCTATTAGGGAACCTCAACTATGAGATCAATAACATTGCCAATTAAAATATCTATCCATAAAGGGAATTTCTGCCTATAGTACTATTCATAGAGAAATAATCCTCAGACTATGATGTGTTTGCTCCCCCTGCTGATATTTCATTTAGTGGGATCCACAAAACAATTGCAAATCTAGAGAAACACATTTGTTTTGCAAGAAATTAGCAAATACTTCTAATCAAGCAAATTTGAAACTGTCTAGGTCCACACAAAATTTCAACATAGAGACAGGTTTCAAACAAAAGGTAAATGAGATCCATAAGTGGGATAATTAAGGGGATTGCAATCACCAATGAAACTATCTATCTATTAGGGAACTTAAACTATGAAATCAATAACATTGCCAATTAAAATATCTATCCATTAGGGGAATTTCTGCCTAGAGTACTCTTAGTAGATAAATATTCCTCCTCCGACTAGTCTTGCTCCCCTCCTGATATTTCATTTAGTGGAGCCCACAATACATCAGCAAATACAACTACTCAAACAAATTTGAAATAGTCAAGGTTCATCCAATAAACTTAACACATTCATAAAAGTTTCAAACAAGACATAAAAGAGATCCATAACTGGGATAATTTTAGGGTATTGCACCAAAGATCGTGCTCAAGTATTAGGAAAATGGAAAGTACAACATAATTCTAAAATGGTGTATTTTGGAAACAAACTCAATAGTCCCATAGCACAGCACCCATGAAACTGCCTTTTAAGTCCTAATTTCTTTTCCTCACAATGACTAGACCAATTTTAAGACCACAGATGAAGTTTGATGTATATTTTGTTGGACAGCAACACAAAGTAATGCCATCTAGAGAACTTGGTGACTATGTTTTGCTTCCATTTTCCAGAAGATCAAAGCACTACCACTTCTCGTGAGTGTGTCAACCAGGTTGATTGAAGAAAAAGCAACATAGACTCACTCATATGGCATCATGCTTTATTCCCTCGCCAATTGTAACCACCAGATCCCTATCCATCATGGAAAGACTCTGGCTTGATTTCCCAACCTTTTTGAGACTGAACTGCAAGTTTAACCTGTGAACTGAAACATGCCATGTTGATCGCATGATCTACTAACTGAAGACTTGCTTGGTTAATAAGTGGGCCTGAAGAAATAGATATCGAAACATGCAGACCAATGCTAACAGAAAAACAACTACAAACAAAAGAAAGATGGCCTAATGCATGATTAATCTATGGAATCACAAGAAACATGAAAAAGTTATGGTACTAGGACATATTTCTAAAGAATGACAACAGACAACCAAGGGAAACAAACTCAAAAGAAAATACGTTAGACCTAGCCATTGCTGACAAACAAACAATACTTGTGCAGAGGACAAGATGCCAAGCCTACCCATCGCTCTATACTAGCAGCTGAGCCCTCATACAAATCAAGGAACCTGTAATAAGCAGATAGCAAATAAATCTAACTGAGCTTCAAATGCCAAACCTGAATGTCAAATTATCAAGTGCAACAACTACACGAAAATCTTACCTCACGTCCACTAAAAATCAGCTAATTTTTCGATGGAGAAGGGGAGCTACTGCTACTACTATTACTACCACTTCTTCCTCTTGCAAGCCTGTACAAAAATTTTGTTAGGCATTTTCACTACATAACTACTGCAGGAAAGTGTAATAAATATTACGTCTATAAAACATACCTTTTAGAACTTCGACTTCTTGAAGTCTTCCTATTTCCACGAGGCGAACACTGTACAGCAAAGATTATATTTCAGGTCGGGAAGAATGGGGGCTTGCAATCATTTTAAAATAAGTAGGCCAAACAAGATATCAAAATAAGAAAAACACGATGTCAAATCAGAAAGGCACACCTTTCTTGGGCTCAGTGACTCTGATGATGAAGAATCTGACCTTCCTCTTCTTCGAGTGGGTCCTCGTGCCCTGATGAGAAACATAACTGAGTATGATACTTAAGCATATAAAACTGCAATACAAGCTTCCTTTAAACATTATAGACAACGTAAGAATGAGGAATTATTAGCTCATACAATAAAAGGGCATCAAGACTTAACGCTTTATACAGGTTCCAATTATGAAAGATGACTCAACCATATATCAAAAGATGCCATCCAACAAATTTCCATGACAGATTGCAAAGAAGTTTGCAAAAGAAGGAAACATCATTTGTTTAATCTATCTGATTACACATAAAACAGTTTACAAGTGCCACAAACTCGTGATGAGAATAGATTGTGTCTCAGCCTATCAGGGATATGTTTTGGCAATATAAGCTCTGTCCTATAACTCCTAAAGTTCCTTAGGCTTACAGACTAATGGCAGAACACTAGTCTTTGATTGTCCTTGTTACAAGTTCCACTGATTTTCAAAATCTCAGGATACTAGAATGTATTTTAAATCAATTATCTGCATTCAATTATAGGATCAGAAAAGCAAATCTGTACGAGCACTGGCCCAAATACCAAAATTGATTTGGTGCAGAGAAGGTCAGATCTGCATTATAATTTTTTCTCTAACGAACAAAAGATAAGAAAAAATATTTAGCTCAAGAATGGCCATTTACGATAAAACAAAACAGATAATTACCTGGGAGGTGGAGACAACGATCTTGATTGAGATCGTATAGGCCTACGAACAGGAGACCGACTGCGACGATGAGGAGCAGGAGACCTACGTGGAGGAGTACGACCACGTCTGGGTGGAGGTGACCTGTAAGAACAGTAGAATGTATTAACTAAACAGTTATAATATATGATACAATTTTAGTATATCATGTTTCATTTGATATAAACAATGAAAATGAAAAATAATCAATAAGATATCAACCATAAATAATGATAGTTAATAACTCCATTCAATTCAAGAAACCTAACAAAGAAGACAAATTGGAATTAGTTCAAGAAAATATAAAGTTGAAACAAGAAGATAGCATGCATATTTTGGAAATGCAATATGGGATACACATTATCGTGATAAAAGCCCACATTTCAAAACTTGGCTCATTGAAGAAAAGATCAAAAGCCATTATCACTATATAATAACATATCATTGGAAAAAAAACCAACATAAATACAAAATACAAAGTTTTCTATAGGTTGAATTAAGATGCCACATTGTAAAACCTATAGAACTATAAGGATTCAAAAGTGACATTTCTTCCATATTTAAATTCAGAAAACATATCTGCATCTACACTAGCTTTCTATTGAAAATATAACCACAAAGATCTGGCTTAGAGAAGATGTTTACCGTCGTCGAGAAATTGGTGAGCGCTTTCGACTAACTGGGCTTCCTCTGACCCTCCTAGGAGACATTCTATAAAAACCAGTACACATTCCAAAACATTGGTTAAATACAGAATACATAAATAGAAAAAATCTATCATCTAATTGTTGCAAATATTTATGGGGCATTGAAAAGGCTTCAACCCTAATTCAATAGGGGACAGACGATATTTCTTATGAAACTAACCTGATTGGTGATCGAGAACGCCTGCGAGGTGGAGAGGATGGACGACGCCGAGGAGGAGAATCTCTTCGACGAGGAGGAGAATCCCTTCGCCGGGGAGGAGAATCCCTCCGTCTCCTAGGTGGTGACTCAACCCGACGCCGCAGAGGCGACTCCCCTCGACGACGAGGTGGTGACTCAACACGACGGCGAGGAGGAGATTCAGCACGACGACGAGGGGGGGATTCAACACGGCGCACTATTGGAGATCGTCTATGTGGTGGAGATGCTTTTCTTCGCGGTGGAGAAGCTGCAAAACAATATCAATCCATGGCTCAAAAATCATGTTCTCCAAGATCACCTCATAATTGAATTATTGAGTATCCTGTACAGTAACTTACCTTCTCTCTGATGCACTAAATCATCCTTTTCTACACCAGGACCAACAGTCTCCCTTGTTCCATGTTCTCTTCTAGGAGGGGCTGCTGCAACAGCCTTTGGAGGTGTGGATGCTTTTGTACGTTGAGGAAGTGTAAAACGTGCGCTGACAACATTACCATCAATCTGTCCCTGTAAGTAAACAACAATAAAGAATAAACCGATTAAAATTCCTAACAAATCAGTCACTATCCAATACTGGTTGTAACAGAATTAACTTCTTACTCCGTCCATGTACAACAAAGCCTTTTCCGCATCAGCTCTTGATTTAAACTCAACATATCCATATCCCTTGGGCAGCTGAACCTGCAGAATAATAATTTTAAATGTCTTCAAAAACAATAAACGAATAATCTCATTCAAAAGCACTTCAAAAAAATTGAAGATTATGTAATAGTATGCAAACTGTTAACACACAACAAGGTCAATTTAATCTTACACTTCGATCCATTGACAGTTCCACATTTACTACATCACCAAAGTTACCTGCAAATATTCAGATGACAACTGTCAGCTAGCATACATTCAAGATAAATATCTTAAAAGTACCTTTATTTTAAATGATAAGAGAAATAATAAAACAAACACCATCCATATGGCCCATGGATTTAGTTCAAGGCCAAAAGGACCCTTCAGCTTGATTCACATATCCAAAAATATTTTTTCTGCATGATTTGACAGTCTACAATTTGTCACCAAGTCCACAGCACATAGTTATTACACACAGAGGTGCATTAATGGATATAAAGCTTTGAAGCCTGTTTTTGCATGGAAGCCATCCCAAAAGCAAAATTTTATTCGGCAATTCACATTTACCATAGAATTCTCATCCAAGACTACCCTCATGTACGTACCCTGGTAATATAAAGGTGAACTAATATACATGCTATCACTTGTTCATTTACACACAAAATGTCTTTGAACTTGAAAAGGTAAGGATTCTGAGAGTCTACATGCCACAACTGTATTGCCTCTTGTTAATAATTGCCATAATGAACAAGGAACAACAGCTAGCATACATAAGTGACCAAAAGGAATCAGAAGAAGTTGACTAACTCTTTATCTAAAAGACTAATAACAGTAACAAATGTTGACAATTACCTTTGCTGCCAGGCTGCAAACAACCCAACATAAAACCTTGTAGTGATCTTGTGGTTGAAAGGTGAACTTCAGAAAATTTCCAAGCATTTGTGAACAATGACTCTAAAATGGGCAACAATGAGAAGTTTTTGCTGGGTAAAGGTGGAAGTATAGTACTGGTTTATGAAGTCACCATATATGGGATACATTATTCTTGTAGTGTTGAAAAACAATATAGCCAAATATACTACTGATGAGTGGACTACTTATATGTTGTAGCACACAAAGTTACCAGAAGACTGACATCTTCCAGAATACCACTCTTCATTTGTTACTGATTATAGTAGCTTTTTCAAGATATGGACACCATAAGGAATAAAATAAAACAAAATAACTTTATCAGTTCAAGATTTCAAGGCAAATTAAAAAGTGCCTGAGAAGCCAACAGGTGCTACATCCCTTAGCCATCCCAAGCAAAAGGACTCATCAAAGCCATCACTGCAGATGCAGGTACATTCAAACAGTATATATGCACTTTCAACATGTATCATCCTTAATAATGCCTGTGCTAAATTATTTTCCTTCACATAATTTATCAAATAATGAAATAGAGGACAGCCAAAAATGTTAATCAAATTTTCAAACCAATGCAGACTTATTTAAAATAACACTACCAAGATTGCACAATCCAATACTTAGCACATGAATAGAAAACTACTAGAATATTTAAATATAGAATGTATGTCATTCTTCAATACTCATAGATACAGTTTGGCTTATGAATTGTATTACTAATTACTAATTAGTGAGTGTTGAAGATTGCAGAAGGGAGAGTTAATTAGCAAAAAATAAAACAAAAATATTATTGAATGTCCTGCTCTACAGTATCCTAAAGCAGGATGTTCTGTACCATAGACAAATTTTATAGTTTCACTTCATGTAGTTTGCCTGCCAATTAACAAATTGCAACAATCCATGATAAGATAATAAGTAATTCAATTATAATTGGTATGTATTTGTTTTTTGTGCTCCTAGTAGAATCATAATATTATGGTATAACCGATATACAAATTAACTAACATCATAATATATCACATAACAGTCACAAAATACTTACAGAAAATTTCCTTCAGATGACCTTCATTTACATTCCGGGTCAAATTTGCAACATGAAGGACTACTGACTCAGGGGGTGGTGGAGATTTCCTGAAATGCAACATTTGCGTATGTCAAAGACAATGAAATGTATCAAATGCTTTATTAAGGCAAAAAATTGCTGAAACCCATCAATTGCCATGCCTGTCAAGTTCTGTGCTGCAAATTAATACATCCAAAGAAGCTTTGAAATGAAAAGGACAACAAAAACTGCATGCTTGTAATTACAATTATGAATTACATCTTTTAAACTAGCAAACAATGATCCTATAGTCTAATCCAAATGTCTTCACATGTACAAATTCTAGTAACACTTATCAGTAAACAATGTATAGTTACGGTCAATAAGTATCTATTTCAAAGATAGGGCTTCACATAAATTCCACATTGCTTCTGAAAAACGAAGTACTGAAGCAGATAATCTATCGAATTAAATAAGTAAAATGCTTAACTTAATTGTACTCATTATTTGCAAATTGAAAACACTCAAGGGCGTGGAAAGGAAACCTCCTATAGATTTGTTTAAGCTAAATTTTGATTGAATTGTGACCAAATTTTCAGATTAAAGGGAGGAGGATCTTTAGAGATAATGATGGAACACCTTATTTAATGTGTAGTCCATAGTAGACTCAGTGAGTACAAGTACTTGCGAAAAAAGATCCATGGCAAGTTTTTCCAGAGTTAGCTCACAAAATATTACGGCGAGTTCTAGACAATTTTTGGCAAGTCTCGGGCCCTTAACTCACGCCACTTGTCAAAATCATGGATAAAAGACTCCAAAAATGCTGTTTTTCTGTTTTTTTCCTTTAAACAAATTATGAAAATGGTCTGCACGATGAAGGTCTGTGTAGTTTTCAAGGTCTTCATTTGGGCTTGGTGGCAAGGGCTCTGCCCCTCAATCCCGCATTGTGTCGCAACAAGGTGGCAAGGGCTCTGCCTTGATCCTGCACTGTGTCGCAACAAGGTGGCAAGGGCACACTAACCCCAAACACCCACCGAACTCATTTGATACATTTTATGTGTTACACGGGGACGCGTCTGCCCCCCCAAACCCTACGTCCCCGTCCCCTGTGGCGTTTTGGGGATAGGGGAACGGCAGGGGACGTTCCCCAATCGTCCCCCCTAATTTTTGAAAACTGGGAAACGACATGAAACGCGTCCCCAAAAAAGGGGACGTCTAGAAAATAAAAGGGGACGCCTTTGAAACGGCTAGGGGACGGCTAGGAGTCCCCCAACCGTACCAAGGACGCCCAGTTGTCCCCTTTTCGACAAAGTAAAAAATGTTTTGATTTTTGGCAAATTAAATAAAAATTGCTTGATAAATATTAAATATTTGATAAAACATTTAATTTTTAAACAAACTATTTAATTTTATTATCGAATTAAATAAAAATTGCTTGTTAAATATTTAAATATTTCATTAAATAAAAATTGTTTGATAAATATTAAATATTAAATATTTCATTATATTTGATATAACATTTACTTTTTAAACAAACTATTTAATTTTATTGTCAAATTAAACAAAAATTGCTTGATAATTGATAAATATTAAATGTTTCATCAAATATTAAATATTAAATAATGAAATATTAAATAATAAAAAAAATTATAATGAAATATTTAATATTTCATTATATTTGATAAAAATGTTTTATCCCCATTCGAATGGCATTGACTAAATAATAAAATATTATTATATTTACTTTAATCTTTCAACCTAAAATTGAAATGAAGACTTTTAACTTTTTAAGTTTTATACAATTTTTTTTTACATTGCAATGCACACATGGGTCGGGTAAACATGTAGAAACGACCAGGAGAAAATATTGTTGTTATATTGATGTTATACTCTTTATCTATGGACATATTGTCATATTGATATTGTTGCACATATTTGATATATCAAATTGCTCTCTTTCTCTCTATATATATAATATATTTTTAAAAATTCATATATATATATATATATATATATATATATTGAAAAATTCCTATACTGTCGTCCCCAAAAATCTGCCCTTAGACTGCCGTCCCCGAAAACGCGTCCCCTGCCGTCCCCCCATCCCCATCCCCGAAACACCGTGGAACATAGTACATTTTGTATCTATGTTTGGCATAAAATTTATGTTTTTTTCCAAAAATTTAAGTAATTTTTAAGTTGACGAGTTTTCACCAAGTAAGAAATTTGTGGTCTACCGTGCCCAAGTCAAGTCCAAGTTTGTGAACCATGGTTTAGTCCACTTGGGAATAGACACAAATAATAAAGCAGAAGTAATGGCCCTTAAAGGAATAAGACTGGCTAAAGAAAGGGATGGAAAATATTTCAGGTGGAAGGGAACCCAATACCTTTTATTGAAGCTATTAAAAAGGAGACCAAAAGATAAGTACAGGATGTTAGAGTAATCATTCATTAGTTAATAATTAATTAATCTTTAATGATTAATAGGCTAATTTCACTTCATGCACTTAAGCTAACTTAGGAGTATTTTTTCCTTTTATTAGTTTGAGCTATTATTAGATCATTATGTTTCATCACATGTGATGTTGACACTTGTCATGATCTAATCCCTTTAAGGTTTGTTCTTATAAGCACTCTCCTTCATTGCATTATAAGTCTTGAGGTTCATTCCGTAAGTTCTTTTCTTTTTGAGGAAATAGCAAATTTTTGTTTGCAAATCTCGTGTGTGGAAAGTGTTCTCATTTGTTGTTTGATCTTACATCTTGTGTGTTCTTCACAAATCTAACATGGTATCAGAGTATGGACTCAGCAAACGCTTTCTCAATTTTTGATGGTTTTCTTCAACTACGGTTACAAGGGCGCTTCAAATCTGGAATCTTGATATTTTTTGTAGGTTTTGGGCTTGAGCATTTTTTTGGTGCAATTTGGAGCTAAACAAACCTCACCATTGCATTCAGGAGGCTGAACCAACAAATTTTGACTATAAATTTGCCCTATTTCGCCAACAGGAGCTTTTGAGGAAACTTTTTTTTTTTGTGCAAGGACTTGTATGTGTCATGACCCCAACATGAAAACATGGCTCTTACACGAAATTAAATAATTAACACTTAATACCTGCAACAAATACCTTCCAGAATTTACAATGATTAAAATCCTCCAAGTCAGCAATTAATATAATAAGACAAAAGCTATTTTAGACAAAGAATTTGTCTTATTCCCAAAAGCTGTGAATAAAAGATAAAAAGGTATGCGGCAATTATTAGGAAAGAGGCAAATTCTAAATGCCACGAATATGATAAAAGAATAATTATGGGCAGCATAGGCAGCAATTATCATTATATTAGAAGAAACAATTATCAAAGAAGGCAGCAATGGGATTTAATCACAAAGGTAGAGATGGATGCTAAGACAAATTTGTTAACTAAAGACACATCCATTCAAAGAGTTGCCTTCTTTCTAAGAGATGCATCATTTCACTTGGACATGGGAATATATAAGGGAAGTCAAACCATTTGCAAAGGGCATCGAATCATCTTCAAAAGAATATTCACAAATACATAAACAGATTTAAAAACAACAAAAGGCAATAAGAGCAGATTTAAGTTAATTATATGCATGTAACGTCCCCTCCTAACCTCTGAGCAATACATATGACTTTTAGCCTATTCCAAAGTTCATGTAGGCTAAATGCTTTTGGTAAGGGAACTCAATTCCAAATCTTTATGTTGGGTTTTCAGAGTTCAAGGGCACTTTCTATTTTTAGCAATGGACCAATCCAGTGTTTATTGTCTACAGTGAGCTCATTGGCATATCAATTATCTTTCCAGCTTGTGTCTTTGATGTTTTTACTATTTTTAGTACTTAGTTGAAATAGTAAGTCTATTTTTAGAAACTGGACCACTCAGCAGCATTATTTCAATTGTGGCTTTTGGTTGCTAAGGTTGGAATATTTAAATATTTGTTTTTCTCTCCTGAAAGTGAATTAAAATAAAATTACTTTATAATTTTAAGCTGAGGGTCGGAGGGGGCATAAAAAGTACCATGGTGCCTAATGAATAACTTAAAGTTGTTTTAAAGAGCAACAAAAGTGTACTTGATGGCTAAATAAGAGGTGGACGCCAAAGGCTAAAGTTGAGTTAAAAAAATTAAAATAAAATCAAAAGCTAAGGAAAGGGGCGTGGGTTTTAGAGAGGTTTTAGGGTTTCTTCATTGTTGGTCGCCCTAATTTGATGTTGAGACTTTATATCCTCATTTGAAGCTTCATTTGTGTTATGTTGAAATGGTTCATAAGGAGATGCTGCTGGTTTTACACCAGAAGTCTGAAAACAAGTGTTGAAGACGAAAACCCTTGGCATTGAGGAGCTGGTTTCGGTAGTGCAACATTTACCCTAGCTGGTGGAGGCGTGGTTCCATCCAGGGATCACATTTTGAGCTTCATTGTCGCAGTTTCAGTCAAGTAGAATGAAGATATTTGAGCATTTTTGAAGTGTGGTGAGTTGGGTTTTGGTTTGTGATAGCATAGTTGCATTTTGGTGTGATTTCCAGTGTATTTGGAGGTGGTTTCAATATTTTCTGGGCATATTTTCATCTGGGCCTGAACTTGGTTATTTGCATATATCTCTCAAATGACTTAAGATCTCATCTCATCGTGGGTATTGATCCTAACGTAAGTACTCATCTTGGCGCCAATCTCAAGTGCTTGTTTGCATTTTCTGAAGAAGGCTTGAATTTACTAGACCTAATTGACCTTCTCCAGGAAGCGCCCTATCTCTGGTGAAAGTTACAGTTTGCTGCCTGCTGTTGTATAGGCGGATATCTCTTATCACTGAGGTCTGAATACTGTGGTCTTGGCGTTGGAAAGCAAGGAGATTATTTGCCAAATGCATGGGTGTTGTCCGATGCCATTTGAGAGCCTCATTGTTTCTGTTTTGGACATTCTTTCTAGGTCTGAAAGTTCCTTTCTGAGACTGTTTTTACTTGAATGTGAAGTCTGAAAACATTGTGTAAACTCAGAAATTTCTGATATGAAAAACAGAGTACCTTATGTTGAAAAGTTGTTCATTGCAAGTTAGTTATTCATTGTTATTTCTGCTATTATGTTATCAATTCATTCTCATGTTGAATCATTGAATGGAACATTGATAAAACAAGCAAACATACTCAAAACAAACACAAATCAGAACATTAAAAAATTGAAAAAAAAAAATCAGGGGTCTTACACTACACTGCACTCAGGGCAGAATCAGCAGTAAATATACTTGCATCTTAGAATATAGCAGATTATATTTTTGCAAGCATTGTGGCATGCACTATAATGTATATTGTGTATGACAATATGTTTATTAATCTCTATGGAATTGGATATATTGTTGTGTTTGTAATTCCCACCAAGCAACCATGGGAGATGTAAGGGGAAGTATGAGTAGGGTGAGCGGATACTAGATTGCTTTCTAAGTAGACCACCCCATGTGGATGGCCGGGGGTCTATCAAATGGAGCCAAGGGGGTGAGTGACCACCCTTGGGCTTAGAAAGAGGAATCTACAGGCCTCCTATTGTAGTTTTTCCCCAATCTCTACATGGATGGGTTGTTGGGAAGGAATCAAGGAGTCTCAATCATAAGAAGAATGGATAAGGCAGCATGGATAGGGAATGCAAATACAAGTTTACCCACTAAGTAGACCACTCCATGTGGATGGCCGAGGGAATACCACTTGGGGCCAAGAGGGATTGTATATCCACTCTTGGGCTTTGCAGGGATAGCTTCAGGTGGACTTATCATGTTTCCCATCGAATTCCTATTATGATTAAACTCCTATTATGCATTATGGATATAATGTAGTTAAAATATATATTTGAAATAGTTATACATGGTTCAAATAGATAAGACATTTATTATATATATTTGATCATATGAATTATATTCCAATATTATCCAACATGATTGCAGGACCTAAACCAGGATTTATCTTTCTTCAAGCATTTAATTGGTTAGTTATAATCCTAACTACATAAAACTTGTGATTCTAGGGCAAGATTTAGGGCAATCTCAAAAGGGGACATTATAGTATGATCGTATTGTACAGCTTTTAAAAAAAAAAATCATAGCATTATTCATAGCACTAGGCACTAAGTGACTTGGCTAGCAATCCCCAACCGCTAGCAACCTTAGCACCGCCAACCATCATCATGACACAACAGCAAAGCCAAGCCAACTGACAATTCTTCACCGCCAGTGACACCATTTTCTTCCAAGCATGCCAAACCCAACATAATATTTCATTTGTTTTGGGTATATTCTGACTTTTTTTGGTTATTCGACAAACATATTTTTAGCCAACAACAAGGTAATATTCCTTAGAATATTCTGTTGATGTCAATGATACGGCCACCAGCAAACCCCCTCCAAGCCCCCCTTTGAGCCCTAAAGGAGCAGTTTTTTTTGCCATAACTTGAGCGTATGGTATCAAAACTTGTCAAACAAGATATCATCAAAAAGTTGGTTCCACATACTTTCTAGTGGTGTCAATCTCATCACCATTTTTGCTATTGGTGTGTTCTATAGCCTGTTGATGTTAGATGTATTGTTTTCACTCTCGAGCTCACAAATTTTGACCAATTTCTCCATTTTTCATGATTCTTGCGACGATGAAAAGGTTTTTCAAAGCTCTTCACAACTATCCATGCACTTTTTAAAAAAAATTATCCAAGTACATTTTATTCATTTTTTTGTGTTTTAACATTCTAGTGAATTACTTGGACATTTTAGCTCCTAGAAACTTCCTATTTGTGTGGGCGGACTTGTTTTTGGTTGTTTTACATGTATTTCCAAAATTTTGTTCTATTTGGGCATTGTAGACATCTATTGCATGCAATTTCTCTTTTGTAGAAACATTGAGATAAAATGCCCTCTGATGTATCTTTTTTGGAGATTTTGCACATCTTATTGTGCCTTTCGTAATCGCACTATGATATAAAATGCCATGGGGGAGTTGTGTAGTGCCTTTGTTTTGCCATCACACCTTTGTCAAGTGAGTGTCCTTTCCACAACAGCATCAAATCCTAGTGATTATTGCATCATGCGTGTGTGTCTTGTTTGCACACCCTTTTTATTTGCAAGCACTCTTTTGTGCATGTTCAAATGTTCTTGGTTCTCATTCATGCACTTCTTGGTGACACGGTTTCAGTGGACCTATCATGGCTCTCCCTTGTCAACACTATGGGGGGGTTTTTATTGTTGGTGCTAATGCTTCCTTGTTTTCGTTTTGGAGTGAGCTACGTATTCAGTATTTGTTTCTATGTACCAAGCCAATGTAGTGGTTGGTTACCCGTGCATTTTGGTGAGAAGGAGCACTTAACATATGGACACTCTTGCATTCCTATTTCTGGAGGCATCTTTCCATTTTCATTTGATCAGTGTCCTTCAAACTAATGGTGCATGTATTTTCAACTTGCATCTTGTTTGGTTGAGTAGTGTCATTGGGATCACTCATGCATATTCATGTACCATTTGTATCTTCGATTGTTAGATGTTTGCTCTTGTTTGCCATTTGATTCAATTAGCATTGTTGGGGGTACTCATGCTGGTACTTATCTTCATGATCCTAATGATCATTTGTTTCAGAAGAGGTTTTTTATTTCATCACTATAGCAATCATCATTTGACAATTGTTTACAACTTCTTCGTGTCTCAACAATGTTCTTCATGTTCCTAGTCTTTTTGGGACATTGGTTTGGAGGCTTCTTAGTCCTTCATTTACCTTTCTCTCTTTTGTAGAGGAGTTTTTCCCATGAGGTTTTTTCCTTTTCTCCAGTTATGGGAGATTAGATTATTTGTACATGGGTGCCTCATCAGACCTTGTTTGTCGAGACTCATTCATGCATTCTTTGTTTTTTATGCATTCACTTTTTACGGTTTTTAGCTACTCCCTAAATTTTTATTTAAGGGGGTGTTAGAGTAATCATTCGTTAGCTAATAATTAATTAATCTTTAATTGATTATTAGGCTAATTTCACTTCATGCACTCAAACTAAACCTAGGAGTGTTTTCTTTTATTAGTTTGAGCTATTATTAGATCATTTTGTCTCATCACATGTGATGTTGACACTTGTCATGATCTAATCCCTTTATCATTTAGGGTTTGCTTTTATAAGCACTCTCCTTCATTGTCTTATAACTCTTGAAGTTGATTCTATAAGTTCTTTTCTTTTTGAGGAAATAGCAAATATCTGTTTGCAACTCTCATGCATGAAAGGTGTTTTCGTTTGCTATTTGATCTTGCGTCTTGTGTGTTTTTCACAAATCTAACACAAGAAATACAATTGAAGATCCAGCAGCCACTTGAGTGATGGAAAAGTTGGGCAATGGTTTATAGCCATCATTTATCCTGCATGGCAATAATACTAATCTCAACAGAATGCACCAAAGAGGAAGACCTTGATCTATATCAACTTAGAATTGAATAGAGAAACAACTTCTATAGATTAAAAAGTGCCTTAAGCACACCCTAGAGTGTCTTTTTGTGATTAAAATAGAGAGAGGGAATGATAAGGAGATTGCATCTAGGGCAGAAAAGCAAAGGATTGGATTCAATTTTGAAACATGTAAAAAAAAACCCAAAAGTTATCACCATAAGATAGTTCAAACAGGATTACAATGAACAATTAAATTGTAGCTAGTGGACGCTTTGAATTGACTGGTCAATATATAATAGGTCAAGCCAGATTTTATGTTATGTCAACAAATTTTCTTTTCACACATTTCTATACCCCAACTCTTTTCTGATATGAAAAACATAGAGCATTTCTGGAAAAGCTTCTTTTCCCAAATTGAAAGAAAGAAAGATTCCCCGGAATTTTTCCAAGTTATTTTTTCCTGGAAAATAATATCTCAAATACCAAAATGGAAAAATCCATTTTTTCTAATTTATCTTGATGTGAAAAAAGATCCTAATCAAAACTCCACATACATTGCAAAAACAAAACAAAAAAGGAAATATAAATATTTAAGTGCCAAAACAGAAAAAAGACATGACTTTAAGTGAAATAATGCATAACCTGACTGGTGATGCCTTTTTAGGTGGCAATGGTGGTGTCCGGTCTCTCCTCACTGATGAGGTTGAGCTGCAAAAATTTATATTGAATGTTACCAAAAAGAATAGTCAGAGAAATGCATAATATTAGCCCACCACCGACCACAAATATAACACCTAAAATAAGACAAACCAGGAAACTATTCTCTTCTTGTCTTTCAAGTTATCGACACATTATTATTGATTAAATGTACTAAGAGTAAAAACATAATAGCAGATAAAATAATCTAAAGCATTAAAACTACTCACTATGTATATAAAGCACCAACCTAATGTATATCTTGAAACCACATATCTACTTGATCTTGTATTTGATCCTTCAACATCTACGTTTGAATGTACCTCTTCACACATTCAAAGCATCAAGTTTGATATAAGAAACTGCAATAATGGAAATTGCGAACTCTGGAATTTCATCAATATATTCATTTGTACTCATTTTAGTCCATTTCCTGTGTTGTGCCCTTTGAACTTGTTTTACCCTCTTTTCTCTGTTGCCTAGGCCACTCATAGCCTCCCCTTGACCATCTCCCCTCTTGATCCTGTATGTTTAATTGTTTTCCCTTCTTATTTATTTTCTTTCCTTTTCCCATATTCCTTTATCCCTTGTTTTAATTTTTTTTAATTATCTTTTTCCCCTCAGTTAAACCTGCAAGATCCCTCTTGTTCCTCTTGAATCTTGTGCTTCAAATCTTTTAACTTAAACTACCAGCCACTAGATGGCCCCCTTAAAGCTTTATCTCCCTAAGAAATTGGACCTCCTAGGATAACAAAGACCTCACCGCATTCACTATAGGCCCAAGGTGATGGCAAGGACTTTTCATCCTCCCACCACGAAAAATGAAATGCCAAGGAGGTGGGTTCCAACCTACTACACTCTCTTCAAAAGCCCTTTGAAATTTTATAAAGCAAGCCTTGAGCAAAATTTTCACTTGGCTGTGCTATGAGTTATCTTTGCTATTAAGCAAGGATTTTACAATAATTCAAAAACTTCAGGGGTAATTTAGCTTCATCTCCAAGCTCAGCAATAATTTTTATTTAGTTCCTCAACATTGCCGCAAGCAGGTGTTTATCGCTAAGTGGCTGATTTCCATGGATTTAGATTGGTTCTGTTTGTTCCTTTATAGTTTCATTGAGTTTTTATGTATTTTCTAATATATTTGCAGGTTCTACTAAAGTATTAATTGTAATATTAATGGTCATCTTAGCTTTAGTTAGTCGTTAGTTTACTTTTAGTTAACTTAGTTAGCTTTAGTAACTTTTGTTTATGCTTTAATTCATTTTAGCATCTTTCAGTTAATTGTTTTAGTTGACGATTGTTTCTTTTTAGAAACATCATCTTGTAATTTTCTTTATAAGGAGTATTCCTCTCCTTTTGTAAATACAGAATATCAAATATCAATTATCATTTCATGGTATTAGAGCCTAGGCTCAATCTTTTTTTGGCAAGTTTTTTAGAAATAAAAATTTGTGTATTCCTAAGGATTTTTTATAAAATTCTTAGTTGTTTTTGCTCGATTTTTTTAAATGTTTATAGATAACTTGGAAAATTGAAAAATTATTCCAAAAGATTTTTTCACGGATTTTTCTATAAAAATTCATAAAGTTTTTTGCCGATTTTTTTAAAGATAAAAATCGAGGAATTTTGTGAGCCAATTTTATCAAAAGTCGAAGGATTTTTTGCAAAAGAGTTTCATGGAAGATTTCAAGCAAATTTTCAAGTTTCATTTCAAGGCTTTTTCTGTGAAGAATCACGGATCTTTTTTTGTCATTTTCAAGGGTTTCGTGTGATTTATTTGGCGTCAGATTTCTTCAAGGAAAATCATAATTTTTTGTTCTGTCATCGAGGATTTTTTCAAGCAAACTCGTGAACAAATTTCTAGGCGTATTTCTTCAAATTGTAGCCATTTTTCTTCTGCATGTTTTTTTTGGCAAGGGTTTTAACTAAAGATTTGTTGGCGTTTTTTCAAAAATCATGTTTCTTCTAGTCAAAATCAGGTCATCAAGAAATCGCGGTTGTAGTGCAAAATCGTGTTTCTTTTAGTCACGTTTTTTGTCTTTTTCTAGGTGGAGATTCAAATCTGCACAACTAACTGCATTTCGCGGGATTTATTTGTTGGTTCGTGACGGATATTTTACAGCATTTTTGAAGCGACTTTTTTAATCAAGGCTTCTTGCATTTTTTGCAACGAAGGTTCTACAATTCGCGATTTCCAGTAGTTGTGTGGCGTTTTTCTGCTAAGATCATTTGGTTTCCAATTCATAGGTCTTCTCATTTTTTGTGGGATTTTCTGAATGAGGCTGTGACCTAGGGTTTGTTGATGTTTATGGCAGCGTCATGGTCTTCTTCCAGCAATCTTCTTGATGACAAGATAATAAATTAAATAATAGCTAAGGTTATTTAATTTATATTCAAGAGATACGTCATTAATAATAAATGATGATTAATTATTGAAGACGGCCGACCTTCCTTGTAATCAATATTATTTGTAATTTCCTTGGTGGCCGACCTAGCTTTTATTTGTAATTATATTTTGGTGGCCGACCTTCTCCTTGAAGAGGTGCGACCTCTCTTGCACAATGTATATATAGAAGCTCATTCCTCCTCATTCAAGAACAAGCAATTTCGAAGTCTCTTCTCTTCTCTCAAGTGCGAATTACCTAGAGCAGATTGCGAATTCATCAAGTGCAGATTGTGAAGTCATCAAAAGCAGATTGTGAACTCTTCAAGAGCAGATTTGAGTTGCAAGGAAGTGCAGATTATTTATCTATCATTGCATCTTGTGAAGGTGCTGATTATTGGCCTTGAGATTGGCCTCATTGTAAAGAGACTTGTTGCCATTACATATATATAAGAGATATATATTTGTTGCTGGGTTTTTCTCCCTCAAGAGGAGGGTTTTCCCAGGGTATCTGCTGTGTTATTGTGTCTGATTTTGAATTAAATTTTTGTGTCATTAATCTGATCATAAAACTAACATGGATCGGAGCGTTTGAAGAAGATCGTGATCAGATTTATTATTACAGCGAATACTTTTTCTTTCTCATTTTGTCTATCTCTATCTCTTCGTCAAGATGGTGAACGTCTTAAGATTGAGGATAGACTCGAAGGAGCATCAAACTTCACTTCATGGAGATTCAGAATTATGCTCACTTTGGAGGAAAACGAATTGGTTGAGTTCGTGGAGACCAAAGTTCCCGAACCTACGGATGAGGAAGAGAAAGTTCAATGGAGGAAGAAAGATATCAAGGCAAAGAAGATGTTATTGATTCCATGAAGGATCATATCTTCTATTGTCTCCAAGTTGAAGACTTGCAAGAGACATGTCTAAACCTTGGAGGAGATGTACAAAATCAACAACACAAGCCGTAATTTACTGAAGCAACAACTCATCATGAAGATATAAGAAGAATCATCGCTACTTCATGAAGATTCGGGCTGGAGAGATCAGCTTTCTTCTATTGGTCATTTTGTTGAAGTCAAGGATTTGACCATGCTTGCCCTTAATGGCCTCTTCATCTTGGGAGTCTTACATTCATGAATCAAGCAAGATCGAACTTCCCAAGTTTGACTGCTTGAGGCAGATTGTATTCAAGAAGAGTCTAGATTGGCCAAGTAGAGGTATTGGTCAAGCCCTACAAATGAAGACATTCATGTTATTTCCGCCAATCTCAAGAAGAAAAGAGAAAGGTGGAAAGAAAGGATATTTCAAGAGGAATAGAGATAAGGAGTTTCATGGTGCCCCCTATTCAAGGCGGTTAGTTATTAGAAGTGACCTTCCAAACTAATGCTTTCATTGTGACAAGTTTAGTCACTATGCAAAGGATTGCCCCACCAGGCCTAATCAGCATGCTTCATTTGTGGATGTGGATAAGATCTCTCCAAAGGAGGACTCTAGGGAATTTCTATTCTAAGCCATGGGCCTATGTTCAAGCTGTGAAGGTTGTGTGTTGATATGTACGCAAGAGCAACGTATCTTATTGCATCTAGAATTTGCATCCATCAGAATATTTAAAGAGATAAGTATACTTTGTTTGCTAAGTTATATCATTTATTTGGATCTTGTAATTAGTAAAGAGAGATAGTGGGTTCTCTTGAATTGTGTTCACTAGCATAGTGGTTTCATTTATTACATGTTGGTTGTGAAGATTTCTGAGTGTGACTTTGAAATAAAAAGAGAATTGTAATTTCGATGGTGATTGGTTGGTCGCATCGATATCATTCTCTAATGCATGAATTGTGATAGAGCCTTGAACTCTTGGAGAGAGTTGGCTCTACATGCTAACTGCATATTGCAATCAAGAAATCTGTAGTTGTGCAGATTGTCATTTTGTTGTGCTAAGTTTGGCACTCTCGAGAGGAGTAAAAGATGGAAGGAAGAGTTATATTAGAATTCAATAAAGATAAGTTTCTTTATCCCTTCATTCTGATCCTTTGATATATTTCCCTTTAGGTTGATTTACTTATTCATGTTTTAATATTGTTCATAAATTCTTATGTATTCATGCTATAACCTGAGATAATAAACCTTGTATGATTCTAGTCTTGATATTTCTTTGCATAGTTATAAACAGTTAGTAATCTCTCTCTATAATGCTTCCAGAAAATTCTAGGAGCAAGAAGGTGATGAGAGATTGCTTAGTGATGAAAAGCTTGAGGCATCTTATGAGGAAGTCATGCCAACCAAAGAAATGATCAAGCGTGAAGTCACAACTTGCAGCCATGAGACTAATTGATGGCTAGAGGGAGTTCACTTCTAGAAGACTTCTTTGCAAAATCTCTGAAGCAGGGATCAAGAGGGAGCTTTGTAACTCACTAAGAAGAAGTGAAGATTACTGTATTGCAAGGCTAGGTGCTAAACCCTTAGAGGATCCCTTCAACTACTGAGATCAGAATTGCTCAAAACTGTCATCTGGATTTGTCATTGGTAGCTCCACAAACCTATTAAGAATAGAGTGATCTGCAATGAGGTCGAGGAGGTCAACCCTAAACTCTCTATAGTACCAGAGGTGTGCAGTGGAAAACATTTATCTAAGGCAAGCGTTGCAGGCAATCTTGGACAATGAGGTCAGAAGGTTGATGCAAGTACTTAAAAGATTCAGAGGGAGCCTACTATTGATATTTTGAAGAGATTTGGTATGATGGATTGAAAATCCATGTCTACACCTATGGAAACCAACTTGCACAAGTTGAAAGTTGTAGCTAGTCTGCACTCGGTGATCCTAATGGCGTACAAGCAGCTTGATTGACCTTAATGTATCTAGTTAACACTAGACTCGAACCGCTATGTTAGTGCACTTAGTCAATTCATACCAAGCTTATCTCGAATCTGCTATGCACTTAGTCGGGCTTATACCAAGCTTATCTTGTTGCGAAACATGCCCGAGATGCCTATGTGAAGCGCTTGATATGGGCCGGTATATTCAAGGTGTGATCCTCGAGCCGCATGGTTATACAAATTATGTTTCGGCAGGTTGTGTTGCTGATCAGAAGAGCACCTCTGGATGTTATTTCAGTTTGGGGTCTGCGATGATCTCCTGATGTAGGAGGAAGCAGTCTTCAGTGGCATTGAGTATCGCAGAGGTCATGTACATTGCAACATGTGTGGCAGTTTGAGAAGCAGTGTGGCTTCGAAAGCTCCTTGCAGGATTGGTTGGACAATCGTTGGAGCTGACTGTCATCCATTATGTTAATTAAGCTATGTGGAGCCTTCTATCAATACAGTGTTTCATGACAGAACTAAACATGTTATTGAGGAAAGCATTTTAGTTGAGGTATATCAACACTGATGAGTAGACGACAGACATTCTCACCAAGCCTCTCTCCAAGATAAAGTTTGTGTACTTTCGAGATAAGCTTGGTATGGTGGAGAATACACTTAATCGAGAAGGAGTCTCAGACGTTGATCCTTTAATGAGTTCTTCTCCTGAGAGAAGTTCGAGGTGAAATCCCTTGATTAATGAGTTCTTCTTTGTGAGAGAAGTCTCGGTGAAATCCCTTTGTTAATGCATTCTTCTCTACAAAGAGAAGTTTGAGGTTAGTGCCCTTGTTTCCACCTCTAGGAGAGCCATGGTGGATGTCATGTGACTCCATAACAAAGATCACGTGGTGGAGAGTCTCAGGATGATTGTACTTTGGTGGTTTTACCGGGAGAGCCATGGTGAAAGTAATGTTGAGGTGACAACATCACGCAAGTGATGAACACTTCTGTACATACCATACATAGTTGTAGCCATTATGGCTGATATCATGTCATGTTGAGGACAACATCACGCAAGTGATGAACACTTGTACATACCATACATGGTTGTAGCCATTATGGTTGATATCACAATGAGGTGATATCATTTTCCACATATGGTTGTAGCCATTGTGGTATATCACGATGAGGTGATATCTCACATCATGATGAGGTGATATCATTTCTTTTCCACATATGGTTGTAGCCATTGTGGTAGATATCACGATGAGGTGATATCTTTCCCTTCCACATATGGTTGTAGCCATTGTGATAGACATCACGATGAGGTGATATGTCTTGTGCAGCTGGAAGAATCCTCCCTAGCTGAGAGGGAGTGTTGATGTTTATGGCAGCGTCGTGGTCTTCTTCCAACAATCTTCTTGATGACAAGATAATAAATTAAATAATAGCTAAGGCTATTTAATTTATATATATAGCGATTGGATAAATTCAAGAGACACGTCATTAATAATAAATGATGATTAATTATTGAAGATGGCCGACCTTCCTTGTAATCAATATTATTTGTAATTTCCTTGGTGGCCGACCTAGCTTTTATTTGTAATTATATTTTGGTGGCCGACCTTCTCCTTGAAGAGGTGCGACCTCTCTTGCACAATGTATATATAGAAGCTCATTCCTCCTCATTCAAGAACAAGCAATTTCGAAGTCTCTTCTCTTCTCTCAAGTGCGAATTACCTAGAGCAGATTGCGAATTCATCAAGTGCAGATTGTGAAGTCATCAAAAGCAGATTGTGAACTCTTCAAGAGCAGATTTGAGTTGCAAGGAAGTGCAGATTATTTATCTATCATTGCATCTTGTGAAGGTGCTGATTATTGGCCTTGAGATTGGCCTCATTGTAAAGAGACTTGTTGCCATTACATATATATAAGAGATATATATTTGTTGCTAGGTTTTTCTCCCTCAAGAGGAGGGTTTTCCCAGGGTATCTGCTATGTTATTGTGTCTGATTTTGAATTAAATTTGTGTGTCATTAATCTGATCATAAAAACTAACAGGATTATGTACCTGCTTTGCCAAATATTTGTGGGAGTGAAAGTTCTAAAGAGTTCCTTGAAAAAAAATTCTGAAAAAAAAAATTCTGCCTCCTAAGGTTTTTCTATTTAAAGATTTGTGGACCTGATTCAAAGAGTTTTTTCAATTTTTGTGGTGTTTCTTGAAGAAGAGTTTTTGAAAAATATTTCTATAAAAATTTTGCTGATCATCAAAGTTTTTCTAAGGTTTTTTCTGAAAAAATCTTGCTTTTTCAAAGTTTTCTAAGGTTTTTCTGAAAAATCTTACTATTTTTGAGCCTCTTTTTTAGACGATTCTTGAAAAAAAATTGTGAGTTGTGCCATCTAATTGTCTAGAGTTTGTGCCAACTGATCATAGAATTACCTCGTTTTTCGTATTTTTGGAAAAATGGAGGGATGGCGTCTTTGTCCAATGTCATGTTGGAAAATACGCAGAGGTTCAATGGAACTTATTACAACATGTGGAAGCAAAGGATGCTTACCATCTTTGAGTACCGGTGTTTGGATGTGCTTGTTTTAGGTACAAAAGTTCATCCCACTACTGTAGCGAAGGATCAAGACAAGTATGATGGAGATAATAGGGAGGCAGTTATGCTTCTAAAATTATCTGTCACCGATGAGATGTTACCAAAAACACCCTCTGGTAAGTTTGCTGCAAAGATCTAGAAGCATTTGAAAGATCTTCATGAGACCTTAGACAAGGGCAGAGCTTTCTTCCTGAAGAATATGTTGTTTTTCATTACGATGGATGACCAAGTGTCTTTAAAGGAGCACTTGATGAAAATCAAAGATATTCGCGATCAACAGGAGGCCATTGTCGCAAGATGGAAGAGGAGGATATGGTGGTGATCACGTTGAAAAGTTTGCCACATTCCTATGAGCACTTCATCGAAACACTCAACATTACATCCACCAATGTCGACTTGAAGTTTGATGAGTTGTGCAACAAGCTCTTGTAGCAGGATAGGTGGAGGAAGCAATTTGGGAGCAGCAATGAGTCTCCCAGTGTTCAACAAGCTTTTACTACCAAGGGCATTGGCAAAGGCAAGTCCACTCAGCAGAAAGGATGGGGCAATTCGAAAGAGAGCTCCAAGAAGTCTATTACTTGCGATTATTGAGGGAAGATTGGTCATATTCAAAAGTATTGCAAAAAGCGGTTGGCTAATGAGAAGTCCAACCAGGAAGAGTCTCAACAAAGTGCTCAAATGGCAAATTATATTGAGCAAAAGGAGTGCATATTATGCATTTTGATGACCAACACAAGATCAAAATATGGGTAGACTTAGTTTATGTTTGTAGGATGACCATTAAGGGAGGGTATTAAAGTATTAATTGTAATATTAACGATCATCTTAGCTTTAGTTAGTCGTTAGTTTACTTTTAGTTAACTTAGTTAGCTTTTAGTAACTTATGTTTATGCTTTAGTTCATTTTAGCATCTTTCAGTTAATTGCTTTAGTTTGCTTCAGTTAATGATTGTTCCTTTTTAGAAACATCGTCTTGTAATTTTCTTTATAAGGAGTATTCCTCTCTTTTTCTAAATACAGAATAACAAATATCAAATATCAATTATCATTTCAAGTTCTCCGCCCTATTCCATCCCTCTTTCTATCCTAACCATTCTCATCTATTTTTATAGCCATTTGATCTTCCATTTCTATCTCTCACCCTCATCTTTTCTCTTTTAAACCTTAGTTTCCCCATAGTTTACTTTGTTCCGCATTTTTCCTTCAAACCTTGTTACAATCACTTTCAGTCCCATACAGCATTTCCTTTCCCATCTTTTCATTTCATTTTCATTTTCCCTCTTTTACCTTGCTTCTCTCCCTTTAAACCCTACTTTACCCTCTTTAGTTTTGCTTTACAATTTCCCTTCAAACTCACTATTTTTCCTTAAACTTGTGTTTTCTCCTTCTTGTTCCAGACCTCCTCAAAACCACATCAACACTCTCTTTTCCCATTTTGCCATCTTCTCTTCCTAATCTTTCTTCCAACCCCTATTTGATTGTGTTTTCCTCTTTACCCATCTCCTTAATCCTATAAGGTTTCTAGATTTATTCTGGACTTGACTGATTCCTTAGCATAGATATGTTTTTCACATTTTTAGCCATCATATATGTCAATATAGATTTTGCTTGAAAGCCTACAACGGGACAGTCTAAGGCAATTTTCCTTTAAACTATTGGCTTATGTAGGGTTTTAATAGATTTTTGGTTTGCAGGTTGAATACAGAAAAATCAAGGAAGAATCAAATAAAGTTCCAAAAGAAAAGTGGCCTTCAAATCATCTAAGAACCTCTACAAACTTTTAGGGAATTTTGAGACTTTCAACCAGGCCATCCCCTGGCGCCAATCCACTTTGTAGGTCATCCAATAGGCCACCACTTCTTGATTTTGGCCTCATTTCTACACATGTTGACTTCTGGTTTGTTGTCATGGGTTCTTCTCAAGGTTGAGGCCTCATATCTACTTAGAAACCAGCATGAAATCACGTGAAAAGTTCCCATTTATTCTATTTTTCTCTCCTTCCCATAGCCCAAGAATAAAAAGTTTTCTATCAATTTTGCCATCATTTTTTCAAGTTATCAAGAGTGCACTTCAGGACACTTGTCTTTATTAGTACCAACTTTCCCACCAAGTTTCAGGATTTTATCCATTCCATAACCCAATGAAACCATTCCTAGTTTTGTTCTTCATTATCTTTTTCCTATACACCTACAAAAAAATTCAAATAGTTTCACATATGCTAAATTTTGGCCACTCATTATCTGAGAGCCTCCCTACAAAATCTTAGGTCTCAACCATGACCCATGACCAAGCAATCAATTCAAGAGTAAGGTCTAAACCAAGCAGTTGGACAAGGCATTCCCCCTTTGGACGACAATGTCCTTCAGCTTAAAAAATCTAGAATTCACCAAGCAGCATATATAGAGCATTCTAATCATTTTCCTATTAGTGAACCTTTATCCACGGGTGCATCTAGATATTTTTTACTTTGTTCTTTGTATCTTTAGTGTTTGTTACTTAGTTTCTAGTTACCATTGCTATAATGATTTGTCTGTTTTATCTTCACTTTAGCATGCCAACAGCTCTAAACTTCAAGAACAGTTATATGATGTTATCATCTATTCCACAAAATTCCAAAGTTGTCTCTTTTCAAAAACTAGGTAAAACCAGTCCTAATTCTCTTCATTGTCCATCTCAATGTATACACACATCATTTTATATTGGTTTCATATCTTTTTGTAATTTCTAACAGGTACCCACTTTTGAGGACTCTACACACTGCCAGAGACCTCCTGCAAATTTTCATCTCTATATCACCTTCTAAGCAAAGGCCACCCATACAAGAAATTACCACCAAGTTGTCAGTAAGGTCAACATATTGCCACCAAGTTGGAGGCATGACTTTGAACAGCCTTGTCATTTTGCTTCAAAAGGGCCAAAAACTTAAGGAAGCATCTTGACATAATTCTAAGCACTTTTCATTATGACAATTCTTCTCCACAAGTTGATCTAGACCTACATTTAAGCCAATTTCCATCTCCTAGTCATACATTTTCAATTCTATGTTGCTGTTTTTATCTAATCTTGTTCACTTGTCAATCTAATCTCCAAGTGTGTTTGAAATAGGTCAAATTGAAGTTCTCTAATGACATTTAAATGACTTTCACTTAATCTTAATTGTACACACTGAAAAATATCCTTATTTGTTATCTTTCAGAAACATAACTAAATAAAAATAAAGCATTGATGATAATAGATATATTTCATACAGCAATTTTACACAATATCTGTACACATGGTAGGAAGAGATGGAAAGGACTTTGACCCCAAAAGCATCTTCTACCATTCATTTGAAATGTAATACACCATGAATGTTATTTGTCAACCATTTTGGTTAATGGATTCAATGTACTGTTCATATGTAACACATTCAAAACCCTTCCTTACCAGCATTCTGATGGTCCAGCAAGGTCCACATATCTTTTGTCAGAAAGATGTCTCTTGCTAAGCTTATAAGTATGTTACTTTAACCTTGGTCTCAACCCTTTGTCATTTGACTTGAATCTCAGTAACAGACCACACCTATTCCTTTCCCAAAGCCTTCCCACTGCACACAATCCCTGTTCCCAGAAGATACAACATTAAATTGCATGGACTTACCGCATTTGCTTGTTCAAATAGATACAATCCCTGTTCACAGAAGATAACAGGGTACCATATATCAATAGGATGCATTGACCAAGCATAATGGACCAATTGGAACCATAGTCTTTCTTTGTGTCAATCTATTCCTTCGGTATGTATAGAAGGTCCATAATTGTTGTGGTCCTAAGGTTCAATCTAAAATTTTGAAAGAGAAAATGGATAAATTCATAAACAGGAATAAAGATCTTGCAATGTCGCTAACTGACCATAAACTGGGACAAGATATATTACTATACAAGTAGGAAGCTACTCTGGAGGATTCTCAAGTGTTGTACCTATACCTAGCAGTACTTAGCTTATGGCACTTATATAGTCCCCAAGAATTCATCTCCTAAGCTTGGGGATCCTTGAAATGGGCCACAAAGGATCTAATTCAACTATGTTACAGAATTAATCTGGGGACCGGCTAGATCCATAGTCCGGTCCAGATCACTTGTAGATTCCATCAAGGTGCGGCAAGGACAGGCGAACACAAGGAGGATGGAGACAAATCCCAACAAACCCACATGAAACTCATCATATTTATGACAGAGTTTTAAACGTTTTTGCTTTCTTTCTTTTTTATCACCTTTCACTTTGACCTGGACCCCTAAAACAAATTCCTAACCCTTAAAGTGCCAATAAAGCATTTCAAACTCTAAACAAACTAATTTTGATTGCAAACAATGAATAACATTCCAAAAGGCTGAACTTTCATTCTTGCTTGCCACTCAACAAAGAGAGCCAAAGATGGTCATTGAAGGTTTCACAACAGTTGCATTGTTATTCCTACACATGTGCAAGTGTCCATTACCTTCAAAGAAGATCATACAAAAACAAAATTGAAAAAAGGTAAGTTCGTTTTCTTTTTCTTCCATTTTTGTTTCACAAACATGAAACAAACTCTCTAGATTTGCTTTTCTTACATTTTTCTACAAATGTATCACTATGCTTAAAATTTAAAAATTTAAAAGAGTTGGAATTTATATATCCATGGAAACTACAATGACAACTAGTACTAGCTCCACATGCTGACCTAAATTCAAAACAGATTCAAGTTCTCCTCTTTGGAAGTATGAAGATATAATACAATTGGTTCCAAGTTGTAAGGATTATATTTAGATTTCCAAGGGGTGTGATGTCAAGTATTTAAGTTCACATAGTTGGGTGAAAGCATATTGTGTGGAATTCCTGAACTAGGCATCAAAGCTTGCACTAGAAAAAACAGTGTACCTATTCCATTGAAGCAAGTGATAGCATATGTTAATGAGCAAGAGCAAACAAATGAACTAGTAGGTCGTAGAGCAAACCATCTATTAGCAATGAGAAGATCAAAGGGAATGAAGCCTCTTATGACCCATCTAATCCCAATGTTGTGGGAGAGAGCCACCCGTTTTTGGCCACTCCTAAACAACAACCCACTACAAATAAGAGACCAAAGGACCTTTTGGAAATGGCATTTCCAAATGAGACTTGAGACATTGTCAATCAACACATTAAAAGATGTATTTATGCAAATGGGTTGGCTTTCAACGTTGTTTTCTCACCATATTGGCAAGAAATGGTAAGAAAAATTAATGAGGCTTTAAAGGGTGCAAGGGCCCAAGCTATAAGCAAGTGTGTGGCACCTTATTAGACGAGCACGTCAAGCTTGTAGAAGATTCATTGAAGGCCATAAGGGATTCATAAACTGAGATAGGGGTGTCTATTGTTTCCTCTCGGTACAAAGATGCTAAAACTCAACCCTTGATCAATATCATAGCAATGTCCTTAAAAGGCCAATGTTTTTGAAAGCAATGGATTATGAGGGGGAGGTGAAGGATGGCCAATTTATTGCTAACATCCTCATCATAGCCACTAAGGAAGCAAAAATTAAATGTTCAATTGAACTAAGAGGGGTATAAATAAATTGGGGTATAAAAAATATTATTAAAAAAATAGGTACCTAAGATATATGGTAAAAGGAAGGGATGTTTTAATAGGAATTGTGTACTAGGAGAGGATATAAAAAAAAGAATATGACGAGGTAAAAATGAAATTAAAGGTGTCATTTAAGATTTCAATGTCACAAGTGATATAGAATAAGTTTCCCAACTGAATCCCCCGAGGGCTTGACATTCAAGTTGACATTCCCATCCCCCAATACCCAAGTTTTAGCCCAAGGAAACATTGGGATTAACTAACTAAAGCACATGCTAAGGTCATTTCTTCTATGGCCCATCTCTTGTGAGTAATATTTCCAAAAAAACCCATCTCTAATAGGAAAGAAGTTCAATCTTAAACAGTTAAGTTCATACTCCAAGCATACCATCCACACACACTCACAAGGATAGAAACTAGGAAAATTAGATGTCGCAGCACTGTTCCCTACAAACCCTACCCGCATAGGCATGAGAACCTGAATCCTAAGCTCTTATAAATACCAAACCATAAGTCACAATTATGCAAAAACACCACACCTCAACCTTATTATCCAACAAACATTCCTTGAGAGCTTGAGAATGAATGGTCTACCCTACACTCAGCAGGACAGATAAACTAGCATAATGAGACTTCACAAAGCCTCATACTCAACTATTCCCAATCCCATTTACATACTAAAACTTGGGCCTCAAATCCAATAAATATGAAACATTGAACCACATACGATGAATATATATATATATGAACATTTGAACCAATGGATAACTCCATGCAGCAACATTATATCAACCAACAACGTAACCCTAACCCTAAATGGGTGTATGGTTCCCATCCAGAAAAGAAGCTTCAATGGCAATAATTATCAGAGCTTCTCGTTTAATGGATTTCAAACATTCTTCACTGCTTCCCATCCAGAAAAGAAGCTTCAATGGCAATAATTATCAAAGCTTCTCGTCTAATGGGTTTCAAACATTCTTCACTGCTTCCCATCCAGAAAAGAAGCTTCTACAACATAATAATGAATTTCATACATAATAGGAAGAAACACTGTAGAAGTAAAATTCATGCAAACATGCAACAATAATCATGACAACCATAAAACCTAACTATGGTAAGCCACTAAAACCACTTACTGGCCTTAATCTTTTTCATTCAGCCTAAAAAAGATAGAAACAATTGAATTGTATTTAAATAAATGGAAAAGAAATGGAGAGCTGCGGCTTCTGGCCTTAATCTTTTTCGTTCAGTCTGAAAAAAAGACAGGAACAATCGAATTTGATAGTTAATGGAATAAAAAAGGGTACCTTTTCCCGGGTGGCGGTGGGCTGCGGCTCCGGGAACTATCACTGCGAGACACAGACGACGAAGAAAACGATACCGAACGTGACCGAGAGCGTGAGCGTGAGCCCGAGGCGGAAGAAGAAGAAGTATACGAAGAAGACCGCGATATTGAGCCCGAAGGGGTTGCAGGTCTAGGCCGCCCTGATCTCGCCATGCAGAAAGCTCCTTTCTTCAAACCCTAACTTCAACACAAACCCTACAAAATAATACAAAATGCTCATAAACCCTACAAAATAATCCAAAATACACTTAAAACCCTACCAAAGAATGTAACATATACTTAAACCCCGGCGAAACAAAAACTATAATAATGCTTCAACCCTAGCAAACAAGTGAAAAAAAAATCTTGTTCTGTCAACGCCATGCCATCAAAGAGAGTCTACATCGAAACCAGGTAGATCTAAAATAAAAATATTCACAGGATAGATGAAAGCATGGAAAAGACATTCACCTGGAGTTACTTTGTGGATTGTAGCTTTGGCCTTTAATTAGAAGTACCTCAACCGGCATCGGGTCTCTTCGAAGTGAGAAATTGTCTTAAGGGATTTAGCCTATGTGGTTGTGTTTGATTTTGAAATTTTTCTTTTTTCTTTTTTATTTTGAACATTAAACAAAATGCATCCTCTTAATTAATTGGACTTAATTAAGTTTTTAATTGGTAAAATTTTGAGCATAAAACACTTGCTATTTGTGGGGGTTTGGAGGTCCAACCTTTGGAACCATTTAATAGACAACTATTTCGAGAAAATGGAAGGGTGGAAGGAAGGTGGCTATCATCAGTTGATCGGATTTTGATGCTCAAATCTATTATTTTTGTAATCCTGATCTACACGATGATGAGTTTAAAACTGCCCACAAAAATCATATCTTTTATTGAGTAGAAGATGAGGAATTCTTTTTGGAATGGCAGTTATGATCAATATAAAATACCATTGCTAGCATGGGACAAAGTGTGTCAGCCAAAATTTGCAAGTGGAGTCGGTCTCAAGAAATGGAACATAATGAATGAAGTTATGGGTGTGAAACTAATTTGGAGTATGTTCAACAAACCAGGTCATAAGTGGGCTTGGATTTTATAGCAAAAATACCTTGATTCCCTCGAGAAAGAAAGGATTTTTGTAACATGTCAACCCTTCACTTAAGTAAAATTTCCTAAGTTTTCACTTTTTGAGTAAATAAACTATGTAACACAACCATTGCCATAAAAAAATTATTTTCTTTATTGAGAACAAATGAACAGAGGCGTCATAGCAATAAACAACATTGATTACATTTCAATAGAATAGTTTGCATATTACAATATTCCAAAGAATGTGTAAAATGTACATACATAGCTCAACTGAGCTTCAAAGCAATAGATAAAGATGGTCTAGTAATCTTCTTTCAGATCTTGGTCTTTTGTCACCTGCTGAGGAGGAGAAGCATCACTCAAGCGTTTTTCTGCCAACCACGGACTAATATGCGGTCCCCCGCACATCTACCATACGATAGATGGCCCTACCCTTTAACGAAGAGATTAGTGGAGTAACCTCATAACGACAACCATTCTGAGCTTAGTGTTAGCATCCTACATGACTAGAAATTGTAAACCCTACAATCTGGAAATAGCATGCACAAATGGATCACAGTGAATTGACAGTGGAGCCAAGGCTAACACACTACTTTGGCCAAAGTGTTATCACCTAGTACTTCGAGTGATAGTCATCCTACTCACATACACTACTCAAGCTTGATTTGACTTTAGGCCACTATATTTTATGCATAGGTATTTCCTCCCATGAGTAATCTTTAACCCCAGAAGCATCCTATTCCCTTTCCTACAAACTCTGGTATTTCTACTCATAAAGCATAAGTCCAAATTACCTTCCCTTCAATGAATAATCAAATCCCAAGAGTAACTCACTAGCTATCAAACATAATCAAATAATTTTAGCTATGAATAACCCTTAAGTTATCATTGTTTAATCAACCCTAGTATCTTAATACTAATGACAAACACCCCCTCCTATTATGGAGTAAATACAAGCACTTTCACAGAAAAGTAAAAAATAGCTTCTTCACCTTTCCAAAGCAAATACTATGTTTTCCTAATGTAAGTAAACTCAAATAGTTCAAATAAAGCATTCAATTCCCAATCTTTCGTAAAAAAAAAAAAAGAGAAGAATAGATCCTTATGCCTATAATACGCTTAACCAATTGATTGAATTGATGCACAACCTTCCTATAGTAGCTTCCTAGCTTTACTTTATCAACCCAAAGCAAGCTCCTTACTCAAATAATGTAGTACTCTCACAAAGTAATTCTCAACTCTCTCAAAATATCTCTCAGCTCTCAAAGAATAATGCAACAAAGTAAATTTGTGGAATAAGTTTGCAGAATAAAAGTGTGTCCAAATGAGAGTAGTAACCTCTCTATTTATACAAGAAAATGAGACATTACAGCCAACAAAAAAGGCATGCTAATTTACAACTCTCTCCATGCAAGTCGACTCATAACACAGCTAAAAGGTGGCAGCAAACTAAATGTAAACTCATCATAAAATGGTATAGATCGACCCTTCTATTTGACAGCAACAAAAGACTAATTCAAAAGTGCACATGCTAAAATGATGACAATTGAATTGCAACCAAAATAGAATTATACAAATTTAAAAGCATTCATAAGTTGGCACCATGTTGCAGCCAATATTCCTTATCTCTTGGCGTGGTTTTACTCTTTGAAATAGTCTACAATTTACAAGCAACACTTCACACAATGTCGACTTAGTCATATTTCCCACGAGCAACAGACCAAAGATGAATCGCCTTTCAAAATAGCATTCAAAAGGTGCTTTTGACCATTTCATATCTTGTTGTATGTTTTTCCTATTGTCATGCACTTTACACTTTATATTGCAACTCATGAATATTCCATCGCTTATATAATAGTGTCTAAGTTGGAGTAATTCATTGTTAATAATTTAAAGATGCATTTCCAATAGTATCAACTTATGGTTTTATTATGTATCAATCTTTATTGCTGCAAAATACTTGCATGTGGTTTGACCTTTATCCAATGTTAACATATGTATTATTCGGCCTTTAAATACTTTGCATATCTTATATACAAATCAACCTATGTTTCATATAAATTTAAATCGACCTCCAATAAATACCATATGTGTGTGCGTGTGCGTGTGTGTGTCAATACATATATTGACACACACATATATATACATATATATGTATATGTATTGACACACACACACATATATATACATATATAGGTATATACATAATATATGTATATGTATATGTATATATATACATATATAGGTATATACATATATATATGTATATGTATATGTATATATATATAAATATACATATACATATATATATGTATATTACAACACACATATATATATACATATATATGTATATGTACATATATATATGTACATTATGTATATATACTAATATATATGTATATATATATATGTATATGTATATGTATATGTATATATATATATATATATATATATATATATATATATATATGTATATATATATTATATATATATGTATATATATATGTATATATATATATTATATATATGTATATATATATATAATATATATATAGATAATATGGTTATTATTATTATATGAATGTTAACTTGTTCGTATTCAATGTATATATAATTGATTAACATGTATATATATATATATATATATATATATTCCTCTATGTAGATGTATATGTATGTATACATATACTAATATATCTGTATGGACATTTATGTTTGTCAACACACGTATATATCAATACATGTATACATATGGATATATGTATATCTCATATATATATATATATATACTCATTCAATTGCACAATCAAGCACATACACAATTACCATTGTGTTGATAAGGAATACACGTGTGGTGTATTAATACTTATACACATTCATGTTATATTTTCCATTTGATAGCTTCATGCTCATAAGCAACTCGTTCATAAGCATGCATAGATACATCTACCTATGTACCCTCATGTACATGATCCTTCATGCATATGGTCTATCATTGACATGCATATGTATACATATACATACATCCCATGCGTGTTCACCTCATCAATACAAGAATAGTAATACAAGGAAGAACTCATAAGTTCTAAACATATAAATATCATCCAAGAATGCACTCAGTGGTAATCAAGACCCTTACTAATGCAAAAACTTCTTACTAAGGATGACTTACCAATTCCTACCATAATAACTTGACTCAACCTTTCTACTGATTGTGTGTATAAGCTCAGTTAGGTTGTGTTACTGGTTACCCGACCAAGATCTTCTCTTGAGTGATACTCCCCCTTTCACCTGGAGGATTGAAAATATACCTGCATCAAACTAACACATTCTCATGGTAGTCAGTAGTTCAACAAAATATGCTTTCACATAATATTTCTCCATAGTTAGAATATCCAATTCAATAACCATCCATTTCACATATATGCATTTCTTCACATATCATTAAATGAAATAGCATTCATTCATAATTCATTGATAACAAAGTGCAAGCACAATTTATTCTCATTCAAAATTAAAATTACATTCACATTTACCCTACATAGTAATAGTAAATAGTAAATACACAATTGGGGTGTAACAATTTTGACAATACAAAACCCCTCGAAGGGGTCAACAATGGAATTTTATGCTCTCCTGTCGAAAGGTAATCACATAGTATCTCACTTGGAAAATTGGTTCAAGGGAGTAGGCCCTTTTCTAAGAGGATTCTTGGGAAGGTTTTGGAGTCTTGAAAGGAGATGGGAGATTGGCAAAAATTCAGAGGTTCACAGAGGAAAGATGGGGAGTTAAGGTCAAGGAATTTTTAGAAAGGAAGGTGGTTGAAGGGTTAGAAGAGTGGGTGTGGAAACCAGTAGATGATCTGAACATTTGAACCAATTATGCAAATGTTTATGCAAAAGCGAAAAATTATTATAACAAGAGAAAGGGGTGAAGTGGTTTGATGTGGTTCTAAAAATGGAGTCTACAATGTTAAAATAGGCTATAAGTGGTTGGAGAATGCATGAATGAAGGAGGGTTGGCCAAACCAAATATGTTGGAATAAGTTTTTCCTTCCTAATGCAAGAACTTTTTCCTAGTTTGCTTTGTGAGGGCGCATCCTGACAGGAGATAGGCTCAAGAGAATTGGTTTCAATGGCCCTCATCAATGTATCCTTTGCAAGAAGAATGAAGAAACATTGAATCATATGTTGTTACATTTCAAATTCATGAATAATTGTTGGAAACACTTTTAAAACAAACTTAATTGGAAAATCCCTTCTCCAACATCTTTACTATCAATGTTTCAAGGATGGATAGTAAACTATAAGAACTTAGCCTTCTCTAGCATTTGGCAAGTGAGCCCATCACTCATAATTTGGGAGATTTGTAAGGAACATAATAGAAGGATTTTCCAAGATATAAAGAGTTTAGTTTAGAATCCATGATTGTCAAAATAGAGCTAACAATCTCAAAGGTATTCAATATGGCAGTGGCAAGGTGCAAGCCTAATAAATTCCATTTCTATCACATAGTTAGTTTGATCCAAAGAATTTGGCCAATGCTTAAGCTTCCAAATTATTATGGTGTGAGTTTTAACCCAGTTCTTGCACATGATAGAAAGGTTGAGTGGGTAAAACCATAGGTGGGTTGGGTGAAAGCAAATTTTGATGGAGCTGCAAAGGGGAACTCTAGTCCTTTTGGGGTTGGGTGTGTTATCCAAGATGATCAAGGAAACATTATGGGAATAGGTGCTTATAAAATTCCTAATGGTACCAATAATGAGGTTGAAGCACAGGTGACATTGCTTGTTGTAAACATGGTGAGAAAATTTGGGTTTCGGAAACCCCATCTAGAAGGGGGCTCAAAAATCATAATAAACGTTTTAGTCAATGGAAGCTCCCAGTTGTGGAAGATAAATAAATACATTTTGATCATAAGACAAAAATTAAACATGTTCGAAGACTTTAAACTGTCCCATACACTTTAGAGTGGGAATGGGGTGGTTGATACCTTAGCAAATAGGGTGGTTTCATCATTGTCAATAAATAATCAATTTGCTTGTGAAGACTTATGAAATATAAAGGTTGAGAATGTAGAAGATTGTGGTAATGTGAGGCAAGAATTTTTGTAATTGTGGTAGGCATGAGGGTGAAGTCGTAATGCAGCATCAAGAGATTTGGTTTGAGGGAGGAGTGAAACATAGAGTAACTTGAGTGATGGGCGTGATTTGGAGCAACTAGTAATGTACTAAATTATTTTTGCATTCACTAGAGTGAGTAAAGGGGATCAAGATAATATTTGTCATGGGGTGCATGGGAAAGTGCAGAGGAGTTGAGAAGGGTTGTCTAGCTTGGGTAGAATGGTGGCAAAGACATTTGGTCTTAAAATACTTTGATGTAGGTTTCTATATAGTGATGGGAGTGGTTAAAGTGAAGGTGTTAAATTAGTGTGAATGCTTTTTCCAGGTTAGTAAGGATTCTTAGTTTTGGGAGGATAATTGGAATGGTTAATTTAGAACAAGTTTGTAGAGATTGTAATTTTCTTGAAAATCAATAAAATACCATGTGAGATTTTCCTACTTTTACTGATAAAAAAAATGGTCATATTCTTCTTTTTCTAAAAGATGGCAAGGAATTTGTTTGAGTATGTTAGTGGTGTGCTTATTGACAATGTAAAGAAATGTATTTCTTTTTCTAAGGATATCTTTTGTCTAAAAAATGTCTTGAAATTTTTTCTTTCAAGTTGATGTATTTGAAGAAATTTATTATAAGGATTGATTGTATGATATTCCTTACTTTCAAGGAGAAATATCATTGTGGAAAATATGAAAAAGGAAAGTATATCCAATGACACAACCACTTCACTTAGTTTGAAATTATATTGTAGAGCATGTAGTAAACAAAAATAATACAATTGCATAATGGTTAAGTCGTAACCCTTCTACTATTATTATGCATCAACTAGTAATGGGTTTTGATTTAGTAAGAATTATAAATTTTACTTTCTCTAATCTAAATGTATAGATTCAAAGTTAGATCTTGAGATAAGGGTTAATCTCTAGATATATAAGGATTTATAGAAGTGCTTCCATCAATTTGTAGAAAACTAGTGATCGTCAATTGCAACAATACACATATTTGATCAAAAAACCTAATTAGATGGAAAATAAAGATTATAATAAATACAAATTAATTCCTATACATGCTTATTAAAGTTATGGCCCACATGTTATTCATGAGGATGTCTATTTCTCTCCAAAAATTATAGTCAACACAATAATATACAAATGACTTGAGTGGGAATATTCTTCCATATCAACCTCCAAATGACTAGTGACGATAGAGATTGGAACACACAACATAATTATCATATCAAGTGTCTTTTTAATCCCATAAATGAAGTCAATTTACTTGGAGAACCAAAAAATTGAACTATATACAACGATGTGTGTAATTATTTAATTTAGAAGTATATTTTTTGTTCTCCATGACATTTAATTGTTGGAATTAAAATCACATAATGAGTTGCGATATGGTTATGTAGATTGGTTAGTATTTGATTGATTTAGATATGCATTTGATCACGTTTTAACCTTTGATAATGGATGTATGGTGTTAAAAATTATCCATATGATTCTGGAACATCATGGCTAGTAATTCAAAATAAACATAAAATTTGTGATGAAAAGATGTTAGATTTTTTTATTTTTTTTAAATCTAACAATCTCAAGTCACTTTAGTAATCCATTGGTATTTGGAGTATGATCCTAAGATATGCAAATAACTTATTTTTCAGTCTCATCCCTTTTTTTTGCACCTACATAAGATTTGAACATGTTAGAAATAAATTTATGTTAATGAATTATGCAATGGAATATCTCTATTTACCACATATTAAACATCATTGGATTTGTAGACATGTAAAATTGACCTAACACTTATCACACATCCTAAATGACATTTGTCACATCACCGACATCATTGTCATCGAATATCATTGCATTTCACATCAATTACATCAAAAACCCTAATTTCCTCTATTAATTGAATAATGTGACATTATTTAATTAATTCACCTTTTCACCATTTTTGACTAATTAAATAAATTTTATTTATTTAATAAAGTCCTAATCTAACTCTATTCCTCCTGATTAATTAAATAACATCAATTATTTAATTATGTCACTAATTCACTTTATTCCCCTAAGTCAATTTAATTATTACCACTTAATAGTTTAAATCACTTTCCCCTAATCTTGAATAATTAAATAAATTATTCAAAACATCATCAAAAAACAAATCAAACAAATACAACTTTGTTTGCAAAAGTCAAAATTGATTTGCACGTTCAACTCCAAAAAGGATTAATTACTTAAATCAATTAATTAATTATCCTCAACCACTTTCATAATTGAGCAAATTACGATCCACCGATTGCTCAATCTATTTCCTGACAAATCAATCTATTTCCTAACAAATCAATCTATTTCTTGACAAATCAAATTATTCTTCAATCACACTGATTACATAATCAATTTGCATTGATTATTCCCATCTAAATCCTCTCAACAACTTTCGACCGTCGATCTGGATATTCTACTATGCGATCTTGAGTGTTCATTTCGAAACACAATTTATATAACCATCTTTCTTCTCAAAAACAATCAGAGAATCAATATCATTTACACAATGAAGTAATTCCAAGATCTTAATTGACATTTGACAAAGCTTCACACACATCTTCGATCAACATATGCACATTCTTCCAACTTTCACACACACAATGGAGGCTTCGCATTGATAAGAACAACCCAGCATCTTCGCAAACACAATCCGACATGGGATGGTAAAACTATATTGTTTTGATTTCATTATCATTGTTTCATTTCAATTACGTTTTTGATTTCCTTAATGTTGTAGTTTCATTTCGTAAGTAATGGGCATGAATCATTAGCATTTTGTTGTTTAGATTAGTTTCTATTCATTCAATTTGATCTCATTGCATCTTCCTAATTTACCCCTTACACATTTTGGCATGCCCAGTGCGACCACGGTCCTTAGCACTAATCGTTTTATAAGCTAATTTTGAAGTTGCAGGTTCTGAAAGTGCACTATAAAAATTTTCACGTAGAAGCTATAGGAATTTCATGCACTTGACCTTTTTTTGGCTACTTCTGACTTTTTGTTGTGCTTTTGGAAAAACACAAAGGTACACTTGAGTTTTTAAGCCGCTTTTGCTTAAAAATAGAGGTCGCTTTTGACTTTTTAGTTCGCTTTTGCTCTGTTAAGTTTTATCCGAAAGCTGAATGTTAATTTTTGATTTCTAACACTAATGGGTACTTGATTTGAATGTTTGAAAAGTGCTAATTTTGTTTATACAAGATTTATAGAGGTATGACATGTGTGTATCCAAGAACCATTAACACATTTATTGCAGAGAAGGCGAACAATAAAAGATTTTAAGTTTTCAAAGCTTTCATGGTTAGGAGACTTTAATTTGGTGCAATAAAAAGAACCCCACAAACAAATGCTTTCAATTGGTGCATCTAAAAAGAATCTTTCAAAGCTTTCTTAGTTTAGCAAATGTTTCCAATTTGTGCTATAAAAAGAACCCCACAAACAATCACTTTCAATTGGTGCATCTAAAAAGAATCTTTCAAAACTTTCTTAGCTTAGCAAATATTTTCATTTGATGCAATAAAAAGAACCCCACAAAATAACGCTTTCAATTGGTACTCTAAAAAGGATTATTCTTTTCAAAGTTTGCTAGAACAAATCATTCCTTTACGGTGCTCTAAAAAAATGTTTGATTTTTGTTGACCAACACTTTCATTTTTATTAAAGAACACACAATTTCTTTTGATGACCATTATGACAAGGTTTTAGAAAAAAACACTTTGGTTGGTGCTTAAAAATGAACAAATCAAATTCTTGTCTTGCACATTGCTATCTTTTTGTCTACAATCTAGAATATTTCATTTTTGTGCATGTAAAAAGGACAAAAAATTGCTATCTTGTACACACCTTTTATTTCCATTTTACTTTTTTTTTTACTTTTTTTTAGGCTTAAAATGAACATTGCGATGAAGTGTATACCATGTATTTTATGTTTGGAAAACTAGGTGTCTATCCTCTCCCTTCACACCTTTTTCGACGATCTTGGGTGGCAAAAAGCATCTTTAGTTTCACACTTTTGTTTCATTTCAAAGCATACCTTTAGAGGGCATGCTTCCCAACTTGTGAGAGGGAACGACTCAAGCGATACTTTGTTTTGTTCTGTTGTATAAATATTTTTGGATGTGAGGAAAGTTCCCACCCACTTGGTGCGGATGTTCTATATTGATGAAAGCCTCCCCTAGTATTTGTGTGATACGTAGAAACCCACAAGGGTTGGGATACCTCTTAATTGAGTGAATCATTGTATGTATAAACACCAGTTATCCTAAAAAATGATTAAGAACCAATGTTTGTAGAAGCTACCCCTTTTAACCAAAATATTCTCTGAAGTGGTGCATCAAAACCTTGATTTCGAGAAGTTACTTACCAAGTCTGACTTATGGTTGAGCTTAAAACACCCTCCATTCGTTGCATGTAAAATCATCCCTTCGGGGCATGAGGTAAGCCCATTTAGGAGGAAGTGTCTATCCCTAGGGTGTAATTTGTCTTCATGAAATTGCCAAGATCTTTCGGTTACTTTGAAACATCAAACACTATGCTTGAATTAAAATAAACACATCAAAACAAGCATTCAACATGGTTCTTGAACATCAAACCCCTTGAATCTAATGCAGATACTTTGAAAAGAGCCCTATGTTTGCACTCCCTAAAAGATATCCTAAACAAATATCTTTGAAGGTATCTAAATTTTTAGGCTCACATTTCAAGTTGCATTAAGAATGAGGTAAACCTTGGAAACTATAGCTTTTAGCATTTTGACTTCCACAAACATTGAGCTTTTGTGGGAAGAAGCGTGCCTAAATTTGTAGACATTTAGGGTTACATAAGTTTTTTATTTTTGTGATGTGATATTATTTTCCAAGTCTCAAATCAGATCATACAAAACCTTTAAGACCACAAATTTATCCAACGTTGTTGCCAAAATTCAAAAACTAGAAAATAAATCTACACAGAATACTGCTTTTGCTACTATTTTTGTCGCACTTGACATAAAACTAGTTGCAATCAGCCTAAAAAAGCTCACTTTTATTGTCTATCACAAGATAGTTGCTAATGAAAATCTACTACACTTGAAAAACAGAGTGCACTTGCTATAAAACTGGTCACATTTGACCTTTTTGTGTTGTAATTGACAAAATTTTCTAGCCGCAATTGACTACAAATTTTCCACTTTTGAATAAAAGGCTTGCTTTTGACTGCACAATTCATCGAAAATGAAAAACTACATACAAAGGTCGCACTTAAAATTTATGTTCACATTTACCTTTCTGAACTAACCGCACTTGACCATAAACTGGTCGCAGTTGGCATATTCAACCGCTTTTTTTTGCAAAACTACTACTCTTGCTTTAAAACTATCGCTTTTGCTCTGTTTCCTAGTGGAAATCAAAAAGAAGATCTGAAATTGGTTACATGATCCTTTTTGAAATGAAACAATTGGAATCCCAAGATACGTCATATAGTCCTTCATCCATTTTTCAACACTCCATCCTACTTTTGGAACTCAAAATCAAAACAAACAAACTTGGATTATTCCCTCACGCACACTTCTAAGATATCAACAGTTGCTTGAACCTCGAGGCTAGTTCAAGTAAGCAACATATCCTCTAGAAGAAGTGAAATATCGATCCAAGCCTTTCAACATTTTGAGTTCCAAGAATAGTGTCATCCCAAAATATCACTCAAACCTTAGGGTCTTGAGAATCACAACAACCATATCAAAACACCAACACTTTCACCTTATGACCATTTTGTGTCTGATTGCTCCAATTCAACAATTGAACCTTACACCAACTATTATACAACCAAATTTTGAGTTGATTGAAGGAGAACAAACAAACATAATCAGTAGTTTGAGGAGCTTCATATTCAAGTCAAAGGAAACACCAAACCAATGGATAAACACAACTAACATCCTAAATAGAGAGGAAGAGAAAGTATATCTCATAGTCGGAAGGCTTGTATTACCACCTCCTGTGTGGCAATAGGTATCCACTTTTCAAAAACAAAAAATCCAAAAAAACAAACACACAAATTGAATCCCACACATGTGCTTGTCTTCATGATCTCTTACAAGACCAAAATTCTTAAAAGAAAATTTATATTCTTCCTTTTCAAAAAGAGGCATCATATTTCAAAGTCTATCAAGAGACACATCTTGAAGTTTTATCACAACTGAGACATCTTGCTAAGAAAAAATTATACTCGACTTTTTAATGGGTGAACTAGACTTGCATATTCAAAATGATCTTAGCAATTAAATCCTCAAGTTCTTAGGGTTGTATCACTTTAGAGCTTGTATTACCACCTCTGCATGGCAATAGACACCATCCTTCAAAAATTACAGAAATCCCAAAAAAAAAATGCAATTTCATTTCCTTAAAACAGAAAATCCTAAAAACAAAGCAACAGTTCATTTCATAGTTAGAAATCACCAAATTTTCACAAAATCTTGGCACTTGTTTATGATGATTATGAGATCACAACATAGAAAAAACACGGAGGCCAATAAAATTATGCCACCAACAAACACCATAAATGACAAAAGTGACTCATAGGGATATAAACCAAGTGACCTTACGACAAGTATTTAGCATCAAAACATCCCAAGCACACAACCATAAACATGTCAATCTATTACCCAAATCCAATTCCATTCTATACACCCATGGATACATCATATGCCACAAATTTCAATGATATATCAACTATGGATTCCCCTAATCAAGGTTTTGGAGCATCTTGTCTCATGGTTGATTTCAATCAAAATCCTCATCCATATCAAAATCACTCTTATAAAGGGTTTCAAAATCACCATCAAGGACTAATTCTAGAACATCAAATTGCCCTAAATGAACTTGAGAAAAAGATTGAGGAACTTGAACAAATCAAAATACAACACATCACCAATACCATGTTCAACGTCTAGACATTACATATCCACAACAAACAAACATCATTCCACAAACATCCCAATATCCACATCAACACTTCCAATATCATCAAAACATTGATTCATATCAACAACAAAATCTTCAACCACAACATCAAGTGAATCAACAACAATAATGGTCACAAAATCAAAATCAAATCCATCAACAATATCCACCTCAAAATCATCAATATCCACCTCAAAATCATCAATCTCATGACCAATAGGAAATTCCATCTCAAAATCCATCTCCGCCACAACAAGCCTCACAATCCAAACACACTATTGAATGTAAATACACTCCTTTAGGGGATCTAATTAAGGGTGTGTTAAACCAATTAGTTGATACCAAAATTATCACACTTCCAAAACCACCACGAAGTAGTGATCCCACCATCAAATTCCCATGGTACGATGACAAGACCTATTGTAAATACCATGGAGTAAAAGATCACGATGCATCAAAATGTGTTACACTCAAAAGACTCATCCAAGACCTTATTGATCAAGGATAAATAGCTATTGAAAACAACATTCAAGGTCCAAACACTAATGACAACATTGATAATATCTCAACCTCAAAAGTTGAAAACAACAATCAAGAGCTATCTATCACTGATCACATGGAAAATATCTCTACATCATCCAATGAGCAAGAGGACATACATCAAGAATTTAATTCCAAGCATTATCAAAATCAATCACCCATGTCTAGCAATGATCCAGTCCAAGATATATTGATATCATCCAACCTCGTGGTAGTACATATTGATGATCAAGAGACTCTTAATCCAACACTTGTTCCCAATGAAAAAAATATAAGCCAGGAGCTATCACCCATATGTCCACATTTTGAGGAAATCCAAGGATCCTTTACAATCAATCCTATCTTTGAAATTGATCCATGTCAAGAGCACAAACCAAAGCATATCGAAGATAATACCACACAAAGTCAAGATCAAGAATCCCTATCATCAAAATACTACAATGACTTGACAAATATCTTCCAAGACATCCAAGGTTTTCCAAAAGAAGAACAAATCCATCTACCAAGCAAAAATACATCTACCCATGATATGCTTACTCCTAATGGGCATGTAGATGATCTTCATCCAAAATTAGAGTCTCATACTCTTGATATCATTGCCAAGGAACAAGAGTCACATACTCTTAACATCTTTACACATGATCAAAGTATAGCAAAATCTATAGACATATCAAAAATTGATCAAGAAGAAGCATTAAAATTAGAAACATCCTCTAGGTAGATTGAAGACATCGAGTATGAAAATATGGAGCATAGTATCTTAAAATCAACAAAGATAACTAATAATCCTGAGCAACAGAGCATTGGGTATACAATAGTCAAGGAATTACCAATATATTTTGAAGGGCCATCAAAATCTAATATTTCATAGGATCAAGTCAAAGATATCAATCAAGAAGTTATCACACATATGAAGGATCCTACCAGTGTAGAAGCTATCACCTTTGAAGATCCATAACAGAGTAGAGAAGGATTAGCACCTTGTTTCCAGGGTAAATTATATCCTACTACAAATAATTTTTTTCAAATGAATGCATTATCAAGGTAGAGGATTAGGCCTACATGAACAGGGTATCCTAGCACCAATGTAGATTATTGAAAATCCTAAGCATCAAGGTCTTGGTTATTCAACAATTAAGGGATCTAAAGATATCAATGATACCTCTATAATATCAGGGACAACTTTATCTAACACAAACATCAACATAGAAAGCACGAAGAGTCCTTATGATGAAATCACTACCAATGCTACAACTAGCCATGTCATGAATTGTCATCCATGTATATTTCAACCCATTGATTGGGACCAACAACAAGAGAAAAAACTATGTCCAAGAATGAAACAATTCATTGAAGCATAAGAATTAGCAAACCAAAATGGACAAGAAATGTTCAAAAGAATACAAAAGAAAAAGCAAGAAAATCATCCCTATCAAACTCCATTAGTCGAAGAAACTATGGGGCAAAATAAAAAAGGGAAGTCATCCATCAAAAATTTCCAACAATGCAAAAGAAAGCTTCAAGAGAAACCTACAAGATATATCAAGACATTGGTCCCAATTGAATCTCCATATCCACCCATCAATGCTCATCATCCCAAGTTTGGAAAATAAAAGGTTCCAAACTATCGACCAATCCATTTAAATCTCGTATCCCTCAACACATTACACCATCCATGATATCAAACCCTCGCATTGACCATGTGTTGGTAGCAGTTCTTTATCATAAGGATTCTAAGGGACTCTATCATGATGTGCGCATCAAGGTAAGGTTAACTCCGACATTGACAAAGAAGACAAGAATTTCCAAATGTTACACTTAAGCACTCGTATTTTAGCAAAACAACTCCTCCAAGCAGGATATCGTTGGCACATCATGACAACAACAACAACCTTATTAGCACCATAACATCTACATTAGCACCACCAGGTGGTTCAACATGAGTAAAAATTGTCACTATAATGAAAAACTGGTAAACATGCATCTTGTGTGACATAAAAAATCAATAAGAAACAAAAAAATCAAGAAAATAGTCAAGAGAAAAATCGTCCTCCAATGAAAACCACTATGGTGGCACTTTGGACAAGTACCATGATGAAAACTTGCAAAATAGGCATCATGTGTAGAATCAAGCATCTACATGCACCATGTCAGGTGGAAGAATCTCAACTTATCCATAACAAACCCAATCCATTTTTATCCAAATCCAACTTACCTTGATCTTGACAAATGTTTGGTGTACACTTTACACTTGCTTATGGAAAACATCTTGACATGGGTCACTATTATTGATCCTATCCTATCTAGCATTATCTAAGCCATGAGGTATTATCCAAAAGGGGATACTCTATTAGTCGAAGAAACTATGGGGCAAAATAAAAAAGGGAAGTTCATCCATCAAAAAAGTCCAACAATGCAAAATAAAGCTTCAAGAGCAACCTACAAGGTATATCAAGACGTTGATCCCAATCGAATCTCCATATCCACCCATCATTGCTCATCATCCCAAGTTTGGAAAATAAAGGTTCCAAAGTATTGACCAATCCATTTAAATCTTGTATCCCTCAACACATTACACCATCCATGATATTAAACCCTCACATTGACCATATGTTGGTAGCAATTCTTTATCATAAGGATTCTAAGGGCACTTTATCATGATGTGCGCATCAAGGTAAGGTTAACTCCAACATTGACAAAGAAGACAAGAATTTCCAAATGTTACACTCAAGCACTCGTATTTTAGCAAAACAACTCCTCCAAGCAGGATATCGTTGGCACGTTATGACAACAACAACAACAACCATATTAGCACCATAACATCTACATCAACACCACCAGGTGGTTCAACATGAACAAAAAATTATCACCATAATGAAAGCCTGGTAAACATGCATCTTGTGTGACATCAAAAATCAATTAAAAAAAATCAAGAAAATAGTCAAGAGAAAAATCATCCTCCAATGAAAACCACTATGGTGGCACTTTGGACAAGTACCACGATGAAAACTTAGCAAATAGGCATCATGTATAGAATCAAGCATCTACGTGCACCATGTCAAGTGGAAGCATCTCAACTTATCCATAACAAACCCAATACATTTTTATCCAAATCCAACTTACCTTGATCTTGACAAATGTTTGGTGTACACTTTACACTTGCTTATGGAAAACATCTTGACATGGGTCACTATCATTGATCCTATCCTATCCAGCATTATCTGATCCATGAGGTATTATCCAAAAGGGGATACTCTATCCAAACATGTTATCCTATCACGCGATAACCCATCACCTACATTGCTAGACACTGGAAGCAAGTACTTACATCTTGCTTTAGAATAAAAACTTGATCTATGTCTTCTAATTCATAGTGTGATCTAGACATTGTCTCAAAAATAAGGTATACCACCAATGCACTACTAGGGTAACCTTCAAAATAGTTCATCCCAACAATAAGGTGTGCCACATGGTACCCTTCCCAATCAACAATTCCAACAACAAGGTGTACCGCCAATGCATTATCAGGGTAACCTTCAAAACAGATCATCCAAACAAGGTGTACCACATGGTACCCTTCCCTATCAATAATTCATCCCAACAACAAGGTGTACCACCAATGCACTACCAAGGTAACCTTCAAAGCATTTTACAACCCCAAGAAAAAGGGTAAAAATCCAAAAAGAAATCAAAAAGATAAAAATCAAGAAAAATAGTAAAGAGAAATAAAATGTTCTTTTAGTGAAAACTACTTTGTGGCACTTCTAGAATAGGTACCATAGTGAAAACCTGGAAAACAGGCGCTATGCTTGAATAAGACTTACATCATTATCTATCAATATTATCCAAAGAATCCACCCATTCATCCCATAATAAAGCATGTGTCCAACCATGGCTCGTTACTAATTTAGGAAAGTAGTCTTGTCTCAAACTAGGGGAAACTTCTCCAAGTTGGTCGTAGATTAGATCTTTGTGCGTCTTATCATGGTCAAAACTATTGAAAATCAAAAAATCAAAAAAATCAAAAAAATCAAAAACAATTTTAGATTATTCCTTCACTCAAAAGTCTAAGATATCAACATTTGCTTGAACCTCATAGCTAGTTCATGTAAATTTCCCACAACATATCCTCTAGAAACAAAATTGGAATATCAATCCAAGTTATCAATGTTGTTTGAATTCTAAAAACATGTTATGCTTTGAGTCAACACCAATCGAACTACATGGTCTATGTGTGTACAACGTAAGCAAGGCTTACCTCTTATTAGCCCCTGAGGCCTTAGGTCAGTCCCCTTAGGTGTCTATCATGCTTTATTTCAACTTAGTCAAAAAATTGAAAATCCAAAAACATTCACAAAAATTCAAAATCCAAAAACATTCAAAATATTCAAAATCCAAAAAACATTCAAAAAATTGAAAAGCTAAAAATATGTTCTTATCAAACCAAGCCAACTACAAGCCTCTGCATGTACAACGTAGGCAAGTCTTATCTTTGATGAGCCCCCGAGGCCCTAGGTTAGTCCCTGAAAACAACAAAAACATCATAAAATTAAAAAAAATTAAAAAGGTACTACCTCTATCATCAGCAAATGCAATAAAATTTTCATACATAATAAATAAATCATCACATTCACCCTTTGACAAAACAAACAAACAAATAGAGAAAACATCAAAAGCTAAAACTTTCAAGAAAACAATCACAAAACTTTGATTACAAGTAGACGAAAACAATGACAAATTGTTAACTACTTATCTTTTGACAATTCACTAGAACAACATCTCAAGATATGCCTTAACGAATCCATTCCTATGATAGACATGATCAACAACGGATAATAGCATGAAACCTCAAAATAGATATGGCAAGTGATATGGCAACTTTGTTTTATCTTTTTATAGTCTTATCTTTATGATTTATTTTATTGACTCATTCCCATAATCTCTTGAGGATCTCCATAAGGATTTAGAGAAGAAGGAATGGAGGCAATTGAGTGTCATTTTGGTTTGTTGTTTGTAAGATATTTTTGTGATACTACCACGATGAATACTTGCTTTATTGAGTGGATGGAAGTTGTTTTAAGACAATTCATGTAGCAGTTGCATGTTAGGTATTTCATACCTCTTTGTATAATTAGTCTGAAAAGTTTTAACACAACCCAACCATATATTTTAAACAAAGTTTTTGTATGTCTAATATGAGCAAGAATATTCTTTGTATGTTGAGTCAAAGTCCATACAATGGATACAAAGTCACTTTGGTCATTAATGCCCTGGTGCATAGTATTTGTTTGCTACATCAAAAAGGATTGTTAAAAATACGAAGCCTCCAAGCAAAGAAAAAGCAAAATCATCAATAACTAACAACATCAAATTTCTATCCATCGTCCAATATGCCTTCTAACTAACATCCATCTTGCATCATGATATCATTAGTGTCATATCCATCTTGCTTCCACAATGTCGTCAATGCATATCATGATGATAATAAAGCAATGAAAACATCATGCATCATGTATAAGACATACATCCATCATATACATAATAAAACCTCATATGAAATAGAATATGATCAATCCATCCATCCACATCATATACATACATAAAAAAAAGTACAAAAAACATACATCATCATATATCATCATCCATAAATCATCACATAAACACATAATGAAGCTGAATTGAAGCATGCATATCCCATATATATCATCATCAAAAAAGGAGAATGTCATGGTACATCATTAGTGAAACATATGTGATAGGATAATACAAAAATATACATATATATGAGGCCTTAGTTGGGTTGATGAATATATATACAAAATCATGTTTGTAATATAAGTCTCTGAACAGTAAACACCATAAAGATCAAGAACAAATATGCCACTGCCCGGTGGGAGGAGAAGGACTCTAAGGATTAGGATGATTAGGTTGTCTAACTAAGTGACTACCTAACTCAACACTCATAACAACATCGAGCTCTCCAAACCGCAACTGTCACTGAGCTCTAGGAACGAAGGCATCATACAAGGTTTGATAATATGTTGCCCTATGTAGCAACTGATCTCACTTAACACGTAGACTATCACGTTATGTCCTAAGGCTGTCCCTCTCAATGGTAACAACTTGCAATTGTGTCTCAACAACTAGATGGTGCCCAATCTCAATGTCTCTCTCCACCCTGAAACCATCTCTCTCTTGTCAAGTTGTGTCTTGCTTTGCAGTGAGTGTAACAATTTGCACCTCTGCGGCATGTCACTATAATATCTCAACATCCCTCATAGTAGTCATCTATGCTAACTATATTGCTCCATCTCCAGGTGGTGGAGGAGGACTTGGAACTTGTCCTTGATCCACTTGCATCAGATCACCCTGTGCACCATCCTATCGGGCCCTAGCAAGCTGCTCAATAATGATCTCCACACACTACCTCTCCCCATGACAACTAGCAATGCCATTTTTCCCACAACAAGAACACCAACAGGATCCATAAATCTCAATGGAATTTGTTGTGCCCACCACTGATCAAAATTGGGAGTAGTACTAGGATATGCTAGACCAACTAGCCAACCCCACTCGAATGGGGCAAGAGCTCTAAACTAAGCAATGGTAGCATCACAATCCACCTGTAGACCCAAAACACAGACCTCTCTGGTGGTCTGACCAAAAACAAGCCTCATAGGCATTTGGAAATCGACCTTGTCTCTCTCTAAACTGTTTGCAAACCCTATTAGGTAGATATCTCTCTAGTAGAGAGCGCATGCGACCAATCAACCATCTAGTTTGTTGGAAATATACCAATTGCTCTTGATCATTAGGTCATGCCTCACAATACATATATGGCCTCCATACAAAACCTGACATATCATTGAAAACACGATGCCAGTAGGGAAGCTGTCCAAGCAAAGTATAGTGAAGAAAATCTTTGTAACGATAAGAATATGGATCCCCAACAATATGATCTAATATATAATCAGGAAAAGCAACTGGGATGTGCTCCCAAACCCACACATGCAGAAGGGAGACACCAACAGAAATAGACCTCCCTCCACAATACACAAACTCGTGCATATCTTTGTGTAGGTGCACGAGGAGACACGAGCCGCATGCATATCTAGTATCATGCTCAAACATCTACTTGATGCACATACCCCATCCCATAGGAAACTATCGACCCTTCCTATCAGGAATGACGAGCCCCATAACCAAAACATAGAGAACAAGTGAAATAGGATCAACACTACCAAAATTTTTTGATAAGTCTATATTTGACTAACAAACCTCAAGATGTCTCACACCGAGTACACAATGCATAGCACAGGTGCCCCGTTGAACAAAATATGTAACAAGCTCTCTATGAATGGGTATACAAAGGATCCTCCACACATCCTCTAGGGTGATGGTGGCCTCCCTAGTAGGAAAATTAAATGATGAGATCTCTGAGTGCCACCTCTCCACAAGTGCAATCATCATCCCTTTATGACATCGAATGGTCGGCATGTAATAGATGTGTTGCAATCTGATAGCATCCAGGACATCTCGCTCTAGCATCTGGAACCTTGCGATCAAATCGAATAGATCATGCAGTTGTCACTCCCTCGATTGAATTAAATTAAGAACCGCTTGCAACCATTTAACTTAAGATGTTAGGAATTTACTACAAAAATGCAAAATGCATCTCAACTGGCAAACAAGTTGACTTCAAATTCCTAAAAAGTCAAAAAGTAATTTTTTTGTCAAAAGCACAACAAATAGGCAAAAGCGAGAAACTGTTAGTCAAAAGCGATAGAAAATTTCAATAACGAAATTTCAAAAGCGCAAATTTTCAACAAGTGTGCAAAAAACAAACAGAAAATCAAGAGCGAAATTGCAAAAGTGAAAAATGACATCAAATGCACAAATTTCAGGCGAAGGCGAAAAATAGATGCACGCATTTACATCAAATGCAAACAAATTTAGTAGATGCAAATGAGAATATCAAATGTGGTCCATTTACAAAGAGCAAAAGCGAGAAAAATGATGCATAAGTGAGAAAAACACAAAATTCACTCATTTGACTACTTTATCTTCGTGCATTAATTACACAAACATGAAAATACGAAAACAAGAAATGAAAGGGTACACACTAAGGCACTGAAACCTATAGGCCATTCGAACTCGCGAACCGCATCTATGCGATGTGGGGCTCCCCAAATCCTTGCCATAGCTCCTCAACAATTGACAAAACAAGACATCCAGAGGCAAGAATTCTCTATATGCTCAAAGTGCAAATGAGGTAATTTGAACCCTAATTACCTATTTTAACCCCAAAAACCCTAATTTTTGCTTAAGAAGCCTTCCTAGGTTAAAATTAAAACCTCTTGGGAGAATATGAACTATCCGTAAGAGACCTATAGGCTTATTTTTTCGCCCTCTACACATCTAAACTAAAATAGAATAGTGTCGTGAGCCCAACCTTAAAATTGATATTTGCGGCAAAACTCTTGAGGGGGCAGCCCAGAGTCCTATCATCATTCCGCTGACCACAAGGACACAGTGGGGCAATATGAAAATTTTCAAATCTTGATCTTAACATCAGAGTCTTTGAAACAATGCAACCAATACTTTGTCTCAAAGAGGGGCAAAATATAGACATGTAAAATTGACCTAACACTTATCACACGTCCTAAATGATATTTTCGCATCACCAACATCATTATCATCGAATATCACTGCATTTCACATCAATTACATAAAAAACCCTAATTTCCTCTATTAATTGAATAATATGACATTATTTAATTAATTCACTTTTTCATCATTTTCAACTGATTAAATAAATTTCATTTATTTAATAAAGTCCTAATCTAGCTTTATTCCTCCTGACTAATTAAATAACATCAATTATTTAATTATGTCACTAATTCACTTTATTCACCTAAGTTAGTTTAATTATTACCACTTAATAGTTTAATTAAATCACTTTCCCCTAATCTTGAATAATTAAATAAATTATTCAAAACATCATCAAAAATCAAATCAAACAAATACAACTTCGTTTGCAAAAGTCAAAATTGATTTGCACATTCAACTCCAAAAAGGATTTATTAATTAAATTAATTAATTAATTATCCTCAACCACTTTCATGATTGAGCAAATTATGAACCACCAATTGCTTAATCTATTTCTTGACAGATCAATCTATTTCCTGGCAGATCAATCTATTCTTCAATCACACTGATTATGTAATCAATTTGTGCACTAACTATTCCCATCTAAATCCTCTCAATAACATTCAACCATTGATCTGGATATTCTACTATGCGATCTTGAGCATTCATTTCGAAACAAAAAATCTATATAATAACCATCTTTCTTCTCAAAAATGATTGGAGAATCAATATCATTTACACAATGAAGTAATGCCAAGATCTTAATTGACATTTGACAAAGCTTCACACACGTCTTCAATCAACACACGCATGTTCTTCAAGCTTCCGCATGCACAATGGAGTCTTCGCATTGATATGAACAACCCAACATCTTTGCGAACACACTTCAACACGGGATGGTAAAATTATATTGTTTGGATTTCATTGTCATTGTTTCATTTCAATTACGTGTTTGATTTCCTTAATGTTGTAGTTTCATTTCATGAGTAATGGACATGAATCATTAACATTTTGTTGTTTAGATTAGTTTCTATTCACTCAATTTGATCTCATTGCATCTTCTCGATTTTCGCCTTACACAGGATTTAATCAACATGCATTTTTTTAGAATGATTTCTTCATTCTAAAAGGTGATAGGTGATTCAAGTTTAAAAATGAGTATTTGAAGAAATCGTCCATCTAAAGCATGAAATAAGAGTGTTAAGATATTTTCATAATAATGGAAATAAGATTTAGATTTTTCATAGATATTGAAGATACATCAGGATAAAGTAAATAAGAGCAATGGGTGTGTTTAAATTCCAAGGTGTTTTTAAGAGTCAAAGTCATGAATAATTATGTTAAAGGAATTCCTCTCTACAAGAGAAAGCGAGATGAGTTCTAAGGTCAATGATTGAGACTACTCGAGAAGGATGCAAGATGGAAAAAATTCAAAGTTGTGTCCCACTTTATAAAGGAAATGGCTAGCATCGATCTAGCTTTTTAACTCAATCACTAGAAATTGACACATATTTTAAATTTTGAAATGATGGAAACTAATAAAAGATTTTTTAGTGTATTTTATGTTGTATTTTACAAAAAATATTTAATTTAATTTTTTTTATAAAATTGACACTCTAATTTAGTTGTTGATAAAATGTTAATATAAGGTTAAAGGGGCCTCCCCTTTTTTTAAAGTTTTTTTTTTTTTTGCATTTATAATTTGAAACTTTAATGCATGGATTTTTTCTTATTTTGATAAATATTTTTTAAATAAATATTGGAAGTCTTATGTACTAAAAACATAATTATTTTGAGGAACCTCCAACTTTTGTCTTAGCTATTTATTTGAGATAGAAAATGACTATATTGTCTTGTTGTTGAATTCTCTTCTAGTACATTATTTTTTAAATAAACTTTAGTATTTTTTCTTGAGAATCTAATCAACCTTATATTTTAGTGTTGATGACCTATTTTTAGTAAAAATAAATAAAAATATAAACACTAATTAAAATATTAAATTTAAAAAACCATACTTATAGATCTACAAAAAGATAGTTTTTAATTTTTTTCTTAAATATTATTTATATGAGCATTTGTGAGAACAATAATGTTTTATATATAATTTTATTTTTTGGTAAATTGATGTCAAAGTAATGTTGCATATGTATCTAGTGGATACTTCTAGTTAGAGAAGTTGTGGCCCATATATAATTTAACTAGAATGAATTTAGGCATAACATATTTTTTTTATCAAAATTAACTTTCAATTGGAAATACTTCAAATCAATGGTGCTAATGAGTTAACCTAAAGTGGGACATGACTTCAATTATTCATTCACCATTTTTTTTTTTATAATATACAACATTTTGTTATAAGCCCCCTATAAGTGGCTAGTTATGTGGGGATTCTATATGCCAAAATACTTGTTATCCCACTCATTTCTATGTTCTTTTTCTTTAGAGTTCATACCAAGCCCATTTTTTGGATTGCTAGATTTTTATTGGTCAATGGTTGAGATCTTAGTACAAATATGTGACCTCATACAACTTTATTACATCCGAGCTTGAATTTATAACATGGCAATCAAAAGTGTGGATTCATCCCAAAAGATTAAAATTCTTATTTTTCCTCTTGATATTGTTTTATGATATTGAGGAATTAGTTTCTATGTTTTAAACTACACTAATTGCAATTTCTGTGTTTTAAACTACACTAATTGCAATTGAATGTGTCAAAAAAATTCAATGAAGAGTATGGTAGAGCTACAATTAACATTTAGCTATAACTTTAAGACAACAAAATATATTTAGGATTTTTCATTTACTTAAGAGTTATTATTTTAATTATTTTTTAAATCAATATTTATTGTACTTAAATATTTTTTATGAAAGGAATTTTGTAGCAATAATATACCATTTCCACATAACTTTCATGAGAGAAAATATAAAAAGCAAGCATTCATAGTCTAAAATACAAAAGAATAACAAGCATAACACAAGATAACACCAAACATACAATGAAAAAGTCCTCTCAAAGAAAAAAAAAATCTAAAAAATCATCAACACACTCAATGTATTGTCTCAATAAGATTACAATGCACTCATAGAGTCTACATGTAAGGCTTTTCAATCATCAAGCACCCTAGTTGTATTCCTCTATGTGAACAAGCAAATGAGAACCATGTAGCTGCTCATCCCAATCCATACTTCCTCTAATTACATGTGCCACCTTTAAGAGATGTTTAATCAACTTTAGCCAATAAGTCAAAGGTTGCACTAGATAACCTCAAAAACTACTCATGTGTGTGCTATTATAGAAATAAATTTTGTACAAAACCACTAAGTGGTATTACACAAACTATGTGCCTAAAAACCACGAGCTCACTAAACCATGACCTCAAATTAAACATTTTTTCATTGTGACACATATATTAAATATTTATTCTAATATCATATACAACATAGAAGTGTCCCCAATAATGTCTATCCCATGTGGTATGATCCACATGTCTAGGATGCACCACAAGTAAATATTTATATTATTAGAATTATTATTTTTATTATGCAAGGTGTCCAATACACATTTTCCAAAATTATCCCACTTGTATAGATTATATAAATAGGTAAAAAATAAACTCAATCATCAAGGAAACAAGCCCTATAGCCAACATGTATTTTCAAAACATTCAAGTGTCTAATACGCTCCATCAAGATACTTGTAACAACAACCAAGGTGACCACAATATCAAACAAGACCCCGCTCATCCTCCATGATTGCAACACATGAAAGATAAGATCCCATCCAAGGGATATGATGCACTAAGTATTACATAGAAGCATCATCAAGTATTGCTTCAACTTGATAGCTAAATAGAAACACCAAATTAAATGATAATATATAGCCTTGAGTAGCTACCAAGAACTCATAAATAGTTGGAATAGAAAGTGTACTTGTTTTCTAACACAACCAATTAATTATTCCTTAAAACAAAGTATACTAATCTATCTACACATCCAACCTAATCTACAATTTCAAGTCCTTATATATACATTATCCCTCACAAAGAATTTTTGAAGACCTTCAACACTATAGTACAACGTGAAAATCCAATAAAGGACACTAATACATCCTAAAAATCTCAATGCATGGGTAATATAAAGATTAAAATTAAACAAAGCATTCAAAATTATACCAATAAAGCTCATATAGGAGGCTATGGATAATATCATCAATATCATCTAGTACCAAACAATATACACAACGATCTACAAACTTGCAAACTAAATTGCTATAAAATAACTCTCTCATTATTAGTCTCCATAGCTATCCCAAGATATTCATACAATTGAAGATGGAGATTAAATAACCTCCATAATTATCACAAGAGATACAAACAAACATTAACTCAATGTCATGAGAATACAAACCTATAGGAAGAAACAATCGACCATCAAGAGAAAACCTCCAAATCAAAATGATGTATCATGTTCTACCAACACCAATGTGCTAAATCTATGATATAAGTAAGATCTCCTCCATAAAAATCGAAATAGAAAGTCATCATCAACATCCAATTATTTGATACCAAGGTCAAACATACAATATATCAAGAAGTTATCAAGGATATAAGCCTCTTAAACAAAGCAAAGTTCAAACCAACAAATATCCATTATATCAACAAGAGAATTAAATAAAACCATTTTGTGTACTCAAAATTATCTTTACAACAAGCTCATATGCACAAGGATACAAAGTAAAAAGAAACTATACCAAGTAATCCTCAAATAATCCCTCCAAAACTAGCATCCAGAGCTCAAGACTCGTTTCCATGAGAAGACAAAGAACAAAATAAAATGCATCAAAAACCAAAGTGGGAAATACCTAAAAGATGTTTTTTTCCAAATGGACCAAAAATGGTGTTCATGAGATTTATCGTTCTAAGATACATCAAGCCACAATGACTCTCTTCATGAATAATATCCTCATCAAGTCCATTTTGAACTAATGTCCAAATTTAGGCGTAGGCTCCTTGATCTTCCTACTAAAACCTCAAAAATAGAAACCATCTCAACACATGATCTCCAAGAAACAATATATCTCTAGACTTGTTCAATTTTGTAATAGGTGTACAACTAATCATCTCATGCCAATTGAGCTTAAAATACAACATTTTTATAACCAAAAGCTAACAAGGTAGAATTATCACAATACTTATCTATTAGATTTCCATAAAGCACTAGCAAACCTCCAACTATATAATTAGGATCTCAACATGATGTCGTGATCTACATCTACTTAAAAAATGTCATGTGTCTCTAATGAGCATATTTTATCCCAAGAACACTTGTATCATGTCGAAACTCTAATACATGATCAAGATTTCACCATGGCACAATAACACCCATCCTTTAAATCAATGATCATCAATTTGTTGGGTCTCATAATTATTGCTCACACTTCTAGAGAGATAAATTCACTTCAAGGTTGTAATGTCCCCTTCTCTCTCCTGAGTAGTGTAGTGTTCAATTCTAGCCTATTCCAGAGTTCACATAGGCTAGTTGATGTAGTTAGGGGACCCAGTGGCCAAAATTCAGTTCAATGTTGAGGTTTTCAGAGGGGTTTCTATTTATAGTAGTGGTCGGTTTATGATGTTGCTATCTTCAGTTGGTCACAATGTTCTTCAGTGGTCTTTAGTTTTGCTCAGTTTTGGCATTGGTATACACTTACTATTTTTAGCAATGCTATTTATAGTAAGACATCTTTGGGGGAGTTGGTCCTAGGCCATTATGTACACAATAGTTTTATTTCTCAGTTGGTTTTGGAGAGCCTAAGGTTGCAATATTTGATATTTATTTAATTCAGTCACTTAAGTTGTTTAATAAAGTTATTTTATAAACTTCAATTGAGGGGGTGAGTGGTCATTCAAAAAAAAGTACCTTGGCCTAGGCATACAATTTAAGTTGTTTTTAAAAGGCTTTATTAATATTTTTGCTCCATGAGAGGGATGCCTAGAGGAGAGAAAGATAAATTGAAATGTTTTAGTTTTCAAAAGAGGAGAAGGGCGTGGTTTTTTAGGTGGAAATTAAGAAGCTTTTCAAGTCCAGTCACCCTAGCTTCTTTATAATTTCATTTTGGCTCTCATTTGCACATATCTACTTTGGCAACATAACAAAATGTTGCTGGATTTCTTCTAGTTTTCTTGGGCTGCGAATTGAGGATGAAAACCCTCTTTGTTTATGCTAGTTTTGGTGGTGAAATATCCACCCTAATCAAATAGTGAGTGATTGTATAGCGGGGATCATACAGTGCTTCACAGAGTTCAATTTTGGGGATTGAAAAAGTGAAGATTTATTAGTATTTTTGAAGAGATTTTGGTGTGGTTTGATTGCTTTCAGTCTAGTGTGGCTTTTGAAGATTTTGGGTGTGTTTTTATTTAGTTTATGGGTGCTTCAGAACATGGACCTAAACCTGGATTTTGGCTCATAACTCAGAGTTGAATGGAGAAATCAAAATGGGTATTGATTTATTGAAATACCTATCTCAAGGTGATTCTAAAGAGTATTTGCTTGCAATTTTTGGTGATGTTCTTGAATTTATAGGGCAGATCAAAATTTCTAGAGGGACGCCTTCTTGCTGCTAAAATCTCCAGTTTGTGGCCAACATGTGTGGGGTTTTGGTTGTTGAACATTTGGGACTGAAAAAAGAGGCCTAGGTGTTGGAGAAACAAGGGTTTGAATATCACTTGCTTGGGTGTTATTCGTTGCCATCAAAGAGCCCCATTGTTGTTGAAAAGGCCCCTATCATGATTGTAATCTCGTATACCAGGTTTCATATTTCATTGTATTATTTTGATATAAAATTGAAAATAAATGCCTATGTTGTTATTTGCAATCTCTATTGAAAAGGCATTAGTATCTTGTGTTTCTTGTTCAGTGCAATCTTCTCTTTATGCTGTATACACTTAAAAATGCATTTGAAACAAACACAAACACATCATTGAACAAGCAAAACAACAAACAAAGATTTCCAAAAAAAAATCAGGGGTGTATGTTATAGTGGTATCAAAGCCAAATCCTTCCCACCATCCTATGTGGTCATAAGGAAACAACACTCTTCATTCTATGAGCACAAGAGAATAGAGGTATATACAAAGGGAGATTAGAAAAGGAAATTGGTAGCCCCCACCTATTTTAGAAGGTTAGACAATATTAGGTGTTCTTAAGGCTCACTGGGAGTCTTCTCAGGATACAAAAATGCAGTCGGATCAACTTGGTGGTGAAGAAAGAACAAGTAATATGGTTGAAAGATGAAAGGGAGAGCAAGATCACAGAGTCCTCGAACTAGGATGGAGAAAAAAATTGACACCATGATGGACATGATGTCTCAAGTGTTGGGAAAGATTGGGAAAAATATAGCGGTGCAAACTACTCCTAACAATCCACAGGTCAACACAATGCATACAGGAGAACATAGTGTTTCAAATCAGCAGAGTGCTAATGTGGGGCAACATACTACAACTAATTCATACGTTTCTTCTGGGCATTTTTTGGCCTACTTTCTTAGCTAAGGAGGCACCTCAACCCAATCCAAATACCTCTATGCCATTTGTGGACAACTTAAGGGAAGGATATGTTGAGTATGACACTCTTCCTAAAGCTATCAAGATGAACCTATCTTACAATGAATTCCTAGACTAGAAGAGAAAAAGGAATGATAATAGAAATATATTTGATCAAAGAGGACTAGAAGTGCAAAGAGACTTGTAGTGTAGGCTATTGGCAAGGTAACACTTTCCCACTTTGATGGGAGTGATAGTTGTACAGTGAGGGCTTGGGTACAAAAGCTTGATAATTATTTAGCCCTTAGACCTGTGATAGAGGAAGAGGCAATTAATTTTTCCACTTTACACTTGGATAGGGTAGCACATGAGTGGTGGTACCATGGCCTTGTTACATTGGGTCATTGGTCTATCACTACATATGATGAGTTCGCCACTAGACTCATTGAAATATTTGACAAGAAGGACCCCGAGATTCATTTCAGAGAGCTGGCCCAACTTAAGAAATACGGTACAGTAGAGGCTTATATAGCAAAATTTTAGAGGCTTTCAGTGATGGTTATAGGGATTATAGAGTGGAGGATGGTGGTCTTATTCAATGAGGATCTTATGGAGCCACTCAAGGGATGGATTAAGGAATTTGACCCACCAAATTTGTAGGAGGCCATGAAAAAAGCAAGAAGTATGGAGTGGGCTACCCCTAAAACAAAATTTTAGTCCAAGCCTTTTATGCAGAAAAAAGATAAGAGACCTTTCACTAAGGACACTTCACAACAAAAAAAATCAGTCACAAGGCTTGATGGAGACACACTAAATGACCTTAGAAAGGTGTAGAGAGCCTTGCTCTAAGGACCATATATGTGCTAAAGGGGGAAAATACATCAGATATAATACTATTCAATAGAGGAAAGTGGCTCAGAAAGTTCAGACCAACAATCTGATTTTGATGAAAAGGAGGAAGAAGAGCCTCAAGAAGTGGTAGAAAATGGAGAGGCAAAGGAGTGTAAGCTTGCCCAGCTTTATAGATTTCAAAAGAATGAATCTTTATGCATTAGGGGAGTCCTTAAGGGATAGCGGATGATAGCATTGATTGATTCAGGTGCTATACATAATTTTATTGATGAGGAACTTGTAGCACGTAGGGGACTCCAGACACAGGAGGCTGATAGATTTAGAGTGATGGTTGTAGAAAGTTTCACCATTAATTGCACTCGGATGATTCCACATCTTAGCATCCAGTTGGGTAACCACAAGTTCAAGGATGACTTCTATGTGGTTGGCATTGGGGATATAGATGTAGTAATGGACATTCAGTGGTTGTGTTCCCTAGGAGTGAACACTCTCAATTTTTAGACCTTAGACATGAAGCTCAAATAAGAGGGTAAGAATGTGGTATTGAGAGGGATATCAAATGGAGGACCTGGTGTTGTCTCTTACAAGCATATGGAGAGGTTTTTCAGATATGACCAGGTGGAGTGGACAACAGAGTGTATAGTCATGCCCGTGGTTACAGAGGAGGAGAAACATTCATATCCACCTGACATACATGCTTTGCTTACTAAGTGAAGTAAGGTATTTGACAGTATACCTCCTTGGAGGCCACCTAACAGAGGCATAGGGCACATCATTGAGTTAAAGGAGGGGACCAAGCCAGTAATCACTACACCATACAGGCACCCGAAGAGACACGAAGATGAGATAGAAAAGGAAATCAAGGAGCTTTTGGATATGGGGCATATTAGGTTGAGTAAGAGTCCATTTTCTTCTTCAGTGGTGCTAGTGAAGAAGAAGGATGGGACGATGCACATGTGCATAGATTACAAGGCACTCAATAAGAAGACTATTAAAAATAGATATCCCATCCCACATATTGATGAGCTCATTGATGAAATATATGAAGCAGTCTATTTTTCTAAGATAGACTTGAGGTTTATTTATCATCAAATCAGAGTTAGAGAGGAGGACATTGAGAAAACATCATTCATATGCCACCATGGACACTTTAAGTTCCTTGTTATGCCCTTCAGATTGACTAACGCCCTTGCTACATTTCATTCTTGCATGAATAGAGTTTTCAAACAACAGTTGCGTAAGTTTGTCTTGATATTTTTTGATGATATTCTTATTTATAGTAGATCATGGGAGGAGCACTTGAGACATTTAGATGAGGTTTTGAGTATTTTGAAGAGCGAATCTTTTTTTTTCTAAGGAGTCCAAGTGTGAATTTGACAAGACATAATTGTTGTATCTTGGGCACATTATCAACTCAAAGGGAGTTAGCGTTGATCTTGAAAAGATCAAGGCTATTCTTGATTGGCCTCCACCTACAAACCTTACATAGTTGAAGGGATTTTTTGGGCTTTGTGGCTTCTACAAAAGGTTTCTCAAGGGATTCTCACAATTGGCTGCGCCACTTATCAATTTAACCAAAAAGGGGGCATTTGAATGGTCTGAATCAATGCAACAAACTTTTGATAGATTCAAATAATTGATGAGCACATGCCCAGTCTTAGCTATTCCAAACTTCTCCAAGCCTTTCAAGCTTGAGTGTGATGCCTTAGGTGAAGGCATAGGTGCAACTCTCATGCAGAATAAACACCCTATAGCTTTTGAGAGCAAGAAGTTGAGAGGTGGTGAGAGAGCTTACTCTATTTATGACAAGGAGATGTTGGCAATCATGCATGCACTTGACAAGTTCAAACAATACCTCATGGGGGGTAGATTTGTAGTGAAAATAGATCATAACAGCCTCAAGTATTTTCCTAATCAGAGGGGTCTTAATGAGAGGCACCAGAAATGGGTGAGTAAACTTTAGGGATATGACTTTGACATTGAATATGTCAAAGGGAAAAAGAATGTAGTGGCTGATGCTTTTCCAGAAGACCCCATTTGAGATCCATTTCAGTCATAGTAGCAGATTGCAGGGAAAAGATAGAGGTTGATTATGTTAAGAATGCACTTGCAAACAACATTCTTGATGGGTATTTATAGGATGATAGATACTAGGTGAGGGATGGCCTCATTTATTACAAGGATAGAATATGGTTGACTCCTGATTCTAAGGTGAGATTACACATATTTAAGGCTTTCCATGACATTTTGATGGCTGGTCATCCAAGATATTATAAGACATACAGGCAGATCTGTGAGAGATTCTCATGGAAAGGGATGAAAGATGACATACTTAAGTACATCTATGAGTGCCAGGTATGCCAACAAAACAAAAATGATCATACTTATCATGTTGGTTTATTGTAGCCCCTTCCCATTCCTACTTATAAATGGGAAATCATATCAATGGATTTCATCATTGGGCTTCCAAAGGTGTAGGGGAAGGACAACATTTATGTGGTAGTGGATAGATTGACTAAATTTGCTCACATTTTCACCATATCAGCATGATTTATAGTAGTGCAAGTGGTAGATTTATTTTTCAAGGAGTTATTTAGGCTTCACGGGACACCCAAGACCATCATCAATGATAGGGACAACCAGTTCATGAGCTTGTTTTGGAAGGAATTATTCAAATTATGTGGTATAAAGCTTACCCCTAGCACTAGCTATCACCCTAAGACTGATGGGAAAACTGAGGTGGTGAACAAGTGGGTGGAGGGTTACCTATGCAACTATATTTTAGGGTAGCAGAAGGCATGTGATAAGTGGTTGCACCCAGGAGAGTATTGCTATAACTCTACCTTTCATATGTTTATTTAGATGTCTCCATTCATGGAATTATATGGTTATGAGGCTCCTAGCTTTGTTGATTTACTTTTTGGAGATTGTAGAGTGCCTAGAGCTAGAGATCTTCTTCAAGAGAGTTAGGACATCATGAGGTCTCTAAGAGAGAATATACAACATGCTCATAATCAACAAAAACTATATGCTAATTAGCACAACGTTGAGGGTGTTTTTGAGGTTGGCGACATGGTTTATTTACGGTTACAACCCTATAGGCAGTCCACTCTCAAGAAGACTGGGTAAGAAAAGCTTAAGCCTCAGTTTTATGGTCCTTTCAGAGTTATCAGGAGGATTGGAGAGGTGGCCTATGAGCTGGAGCTACTCGAGAATAGCAAGGTGCATAATGTCTTTCATGTTTCTCGCCTTAAAAAGGCACTTGGTTAGAATGTGGTTCCTTCTATAGAGTTGCCTCCTTTGGATGAGGAAGGAAAGTTGATTTTGATTCTTGAGGCTATATTGGAGGTTAGAGAGCATGCACTGCAAACAAGGGTGGTCAAGGAGTATTTGATTAAGTGGAATAATTTTCTAGTGGAGGATACTACATGGGAGAGTGAGTAGATATTACATCATCCTGAGTTGTGATTGCTTGAGGGAAATCAATCTTGGGAAGGTTAGACTGTAATGTCCCCTTCTCGCTCTTGAGTAGTGTAGTGTTCAATTCTAGCCTATTCCAGAGTTCTTATGGGCTAGTTGATGTGGTTAGGGGACTCAGTGGCCAACATTGGAATTTAATGTTGGGGTTTTCAAAGGGGTTTCTATTTATAGTAGTGACCCATTTATGATGTTGCTATCTTCAGTTGGTCACAATGTTCTTCAGTGGTCTTTAGTTTCGCTCAGTTTTGGCATTGGTATACACTTACTATTTTTAGCAGTGCTATTTATAGTAAGTCATCTTTGGGGAGTTGGTCCCAGGCCAATATATACATAGCAATTTTATTTCTCAGTTGGTTTTGAAGAACCTAAGGTTGGAGTATTTGATATTTGTTTAATTCGGTCACTTAAGTTGTTTAATAAAGTTATCTTATAAACTTAAGTTGAGGGGGTGAGTGGTCATTCAAAAAAAAGTACCTTGGCCTAGGCGTACAACTTCAATTTTTTTTAAAAGGATTTATTAATATTTTATTTGCTCCATGAGAGGGATGCCTAGAAGAGAGAAAGATAAATTAAAATGTTTTATTTTCCAAAAAAGGAGAAGGGAGTGGTTTTTAGGAGGAAATTAATAATCTTTTCAAGTCCAATCACCCTAGCTTCTTTATAATTTCATTTTGGCTCTCATTTGCACATCTCTACTTTGGCAACATAACAAAATGTTGCTGGATTTCTTCTATATTTCTTGGGCTGCAAACTAAGGATGAAAACCCTCCTCATTTAGGATAGTTTTGGTGGTGAAATATCCACCCTAATCAAATAGTGAGTGATTGTATAGTAGGGATCATACAGTGCTTCAAAAAGTTCAATTTTGGTGATTGAAAAAATGAAGATTTATCAGTACTTTTGAAGAGTTTTTGGTGTGGTTTGATTGCTTTCAGTTTGGTGTGTCTTTTGAAGATTTTGGGTATGTTTTTATTTAGTTTCTAGGTGCTTCAAAACATGGACATGAACCTAGTTTTTGGCTCATAATTCATAGTTGAATTAAGAAATCGAAATGGGTATTGATTCATTGAAAGACCTATCTCAAGGTGATTCTAAAGAGTATTTGCTTGCAATCTTTGGTGATGTTCTTGAATTTCTAGGGTAGATCAAACTTTCTAGAGGGACGCCTTCTTGTTGCTAAAATCTCCAGTTTGTGGCCAACACGTGTGGGGTTTTGGTTGTTGAACATTTGGGACTGAAAAAGAGGCCTAGGCATTGGAGAAACAAGGGTTTGAATATCACTTGATTGGGTGTTGTTTGTTTCCATCAAAGAGCCTCATTGTTGCTGTTAAAAAGGCCCTTGTCATGACTGTAATCTCATATACCAGGCCTGATATTTCATTGTATTATTTTGATATAAAAATAAAAATGAATGCCTATGTTGTTATTTGCAATCTCTATTGAAAAGGAATTAGTATCTTGTGTTTCTTGTTCATTGCAATCTTCTCTTTATGTTGTATACACATTCTGCATTTGAAACAAACACAATCACATCATTGAACAAGCAAAAAAACAAACAGAGATTTCCAAAAAAAATTAGGGGTGTATGTTACAAAGGTTAGTGATATATCATTCCTAAAGCTAGATAAATCAACACATTGACAAACAGTGGGGGATAATAGGAAAATTGTTGAGAGTGGGTAAAATACCCTTCACTTTGGGCTTAGTTAGAACTAGGAAGGCATTCCTAGAGGTGATCTTAAACAATTTTTTCATTACAACTAAAGATATATATAATAAATAAATTTTATTAGTACCAAAATATAACTTTTGATTCAAAATTCTTTCATTAGCCCAAAACTAACCTACTATTATCACCTTTGTTGAGTTAATGTGAATATGTAAAACATGTTTCTCTTAATATAAATGCCATCAAGATTTACTTCCAATATTTCCCTAGGCATACAATGAATCATGAAGTGCATAAAAACTAACTACTCCTAAGAAACTAATTAAAGATTTTTGTTCACTTTAAGTATGTGGAGGGTCAAAGTTCTTAAGACTGGTGCCTTATAGGGGGTTACATAGTCACATATTCAGCCATACAAATAAACAAAAATAACAATAGAGGCATGTTATCTAATAATCAAATCTACTTAACAACCATTCTATAAACTTCTATGCATTTTTTATGTAATATGAAAAAAGACCATTAAAAATAATAATTTGTGGTGTATTATAATGTTACAACACTTATCAAATTCATGTTGTACAATTGTACCAATAAATGTGATGTGTGGAAATTTTAAGCAAAGGAGACATTGTCATGCTTCCCTACTCAACAATCTTTTGAAATTCCCACAATTGGCCAATGAGACACTTGAATGCAAATATCTACTTTAATCAGCTACCTCTATGTGGCTTTCAAAATGAAATAACCAAATGGTGAATGGACATAATAATTTTAAAACCCTACAATGTTTTTAACATTGTGTTCAAGTGAAAAGGAGAATAACTAACCCTTGAAACAATACAAATTTGGATTTTTATACCCTCCTGACAAGTCATAGCTAAGGGTGGGAGGTGCAAAGTTGTAGGAAACCCCCAAAAGTTTGGGAAACCAAATAAGGGCATGAAAACTTGCACAAAAATCCTTAAAATGGGAATGACACATTACAAAAGAACCCAAATCTATCAAGAGTCATTCCTTTATAATTTTGGGCCACAATATTGTTTAAATGACAATTGTACTACTCAAAATATGGGGGAGCACTTAATTTGATCTATATATCATCCATCAATAATAGTATTTTTAGTTTTTGGATTGATAGGGCATGAGATTAACACAAAAATATAATAGGAAAAACACTCAAGAGGTTCATGAAATATTACTTATGGTAGCTTATACATTTTAGAATGGCCAAGTGGTAGGTGGGAGAAGCACTTTGAGCCATAGGGGGTTTGTGTTGAGAAAAAATAAAGGTGGGAGTTCAAGTTCTTGAGGAACTCATGGAGAAGTGCAAATGTGCATGAAAGGTAGATGAAAGTCTAAGAAGAGGAATAGATAAATAGTGTAGGCATTAAATTGGAAGGAATAGGGACAATAAAACAAGCTACAAGGGTGCTTAGAAGCCCCAAAAGTTTGGGATAATTGTAGGGTTTAGGGGGGTTAGAGAGATGTTCAAATAAAGTGTAGGAGAGGTTGGGGATTGAAGTTTCAAGAAAACTTGGAACTTTGAGATAGGATTGGGATTTGGGATATCAAGAGGACCAAGGAAAAAGTGACAAATAGTAAGGTGTTGAGTTCCCATTAAACCATAGTCCAAGGGAGATGAGCATCAAGGCTTGGGACTCAAAAAGGAACAAATATTGGGAGTTCGCTCATTAAGGCTTTGGGGCTCATGATATTAGAGAAAAATAGAACTCTAGAAAATGGGATGAAGGGATTAGGTTTTAGAGAAACCTAAAACCATTGCACTTTGTGCATAGATTCTCAAAACCCCTAAAATTTTGGTGTCCAAGAAAGGAAAGGGAATGGGGAGAGGGAAGGGACTGTGGATTACAATTTGGGAGGGATCAAGGAATGAGGAGCATGAGGAAAAATGGATTGGGAGTGTTAGGGAAGTTTAGAACTCTAGCACCAAGAGGACAAGACACAAGGAGGCCAAGTTTTGGGATTCTAGGGGAACTTGGAACCCCAACACCAAATATAAAGATGCCAAAGTTCTTCAAGAAAACCCAAAAACTCAGGAAATGAGACAAAGAGATCCCTAAACATAAATCATACATGCATAACTCAAAATTTATCATACATCCACCTCCATAAAATTATAATATAAACCTAAAAATATTAAATCTAATTTGAACACATTCTTCACTTTTTATGGATATTTGTGGAACTTAAGGAACTAGGCAACTAGGGACAGGTTTCAATATCCTTGAAAAGTTTGAAAACTAAAACAAGCCTAACATCACCAAGGGAATAGCTTTATTACAAGGTATTATCCATCAAAAGTACCCCCAAAAAAATTTACTAAGGATTTTGAATAAAAATGCATTAATTGAATATTCTTAGAGCCAATTGGAGGTTTCTCATTCCAAGACTGATTATCAGTGAAGGGAAAATGGGGTCAAATAGATACAAAGGAGGTAGGACCCAAAAAAATTGCATTGTTAGATTGAATCTCAATATTGGGTCTAGCTATAAATATGTCTCTTGAAGGAATAATGATAATTGAAATATTTAGGAGCAAACCATAGAAGAGGTGCAAAAAAGGGGATTTGGGAAATCCTAATTCATCTTAACCAAAAAGTGTTAAGAATACACAAAGACATACCACAAGATATGTACAAGGCATGGCAAACAAGTATAAAAGAACTACTAATCCATACTATCATGGATCAACAACTTCATTAGTTCCCTGTCCAAACTCTTAAGGTAGTATGTTTTGTCACCATAGCCCCCGACAAATTTATATGGTCTCACCACAAACCATATTTGTCTCCATCTATTTTTTTTGATAAATAGCTCATTCTATTTTTATTATAAAATTAGCACATAACTCTAGAGTTACAGTTACTCAAGTGTTTTGTTGATGCTGAAAAATGTTCCCTCGATTCCTAGAACCAAATCTCACTCATAAGGTTGGGGTTGTCATCATGCAAATGGAATAAACACATCAAAAAATTGTGGAGGGTTAATGATCATCTCTAGGAGAGTGGGTTATCTCTCCTACACTTTGAGCTTAGCTTAGAGGGTGTTTCTAGGGGTATGCCTAAATATGTATTAAAATCAAACAAAATGGACAACGAAAATAACTACATCTAAACCCAAATGTAATCTTAACTCCAAATACTATCACTAGTTTAAGGTAAATTGGTTACATATGAACCCTATATAGTTGATATGACTATGAAATCATGACCACACAAAATATATCTATTGAATGTTCATTTAAGAATGATTCTTTGGTTATATTGATAGTCACGGGTGCACAGGAAGGACCACCTAAACTAAACTAAATTTATTAATACTTTTTTATTTTTATTTTGAATGATTTGAGATTGGCCAGGTAAATTGGAGACAAATGCTTATTTGATGGGTTACGATGTCACATATAATAGGAAACAAAACCATGAAAGGAAACATAGAATAATTGATCTAGGAACATATGCCATCAAAGAATAAACATTATACAAAGAGCATACTTAGTAATCCAAACAAAACTATGCACATCCATTTGAAACATGTAAAAGACCATTACAAAGCTTGCAATATTTGGAATGTTGTTGCATTCACCAATTTCATGTTAAAAGCATACCATAAAATGTGGCAAGGGAAAATATTTACAACCTCCAAATACCTTCCTAGATAAATACAAACAATTGAGGAATTCTCTACACAATATTTATACATGCATCTTATCCTTCGCATGCCCCATGAATTCACAATCTTTTTGCAATTGAACATGGCATGGTTGAAACCCTAGAAAACTCACTATGCCTGATGGGCTTAATTTGTGGCTATTTTTCCTTCATTAGTTTATGTTTTTATCATTTCAATCTACCAAGTTTATAGACATTCCTAAGACTTCATACATCTTTTATACCTTTCATACACTTTAAACTAGACTTTAGTATGTGGAAATACAAATATGATATATTGACATTTGTATGTGTGACTATATGAATGTTGATGAGATTCAGTATGATTCTACACTTTAAATTATGATTGTTAATGATGTGTATGCCTTAGGGATGAAACTAACTTCTTGCAGCTAGAAGAACTATAACCCACAACATAAGGACCGTAGAAAGTTGTAGGGGAGAGGTCAGAATGGTTAAAGTGTGACAATTCCAAAGAAGAACAAAGGTGACTATTGAATGGTCAATTGTGAGTCACCACAAGCACATTCTTATCCATCACATAAGATGATTGGAAGAAGAAGTTTGTTCTAAGTAGGAGAACCCATGACACATGTCTCTATCATGGCAGTTAATCGTTAGGGAAGAGCTCCAATTTAGTTTCTCTTCTTTTTCTTTTCAATTATGGTTTTCTATTACAAGATTAATTCATATCCCTATCTTTGAGGGAGAGTGGATGAATACATTATGGTTATGTTTTCAGTCCTAGAATGAATAAGATTCCTTGTAGACCCTATATAGTGGGATCTATTGTGAGGAGTGAATATAGTTAGATATCTAGTTAGTTTTTTCTAATCACCAGTTGATAGTGTAATGTAGAAAAATGTATCCCTTACATTTTCTCACTTGTTTGGGCCCTCCTTGTTAAAATGGATTTAACAATGCCTTAATTTAGTCATGTTAAATGCACCCCTTTACATTTACATAGTTTTTACACACTTATTTGGGCCCTCTTAATTAAATTGAGCTTAATTATGCCTTAATTAGCCCTTTTATTCATTTACAAGCCTAATAAATTGCATTTTTCGAAGAGGAAACCCGACAATAGTAAATGCCTAAACATAACACTTTACCTTGAGCAATGTGTGTTCCAAGAACAAGGACCTGGGACCCATTCACCCATTGGAAAATGGGCCCTCCCTAGACCTTTGGACCTAAATTTAAATTATGTTTTTGGCAGTATTTTAACATCTCCAAATCTATATTTCAATGTTGGCTTGTGATATTTGAATTTTGGAAAATTAAGGATACATACCTATAAATACAAGGTTATTTCACTGAGTTTCACCTAGCATTTCATGAGCATATTCAAGTGAGCAAAAGTATAGAAAAGTTGATGATCAAGGGCATTCAAGAGTAGATACATTAGAGATTTATTACGGCAATCAAGATCCATCCATCATGTCAAAGTCTTCTTTCATCATGCATGTTTTTAGAGCTAACATTGTGATGTAGGTTTCATGATAAAGTCAAGCATTCAAAGTATCATTTCAAGCAATATTCAAGTGTCAAGATCCACATCCAATTCAGCCATTTCATGCAAGTTTTAGACTTCCTAAGATATCCATTATTAAGGTTTCATCCAAGGGTTTGTTGAGTGGTAATAAAACTTTGTTCATTCTTCATTCCCTCTTTCATTCATTATTTCATTTCAAGATTTGATTACCAAAATAGGGTTTGACCAAGGTAAACCCCCATTCACTCAAAAACAAACATTTCTCTATCTTGTATGTCTGGTTGTAGATTTAGGTTGAAGAAGACTTGAAGACCTTTTGAAGTGCAAGATTTACAAAGTTGTCAAAGTTGCAAAAGTTGTCAAATCATGGAATCTAACATAGAGATCTGATTTCTGACTTTTCGACATTGAAACTTGGACAAATCAGAAGCTTCAAATCTACACAAGAGGCTCCTGAAAGATTGTTGAAACCCCTGTACTTGGACCCATTCGCCCATGGGCGAATGAGTCTTAGATTAGATTCCAGAAAGCACTTTTGGTGACTGGTACACATGTTTCTGCCTTTCTCAGATTTGCATTCTATTTTCTGGTTCTACAAATATTGAGCTTAATCTTCAAGTTTCAATTGTTAGATTGCATTTTGGAGTTGATTTGCTTATTTTAGCTTTTCTCTCCAAAGTGTTGTTTGACCTTGACCCCTGTCCTTCAGTCATAAGGAAATATGAAGATTCTCATATAAGGTTGATAATAAATTCATTATGGAGATCTCATTTCCTAATGAAATAAAGGAAAATAGATCTCTCATTACATCATATTTAGTTCATTCCACCTTTATAATAAAACCCTATTTTCTGTCATTTCAGATAGTTGATCACTGTTAGTTTTTTTGTTATCAATTGAATAATAGATATGTATTGTTGAATGAGAAATCTTTAGTAGATTCTTGTCAGAGTTCAAAGCTTTCATGCAACAAAGGAGTTAGTTCAATACCATGATTTTTTTATTAAGTAGTAAGTGTTGACATCTGTTGTGGAAGCAACAACTCAAGAAAGGGCCACTTGATGTACTGCTATCCACTCTATTTTCCTATTATTAGATTAGTTCATGCATTGTTGAATTTAGATTAGATAGTTTCTAAGTTATATGCATGTGGAATTCATAAATATGATTATGTAATTGAAATGGATTCTATAGCTTAATGTGTGTTTCATACTCTAGGAGTAATTAGTTATAGTTCAGTCTGAAAAGTTAAATAGTAACAATCTTAAGTGATAAGTTCTCGTAGCATATTACACTCCATTACATGTAGCCTATTTTTCCATACACACGTAGCCATCATACCACTTTTTTGACTCTACATTATCATGCAATAGCTTTCACCTCACCTATAACATACTTTTTGCAACCTTTTTCATCCATCATTCCAATATATTTTCAATGTGTCACACCTGTACTTCCACCAATTTTAAACCATCACTGCAAGAAGTTCATAGCAATCACGACATATCATTTCAAATCAAGTTGCATGCAACATTCAACTACTTCACACAAGTTGTATTCCAATTCAAACAATGCCTACATGTACACTCCACATTAATTTATCATAATTAACATTGAAGATTATTGATTTTTTCCTATTTATTGTTCACTTACACATTTCAAATATCATGTTTAATTTTCCACTACTTCTAATTTATGACTTCGCCCAATCCATACACACTAAGTGAGAACACTTAACAACTTTAGTTGGGGGGAGGGGTATTCAAGATTATTCCTTAGTTTTTTTTTTTTTTTAAATTTCTGCAAAACTTTCTACCATTTTATTTTCCACCATTATCAAGAGATCGAGAATTCAGACAAGAGAAAGAAGTGCTAAGCAGCAGAATTAAGATGTACATTTGAGTAATACAACATATAAGCACAGTATAGGTAGTTTAATTGGGTGACAGAGCAAGAATAAAAACAAAGCAGAATTGTGAATTGATTGTGGATTATTGAAGCATTACAAGGGGGTTGATATTATATAAAGGGAACCAACAATTCATAAATTGCTACTAGAAGAGAGGAAATGCTTGCCTATCTTCCAGCAAGCTAGTTCCCTGGATTATTTCTTGAGACTTACAGAGTTTAATGAAGTAATGACCCAACAATTTGCAAGCACATTGAAAAATGATGAGGCAATTTTTAGGTGTTTGAAGGTGGACACATTAGAGGTAGATATAACTAGATTATCTAGTGAGAGTGGACGCCATTACAACAAAGAATGAATTCTCCCTGCCAAGAGAAAATCTGGACTCTTCCTCATAAGGTACCAAATGCTTGTTTTTCCTTGGATTTGGGCTTTTCTAGCTTCTCACATAATTAGATACTTAAAATATAATGGGAGACAATCATTACTATATACAATCCATTTTAAATTGTTAAGTCATTTACGCCATGGAAGGTATGCAAATGGTCCCAAGTTTTTGTATAACCTATTAAAAAGAATGTCTTTTGAATATAAAAGGAAAAGAAACCAATCAACATTATTTAATTTTTGTTTAATCAAATTAATGGTAAAGAGGAGCATTAGGTTTCAATTCCCAAATGTATTATGGGAATATTTTCTCAATTATAGTAATATCAACAATATTCTTTATTTGCATAATGAAGAAAACAGGGGCTAGGGACAAAGAATAAAAGAGCTTGTTGTGGCTGCTCCTCAGGGATAAATTCCCTCTGGTTCCCTTGCTACAACACATACCTACAACACAGGAAAACCAGAAGAGTAGGGTTTGCAGGAAACACAACCTCCAGCCTTTGTTGAGCAGCTTGTAACAAAAAGCAATCAAGAAACCCTTGTTTTTAAGAGGTCGCCAAAAAGAAAAAAGAGAAAGAGCGAAACTTCTTCTTATGCACTTGTAAGGGGGAAAAAGAAGCCCACACAATCTAGGAGGCAGTCACATCATCTCAAGAGGAAGGGGCCAATGAGAGGCATAAGCAAAAAGCAAAAAGAGGATATTGTTATGATTGAGACAGATTCAGATCCATAGGGGAAATCCCCTGGTGAAGATGTGAACATACCAATTGTAAAACCATTATATTTTTCTACCAATTTTGAATTAGATTCAAAAGACATTTTTGTAGCTAAAAAGATGAGGAAAAGATCTCCAAAAATCCATGTTTTAGAGGGGTGTGAATATACAGGTGAAATGGGAGATGGACAACTTTTAGAAAAAAAGATGAGGAAATTTTCATTGAAGAAAGGAATAATAATAAAGAATTACAAGAAGCAATGCAGAGGATAAGGCAGTTGGAGGAATCGTTAAACATATACCAACTAAAAGATAGTGAACAAGATGCTAGAATCAAAGAATTGGAGGAAAGACTCCACAAATTTGAACATGGGAAACTAGAGATACTGGCACAACTTGTCATGGTAGTAATAGAAGGGAAAGAACTAGTACCCCAAAGCTCAATTGGATTGATCAAAACCCCCACTGGATCAATTGTTGTGTCCCTAGGTGTTGAACTATGGAAGAAAACACAAGAATTCTTCTATAAAGATAAAGAAAGGGTAAGGGGGAGAGCTAAAATAGTATCTAACCACACCAGGGCATTGGAAAAGCAAGAAACAAAAGTGAAAAAGTTGAAAGTGAAGATTAAAGAAATGGTAGACAAAACATCACAAGTACTGAAGTGCAAGCCACCTGCCAGAGTTTATGCTTTGTTCTTTCAAGAGAAATTTTTATGTTTTCAATTTAGCCAATTGATTAGTGATCTTCCTATTGTAATGAAAAGGAAATATTTATTTTTAGATACTTTTTACAGCTCCACACCAGAGATGCAAGATGAACTATGTGATTTCTATTTACATAATTTTGTTCTTTCAAATGACACTACTTAGAATCCATTGATGTTTGTGGGAGATATCCAAATAAGAGCTTTGGCCTCTTATACTAGCAATGAGTATCAAAGGGGGACAATCCTACAAGAATATCATAAAAGATAAATAAATTTCTTATGGGCTTAGCCAAGATGGACAAGATTTCACTTTCAAGAGGGGTGTCTTTCAATTCACCTCCCGCTCTTTATATTCTGTTAGAATAGAAAGTTAAGGTCGTAATCTAGGGTGATCAAGTCCCTAGTTAGGCCCCCTATAAGGAATGATCCAAGTGATTTTGGTCATCCAAGATCATATGAAGCACAGGTGGAGAGCATAAACACATTAGGTTCCTTTGGATAATAATGCAAAGAAAAGAGAGTAAGTGATGTTTTTAGCCCTCAAGATCACACAATGGTGCAAGATGAGAGCATACACATCACTCACCCAAATAGATCGCAAAAAAAATCATTAACCTTTAGAAAACAAAAAATATGCTTAATTTAGTGAATTTTATCAATCTTCAACAAGTGATGTTGCAAGAAAAATGATTAGTATTTTTAAAATTGTCTTTGACTAGCAATTTTTTTGTAAGAAATGGAATAGAAATGAAAATAAAAAACCCTAAAAAAATAGAAAATAATGTTATGACACAACAAAATAAATTTGTGTAAAATATATGCTTAACATAAGATTGAATAGTGCATTGGAGCTACAATTTCTAAATTTCTACCACATAGTCAAATTAAATCTGATTATTTTGTAATTTTTTAATTTCAAAAAAGAAAATATAAAGAGAAAAACCCAACTCAATTTGGAAGATATTTCAAAAAATATAAAAATAACATAAAAATTCATTAATTTAATGCCTAGAAAGAAAAATTACGAAAAATAATAAAATCAACATAAGTCACTCAATTTTGATGCTGTGAATCTAATTTTTGGGATGATTGTATAGATTTAATAAAAGTTAGAGAAAAAATCAAGTGGTTTGCAAGATATAACCAAATCTTTAAAATTCATAAAATTGAAATAACACACTCAAAAGTAATGATACGAACCTAATTATTTTATAGTAGCTTCCTTAAATGATCCTTAAAATATAATAAAAAAATTATAGAAATATTCAAGACCATTTAAAATATATTACCAAATGTTTAGAAACTAGGGTTTGGCGCTCTGCTTTCTAAAAAATGTAGATCCTTGTAAAATTTCACCTTCAAATTTCTTCATAAAAGTATTATATTTGCAATATCAAGTTTAAAAAAATGCACGAATATAGATTAAAAAGGGACAAGGATCCCATCGGACATGCTAAAAATGTGTACAAATTTTTACATCAAAATAAATAATTCAAATACAAATATCAAACCCTTCAATCTACATTTAATGCAACCTCAATTAGAGAAAGAAATTGAAAAAAAGAATAAACCAAAACAAATTTACTCAATTTCAATTTTTTGTGTGCTTGTAAAAGTGGATTTGATCAAGATGATAAGAATGTGGTTGCTCAAACTGAAAACGTGACATTACAATGATTTAGGATCCTTCTCAAAATGGCTCATGAGAGGGTAGATTTATAAGTTTGGAAGAATGGAGATCAGTGGTCAATATTTGATGAGATGGTTGGGTAGTTGAATGATGGGGGAGGATATTAATTGAAAATTATTTAATATGAAATTAATTTTTTGGAGATAGTTATGAGATGAGTGGGGGGAATAAAAGAAATATTTTAATTCTTTTATCATTTTTGGGTGGTTATATGGGAATTTAATTAATTAATTCACGTGTGGAAGATGATTAAGATTTAGGAAATTGATTTGTGACTTAGGGAAACTAGATTAGGATTTAGGGGAAAATGGTTAATTAGGATATTTTTAAGATTAGTATCTCATAGTGAATTAATAATATTTAGGAAATAATTAGGACTTGAGTGATTTTTAGGTGTCTACAATTGGTAGATTTCAAAAAGGTGGAGGAGGGGAGGGAGCATGCCACATTATGTTATATTTTTTGTTTTAAAATATGAACATTTTGTGTGCTCTCAAAATTCAACTTTTTAGAAATTAGGTTTTGAGCACCGGTATTCTTGTTCTTATCAGATCATCAAATTTTGAACATATGTATATCAAACTACTCATTAATTGAATTTTATTAAATTCAAGAAAAAACAAAGTAGCCACTTTTAACACCCTTTTGGTCCCCCATTTTCATGCACATACTCACACTAATATTTTATCCTTTTCCACTACTTGGTAAAATTTATATGGATTATCATTAGCTATCACCAAATGTTTATTTTGAAGATACACTTGATTTTATAATGAAGAGTAGATGGGACAACACCCATTACATGAATCTATGGATTCCCCATAAAGATAAATTATACAAAAAATCTAGGCATCAAATCAAGAGTAATGAACCTCAAAGTGAAGTAAAGTAACTTAACCAAGGGAATCTCATATAATGTTATCAAACCCTTATATTGATACTTCATATTTTGGTAGATAAGTGTTACTAACTTTGATCCAATCTAGAAATTATTTACTACATGTTTTAAATTTAGATCCATTATCTACTAATTCATATTTTACTCTGCTGATTCCATTTCTTAGCACAAGTTATAAAGGTCTACACTCATGAATCATATATGGAGGTGGTAACTCTTATAATGAAAAATAAGTAAAATAATGAAAGTGTATCATATCCTAAATGTGTTTGCCTACATGTAAAATTATTTGGTGGTGTAACTAAGGCACAAAAAAAATGTATTGGCACTAGGTTTTGTATGAGATGAAAAACATGAAGAATCATATGTCATAAGAAATGTACCCTCAATAGAAAAATATGGTAGATAACATGTCTTGTTCATAATAGATGTAGCATGAGTAGTTTATATGAAGGCGAGGTGTTCAAAGGTAAAGTGCAATTAGTTCTAGAGTAGAATACTATCACTCTCCATAAGAAAAATATGTAACATATACTAATTATTGGGCAATGAAGTGAGAGTATTGATTAAATAAGGAAATTGATGATCAAATCCCTACATGAAGAAAATAAACATTTGTGTGATATAATATGTATATAAACATGTTCAAATTAGGTATGGAAGAGTAAATGGATACCAAGGTTAAATGATCATGAAATCTATGATATAAAAGAAATAGTAGTCAAGGATGACTTCATAACTATAAACTGGTGTTGTAACAAAAAAAGGGTTATATCTTAATAGATGATATGTATATAGAAATAAGTCTGATATAGTAGTGATTTAAATTAATGAATAGGATGAATATCTAAAGGTGTACGAACATGGAAAAAGAGATGAGTGGTAGTTGCATATAAATATGCGTACTAAGATACATGGATAACATAATACAAATTGGCATGGATACACTCATCAACATAAGCAAGGAGAAGCTGGAGGCGTCGGCCCAGAGGATGATTTTCCTTAATCAGAAGGCTATGGAGGGGATTGGGAAGGGCTTGCTTGGTGACCAAGCGAACTCAGATTGTGGGGAGGAAGCTGGATTGGATGTACATTCAACTGATTCGGTTGCTGGCCTGAGTGTTCGAACTAGGAGCAAAACTAAGAAAGGTAAGAAGGATGATGCTTGTGATGTGGAAGAAATCATGGAAATGCATGACAGGTTGGCGGCCAAGGATTTGGGGGCTGCAAAAATGCTTAAAGAATTACTTTAATGACTGTTTGGCTTGTCTTTTTGTATTTTTTTTTGGCTGATGTAATCTTTTGATGGTGGGCTGATGGTCTGTTAATCAGCTATTTTTTGTGGTTTTTCTGGGTGGACAGTCATATGTCTTATCTTTACTGCCACTTCCTTTTTTGTTCAGGGTTTTTGGTCCCTTCAAAACCTATTTTTCGTTAATCAAAAACATAATACAAATTGACAACTTTACAAAAAATACATCATTTGTCAATATATCTATTTATCAAAGTAATCCCATCAAAACAAGTACAAAACTAAATAGAATATAATGACATGAATATACAAATTTTTCCATCACACATATATAATACTGAAAAAATATTCAAATCAAAATTATTTCATTTTTAAGTTGTCATTTATTTCAAAATAAAAACAAATTTTTAATATTATTTCCATTTATAAAATTTAAGAAATATAAAAATGCACCATGTGATTTGCAATGGTTGACTCAATCTTTTGTATTAAAAAAAATGCTTGTAGAACTTTTTCTAATTTGCTTAATTTACCAAGTCAATAGTCATGAATGGGTGAGTTTGATGGATAACATCCAAACAACATTACAAGGTTGATACAACTTATCCCAACAAGAACTATATGAAAGAATATAAGTGTTAAATGAAAGAAGGATCGTAAATAAATGGATTAAAACCAAAGGTCTTAAAATAAAGGATCAAATAAGATTTTGGATAAAATGTTTGGATAAAATGTATCAATAACCATGGGAGGTGGAATTATAATGGAGTTAGGGTTTATCTTCTATTTATTTAATAATATAAACATATTTATTGATAGCACTAGCCATATAGAGGAAAATTTGTTTGGCACCATTGTCCTCTATTAATAAAGTTAGTAGAAATAATTAAATAAAATAAATAAGATTTTTAGTTCAAATGCTAAACTTAAGAATCTAAAAATATAGTTAAAAACTATAAAATTGTGTGTCATTGTACTAATTCAATCCAATGAACTATCTGGGTCTATTCTACTTTTTATTGTGCCAAGTATTTTCTTATAGTCTAACTCAATTTTTTTTTACAATTTATTATTGTGCTACCTAGCCCATATTTGATCAATTGAATATTCAATACAAGAATAAAGAAATAATATTTTTTCTTCATGTGTATCAAAGTACTTAAACGATCATAAGTTAAAATTCTTTAATGGATATCTTCATATCCATGTTTGAGTAACCGCAAATTGCATAAGTTACTCAATGTCTTATCCATCTATGATAGGAATTATCATTTTTTTGTCTCAATATAATGACACAAATAATAATTTATTACTTCTTCATTATATTTATTTAGAATACCTACATAAACTTGACCTACATTGAATTGTACAAAATATTTGATTTCAATATATGATACAAAAAACTACACAATGAACTAAATTTTTATTTTAACTAAATATTTCCTTTATAATACCTAGTTACAATAGGTATGATATATGGTCAAGTTTATTTGATGATTACTTCTCTATAACTTATAGTGCTCATGGAGGTCAATATATGTCAATTGGACTTAAAGATCTAAAACACCATTCATCGACTCATTTTTAGCTCATATTCATTCTAAGAAATTTGTAAATGAAAAATAAAAGGATTACATTTTCCTCATATAAATACTTCATGGATATAAATTTGAGATTCTAAAGGAGTGGAACTCACTCAATCCTATTACTATAAAACCATCCTCTTATTTTGTAAATCTATCTTCCTCTTATTTTGTAAATCTATCTTCTTCTTTCAACCCAAAAGACTATGAACTATAGATTTACCTTCATTCCATGGACCCATTATTAAGTTATAACATTTACATATGAATGCTACATCTATCAAATTTGAACCAAACTTGTACTTCAACTCTTTTCATGTTAGGTGTTATTATACTATAATGTTCCCATTTTCCATGTACTGCCTCAACAAAATTTCCAATATGTTGAACACCACTTATCTTATACATTTTTGTGAACTAGTAGAAAATCTACAAGCTCTTTTATTATGATGAGTAATTAGCTAATCATATGATGCATCTTGACCAAATATTATGCTTATGCTACTCAAATTACTATTTAGAACATATGAAATCAACTTTGCATGAACTTTGTAGAATGCATATGATCATCACTAATTTAGAAATGATACTTCCTCAATATTTTGTCTTCCTCTATACTATTATATGCCTGAATGAATAATATATGCACAATTATGTCAATTTGAAGGGAGTTGTAGTACTATGGTTTAACTTCACTATGTGGCATAATGTATAGTTTTCTAAAAATATATAACTAACACAATAGTGCCAAGAGGAAACATGTCTTTGAATAAATTTAACTTCTTTTCTAGCTGCCAAAATCTCAATTTATACCTTCAAATTATGTCAATTTGAAGGAGTTGTAGTACTATGGTTTAACTTCACTATGTGGCTATAATGTATAGTTTTCTAAAATATATAACTAACACAATAGTACCAAGAGGAAACATGTCTTTGCATGAACTTTGTAGAATGCATATGATCATCACTAATTTAGAAATGATACTTCCTCAATATTTTGTCTTCCTCTATACTATTATATGCCTGAATGAATAATATATGCACAATTATGTCAATTTGAAGGGAGTTGTAGTACTATGGTTTAACTTCACTATGTGGCATAATGTATAGTTTTCTAAAAATATATAACTAACACAATAGTGCCAAGAGGAAACATGTCTTTGAATAAATTTAACTTCTTTTCTAGCTGCCAAAATCTCAATGTATACCTTGCATATTCATAAACAATATTCTATAAAAATATTGCCATAAATTTTAATACACTTATTTATTTACTCACTATTTCACATTCTTGGCCTCATCATCTTTTAAAGTGAATGCCACTAACTTGTATTTCTCCAAACTGACTAGTTAATTTTTAATCTCATGTGCACTCTTTATATATCTAAATGTTTGAAAACACCACAACTATTATAGATTTTATTCTAAGAAAATATTATAAAAAAATATTATACTCTTTCATAAAAACATATTTGAGCTTAAATATCTTACTATCTTAGGTGGAACTTCTATCATACACTCCTACAGGTAATATCATTAGTATGAAAAGTAACACATATATGCCAAAAATATCATAATGAATAGCAGATTTAAGATGGACCCTATAACAACAAATAATACATGATTGCTTTATTTTAACATTTAAAAAAGTTATCATTTCAAAATGCCTTTGATTAATTATTAGTTCAAGTTTATAACTAGTGATTAATATTTTTCATTTCAACCAATTAAAATTGACTTTTTTATTTTCAAACTTTGTTTTCATTCTTCTAAAGTAAAATGCACAATTTTTAACTTTTTAAAATTTTGAAATTATTTTTCTTGATTATCATTGATTAAAAAAACTTAGGCGATGAGTATGGGAAATGAGCATAACATTTTCAATTTTATTGATATATTTTGTGGCGATTTTTCTACCACTTCTCATTAATGTTTGCATCTAGGAAAGTTAAAGTAAACAATTATTAAAAAAATAATTTTGACAGAGTTAAAATAGTGATTAAAAAATTCATATAAGTAAAAATTAAAAACATACAAAAATACAATTAAAAACATTATAATTTAATTGTTGCCCGATTTCACCCTCTGGGCTCCTCGAGGCCGGGACAAATTGTGTTTTAGATGTTCATAGGGGCCAAATGGACTTTTGCATCGAGGGTTAGGTTATGCATCTGATGCCATTTCACAAAGAGCTCATTTGAAAGGGATCACTCAGTCAGTTTGGCATAATGCATTTTGTTAATATACGTCTGTGTTGCCTATCGGCAAGACCTCAGGGATGTCACAGCGATTGGAATTCACATGCGGGTACCTATCGGCAAGGCATTAATCATTGTCCCAGCGACTAAGAGTTTCCCCATCGGCATGAAATTCTTCTTCGAAATGAGGTCTTGGCGAGATCTTTATGTCCCACCGACCGGCGACAAAGGGATACACATATCGACAGGAGACTTTTCTTCGGGGAGAAGTCTCAACGAATTCTTGATGTCTTACAGACTAGCGCGGATCGAGCAAACGCTTCGACAGGAGTTGTGTCTTCGGTGTGTGGTCTTGCCAAGCGCTTCGTGTCTTGCCGACCACCGATAAGGATATACATCTCAGTGAGAAACTTTTACATCAGAGAGATGTCTTGGCGAGTGCATTTGGTCTTGCCGACAAAGCACAAAAGGATACTTCTCGGTGTAATATTGAGTCGATATGACTACAGGGAGGTCTTGGCAACAACAAGCATCGGTAAAAGGGTCTTGCCGACAGGATGGTGTCTTCCCGAAATGAAATAAGATCCCCAAAAGATGATGCCTTCGGCATAGTGTCTTGTCGAATGCTAAATGTCCTACCGACAGAAGGGGGTCCCACCAAAAATTTGAGCTCAGCGAATGATTTTTGCCTTAGGCATGAGGTCCTGCCGATTAGTATGTGTCTCGCTGAAGGATGTGCCATCAATGTAACATAAAGGTTTCAACAAGATGTCCTATCGACTATGGGATTGTTTCACCAACAGGGAGGGCATCGTTGTGACTCTTGCCAACAATGGTTCCCCAAGGGTTCTCGGGGAAGATTTGCACTCTCGCCAGGAGGTCTCGGCGACTGGGTGAAGTCTCACCGACAGGGTGTCCCTTCGGGGAGAAGAGAGAGATGTGCTCGGCATGAGGTCCTGTCGATGAGGGTGGTCTCCCCGACTCTAAAGACTCTCGGCCAAGGAGTTGA
>VDFB02271358.1:363934009-363946709 GCA_007258455.2 Sequoia sempervirens
CTTTATTGAATCAGAATCAGCAAAACAACACAAGGATCAAAGAAACAAACCCACAAGGGGCCAAACAGAACAGGAATCAATTCACACCCAAGAAGCACCTCATATCCTCAGCAACCCACTCCTCAATAATAGGGGCCATGTCATTAGGAAGATTGCCCCAACCATCCACAAACCAAGAATCAGTCTTCTCCGTCGCCCATCTAGCCAACCCATCAACCACCCTATTCCACTCCCGCGGAATATGGCAGAAGACAATGGACTCTAGAGAAGCACACATAGAAATAATCTACTTGATGACCATAGCTAGTTGCCAATTCACATCCTCCAATTGTCGCTTATGCAACATATCAATAACCACCTGAGAATCAGATTCACAGACAATCCGCCACCACCCAAGGCCAACCACACGCTCAATCGCCATAAGAATAGCACTAGCCTCCATGAGATTATTAGTTTGTAGACCACGATACATAGAAAAGAAAAACACCACCACTCCAAGGCTGTCTCTACCAACACCACCAACTCCAGCATGTCCAGGATTACCCCTAGATGACCCATCTGTATTGATTTTTAGCTCCCCTAGAGTAGGTGGACACCAAAAGCCATCACGAGCCACCCACTCATGCCCACGCCTACGATGCACACTGCTCAAATTACTCCTATCCCCTGCAACAAGACCCAAGGTATTAATAACACCCACGTCCCCAAGATCAATTGGCACAGACAAATCACACTTAGGAGACAAAGTCTCCTGTAGAGCCCCAAGAATACGCCTCCAAACTTGCTCCAAGATCAATTTTTTGTCCAATAAAATCCGTCTATTATGCTCCAACCAAACTTTCCAAACAATCAAGCTAGGGCCAATGCTCCAAGCAATTTTAAGAAAAGAGGAGTTTGGCGAGGAGAAGATCCATGTCTCCTCCAAAATAATCAAAAGCGAGACATGGCGACGCGGTAAGCTCAAGTTACCGGTGATGCCCGAGATAGCACCGAAGCTTAAAGAACAACGAAAAAATGGCAAGCATTCTTCATTCTGACCGCACATAACACACATGGAGGGGCTTTGGAACCCCCGCTTCCAAAGGTTGTCCCAAGTAAGACACTTACCTTGGACAACGAGCCAGGAGAAAAAATTACACTTGGGCCAAGAAAATTTATTCCGGACATGCTTCCACCAAGAAACTTCATAGCTCCCAAAGACCTGTTTATCCAAAGCCTGATAACCAGAGGCAACCGAAAATTTGCCTCTCAAATCAGGACCCCAAGCAAGCACATCGCTACCATGAAGAGAATTGCAAGCACGATCCGATAGAATCTTAGCAAGCTCTTGCCGATCCTCCATCACACCCTCAGGAGGCCAAACAAAAGGGTCCTTCCACCTAGACACAGTAATCTGACTCAAAGATTGTTGAGATTTGAAGTCAACCACATGACACCAACCCACCTCTTCAAAAATCTGACACAAGTCTTGAAGGTGGGGATGAGATGACAAAATAGGGGGGTGACCATCCCAGGAGTCATGCCAGAAGAGGGCTTCCCGGCCCCCATTACAAATCCAAAAATGTCCATGTTTAACAAGCTGAGCACCTCGTTTGAGAGTACTCCAGATCATAGAACCTTTCCCTTCCATACTAAATCTAGCCACCTCCATGCTTTCCACTGCACCCAAGTATTTGAGGGTAGGAATTTTAGCCCACAACATATGTTGTTGTGAACACCAACGCCAATATAGCTTGGAAGCCAAGGCCTGCCCATTCCAATCATTCCGTTGAAGACCAAGACCCCCCTCCTACTTCAACCTACAGACAACATCCCATTTCACCAAGCTCCACTTTCTATGAAGAAGGTTGCTAGACCACAGAAACTGGTGAGACAATCTCTCAAAATCTTTAATAAAACTTGAAGGAGCAAAAAGAACAAAGCACCTATAAAGAGGGAGAGCCTAGACCACCGACTTTAGAAGAGTCACTCTTCCAGCTGAAGAAAGCCACCTGCAAGTCCAATGACTGACAAATCTTCGAAACTTGTCCAGAGTCTCTTGCCAAAACCTTTTAGGGATAGAACGAATGGAAAGCGGGATTCCAAGATAGAGAAAAGGAAGTGAACCAATCTGGAAACGAAGAATACCTGCTATTCTCCTTTGGATAACCTTAGGAGTATGGAAGAAGTAGATGCAAGACTTCCCCTCATTAATGTGTTGCCCAGAGGCTGCCAAGTAGCAGTCCAAAACTTTGCACCAGTTGAGAGCCTCCTCCACCTTTGCCCTACCCATCAAGGCAATATCATCTACAAACTAAAGATGGAACTGAGGAGGAATATCATTTCCCCATTTCCAACCCTGAACCAAGCCGCCAGCAACCTGAGCACGAATAAGCCTTCCCAATCCTTCCGCAAGTAGGATGAATAAGTAGGGGGACAAAGGATCTCCTTGTCTAAGGCCTCTGGAAGCACCAAACAACTCAGTGGGCTCAGCATTGATAAGCACCGAGGAGGAGGAAGTAACACAACTCCTGACCCATTCAATCCAACCACTAGCAAAGCCAAAAGCTCCAAGAATCTTAAACAAACAGTTTCATTTGACACGATCATATGCTTTAGCCATGTCCAGCTTGATAAACATAGATTTTTCTTTTGAGGATTCCATAGAATGGATGGTCTCAACAGCAATCACAACACCATCCATGATCTTTCTGCCAGCAACAAAACCCCCCTGCTCCTCAGAGATTAACCCACCAAGCCAAGGTTTCAGCCTTTCAGCAATCAACTTAGTAATAATCTTATAAATAACATTGCATAACGCAATAGGTCGAAAAAGATCCAAAGAATTAGCCCCCACCTTCTTTGGAATGAGAGCTAAAAAAGTTGCATTCAGAGACTTCAACATTTGTTTATTCATGAGAGATTCCTTAACAACCTCTAAAAGGTCCAACTTAACCACCTCCCAGAACTCTTGAAAGAATTCAACTAGGAATCCATCAGGCCCCGATGCTTTACCTTTCTTCATTTGGAACACAACCTTCTCAAGCTCCGACAAGGTAATAGGAGAGAGCAGTGATTCATTCATTTCATTAGACACTAGCTGTGGGATACAATTTAGAATCCTAGCTTCATCCTCCTTCGTAGGAGGGGAATCTTCAGAGAATAATGAAGAGAAAAACCGAATGCATTCTGCAGAAATAGAAGCGGAAGAGGACAAAATTTCCCCATCAGACAATAAGAGAGAATAAATAACATTACCTTGCCTTCGATCTTTAACAGAGTTGTGAAAAAAAGAAGTATTTCTATCACCAGCCTGAAGCCATTCAATACGGGACTTCTGTTTCCAAAAAATTTCTTCACGTAACTCCCATTCCTCTACCTCTTTTGTTGCAGCAATCTCTAACAACCTCAACTCTTCTATTAGGCCTTGATCCCGAATCTGCCTGGTGATTAAGTCCAAGTTATCCTGAGCCTTCTTTTTTTCATGAAACAAGTTACCAAAATGTTTCCTATTCCATCTTTTCAACTTGTATTTGACATACTGTAACCTCTTAGAAAATAAGTACATAGCAGTGCCATAAGGTGGCTTCCCATGATCCCACCAACTAGAAATCAAATCATGAAGAGATTCATCGCGGAACCCCATGAGTTGGAACTTGAAAGTCTGTATGGCACATCGTTGAGGCATTTCAATAGCAAGCTTAATTGGCCAATGGTCAAAACCTCTTCCATCCAATATTTCAGAGCCAATCATCCACCTGTCCCCCATCCAAAAACTGGACACCAAAAATCTATCAAGTCTTTCTGAAATAGCAACATCTCCAGTCCTCCTGTTATTCCATGTGAAGACTCCATTAGTTGGCTTGATATCAACTAACCTCAAAAGAGCCATATTATCCTGCAAGAGCCTAGAGGAAGGCTCCAAACGAGCACTACCTCCACTCTTCTCCTCTAAAGAAATGACAGCATTAAAATCCCCAGCCAGGATCCAAGGAAGGTAAGGATCCAAAGATCTCACATATCTAACATGATCCCACAGCTGAGTTTTACCATGGAAATCAATCGGAGCATATATGTTAGAGAAAATAACTTTATCCCCAGACTCTAAGTGAGAAGCAACACAAGAAATCGAACTCCTGCAGGAGAACCACCAAATTGGACTAACCTTCCGAGGATCCCAAAAACAAGCCACTCCACCAGAATTACCAAAAGCACCCACACATTGACATTGGCCACGACCCCAAATCTTTGAAGCCACACTTAACATACTATCCACTGATAGCTTAGTTTCTTGCAAGAAAACCATATTAGGAGAATGAATACGAACCAGATCTCCAATAGCCTTTTGTTGAGGGATGCTATTCATACCCCTCACATTCCAAGAAAGAACTATCATCGTTGGGGTTGGGAGAAGTGCGCATCAATAGTCTTCACCGAACCAACCTCAACCAAAGTCTCTCCAGCCAGCTTCACCTTTTCTTGGTCCTTTTTGTGACCAACCTTAACTGATTTCTCAGGAATTCCTTTCTTAAAATATTTTTGCTGCACACCCAAAATAAAGGAAGAAGATTCAGACTTTCCTAAGTCAGGGCTACCCCGAACCTCTGAGCAAGCCTTACCAACACTAGAGGGTCCACCAGAATCAACAATCACCCCACCCTCCACACCAAAAGCCGGAGCGGAAGGAGAAAGACCAGAAACCATCTGAGGATCTCGGTTGCCAGGCAGATCCAATCCAGGGATCACCAAAGGTTGTACCTCAACCAACTCCTTAGAGCCATCCACCACCTGCATATTAGCTGTAAAACCTTCCTCCTGAACTAACTCATCCAAAGCCTCAAATCTATTGAACGTCTCCCTGTCCTGCCTTTCCTTAAAAGGTCTCTTTTGACCCCGTCCACGATTGCGAGGCTTAACTGGAACAAAACCATCTTTGTCCTCTTCCATTCCCTGCACGGGATCCTTACCCTTATCCACCCTCGGATTGGATTGGGTACCCACATTATTTACCCCTCCTACACCAAAAGCCCGAGGACACCTCCACAACAGATGCCCATATTCATGACATAACCAGCACCGAAAAGGCAACATTTCATAATCCAATGGCTGAGTCCAGGAATTAGAGCCAACAGTCAACTCAATAGAATCAAGCAAAGGCTGACTTAGATCAATCTCAACACAAATCCTCACATAAGAAAAGATTCTTTTATCCAAAGTATGTTGAGAAGGACCAATAGGCTTACCCAACAATAAAGCAATCGATTGTAATATATCAGTTCTCCAACATTCAAGCGGCAACCGAGGAAGGCGAACCCAAATCGGGACCCTAGAAGGCAACTCTTCCGCCAAATTAAAGCCTGCATGCCATGGTTTTATGAAGAGACCTACTTGGTTATAAAAATAAGGCCCCCCTTCAAATGCCCTATTTCGATCTGAAATGCACGAGAAATCTACCAGAAAGAAATTGTTTGCAGCCAATAGAACATCAAAGTCACCCTCCGGAGACCATGTCTTGTGGATCCAGGTGTCCAAGAAAGAAAGAGAAACCCTCATCCCGATAAACTTACAAATCAAAACATGCTTACTATAGTACTCCAGATCATCAGTTACTGCCTCCGATTGAATCACCAACATAGGACAAACCTGAGCTCTTTCTAGGCATCCATTTATCTTATGCATTTTAAAGGTACTGGATTTTTTCAAACCCTCTCCAGACGAAGCCCCAACACCAACCTCCGTCATGGCATCATCCCCCTTCACCTCCTCAATAGATGTATTCCTTGCCATTCAAACCCTACACTGAAAAAACTCCAGCCAAGAAGCCCCAAGACAAAACCAGTCTGCCACACAGCCACCCCCACAATGCAAGCAAGAGAAAATAACAATAATAAACAATACCCAACACCAGCAAAACAATAAGAGCCCCACCTAGCCAGCAAAGAGAACAACAAAGCAACCCAAGGAGAAAGGAAGCACAGACAATGGAAAGGCTGGCACCCACACCAAACTCCAACCGGTCGCACCAAAAACGCACACGAAACGACACCCATGCACAGAAAAGAAGACAGAAACTGAGCCACCTCTGGCCCCAACCTGCACCACACAGACGCCCCACCCATGCAGCCACCAAGGGCTTCGAGGCACCAAGCAGATGCCATGGCGGCGTCCACATCTTTTGCACTTGCCTGCGATGCTTTCGGAAAGCAATCCTAACAATCCAGGTCCACTCCCGGGAATGAGCTATCAATGAATATAATTTTAATATGTTTTAGTTTTATTATGTATTTTTTAGTTTTATTAAACGCCGGTTTTCATAAATGAAGGTGCAATGTACGCACATGTGGAAAAATAGAAGATTATACAAAAAAACTTGAAAAATATGAGTGTAGCAGATATTGAAGTCCTTGATCCAACAAAAAAAAATTGAATTTTGATACATACCAAAAAAATTGTGTTATATGGTCCGCCCATGTCTGAATTGTAATTGGTTTGACTTTGAAACTTGATTAAAAGAAAAAATATTCAATAAAAATTTCTAACTAGGAATTGGAAGCACTAGATATCCAGTTACAAATCTAGAATTTGGAAAGAATTAGAATTTTATCCTTCATGGAAAAAAAGTTACATCACGTTTATATGATGCGTCACTTTTTAAAAATGTTGTTGCGGAAAAACCAATTTTGCAATGGAGATGGAAAAAGAAGTGTAATTAGGATTCCAAGAACACTTTTAAAAATATTTTTGGTATATATAGAAAAATGTGAAGCCAGAGACTCCTAGTTTGCATCATCTTCAGAATTCTTCGCGGTTTAGCCGCTATAGGTTCTTTTTGAATGTGAGTATTTGGAGTTAAAAAAATAATTTACGGTGTTCATTTTGGCCAAAAGAATTGTAAGTTACCACTATTGTGGGATCACCCCATAATCAACTTCAAGAAATGAGCAATCATCTAAGCAAATGAATCCAATTGAAACACAAGCCACATCCTCTACATAGTCAGGAAAGAAGACTTACAAGTCTATAAAGAAATTCCATTATACTTTTTGTGGATTACAAAATCATGATAGAAAAGTTTGAAATAATAGGATTGCAACTTTAAAAATGCAATATAAAGACACAAGATTCTTTACCCAGGCTTCTACTAAGGAGATTATTGCAAGAATGGAAATAATGAAGGTGTTGTCATTTATTTCAATTGTTCAATTGGTTATAAATTGGTTGTTGTTTTCATTAATTTCATGGTTGTAGGTTATTGGTTGTTCATGTCGAGGATATTGAGAAAATTGTATTGAAGAAAGATTGTAGGTGTTCAGTGGTTGCTCTGAGTTTTTCTCTGGGATTTTCTCTCTTATGTTTGTGTGGTTCAGATATGTTGATCATGGTTTTTGGAAGCCAATATATCTAGATTTTTGGCTGTTGATTCATTGTACTGTGCGAGTTATGTTCACTAGTTGTGAACTATGGTTTTTTGTGTTTTTGGTTGAGGTTAAGGAGAAATGTTGATGATGGTCCAAATTTCTCTTTGATGAAGTCTTATGACTTATGGTTCTAGAGTTGAGTTCTTTTGATTGTATTGGAGATAATTTTGATATCTAGAAAGTTTGTGCTTAATTGTTCTATGTGTTTTACGCTAGTTTGGCCGACCTTTTTTGAACGCTGCAACCGAAGTTGATGAAGCGTGTTGGAATCTATTTGGGTCCCTTATGGAAGCATTTTTTGGAGTCCCAGAGCTTCATTATAGTTTTCCACCCTAGGATGTTTGAATGACACCAACTTAATTTGAATTTGAATTTTGATGGCTAACTTTGGATATGTTTCAAAGTTGAAGATGGTATAAATGCATAATGAGTTAGGGAAGAAGAAGAGTGAGAACAAAGGAAATAGAGAGAAGAGCACAAAGAGAATAGATATAAGTGTGAATCAGTGTGTGTATATGATGTGAGTATGATAGATCAATGTGAATCCTAAATGGCGAGTTTCGAAAGGAGTGAGCTGAAGGTGCACTCTATCATTCATGCATGTTTGCAAACAGAAGTAGTTGAAAATTGTGGTGGATTTCTGCACTTGCATTGAGATTTTCTTCTCCTCACACGTAATAGTCTTCTTTATCTTCTTTGTATCTACTGTGGCGGTGAGCCCTCCAAGTTGTTAGCCACGTTAGAGCCAATGAGTCTTGATTTAGATAGTGAGTCCCAATCCATAGTGAGCCCTTTTTGGTAGTGAGCCTTGTTTCTGGCAGTGAGCCTCTTGTAATCAATTTTGATATTCTCTGTAGTATGATTTAATCCTCACCATGGTTTTCCCCTTATTGGGTTTTCCACGTAAATCTAGTATTTTTGTGTTTGTGTGATGGTTTTCAATTTCTTCACTAGTATTTAATGTTTAATCATTTTAGTAGTGTTAAGGATTAGTTCCAGTGAATGAATTAAGATTTAAATCTGTGAGAATTGATTCATCCCCCCTCTTAGTTGTCTTGTTCAATAGAGATGCCCTTATAGCTAGATGTTTGGATTGACCTAAGGAAAATTGGATAATTGACTCGAGATCCTCACATAACATGACTCACTCATAGGATCTTCTGACATCTATTTTTGATAGCACTAATTCTCATATTTTAGTGGGAAAATCTTCATAGATTCTAGTTATGGGGTTAGGAATAGTTCAATTAATAGAGGGTAGAATTGAGGATGTTCTCTATGTTTATGGTATTTCAACTAATCTCCTTTCATTTTACTATATTTGTCATACTCATGATGGAAAGGTAGTTGAGTTTTCACCACATGATGTAGCCATTTGAAAAATACATCATATATAGAGGATTGCTGCTTTAGGAAGAGTAGATCATGGGTCTCGATTATACAAGCTTCATGGTTTTGATTCATCTTATGGGAATCACATATTTCCCATGCCGAATCTTTTGGAAGAATTTGGACATCTCAATTAAAAGTATCTTTAGCAGTTGAGTACTAATAATATGGTACTTGGACTCACTAAGGTGTCTTGTATAGAGAGTGTTTGTCAAGGTTTTTTACTTGGAAAACATAATTAGGAATGCTTTCCAAAGGGTAAGGCCCATCGTGCTACTACCTTACATGATTTGGTTCATAGTGACCTCATGTGATTTCCAACTTCTTAATTTTTAGAAGCCAAATATGTAATCTTTTTCATTGATGATTACTCTCATCATACTTAGGTGTACTTTCCTAACTACAAAAGTGATGTCTTCAACACTTTCAAGACCTTCAATGTGTTTGTGGAGAAGCAATCAAGTTCTTCTATTCAATAGATACAAAAAGATAATTGGGGGGATATGTGAACAAGGCCTTTATGGAGTAATGCATTGAGCATGGTATTCAAATCAATGGTTAGTTCCCTATACTCCTTATATTATCAAAATGGTGCTATCAAAAGAAGGAACAAATCATTAAAAATGAGATGGAAAATTGTATGCTTCAATCTATGTCTATTTCCCCATCACCTTGGGTTAAATCTATCAATTATGCCAACTATATTCAGAACCGCACTCCTGACAAGGTAGTTCAAAATCTCACTCTAGAAGAGGCTTGATCCAAAATCAAGCTTGATATTTCTTTCTTTAGGGTATTTGGTAGTGAAGCTTGGGGATTCATACTAGATAGTTGAAGTAAGGAAATGGAGAAGAAGAATCAACAATATGTCTTTGCAACTTTTTAGTTATTATGAGGATGTGAGATCCTATAGGTTATTTGATCCTGTCACTAGGGATTTCCATTTTCGTATAAATTTCCAATTTGATGAGTCTTTCACATAGAAAAATACTCTATCATCTTCTTCCTTAATACCTATTCCACCTTCTTCCTCTTATGATGATATATTTTCCATTGAGGATAATTAAGATGATGGTCCTAAACAACCATCATGGCCACCTCCACTACCACCACCACCTCCTATCACTCATTTTTTTCCCAAGTGGACTAGAGGTGTTGTTGAGGAGGATAATTCTTTAGATGGTGACCCTACATCCTCTAGATGCACTTGTTCACCGACTTTCAACACTAGTCTTTTGAGTCATGCTATATCTCCAAATCTACATAGTTTTTTAGAGGCTTCTCGTATTACAGAGTGGGGCAGTGCTATGGTAGAGGATTATTATTCATTGATGAAGAATAATACATGAGATTTAGTTAATCTACCTAAGGGAAGAAATATGGTTCGATGAAAGTGGGTGTACCATGCCAAATATGTAGCTTATGGTTCTATTGAAAGATACAAGGAACATCTCATAACTAAGGGTTTTTTGATAGGTTGAGGGTATTAAATACTCTGAGACATTTTCCCCTATAGTGAAGGTGGATTTAGTTTGAACCTTTTTATTTCTATTGTTACATCATATAGATGGTCAGTTTATCATATGAACATGAAGAGTGTGTTTCTACATGTTTCAATCTTCATAAGGAGATTTATACGGAGCAACATCCAATTTTTATCTAAGACTCTTCACTTGTTTGGAAGTTAAATCATTCTTGATATGGTCTCAAGAAATCCCCTAGTCTTGGTATGAGAAGATAAATATGGTTTCTTTCTTGCATCTAGTTTCACTCATTTCCACTCAAATTACACAGTTTACATCCAGAGACATGGAGATTATCGTTTGAAACTAGTCTTAAGTATATGTTGATGAATTAATACTTACTAGTAGTTCCTCATCCATGATTTAGGATATTCAATATAGTTTTATGGAACAATTTGACATGATAGATCTTGGGCTTATACGTTTCCTCCTTAGTTTTTAAGTTCTTCAGTCTATTGAGGGGATTTTGCATATACTATTAGAATTACACCTGGTTGAATATACTTCACCAATTTCATATGAGTGATTGTAAGATGACACCTACACTATTCCAGTATGGTGTCACTTTAACTACCACTTGCACCACACCCACTATTAATGCTACCTCTTATAGATAGTTAGTTGGTAGTCTTTGTATTTCTCATACACACATTCAAATATTATCTTCACTATTGTGCTTGTCTCCCATTTTTCACTTGATCGTCATTAGAGTCATTAGAAAGAAGTAAAGCATATTTTGATGTATATTAGTAGAATTGGTCATTTTGGCATTTAGTACATACCAGGGGCTTCACATAAAGTAGGCTACACTCACTTAGATTTCCACTTCAATTTATTTTTTTGTCTTGGTTCTAGTCTATTTGCATGGCCTTACTAGAAGAAAAATAATATTGCATTATCATCTACTAAGGCTAAGTATCAAGGAGAATATTTTGTTAGCCAAGGGGTACTATGGCTTGAAAAACTTACAACATAAATTGGTCTTCCATTTTCAATCATCCTACTATACTTTGGTGCAATAACCAAAATGAAATTCATATTTCACACAACCTAGAATTGAGCATTAGTGTACAAATCACATCAAGATTCAGATGCACTTAATTTGACAACTTATCCAAGATGATGTTATATCATTAGAGTATCTATGTACTGAGGACTAGGTTACAAATATATTCACTAAAACTTTAGGATCACCTCACTATATCCTAGGGGGTGTTGATTCCTCCTTCCTTTGTAAATAGTTCTCCTTTTGGAGAAGATTTTTCTCCCACTAGGTTTTCTCCTTTAATTTATTTGTGAGAGATTATTATTTTGTACATGGGTACCTCTTCAAGTGTTGTTATCGAGGCTCATATTTTAGCGACTTACTCTCTAAGTATCACTTAAGGGAGGTGTTAGTGTGAAAAGAGTCTTTATCTATCTATTTACCTATTATCTAGTTCCTACATCTAGTAGTCCAATTCACACTAGCTTAAGTTCACTTAAAGGTTTAGTTGTCTCACCTCATAGACTCTTGACACGTTCATTCATAATTTTCCTATGTTATACATGTGTCACATCACTTGGAGGGTTATTCAATTTTTTTTTTGACCTTCCTACCTCATCCTTGTCCTATATAATGAAGGAGCAATCAATGTATTCTACACATTCAATGATACTTATCTGGATTTTGCATTGTACTTGATTCATTTCATGGTAGTTTGAATATTGCATTTATTATTTTCTACTCTAATAGATATGTCTCTTTCTCCTTTGAAACCTATGGATATTTAGGTTTAATGATTAGATAGGTTTGACCATATAATATGATATTTATCTTCTTTGTTCAACCTATGGATATGTACATTTAGAGCTAGATAGGTTTGGTCATAGAAGGTGATATATCTTTCTTGAACCTGGTGGATACGAGGGCTGAGTTTAGAGATGATTTGCGCCATGTACATTATTATGTATCTTTCTTCTTTGAACCTATGGATATCTAGTGTTTGGGTTTTAGATAGGTTTGATCATATAAGGTTATATGTATCTTTCTCCTTTGAACCTATAAATATGTAGGGTTTAAAAATTAGATAGTTTTGGCCATAGAAGATTATATGTATCTTTCTCCCTTAAGCCTATGGATATGTAGAGTTTAGAGATTAGATAGGTTCGAACCTGGAATATAATATGCAACTTTCTCCTTTGACCTTATGGATATGTAATATTAGAGATTAAATAGGTTTTCCCATATAATGTTATATGTTTCTTTGTACCTTGAACTGATGGATATGTAGGGTTTACATTTTTGATGGGTTAAATCATAGAAGATGATATGCATCTTTCTCATTTGAACCTATGGATATGTAAGAATTATATTTTAGATAGATTTTTCCAAAGAAGATGATATGTATC
>VDFB02271358.1:363946809-363969335 GCA_007258455.2 Sequoia sempervirens
CACAACTTTATTGCCTTTACTAGGTTCCTGATCAACTATCTGTGACACCAGTTCAAGCAAATCCAAACCCAAACCTTCACCCAACTCATTTCTCTCAAGAGGAACTAATACACCAAGACTCACTTGAATTTGATCTATATCCATATGAGAATCAACCCACTCAACCCCCACAATGTTGTGGTTATCTTTGGAATCCAACTGATCTACCCCCAAATTATCCAGTCCAAGAAGCAACCTATCTAGACTTACCTCATGTTGATCAATGTCCTCCAAAGCTTCAAAATGGTTATAATTCACACCACTCTATCTATCCTTGAGGGTTCTCTTCAATCCTCTACCCTTGTTATGGGGATTCATAGGAATAAAACCCTCCTTATCAGTTTCCCCCTCTAACATAGGGGCTTTCCCTTTATCCTTCAGAGGTGGTGGGTGAGAAGAAAACTTGGTTATAGCTCCACTAGTGGAAACCCCTCAAGAACTAAGTTTGGGACATTTCCTCTGTAGATTCCCTTACTCGTGAAATATCTGGTAGTGAAATGGGAGGGCTTCATAATCAAGTTTTTGAATACATGAAGTGGATCCAACCTGAATTTCCATTGAATCTCGTAAACGGTTATTTAAATCATTGTCACTACAAATACAAGCATATGATATTACCTTCTTATCTCGTATCTATTGAGATAGACCCATCAGTTTTCCTAGGAGAAAATCAATCATGTGTAAAATGTCATTCCTCTAGAATTCCAAGTAGCCAAGGGAGCCTCATCGAAACCAAAACCCTTAATGGTAGCTCTTCAGTCAGATTAAACCCTATATTCTAGGGTTTAATAAACAACCCCACCTAATTATAGAAATAGGGGCTCCCTTCAAAATCCTTATCTCAATCCACCATGGGTGTTGCCACAATAGTGGGTTACACTTTCTAGGACATCCTATTTTTTGTTGAAATCACATATTTTTAGAAAATATAATGATTTAAGTATTGAAAGGCTCCATTTAAAGGATTCTAATTGAAGAGGGTTTTATCAAACCCCCTTAGATCAAACCCCTATGGATAGAACCTCGCTAGTTTTAAACCATACCTATAATGGAGTCTCCTCTACACTATCAAAACGTTGATAAAAAACTAGTTTTGATTTACCTTTTGGGGGATCAAATGAATTCATTTAAAATTTATATTTTGTAAGTAAGTAGCCATTATTATAAGCTTCCCAAAAAGTATAACTTTAAATTATTTAATTTGATTATTATATTTATTTTCTATTTCTTGTGAATGTAGGTTTTTCATTGAAAATCAAGCTCTTTGTTTTGTACATGTGGAAAAATAGTATATTATAAAAAAAAAAACTAAAAAATATGTACATGTTTGGTATTGAAGTCCTTAATCTAACAAAAAAATGAATTTCGATACATACAAAAAAATTTATGTGGTATACAATCCACCTATATCTAAATTGTAATTGGTTTGACTTCAAAACTTAATTAAGAACAAAATATTCAATAAAACACTATGAAACTAAATGAACGTACTAGATATCGTAGTTACAAATCTAAATTCAAAAAAAAAAAGAATTTTATCCTTCATAGAAAAAAAGTTATGTTGTATACGGTGAACACCACTCTTTAAGAATGGTGTTTACTATTAAAAACTAGTTTTCAAAGGAGATGGAAAAAGAAATGCAATCTGATTCCAAAAATTAAAAAATATATATTTAGAATCTACAGACAAAAAGTCACAAATCACTAGTTTGCATCATCTTCAAATTCCTCATGGTTTAGCAGCTATAGGTGTCTGAAAATGAAGATTCGGTTAAAAAAATTCAATTCAATGTCAAGTTTGTCCAAAAAGTGTAACCCACTATTGTGGGATCACCCCCATGCATGATAAAACTACCATGAAAAAGTTGTTAGTTGCCTATATAACCTCCATATCTCCCTCTGGATTCCAAGTTTGATGGGCCCACAATTCCAAAAATGGGAGAGAAACATGAATTCCCATAAACTTGCAAATTAAAGCGTGGCTACTCAAATAGGTAACATCCTCGGCTAATGGATCTAGTTGAATTACTAAAACTAGACAAGAGAGACTCCTCTCTAAACAACCATTTACCTTTGGAGCTCGAAGTCTCCCAATTTGAGACACACACACCCCTCATTTAAATATTTTCTTAAAAAATTGACCGCTTTTGCATGGTTTGACAGGGATGGATCTACCCCCATCAAAATAGATTAGAAAAGTTCATTTGCTCAGAAGCTCGAGTATTTTCACCTGGCACCATAATCATCAAACAAACTTTCCAATGAAGGAAACCTCACACTCCAACCACTTACAACACACCCCTTGTGCCAAAAACACCACACTAAAACCCCACACACCCTTTATAAACCCCACCTAACCAATAAAAACAACCTACACTATCCACTTCATAGCCCATCGTGATCAACACAGGAAGGAACAGGGAGGGTGACAAGCTAAGGGTAGTAGTGCCCTAGCTCATGCTACCAAGAACCTCTGATATGGATCCATTCGTAGCACTCCCTCTTTCCCCTAAATGAATTATCTTAATATTCTTATATTTTATTATAGAACTATGTAAGATATTTTTTCTAATTAAATATAGTTTATCGATATATAAAAAAGAGCTTTTACATCATTATTTTCATAAATGAAAACCTATGTCATCATAATTTTAAAGCACACAATTTATATGGTGTCATGCAAGGCATACCTTCTGAGTTTTAAGACTAAAAGTAGAGTAAAAGAAGCTAACCAATATTAGATGAGACATTATACTATATACATAGTTTTTTCAAAAGATTGCACTTTCACTACAACTAAACTTGTTATATTTTCTTTGAAATTCCAAATAGTTCTTTTGAAACGAGATGTTAAATCATCTTTGTTAAATGACCAATGTATTGCATATTTTTATCTCTCCTTTGTTGGCTTCTACCTTCCCATATTCCAACAACTTCACAAAATTTTCCTTGGAAATATCCATTGTTAGAGTTATTTGCACAAAGATATTGTAATATGAGTCTTCTAAAAGACTCAATAAGATCTCTCTTTTTACCTTGAAATCTTTCCTTGTTTCTTGCTTTCCATATAAACCACAAAATTTCAATAGAAAGTAAAAGACAAAATAAGTTTAAAGAATTATCTAATCCTTTAATCAGGCCAAACAAAATTTATTGCCAATTAATATTTCCTGATTCTCCCCAGCCCCTCGGGTCTTCACAAAACAAGTTCCAAATTTCTTTTGCAAAGAAATATTCAAAAGAAAAACATGAGTAATATTTTCAGGTTTCTTACTTATCTCACAGAGTTTCAATTTTGAGGTAAAAAATGAAGTAGGCAATTTATTCAAAATAAGCAATCATTTAAAACAAGATTTTTTAGGCTCTAAAATACTATTCCTAGTCCAATTAAAAAAATTTGGATAATTTTTTCCCCTCATCTCTAATGCCCCAACATTCTTTTAGATGTCTATTGATATCTTGATTGTCATTTAAAAGTTGTATAAATGGTTTTGGGCTTTATTTTAGACAACTCAAAACCATCTACCCATTTTTAATTGACCAAATTATCATAACAACAATTATTGTTATATGGGAAGTGAAGGTTTTTAGATGATTCTCTCAAAATAGAGTATGTTCTCCATTGGGTAGGGGGTAAGCCATACTCTATTCTAAGAGTATCCTATGGTTTTAATTTAGAGTTATAAATAATATCCTTAAAACATTTAATATCTTTGTTAGCCCAAGTTTTAGTGGAGCAACCTTATAATAAGGTGAGAGGTTTTCCTTTATGGATTGAATTCCGCCAGATTGAACTAGATGAGAATTTATTTTTTCTTTTTCTATCTTATCCTCATTAATTATTATTTTTTTATTTTCTCTCATGCCTTCAAAATAGTTTTGAAAACATTGGACCTAGTGGGGGAAATGGGGAAATTTTTTAATGGTAAGTCACAACAAGCTAAATGCTTCCAAGATTTTTCATTTTTAGGGAAATCTTGTTTTGTGTTGTTTCTAGCTAGAATTTTCATGGTGCATTCCCATCAATTTATTTAATAATCCATTTGATAGCAAGACAAATACCTTGTTTTTTTGGGTCGTTAATACCTAACCCACCATTTCCTTTATCTAAGTAGCACCTTTCCCATTTAACAACATGGTTCTTTTTTCACCCTACCATCCGACCAAAGGAACTACCTTATCTTCCTTTGAATTTTATCTATTTGATAGCTACTAAAGAGCCACATTGAAGAGAAGTAAAAAGTAATAATTTTATGATAAATTTGGACTCTCCCTACTAATGATAAAAATTATTCATTCCACCTATCTAGTGTGATCTCAATTTTGTTTTTAGCCCACTCCCACATGTCTTTCAGGAACAGGTTAATTGCATAGGGAATGCCCAAGTACCTAACTTGTTTATTTTGGCCTCCCCATTGGAATTCATATTTTTTGAATCATTTAGGGGGTGGAATCCCAACTTAACATAAATTTTATTTTGGAAATTTTTTCCCCAAAGGCATCATAAAAGATATTTAAATTTTGCATTAGGTTATCGAAGTTTTCTTTTTCAAGGTTTACAAAAAGGGTAGTACCATTTGTGAAATGAATGTTTATCAGATCATCAATGTTGGGAAAAGTTAACCCTTTTATTTTGGGGCAGGAGATAGATTCTCTTAATAGGTAGAAAATAGCATCTAATGCTATTAGAAATAAGGCAGGGGCGAGGGAGAACCCATGCCTTATTGATCTATGGAGATAAAATTGATTTGTCATTATTCCATTTATATCCACTTGTGCAGTAGCATCTTGCAGTAAGGTATTAACCATCTTGTAAAACTCATTTTGGAAACTAAAGGCTTTTAGAGTCATCACTATGAAAGGCCATTCAATTCTATCATATGCCTTCTCAAAATATAATATGAGCATTCCTATATTTCGGTTAGAGTGTTTTTCCCAATCCATAGCTTCCCAACTTGTTATCAAGTTTTCTAGGATATACCTATCTTTAATAAATCCAGTTTGGGTGCAACTGATGAAGGTGGGGAGTAAGTCTACTAATTTCAAAGCCAATATCTTAGCTATAATTTTGTATGACACATTTAGTAATGTAATTGGTTTCTATTTTTTATTAAATATTTGTCTCCATCTTTAGGAATTAGCTTAATAATTCCTTTGTTGATATCTTTACCTAGTGAACCCTTAATAATTGCTTCATTCTATACCTGGAGTAGATCTTCACTTATCGAGTTTATGCTTTTTCTTCTAGAATTATATCATTAGGCCATCATTACTTCGAGATTTATCTCTTTTTTAAAAAAGAGGGTAAAAACTTTATTGAATCAAAATCAACAAAACAACACAAGGATCAAAGAAACAAACCCACAAGGGGCCAAACAGAACATGAATCAATTCACACCCAAGAAGCACCTCATATCCTCAACAACCCACTCCTCAAGAACAGGGGCCATGTCATTAGAAAGATTGCCCCAACCATCCACAAACCAAGAATTAGTCTTCTCTGTCGCCCATCTAGCCAACCCATCAGCCACCTTATTCCACTCCCGCGGAATATGGCGGAAGACAATGGAATCTAGAGAAGCACACATAGAAATAATCTACTTGACGACCACAACTAGTTGCCAATTCACATCCTCCAATTGTCACTTATGCAACATATCAATAACCACCTGAGAATCAGATTCACAGACAATCTGCCGCCACCTAAGGCCAACCACATGCTCAATCGCCATAAGAATAGCACTAGCCTCCATGAGATTATTAGTTTGCAGACCATAATACATAGAAAAGAAAAACACCACCACTCCAAGGTTGTCTCTACCAACACCACCAACTCCAGCATATCCAGGATTACCCCTAGATGACCCATCCGTATTGATTTTTAGCTCCCCTAGAGCAGGTGGACACCAAAAGCCATCACGAGCCACCTACTCACGCCCACGCCTACGATGCACACTACTCAAATTATTCCTATCCCCTGCAACAAGACCCAGGGCATTAACAACACCCACGTCCCCAGGATCAATTGGCACAGACAAATCACACTTAGCAGATAAAGTCTCCTATAGAGCCCCAAGAATACGCCTCCAAACTTGCTCCAAGATCAATTTTTTGTCCAAGAAAATCCGTCTATTACACTCCAACCAAACTTGCCAAACAATCAAGCTAGGGCCAATGCTCCAAGCAATTTTAAGAAAAGAGGTTTTGGCAGGAGAAGGTCCTTGTCTCCTCCAAAAGTCATCCAAAGTAGAGACATGGCAACACAATAAGCTCCAAAGATTCCACCAGTGATGCCAGATAGCCTTGACAAAGGAACACTAAAAAAAGAGGTACGAGAAACATTCATCATGCTGACCACACATGACACACATGGAGGGGCCCTGAAACCCCCACTTCCAAAGATTATCCCAAGTAAGACACTTACCTTGGACAACGAGCCAAGAGAAAAAATTACACTTAGGCCAAGCAAATTTATTCTAGACATGCTTCCACCAAGAAACCTCAGAGCTCCCAAAGACCTGTTTATCCAAAGCCTGATAACCAGAGGCCACCGAAAATTTGCCTCTCAAATCAGGACCCCAAGCAAGCACATCGCTACCAAGAAGAGAATTGCAAGCACGATCTGATAGAGTCTTAGCAAGCTCTTGTAAATCCTCCATCACACCCCCAGAAGGCCAAACCAAAGGGTCCTTCCACCTGGACATAGTAATCTAACTCAAAGATTGTTGAGATTTGAAGTTCGCCACATGACACCAACCCGCTTCTTCAAAAATCTGACACAAGTCTTGAAGGTGGGGATGAGACGACAAAATAGGGGGGTGACCATCCCAGGAGTCATGCCAGAAGAGGGCTTCCCGGCCCCCATTACAAATCCAAAAAGGTCCCTGTTTAACAAGCTAAGCACCCCATTTGAGAGTACTCCAGAACATAGAACCTTTCCCTTCCATACTAAATCTAGCAACCTCCATGCTTTCCACCACACCCAAGTATTTGAGGGTAAGAATTTTAGCCCACAACATATGTTGTTGTGAACACCAACGCCAATATAACTTGGCAGCCAGGGCCTACCCATTCCAATCCATCCGTCGTAGACCAAGACCCCCTCCTGCTTTGGCCTACAGACAACATCCCATTTCACCAAGCTCCACTTTCTATGAAGAAGGTTGCCAAACCACAGAAACTAGCGAGACAATCTCTCAAAATCTTTAATAAAACTTGAAGGAGCAGAAAGAACAAAGAACCTATAAAGAGGGAGAGCCTGGACCACCAACTTGAAAAGAGTCACTCTTCCAGCTGAAGAAAGCCACCTGCAAGTCCAATGACTGACCAATCTTTGAAACTTGTCCAAAGTCTCTTGCCAAAACCTTTTAGGGATAGAACGAATGGAAAGCGGGATTCCAAGATAGAGAAAAGGAAGTGAACCAATCTAGAAATGAAGAATACCTGCTATTCTCCTTTGGATAACCTTAGGAGTATGGAAGAAGTAGATGCAAGACTTCCCCTCATTAATGCATTGCCCAGAGGCTGCCAAGTAGCAGTCCAAAACATTACGCCAGTTGAGAGCTTCCTCCACCTTCGCCCTACCCATCAAGGTAGTATCATCTACAAAGTAAAGATGGGACTGAGGAGGAATATCATTTCCCCATTTCCAACCCTGAATCAAGCCGCTAGCAACCTAAGCACGAATAAGCCTGCCCAATCCTTCCACAAGTAGGATGAATAAGTAAGGGGACAAAGGATCTCCTTGTCTGAGGCCTCTAGAAGCACGAAACAACTCAGTGGGCTCACCATTGATAAGCACCGAGAAGGAGGAGGAAGTAACACAACTCCTGACCCATTCAATCCAACCACTAGCAAAGCCAAAAGCTCCAAGAATCTTAAACAAAAAGTTCCATTTGACACGATCATAAGCTTTAGCCATGTCCAGCTTGATAAACATAGATTTTTCTTTTGAGGATTCCATAGAATGGATGGTCTCAACAGCAATCACAACACCATCCATGATCTGTCTGCCAGCAACAAAACCCCCCTGCTCCTCAAAGATTAACCCACCAAGCCAAGGTTTCAGCCTTTCTGCAATCAACTTAGTAATAATCTTATAAACAACATTGCATAACGCAATAGGTCTAAAAAGATCCAAAGAATTAGCCCCCACTTTCTTTGGAATGAGAGCTAAAAAAGTTGCATTCAGAGACTTCAACATTTGTTTATTCATGAGAGATTCCTTAACAACCTCTAAGAGGTCCAACTGAACCACCTCCCAAAACTCTTGAAAAAATTCAACTGGGAATCCATCAGGCCCCGACGCTTTACCTTTCTTTATTTGGAACACAACCTTCTCAAGCTCCGACAAGGTAATAGGAGAGAGCAGCAATTCATTCATTTCATTAGACACAAGCTGAGGGATACAATTCAGAATCCTAGCTTCATCCTCCTTCGCAGGAGGGGAATCTTCAGAGAATAATGAAGAGAAAAACCAGATGCATTCAACAGAAATAGAAGTGGAAGAGGACAAAATTTCCCCATCAGACAACAAGAGAGAAGAAATAACATTACGTTGCCTCCGATCTTTAACAGAGTTGTGAAAAAAAGAAGTATTTCTATCACCAGCCTGAAGCCATTCAATACGGGACTTCTGTTTCCAAAAGGTTTCTTCACGTAACTCCCATTCCTCAACCTCTTTTGTTGCAGCAATCTTTGACAATCTCAACTCTTCTATTAGGCCTTGATCCTGAATCTGTGTGGTGATTAAGTCCAAGTTATCCTACACCTTCTATTTTTCATGAAACAAATTACCAAAATGTTGCCTATTCCATCTTTTCAACCTGTATTTGACATACTGTAACCTCTTAGAAAATGAGTACATAGCAGTGCCATAAGGTGGCTTCCCAAGATCCCACAAGCTAGAAATCAAATCATGAAGAGATTCATCTCGGAGCCACATGAGTTGGAATTTGAAAGTTTGTCTAGCACATCGTTGAGGAATTTCAACTACAAGCTTAATTGGCCAATGGTCAGAACCTCTTCCATCCAATATTTCAAAGCCAATCATCCACCTATCCCCCATCCAAAAATTGGACACCAAAAATCTGTCAAGTCTTTCTGAAATAGCAACATCTCCAGTCCTCCTATTATCCCATGTGAAGACTCCATTAGTTGGCTTGATATCAACTAACCTCAAAAGAGCCATATTATCCTGCAAGAGCCTAGAGAAAGGCTCCAAACGAGCACTACCTCCTCTCTTCTCCTCTAAAGAAATGATAGCATTAAAATCCCCAGCTAGGATCCAAGGAAGGTAAGGATCTAGAGATCTCACATATCTAACATGATCCCACAGCTGAGCTTTACCATGGAAATCAATCGGAGCATATATATTAGAGAAAAGAACTTTCTCCCCCGACTCTAAGTGAGAAGCAACACAAGAAATTGAACTCCTGCAAGAGAACCACCAAATTGGACTAACCTTTCGAGGATCCCAAAAACAAGCCACTCCACCAGAATTACCAAAAGCACCCACACATTGACATTGGCCATGGCCCCAAATCTTTGAAGCCACACTTAACATACTATCCACTGATAGCTTAGTTTCTTGCAAGAAAACCATATCAGGAGAATGAATACGAACCAGATCTCGAATAGCCTTTTGTCGAGGGATGATATTCATACCCCTCACATTCCAAGAAAGAACTATCATCGTTGGGGTTGGGAGAAGTGTGCATCAATAGTCTTCACCGAACCAGCCTCAACCAAAGTCTCTCCAGCCAGCTTCACCTTTTCTTGGTCCTTTTTGCGACAACCTTAACTGATTTCTCAGGAATTCCTTTCTTAAAAGATTTTTGTTGCACACCTAAAATAGAGGAAGAAGATTTAGTCTTTCCTAATTCAGGGCTACCTCGAACCTCTAAGCAAGCCTTACCAACACTAGAGGGGCCACCAGAATCAACAATCACCCCACCCTCCTCACCAAAAGCTGGAGCAGAAGGAGAAAGACCATAAACCATCTAAGGATCCTGGTTGCCAGGCAGATCTAATCCAGGGATCACCGAAGGTTGTACCTCAACCAACTCCTTAGAGCCATCCACCACCTGCATGTCAGCTGTAAAACCTTCCTCTTAAACTAACTCATCCAAAGCCTCAAATTTATTGAATGTCTCCCCTTCCTGCCTTTCCTTAAAAGGTCTCTTTTGACCCCGTCCATGATTGCAAGGTTTCTCTAGAACAAAACCATCTTTGTCCTCAGCCATTCCCTGCATGGGATCCTTACCCTTATCCACCCTTGGATTGGATTGGGTACCCACATTATTTACCCCTCCTATACCAAAAGCCCGAGGACACCTCCGCAGCAGATGCCCATATTCATGACATAACCGGCACCGAAACGGAAACATTTTATAATCCAATGGCTGAGTCCAGGAATTAGAGCCAACAGTCAACTCAATAGAATCAGGAAAAGGCTGACTCAGATCAATCTCAACACAAACCATCGCATAAGAAAATATCCTTTTATCCAAAGTATGTTGAGAAGGACCAATAAGCTTACCCAACAATAAAGCAATCAATTGTAATATATCAGTTCTCCAACATTCAAGCGGCAGCCGAGGAAGGCAAACCCAAATCGGGACCTTAGAAGGCAACTCTTCCGCTGAATTAAAGCCTGCATGCCATGGTTTTATGAAGAGACCTACTTGGTTATAAAAATAAGGCCCCCCTTCAAATGCCCTATTTCGATCTAAAATACACGAGAAATCTACTAGAAAGAAATTGTTCGCAGCCAATAGAACATCAAAGTCACCCTCTGGAGACCATGTCTTGTGGATCCAAGTGTCCAAGAAAGAAAGAGAAACCCTCATCCCCATAAAATTACAAATCAAAACATGCTTACTGTAGTACTCCAGATCTTCAGCTACCGCCTCCAATTCAATCACCAACACAGGACGAACTTGAGCTCTTTCCAGGCATCCATTTATCTTATGCATTTTAAAGGTACTGGATTTTGTCAAACCCTCTCCAGACGAAGCCCCATCACCAACCTCCATCATGGCATCATCCCCCTTCACCTCACCAAAAGATGCATTCCTTGCCATTCAAACCCTACACCGAAAAAACTCTAGCCAAGAAGCCCCAAGACAAAACCAGTCTGCCTCACAGCCACCCCCAAAATGCAAGCAAGAGAAAAAGACAATAAAAAACAATACCCAACACCAGCAATACGGCAAGAGCCCCACCCAACCAGCAAAGAGAACAAACAAAGCAGCCCAAGGAGAAAGGAAGCACAGTCAATGGCAAAGTCGACGCTCGCACCAAACCCCAACCGGATGCACCAAAAAACACACATGAAACAACACCCATGCACATAAATGAAGGCAGAAACTGAGCCACCCCTGGCTCCAACCCGCACCACACAAACGCCCCACCCACACAGCCACCAGAGACACAGGAAACACCAGGCTAGGGCATGGATGCCCTAGTGGCCCACCAAATTCATCTTAATAATAAGAGATATATTCACCCAATAAATTAACTTTTAATAATAATAAAGTTAATTTATTAATAACAATTACTAATAGTTAATAAAAAAACTTAATTAAGTCATAATTAGGGTTAACTTATTAATAATAAGTTTAATATTTTGGAATAGTTATAGGTAGGATTAAGGTTAACTTTTTAGTATAATTATTAGGTTATACTTAATTCTCAACAAATTACTAATAATTAAATATTAAAAGTTATTATTAGGTCTTTAACTATAATCTTAACAAAAATTAATTACAATAATTAACTATAATTCTAATTTTATAATAAGATTTAGAGTTATAGTTAACTTTGAATTAAGATTAAGATTAGGTTTATGGTATAATTCTAACCCTCGCCATAATTCTAATCCTAACCTTTAATTGTAACATCAACCCTAACTATTAAAGTTAGGCTTACATAAAGGATTATGGTTAGAATTAAAGTTAGGTTTAGTGTTAGAATGAGGGCTAGTGTTATGACTATGGTTATGATTAGAGTTATGCTTATGGTTAGAATTAGGGTTAGGATTAGATCTAGAATTAGGGTAAGAGTTAGGTTTAAGGTTCACTTAGGGTAAAGGTTAACATTCAATTTGGGTTAGGGTTTAATAAGGGGTAATATTAGGGTTCAATTAAGTTTAGTATTAGGGTTAAACTAGGGTTATGATTAGGGTTTGATTATGTTTAAGGTTTAATTAGGGTCAAGATTCAATTAGAGTTAGGGTTAGGATTAGACTTCAATTATAGTTAGAGTTAGCTTGTTAATATTAGGATATAATTATATTAGGGTTGGGGTTAGGGCTAGGGATTAATTAGGATCTAGATTTAATTAGGGTTAGGGTTAGGGCTAAGGTATAATTAGGGTTCAAATAGGATTAGGGTTAGGGTTCAATTTTAGTTAAGTTTAAGATTAGGGATAGGGTTAGGATTAAAATAGGGTTAAGATTTAATTTAGGTTATGGTAAGGGTCTAATTAAGTTTATAGTTAGAATTAAGGTTGCCATTAGAACTAGGCTTAGTGTTAAAAATATGATTACAGATAAGGTTAGAATTAAGGTTAGTTAGAACTAGAATTAGGTTTAGGGTTAGGGTTCAAGTTCAATTAGGGTTAGGGTTAAGGTTAGATTAGGGTTCAATAAGGGTTAGGATTTTGGTTATAGATAAGATTAGGGTTCAATTAAGGTTAGGGATCTACAATAAAGATTGGGGTTATATTTTAGGTTCAACAAGGATTAGGGTTCAATTATGGGTTCAACTTCAATTAGGATTCAAGTTTAATTAGGGTTAGGATTAGGGTTATGGTTTCATTATAGTTAAGGTTAAAGTCAAGTTCAATAAGGGTTAGGGTTGGGGTTTAATTAGGTTAGGGTTTGGAGTAAGGTTTAGTTAGGGTTAGTTCTCAATTATGGGTCGATTGGGGTTACGATTAGGGTTCTATAATAAAGCTTGGGATCATGATTGGGGTTAATGTTAATGTTTAATTAGGGTTGTAGTTACTGTTAAGCTTATGTTAGGGTTCAATTAAGGTTCAATTAGGGTTACTATTAGGGTTCAATTAAGGTTCAATTAGGGTTACTATTAGGGTTCAATTAGGGTTATAGTTACTATTAAGCTTATGTTAGGTTTCAATTAAGGTTTAATTAGGGTTACTATTAAGGTTCAATTAGAGTTACTATTAGTATTCAATTAGGGTTAAAGGTTTAGGGTTAGGATTATGGTTAAGTTTGTGGTACAAATATGATTAGGGTTGGAGTTTAATTAGTGTTAGGGTTACAATTCAATTACGATTAGGGTTATAATTCAATATGCATAATAGTTATTCTAACACTAACACTATTTCTAACCCAACCCTAACTCTATGTTTATCTCTAACCCTAACCCTAATTATAAAGTTAACATTAATTCTAATTGTAACTATAACCCTAACCCTATTTTTAACCATATTTTTAAACCTATTTCTATCCCTAACCATAACTCTAAAGTAAACATAAGTCTAACACTAATTGTAACTCTAACCTTAACTCTAATCCCAACCAAAATTTAACCCTAATCATAATTGTAACATTAATTATATTCCTACCTCTAACTCTAATTCCATATCTAGCCCTAGTCCTAACACTAACCCTAATTATTATCTTAACTCTAATTGTAACCCTTATCTTAATTATATCTCTAATTATAACCCTAATTGTAACTATAACTGTAACTCTAACCCTATCCCTATCCCTAATCTTAACCCTAACCATATTCATATCCATAATGTTAGTCCTAACCCTAACCATAATCTTAACCCAATTTCTAATGCTAACCTCATCCCTAGTCCTAATTTTATCTCTAACCCTAACCCTATTCCTAATACAAATGCTAACCCAAAACTTAATCTTAATTCTATCTCTAACCATAACCCTAACTCTAATTCTAATCCTAATACTAATGTTAATCGCAACCATAATCTTCATTCTCCACTAACCCCTATTCCTAATTCTATCTCTAATGCTAACAATGACCTTAACCCTAACCTTAACCTTAAATATATCTCTAACCCTAACCATAACCTCTAATTTTATATTTAACCCTAACACTTTTCCTAATTCTAAAACTAATACTAATTTTAATTGTGACCCTAATACTAACACTATTTTAGCCCACCCTAAATCTATACCTAACATTAATTATAATTACAACCTTAACCCCAATTATAACTCTACTTCTAACTCTAACACTAACCCTATCCCTAACTCTAACTCTAACCCTAACCCTAACCCTAACTCTAACTTGAACAGTAACAGTAACACTATTTCTAATCCACCCTAATTCTAATTGCATCCCTAACCCTAACCATAACCTTAATTCTTAAACTAACACTAATTCTAAGTGTAACTCAAACCTTAACCCTGACCTTGATCCCAATCCTAAAAATAACACTTCTAACTCTAACCATAACTTAACCATAGCCCTAATTTTAACCCTAAATCTAATTATAACTCTAATGCTAACATTTAATAACCCTGATTTTATCTCTAATCATAAAACCTAACCTTAACCTTGAAAATAACCCTAATTAACCATAACATTAATTATAACCCTAAGCCTAAACCTAATTATATTTGTAACTATAACTCTAACCCCAATTTTAACCATAAACCTAACCATAAACCTAATTTTCATCTTAAACCTAAACCTAACCCTAATTATCATCCTAAACCTAAACCTAACCCTAACCCTAATTTTATCTCTAATTGTAATGCTAACCCTAACTTTAACTCTAACCTTAACCCTAACCTTACTCTTAACCCTATTAGTAACCCTACCCGTAACCTTAACCATAACCCTATCACTAATTATAACCCTAAACCTAATCCTAACATCAACCCTAACCCTAACCTTAACCCTAACTCTATCCCCAACCGTAACTTTAATTTTGACCCTAACCCTTACCTTACCCCTAACCCTAACCTTAACATAAGCCCTATTTCTAAGTAAAACCCTTACCCTCATCCTAATCCCATCTCTAACCATAACCCTAACCCTAAACCTAATCTTAACTGTAACTTTTAACTCTCGCCCTACCCTAACCCTAAGCTTAACCCTAACCCTATCTCTAATTATAACCCTAACCCTAATCCTAACCCAAAACCTAACCCTAACCTTAAATCTATCCCCAACCCTAACTCTAATTATATCTCTAACCCTAACCCTGACCCTAATTCATTTAATGTCTTACATTTGCACTGCAAATGCTACTAGCATATATATATTTATTAATAATATATATAAAAAAATGTCAAGATATATCCTTCTCAAGGCACCTATTTTTTTTTAACAATTTCTTACATAAAAGTGCAATAGGTGCCTTGAGAAGGATATCTCTCATCATTTTTTATATATATTATTAATAAATATATATATGTGCTAGTATACCTTCCAATTACAAATATTGTCTAGAATTGAAGGCCTTTTTTTAGCCTCAACCCTTGATATTCCAGCAAATATAATGTCATCATGTCTAAGAGAAATATTGGCAATGAGCTACCATTGCATTCTTAGACCTTTCCACCCAATAAATGTAAAAGGAATCAAGCATTTCTATAGTATCCCAAAAAAAAACTTAGACTACTTTAATCTCTTGTATTTAGACACATATTTAGCTCAAAGTCCCCTATAACCCTAATTTTCTTGATATTATGTTTGATGGACATGTTAAGCCTTGATAGTAATGCCTCATACTTTGTAACATTATTTGTACATTTAAATTTTAAAGAGAACAAGTCTTTATAGGACTTACTATTTGGTGATATAATAATCACCCTAGTACTTGCTCCTTCTTTTGAACATGCCACATCAAAATACATGGACCATAAATCATTTTCTTGAACATATTCCTCTACCTCTTGAGACAGGGGTGCAACCTTTTCTTTCTCAAATGAAGAGTCCTCAATTCTAAAGTTATCTAGTGTTGGTGTAGGTTTTTATTTTCCTAGTGGGTTAATTTATTTTCCCTTAGTTATAGTTTTTTCCTACACTTTTATTAAGTTTGCTTAGGATAATAAAGTGAGTTTATTATTTAATAATTAAGAGATAAAGTAACGAGGTGTCTACACATTTTAAGGGTGGAGTATTTACTTTTACATCACTTTATTTAATATTGGTGGTTATTGGTGATCAATTCCTATTGGTTGATTTTCCACCTCCATCCTCTCCTTAGTTTTATATAAACTTGTTGCATAGCTTGTATTTTTCATCTTGGAAGCTCTTAATGCAATTATATCATCCTCACATTTCATATCTCTTAGATTTTTTTGTTTTCATTGTTTATTCTTTTCAATTTTATGTAGCTTTGAAATTATTTTATAAAGTTCCTTGGGTTATTCAATCTATTTCAAATTTCTAACATCTAGGTTAGTATCAATGAAACAAACCTCTTCATCTTGCTACAAATATTCCACTGGGGTAGAATATATCTTTTTCCTATTTTTAAACTCATATTTTTTTCCATTGATAGGGATCATGGAATATGATAAGTCTAATTGCATGCTTCCACCAAAATTTGTAGACCATTTTCTTGACTGTAGCATCCCATATTGATATGGTATGTCCACTACAGTCACATTCATTATGAATTTTTTCTTAGGGAAGTAAGACAACTTAAATTGAACATCCTTCATAATTACCATCACTAGAACCTCCTTGGGATTCATATCAAAGCATTTTCCATATGCTTTACTAACTTGCAGTCCTAACTCCTTCATAATTTCCAAGGGCATAAAATTGGTGGAAGCTCCTAAATCAATCATGCAATTCTCGATTAACTTATCATTTATTTGTAGACTAACATAAAAAATGGTCAACCTAAGTAGGGAATTTTTTCAAAGTGGTGCCCAAATAAACCTTGGGTACTTCAATATTTGTCTCTTTGATTTCAACCCTATTTGATATTTTTTCCCTTTTCTAGTTGGGTAATAACCTCTTTTTTTACTTGCAGGGGCTATAAAAGAACCATTGATAAAGGAAACTTTCTTGTTTTTGTGTTCTTCAATCCTCATCATTTCTATTAGAGGAACATATACCTTGATCTATGATAAAACTTGTGTCATGTCCACAACACCATATTTAGGAATGTTACAAGTCTGATCAATTGGTAGGACTAGATTACTAAACTTTTCTTATTTGTTTTCCACACTAAGTTTTGAAGCACACTTGGAAATCTCCTTTTTTTATTTTTTCCTCATCTTCTCATATTTGGCCTTTATGATAGGTGACACAATTTGATTCATAGGTTTTTCAAGATCCTTTCCTTTATTTTTTGTGTTCTTGTCCTTTATTTCATTTTTCCCTTTGCCTAATAGGAGATTGATCCTTTACCTCGTTTTTGTTCTCTTTTATAAAAATGATACCTGACCTATCTTGATAATTATTATCTTTTATATTCCTCAAGTTTTAATTACTTTTTACTTGAGCAATAACAAAAATAGTCAATGCTCTGATCTCCTCCTCATAAGGTCTTCTTAATATGACATCGGAATTAGAAGTCTCAACATTATGCACTTCAACATGTCCTTCATTTTCAAAAAATACCCAGTGATGATATTCATATTTTTGATATCTCGTATCATGAATGTCTTCTTTAGTGCATCCTTCATTAGAAGAAAATTCTTCATTTTTAGGGAATAATCTAGTTGAGATAATATTAACCTCATGATTTTGATCATGAGAACTATCACAATCATCACAAGGATTAGAATGGTATTCAAAAGATTGTGTGACCATACCTTTCTACGAGAATAGGGTAATTGGGATTCCATACACTAAGTATTCTCCTCAACAAGATTTTCATCATTCCTCCTTAGAGGGTCAAGAGTCTCTTTATTAGGTATTCCCTTTTGGTTCCCTAAAACATGTTGACCATTATGCCAATTTGTATTATAAGGTTGATCAGACAACTTAGGCATTCTTTCTTGATTTTGAGAATTAGGTTTCTCATAGAACAAATCATTTTAATTTCTAGCCACCTTATAGCTCAATTCTTTGAGAGTATTGATGATATTATCAAGCTTATCTTCAAATGAAGGAACTTTTGCTTGATGTCCTTTTGGGTTCTGCAAAAAAATTACATCATCCCTTTTTCCCATCTTCCCAAATTCCTTTTTGTTTCTTTCAAGATTCATTTCTATCTTGAAGTCATCTCTTAAGGAATGAGGATCTTTATCCCTTAGTTCATAGCCCATATTTTGATCATAAGCATTACAATAAAGGACCAAATACATGGGTTCACTAGGTCTCATGTATTATGGTATTTTGTTCATGACCTTAATAAACTAGTATTAAAGTTAGACACATATTCATTGTAGCCTTTGCTAATGCTAGTGAACTCATTTATGATGAATCTAGGGTCTATTTTATCACCATAATAGTCTTTGAATATCCTCTTGAATTTATCCCATGACCCTATTCTTGCATGTGATAGTCTTAAGTACCAATCTCTTACATCATCAATTAGAGATTGCATAAATAATTTCATCACCACATCCTCATCCTATACCTCAAATTCATATATTAGATTTAGGAAATTTCTAAGATGATCTTTCCCTGACAATACATTATTACTACATAATCTTGATAATATATTTCTAACATGATGAGGCATCACATTAGGGTATCCATGGATACCAGTGAAATCCAATTTCCTATACATTTCTAACTACAAAGGTCTTCTACCTTGGAAGTTTACCACAACAAGATTTCCTTGACGATTAACTTGAACATTTTGTTGATTTACAATATTATGACCCCTTGGTGGATTAAATTTTTCCCACCCATTTGACCACCAATATATTGGTTATGATGTCGGTAGTTTCCATAACCCCCCATATTTTATTGTGGCAAGATTATTTGAGGTTATGGCTTAGGCATGGGTATATTCTAGTTCATTAGAGAATTTGTTGAGGCATAAGAGGTTTGTATAATTCTTTGCTGGGGAACAAAGGTAGTCATATCTATTAATGGTATGTTTTGGATAGACCTTTAGTGAATGTTTTGGAATTTTAGATTCCTAGAAGGAAAGTTTGGGGATTAGAACAAGAGATAGATGGATATCCTGACCCATAAGAAACTCTTAGAGTATCCATCATTCTTATTGTATCGTATCTTACTCTAATATTTTCTATTCTTTCCAATTCTTCCTTAAGCTCATCAACTTCATTCAACAATTCTTCTTCAATCTAAACTTGTTGTCTAAATGTAGAGGCTTTTTGTGAAGATAAATCAACTTGTGAATTTCTATATAGCATATCATGAGAATTTGAGGTAATTAGGCTTGAGGATAAGTAGCTTGCTTGGTTTGATGTATTATGTATAGGATTGGCTTGAATATATGTGGTTACAACCATAGTAGGAGAGTTGACCCATGTTAGAATATTGTCATTGATGTCAAAGAAAATGAACAAGATTGTTGTAATTGATGTGAAGAAGGAATTCATTGATCTGATAGAAATATTATCATTGATTTCAAGGAAAATTAATGTCTTATGGTTTATCAACATGTGGCATATAATTTGGCACTGGAGCTAGTAAAGCATGGTTGTGTATACGTTGATCATCATACACTTGGGGAGATAATGCTTAAAGTAGGATAAGAATTCAAGTAATTCTACCAATACTATAGGACAAGGAGATTGTAAATTTGTTAGAATTAATGATGATTTTGAACTTGATAGACATTTGGATAATTGAAAATAATACAAGAACTTGCAGCAACTCATATTTTGATGATTGATTTTAATTTGCAGTTTTATTAAGTGCCTAAGGTGTAGTTTGTATGAAGTCTTTAATGAGAAGAATCATATGGTGAGAATGTGATAAATATATTGATATATGGTATGAAATATAGTTTTTACGTCTATTGAAGGATATGTACAATGGCAATTACTACTACTAAAATTGATATAGAAAATAAGGGTGTGATATGGAAAGGATAAATGATAAAGATACTATTAGTAGTTAGTGAATCACAATTGTCAAAACATTTGAGGAAGTCATTTTGATTAAAGACAATGAAAACCGATTAAAAAAAAATAATCATAAACTAAAATTAAACTTTAAAGCTCATCAAAAGGCAAGTGATTATATTAATTAAGGAAACAATTCATTATGAACCAAAAGCAGTGATTTATTTTCATATAGTAAAGAAGGGTGATGGTTATAATATTTCTTTAGGGCAACGATTACTATTTGCAGAAATCGTGAATAACATTAGTGAATGGAAAAGTAGTGATTAAAATAAGTGAAAGAAAAGGAAGTGATTAAATATTTGAAACTGCAACAATTAATCAAGTGTTATGAATTTTAAGAGATGCCTCTATCCAAAGGATGTCTCTCTTCATAGAGACATAGAGATATAAATAGAGATTGAAGATGGAAAAATGTGGGTGTGAAATAGAAGAAAAGAAGAGAAAAGTTTATAGAATCAAAGAGATATATCATACAAACACAAGAGTGTATGAAGAGAATATAAAAAAAAAATTGTAAATAGGAATATATGTAGATTTGAAGAAGAAAAGTATATGAAAAGGATGACATTAAATTTGTGAGAAAGAGAAGATGTATAGTTAGTTTTTATGAAGGCATTATAAATTTTGTCATCCATTGAAGAAGTATAAAATTTGAGAAGAAGAATAGAGCAGAGTTGTGAAGATTTTGAAGATATTATATGTATATCATTTGTGAAAGATAAATTTAAGAAGGAAAATACTTTATCTAGTTTGGAGGTTGGTGCCTCATATTGGTAAGATTGGTGGCTCATATTATAGGGGTTGGTTCCTCCAATAGGTTGGTGCCTTCAAATTGGAGAATTTGGAATTTCTTAGGGGTTGGTTCCTACAAAATTTGTAGAAAGAAGATTAATAAAAGTAATTTAGTTTTGGTGTGGTTTTCTCTTGTAATGGTTTCCACATAAATTGTGTTGTTATTAAATAAGTTTGAAAAGGTAAAAGAATATTATTAAATTGGTTCACCCCCCTCTTAGTATAACCATGTGATCATAAACCTATGCATATAACCTTCTCTAAGGTCATAATCTTTATTAATCTATTCTTCTCTCTCAAGTTTTTCCATATATGCATCATGCTCAGGACCCATCTAGATTCCCTCATATCTCATAAATTCAAATTTTATGATAGGTATTTAAGCATCACTTCCTAGTAGAGGTGTTGTTAACGTAATCTCCTCATTGTGTATAAAGGTATTGACAAGGGGTTCAAAAGGTTTACCTGTATTTCTAAAATTTTCATATTTATCTTTGAGGTTGAAGTTCACCAACTAGTTTTATTTCATGATCTATATTAAATAAATATCATCTTCCATCCATATTTGACGATAATTTTCTTTTTTATTTAATATCTCACAAGCATGGACATTTTTGGAGTCACCACCCACAAGTGGGAATAAAGATTTAATAAATTTTACACAATTTGTGAGTCATAGAAACAACCAAATATGAATGAAAGGATTTTAAACAAAAAATGGCTTTCAATAGTGTTAGCACCTATAAAATTTTCAATAAGTTTGCAATGCTTGGTATTATCCCTTTATGCTCGCTTCCAATTTTGGCTAGTTTGACAATTTTCTTGTTGCATCATACCTTATTTTCCCTCTGATAGTTGTGTTTCCCCCTTTGCAAGTTTTAGTCAAAAGAACCCAATTGTAAAATCCTAAAATGGCTAAGTAAAGTTCTTGCCAGAACTTTATAAGATTTTGAGAACCTTGTCGAGTTCTTGTGTGGTTCTAAGAACCACGTCAAGTCCTGATGAGGTTGTTGAAACCTTGTTGAGCCCTGACAAAGGTTTTATAACTTCTTGTTTGTCACGGTTTCTAAGTTTTGTTGGATTTTTGGTTGGTTTTGATAACCTTGTCACTCTCCAACATGGTTGTTAAAACCACATCGGGCCCCAACAAAGCTTTTGCAATCAACTTGGCCAAATTTTTAAGTTTTAACTTTAAAACTTTGAAGCACAAATGTTTTTCTTGAGTGTTTGAATGGTTTTAAGAGCCTTGTCAGACTTTGACATGGTTGTAACAACCACAATAGCACAACAGACAATTAGCACCAGATTTTGTGCTAGATTTTAGTGTATTTTGAGTACATGAATTGAACAATTTGGCTAGCGCTAAACTCAGCACAAACAGGCATGGTCAGCTCAGCGTCAGATTTTGCACCGACTTTTTCGCCAGATTTGATGTTGAATTTAGCATCACTTTTAACACTAGAAAATCATAGTGCCTTTGTTAGTGCCTAAAATAGTGCCCAGAAGTAACAACAGAAATTGCGCCAAAATTGGCACCCAATTTGGCTTCTAGTTTTGCTTCCATGTCTACTCTCATTTTTGCTTCTAGTTTTGCTTCTAGTTTTGCTTACAGGTTTGCTTCCAATTTTGCTTCTAGTTTTGCTTCCAGCTTTGCTTCTAGGTTTGCTTCCATTTT
>VDFB02271358.1:363969435-364377506 GCA_007258455.2 Sequoia sempervirens
ATTTTATACTTTTCTCCCATGTACTTTAGGCTCTATAGAACCTAGGAGGGTGGTCCTATAACATCATTCAATCATATGGTATTTTTCTCAACCATGATGCCTTTGATAAAAAAATTCTTCACATTGGTAGTTGAAAAGGTGGTGTAATTGGATAAATAACCCTAGGGCCTCCTATATGCTCAATATTTTGTTTCTAGCATGGATTTGTACATAAAACATAAAATTTGTAGTAAAGTAAAATTTTGATTTTTAATTTGATATGTGATTCTGCTTCAATCTTCAAACTTTATGAATTGTTTTGATCAATGCATTATGCACAACAAAGTCAAAAGATGAAATATACTCCTACAACATACCAGCTCATGGGTTCTTATAACCTCACCTCCTTACAATGAGAAACCAAGAAAAGAACACTTATCACACTACTTATAAATCCCTATTGCATTCATACAATCTTTGATGAATAATTGAAAGCAATATCAATCCATTCCTTGAACATAAGCTAACAGTTCAACATCCATAACACATGATGTGATATGAGAACTTATAAATAAACCTTGATTATTTTGAGTCAAAAGATAGTGAATACGATACTGGAGAGCAAGATAGGCCAATATTTAAAATTAAAGAAATACACTGAGTATTTGAGTCATTTGTTGGTATTACAAAGTAAAATTACAACATTTCCTATCCATGCTATCAAATACTTAAATTGTGCAAAAAGAGCATACAGAGATGAAAGATCAAAAAATCAAAACCCTTTGAATGAGGCTCAGGATTCTATTTTATAACATAAGGGAATCAACAAGCAATGAAACTCATCTACCACTTGGATAAACAAAAGAAAAAATTCTAAATGGTGTCATTAAACCATCGATCAAAGATCATGTATAGAGATTTACAAGAAGCTGGTGGAAATTATTTAGTGCATCCATAAGAGCATCGGTGTTGAGTTCTCCAAGGAAATATTTGTAGTTTGGAAGGATTCTTTTAACATTTGGCCAACAAACACATACTACAATTACACCTAGTTAGTGAGATATGATTGAAACGATACTCAATTCTCCTAACTCACCTTGTGTTAGCCACCTTTACTGACTCTATGCAGACCTACCATAGTAAACACTGACTTATCTTGAAAGGAACTCTTTTTGAAAAAATCTCCAAGAGTTACTTGGCACCATGTCTAGTTAAGAACTTTCTAACAACCAAAATCTCAAACAAGAGGCACAAGAATAAATACATGGAACAACTCACAAGCTGGGTAAATAATTATACTTTTCATTCCATACATTAAATATACTCTCATAAGGCTAGTCATGAGCTAAGAGAACATCCACATTTTGCAAATATTGATGATACTTAGCATCAAGTGTCGTGCTGGTCTATCTATAGAAATTTTCTATATTATGTTCTACATTGACCAACCTATCTGAATAAGAATTAAGTTCATTCATATCAACTTTGTTGTCTTTGAAAATCACAAGAAGTATGGGGATTACAATACTAAAACTATCCTTCCATTTTCCTAAGGTCTTTAACTCCCTATTATCTTCTAACAAGTAGGGTACAACCATATTATCAATATTTAAAAAATAGTTTAGCTTTGCTCGTGCAACCTCAATTACGTCTTCCATATACCCTTGCACATTTAGTTCCATCTTGACAATATTAAAGGTAAGAAGGATACTAGGTGGGGCATCATATGTGTTTGTAGATCCCTTATACATACCTTCCAAAGATATAAATCTAGGATTCCATTGATCAAATATACACTTGAGCCAATCTTGATCCCCATTGGTGCAGGAGCACCCATGAGATTGTTGCAAGTATGAGCAAGTTTGGTGGTGTTGTCATTAATGTTTTCATTGATGTCAACACAATGCAGTATGTTGTAGATTGTACATGTATAGTTGAGATGTTGTTGAGATGTTGTGAGTACATGGAGCTATCTTTATGATGTTGTAGATGTGATGAAATGATGGGTTTCCAAGTGCTTTTGATAAAATTAATAAAGAGAGAAGTCAGAGTTGTGTAAGTGTTCAGAATGTGCTCTGGTATGTGCTCCACATTTCTCCTATGTTGATCCTGTTCTTGTGTGGATCTGAAGAGTTGTTATTGATGATCTGATGGTGATATCTATTGATTTGTAGCTTCTGGTTTGATGGAATGCGAAAGTTGTGCTCATCGGTGCGTGAACTGTTCTGGAAGAGTTGATCTTTTGTGGACTAGGAAAAATGTTTCTGCTCTGCAGTCCTTCATTTTTTTGTTTCAGGTCTTGCAGATCTAGAATAGGTTGTGTAATGGTGTTCTATTGATTATGGTAAAGATTCTTGTGGTTTGGTGATCCGAAAGTCTTCTTTTAGAGTTGCTATATGTGTTTGCACAGTCTGGATGGACTGATGGAAGAAGTTTTGTGTTCGAAGGTTGTTACACTTGTTGTGGATGTATCTAAAGAAACTCAAGATGTGTTCTCATGGATAATGAAGTGTGTTGCATCATCCACATGTTATCTTCTTATTGGGAAGCGTGTACATCAATGTTCATTTATGTTTTCATTAGGTTTGGCCGACCTGGTGTTTACACTTCATATGAAGAATAAAATTTAATTAAGGAAGCATGTGGTTGATCTGAGACATTATTTTTTGGGTCTTGGTTAAGTTTTTTATTGGTCCACTCTCATTCCCTTCCACCACAGGAATGTTGAGTTGCTAACCTAATTTGAATTTATGAAATGAAGTGTGTGTGGCCGACGTTGGAGAAAGTTTCTAAGGTTGAAAATGGTATAAATACAAGTCGAGTTGCGAAGAATTAGATGATGCAAAGTAACGAAGTAAACCACAAATAAAAGAGCAGAGGTGTGTGGAAGTGAGTTGAGGCAGTAGTACTTCATTCTGTTAGATTCCTAAAGGTAGTGAGTTGAAGGTTTCTACAATCTTCTAATCAAGGCTGCAAGTGTATGTAAATTGTTGTGGTGGAACTTTTGTTTTCTTTTGTATTTGTAAGCAGTGAGCCTCCCTATTGGAAAATGAGTCCTTTTTGTCGGGAGTGATACTTTGTTCTTGGACAATGAGTCCTCTTCTGGGTAGTGAGCCTTTATATTCGGCTTTGCTATCTCTTTATATTGTGAGTTAATCCTCGCCGTGGTTTTTCCCTCATTAGGTTTTCCACGTAAAATCTGGTATTAATTGTGTTGATTTTTCTTTCTATTATCTGCATTTCATGTTCATACTTAATAATAGAACAATGTGGTTGTGAAATTAATAAGTGTTGAAGTTTTGAGTTTAATTTGGTGACAACTAATTCACCCCCCTCTTAGTTGTCCCGCGTCTTTTAACAATGACTTCATGCATTATTTTTGGTTTTTGTGTTTCTTTGATGTAATAAGGTCCTTTGGACCATTTTTCATGTTTTTAAGGGTGTGAATAGGGTCTTAGGGGTCTAGGTTTGGTCAAGTGATCAAAATGTAAAAAGTTACTTTATGTTGCAAAAAGTTGCACAAGCAACTTTGCATTTTTGAGTTATGTTGGAAATTGAATGGTTGGATTTCAAAAGAAAGTTGGAGAATGGTTAGTTTTGGCTTGTAAATGTTTAAATACACCTTGGAATGGTCGATACAAGGTTCTAGTAGTTTATTTGGAGATTGAACAAGAATAAAACTCTATTTTTTGTGTTTTCAATATTATTTTTGCTGCTACACGTGGTACGGATCTGTACGGACTGGAAATGATCTAAAATCCATTAGAAAAGATAATATATTGAATCCATTGACTGATTCACTTTGTTTCATTTGATTTTATCAAATTTTGAGCGAGTTAGAGCACTTTTTTTTGAAAATTGTCTGAAAACCTAGTTTAGGGTTGCTTTAAGGCAAGTAAGATAACTTTCTCTCCATTTCACCAATGAATTGGCCTCAAACTTGATGGAATGGATGTAGGTAGGTTGAGTTTTTTGTTCACAATGTGGAAAGAGCAGGGGATGGTGTTAAGTGCAAGTTTGGTGATGCCTTAGTTTGATTAACCTCTTGTTTTAGGCATAGAAGTTGCATAAAACTTAGGGTATTGTGAAAATCCATTAAGAAATTGTTTATAGTGATGGAAATGTTGAGGAATACTATTTGTGACATGTCTGAGCCATTGGCATGAAGGTTTGAGGTCTGGGTTTTGAAGACCTTGTTGTGATCCATTCAAACAAGCCTAATTAGGCCTAGTTCAAAGCGTATTAACAAAAAATTGACTTTTGTGTTCCAAAACACCCCCACCTGCAATTGAGATATGTTGTCAAATGGATTAATGGGTATCTACAACTATAATTAGATTTTGGTTATGAGGAATTTCAAGAAGTTTGTGTTGGAAAAACCATCTATGGAGTTCTAATAGGAGTTAGTAGACCTAGGTAAAGAAACCCACTACTAAGTGTTTGTAAACTTGAAAATTTGGTTGATTGAGAAAAATTTGGACCTAACCACCCTTGCTCTACACCAAATTGGTATCAGAGCATAGGTTTTGTCAATAAGAGAGAAAGGTTTAAGTGAAAAAGAGAACAAGATGCCTTTGAAGGGTAACCCTATGGTTAGGGAAATGAATGAGATGAAAGAGAAAATTGTAAAAGAGATTAGGAGATTGAAGGAACTACAAGATATGGTGGTAGCAAGGCTTGAGGCTATTGAAACCAGTCATAGGAGAGGTATGGCCATGGGTGATGTGAGTGACCATGAAGAAGAAGGGGAAGAGGAGAATCCCGAAGAAGAAGAAGAGGAATTGGATCCTGAAGAGTAGAAGTTTTCCAAGCTAATGAAGGTAGTCAAGGAAGATAAACACAAGGTAAATATTGATTTACCAATGTATGGAGGGAACTTGAATGATGAAGAGCTCTTAGATTGAATTACAACACTTGATAATTACTTTGAATGTGAAGATATACCTGAGGAACAAAGGGTCAAGGTGGTAAAAACAAAATTGAAGGGTCATGCCCTACTTTGGTGGGATTATGAGCAGACTGAAAGAAGGAATAAAGGTAAGTCAATTTTTTTTTATTATCTTGGAACAAAATGGTGGCCAAGCTTAAGGGTAAATTCTTACTGGCTGATTATGCAATTCAATTTTACAAGAAACTTCAAAATTTGAAACAAAGAGATATGGATGTCAAAGCCTATATTGAAGAGTTTTACAAGCTAAGTATAAGAGCAGGTCACATGGAGGATGATGCGGAGAAGGTGGCTAGATATCTTAGTGGGTTAAGGTTTAACCTTCAAAATGAGTTGAGTTTGACAAACCCAAGAATGATCGAGGAATGCTTTCAATTGGCAATTAGGGCTGAAGAAAAGCTAAAGAGAAGTCAAGACAAACAAAATAGGGGCAGAGGCAGAAATTCCAGAGGATGAGGGTCATTTTCTAATCCAAGGAAGTCATATGAGAGCCAAGAAGATACAAGCAAAGTCCAATACCAAGTTGCAAATGCAAGAGGTGGATTTAGAGGAGGTAGGTTAGGCTTTAGAGGCAGATTTAGAGGTCAAGGAAGAGGATCTAGTGGGTTCACAAGAAGGTGTTACCAATGCAACAAATTTGGACATCAAGCATGGAAATACAATGAGAATGAAGCCTCTACTTCACATGGAGGAGAAAGAAGAGCTCAATTGGTTCAAGAAGAGGACAATGAGAGTGTAAACTCTCCATCATAGTATGCTGCTCTAGAAGTTGGTGAATCACTCATGGTAAGGAGAACCCTCATCAAAGTACTAGTAGAGAAGGATCCACCACAAAGGAAGACTCTCTTCAAGACAACTTGTAATTGCTTGGGTAAGGCTTGTAAAGTTGTAATTGATTCAAGTAGTATAGATAATATGGTTTTAGTTGAGATGGTTGAAAAACTTAAGTTGTAAAGGATACCACATGCTACCCCTTACAAAGTCTCTTGGTTAAATGAGGGTCAATATGTTTTGGTGAATGAACAAAGTTGGGTGGAATTTAACATAGGAGGGTATAAGGAAAAAATTATATGTGACATACTACCCATGGATGTATTCCATTTGTTGCCAAGAAGGCCTTGACAATTTGATAGGCATGATATATATGATGGAATAAGAAATACTTATGAGATAGAAAAAGATGGGGTCTCCTATACCCTGACACCATTGAAGAATGAAGACAAAGGACAAACCATGAGATCTAATGTGATGATGGTAGGTAGGAAGGATTTCATACAAGTAGAAGAAGAGAAGAACATGGACCTTGCAAGCACTCCTAAACTTGGAGACATTGTGACAACATAAATAAACAAAGTTGAGATATTTAATTTCAAACAAGAGGTTCTATTTTCTATATTGTAACCTATAGAGAACAGAGGAAAGGAAAGGTCTATTGATTGTGCATACCTCAAGGAGAAAGAAACATCCAACATTGCAAGTTTGGATGGTCAGAGTTGTGTTATGGACTCTCAATCCAAGCCCCTTCCAAATTTGAGAGGTGATGGCGTTGGAAAGGCAAGTGTAACTCAAATTTTTCTCTTTTTCATTTAGAATGAAGACTTTACACATTCATTACAAATGGTACACAAGGGGACATGGGAGGTTAGACATGAATTATCATTTTTAGCAAAGGTTAGTAACATTGGTCAAGAGACTAGGTTTGATGCCATGATCAACAGGGACAAAGAGGGATTGTACAACACTTTTGTTGAGATTGCAGACTTAAGGTGTGAGGGGCCTAAATGCAAGATGAAACATGCTATTGAAAGAGACCAAGATGCTGTGACAATATATGTAGTCCCTTAGAAAAAATGGAAGCAACTACATGGTGGAGATGACAAATGCAATCAAGGGGCCATTAATTCCAAAGTTGTAGATTTACCTTTTGATTTGTATTTTTCACAAATGATTGTGGTTGCAAGCTATGATATAGATTCTCAGGCATTTGTAGATGTTGGAAGGATACAATATTTTCCACCAAGGTTGGAGTGCAATGTAGGAACTTAGTCACTTTCAGTATTTGACCAAATGGAAGGGTGTACTCTATGAAGAAGCTAATGGGATGTGTGAGGATTATGTCCTCAGGCATGGATACATGGTTGTAGACTTGAAGGGGACTTGAGTTCATTTTGCCTAGGGAGTATGGTGCAGGAGCACCCATGAGACTTCATGCATTATTTTTGGTTTTTGTGTTTCTTTGATGTAATAAGGTCCTTTGGACCATTTTTCATGTTTGTAAGGGTGTGAATATGGTCTTAGGGGTCTAGGTTTGGTCAAGTGGTCAAAATGTAAAAAGTTGCTTTCTGTTGCCAAAAACAACTTTGCATTTTTGAGTTATGTTGGAAGTTGAAAGGTTGGATTTAAAAAGGTAGTTGGAGAATGGTTAGTTTTGGCTTGTAAATGTTTAAATACACCTTGGAATGGTCGAGACAAGTTTCTAGTAGTTTTTTTGGAGATTGAACAAGAATAAAACTCCATTTTTTTGCATTTTCAAGATTGTTATTGCTGCTACATGTGGTACGGCCCTGTACGGCCTGGAAGTGATGTAAAATCCATTGGAATAGATAAAATATTGAATCTATTGTCTGTTTCACTTTGTTTCATTTGATTTCATCAAATTTTGAGCGAGTTAGAGCACTTTTTTCTAAAAACTATCGAAAAACCTAGTTTAGGGTTAGTTTGAGGCAAGTAAGATGAGTTTCCATTCCACCGATGAATTGGCCTCAAACTCAATGTAATGGATTTAGGTAGGTTTAATTTATTGTTCAAAATGTGGTAGGAGCAGGGGATGGTGTTAAGTGCAAGTTTGGGATGCCCTAGTTTGATTAACCTCTTGTTTTAGGCATAAAAGTTGCATCAGACTTAGGGTATTGTGAAAATCCATTGAGAAATTGTTTGTAGTGAGTGGAAATGTTGAGGTAGACAATTTGTGACATGTCTAAGCCATTGGAATGAAGGTTTGAGGTCTGAGTTTTGAAGACCTTGTTGTGATCCATGCAAACAAGCCTAATTAGGCCTAGTTCAAAGCGTAGCAAGAAAAAATTGACCTTTGTGTTCCAAAACACCCCCACCTACAATTGAGATATGTTATCAAATGGATTAATGGGTATCTATAACTACAATTAGATTTTGGGTATGAGGTCTTTCAAGAAGTTTGTGTTGGAAAAACCATCTATGGAGTACTACTAGGAGTTAGTAGACCTAGGTAAAGAAACCCATCACTAAGTGTTTGTAAACTTTTAAATTTGGTTGACTGGGAACAAGTTGGACCTAACTACCCCTACTCTGCATCACCCATTTACTCTAGAAATGGCACCTCTGAAATTCACATATGACACAGGCAATTTCCAATCTTCTTAATATCTTAGATAGTTTATATTTCATGATACACGTTGTTATGCATACATTTTCTTTTTGTTGAATCTCTTGAACATTTTTCAATTGCTCTTCTAGCATTTGAATATTTTTCTTAAGCTCTTCATTCTCAATCATCACATGAGCAGGGGGAACTACAAAGGAGGAGCTTTCTTCCTACATACTTGCAAGAAGGGATTTCTTTTGAGCCAACAATACCTATTACTAGTTATAAGCTTCCGTGAGATTAATATGTTCCTTCAATAATGCATTAATTATATCTTGTAACCTTCAAACAATAGCTTCATTAAACTTGGAAACTTCTACAAATAATGCAACAACTTTAGGGGTAGGGGTGTCAGACACCCTCTTTAAAATCAAGCTTCCTTTAATATCCTTTGATGCTTCAACAACCATAGGTTTATTCATATTTGGGGCTAGGGCCTATATTGCAAGGGCTTCCCAATATGGGTTGAACCCTGATCTTGAGAATGCCATTTTTTCTTCCTCTTATGTGGAGAAAACTTCTCCTTGTTTCTTAATAGTATAAAAAATAATTGTCAAAAAAATGTCCCATTTAGGGAGCAGTAACAAGCCACTATCCTACACCATTCTTCTCCCTTCTTCATGATTAATGTTCTTAGACTCAAAATTCATTTGTTCCCTCACCTTTGTGGCTACTTCATCATATTTTTCTCTAGGAACATCTGCTTGTGTTGATTGAACTCTCGTATGGTACTTATCCCTCTTTGCTCTTATAAAAAAATCTTTAAACTCCTAGGACTTTACAAATTCATCATCAGAAATGAATTTTGAACATTGCTAGTTATCTCACATCATTGAGGCTATCTTTTCCCATAGCCACATCCAATCCAAATATTTATCGGAGAAGGTGAGTAATATTTGGTATTGGGGAGATGGCATATGCTATTGAATTTCATCCCTGATAACATGAACATCTTCACTTTCATCCTGATTGATAGGATAGTCAACCAACAATGGCGGTTGTTCATTTTTCATCCTCTTATGTGGTTTCTCCCTTGGGGGAGAATCCACACTAATTATTCGAGGGGAAGGAGAGGGAATGATCTGTGGTGGGTCTGTTTGCACATTTTCTCTAATAGTAGGGCCTTGGGGCCTTTTGGTAGAAAGGTCAGGTCTAGGATGCTTTACTAGTTTCTCTTCCAAGGTAGGGGCCTTACCTACAACTCTATCAAAATTCTTCAAAACTACTTCAATCTTGGCAATTGGGTTACCAATATCGGAAAATGCCCCAGGATAGTCCTTATCCTTCTTTGTCCTTGCAATCTCTACCTTGATGAATGTAATCCATTTCACTTTCTTATTGGCTACATCATAATCATCCTTATAGTTTCTTATGACATCTTCTCTCTCATAAATCTGATGGGAAAAAGTAGACCTTCTGATACTCATCCTAACCTAGTGTATGAAAATTTGAGGGTCAAAATCCTTGACCTTTCCTTGATATAACCTGTATTCCCCAAGCATTTGTTTTAACTTCCCTAAGCCATGTTTAGTTAAAGTGAAATCTGAAAAGGTAGTAACACAATGGAAAAATGACCCTTTCTTCTATTTCCCTAAATTAAATTGATCAACCTCATTCAATTTCCATATAATTTCCATGAGTGTCAATCTAGATGACACATACCTGAGCAACACATGGGGGCTTCAGGGCACCCATATATTCTAATGACAATTGAGCTATCATAGAGGTAATAGTATCCCCAATCATGTTATACTCCTAACTCTGGCCTCCTATCTTTAGGCCTAAGGAAATCCAAAATTTCCTTGTGTAATCTAATTCCATGTAGACCTAGCCTTGGCAAGACCTCCCTTACAAAATAGTTAAAAATAATAGAGTTGGAGTCACTACAATGCTTGTCCCAAATATGGGTCCAACACTACACTAGGAGATTGTTTCCCTCTTTATCTTTCACTCTCAGATCTAAAGCTCTACTCCAATGACCTTTCCCCTTGTACAAAATCATATGACATACAAAATAATACCACCTGAAACTCACCTCCTTACTATTTCTCTTAATTTCCACCAAATGATTGTGAATAGCCTCAACTATAAAGATGACATAGTCAAAGTCACTATTGAAAAAAGGATGTTGTATGTCAATAGCCATATACATGAGAAGAATTTGCATTTTTGAGTGTGCATCTTCCCTTGATACTTGAAATAGTATTCAAAGGACTTGATGTGAAAAGAATCAGATTCGTTATCAGGGATTCTCAATGACTTTCTTGTATATCCCTTTTTTCTGAATCTAGGGATCCATTGTACCCTAAAGATACTTCTATCTTGCCAGTATTTTTGTCTGAAAGAGCTAAGTTATATAACCTTACTTGCAACCACATGGAGTCCAAAAACTTTAGCAACAAAATCCCTAGTTATATCCACTAGGACACTTCCATCCAGTGCCCTAATTACTCTGATATTTTCATCATATTTAGAAGCAAGGTGTCTAATAAGTTCCACATTTATGAAGACATTAGGGACAACCAACTTCCCCAATTCATAGGTCCCTACATTGGATATAGGACATTGGTGGTTTCTTTTTCCATATTAGTGTAGGAATAATTACCACCCAGTGATTGTGTCATCTTCATTCTTCAACTCAACATCTATACACATCCCACCTACTGCATTAGGGACAAGGGAACATACAAGATATTTTGAGGAACCTGAAAAACTGTTGGGTTAAACTAGCTCTTGGGTTAGAGTTAGTGGATTAACCATATGTGGTTTTGAGCCCATGGTTTTGCATGTATGGAAGTCTATATAATGGCTTGGTGACTCCATTGAAGCCTCCAGGATCAGCCCGGTTGGGGCTGAGGGTTAATATGAAGATCTTCATTGCTGGTTTTTCCCCGGTTTGGTGTTTTCTAGGGTAAATCACTGTGTTGTGATTGTGTTCTTGTTACATGTTTGATTTATGTTTCTATTTTTATTCTTCATCTGGTTCCTAACAAGTGGTATCAGAGCAAGGTTTTGGGATTTTCTTTTTGCTTGCATGTGCAAGGTTTGTGTATTGCATGTACTTGCATGGACTCGCATGTGGCTTGCATGTGCTTGCATGTTGATGCATGTAAGATTTTCTGGTGTTTAAGGTTCCAGGTATTTATACAAGCTTAAGGAAGTTTGAAGGAATCAACTAAAAATTGAGCCTTGGAGAAGTATTGAGCAATCTAATGGATGCATTGATGAAGAAAGTATAATGGGAGAAGTTCGAGCATGTGTGTAGCTAGAATGTTAACAAAGTGACGTGGTGAATGCGCTCATTCTAGTTGTGATGGAGGTCTTATTTGGCTTTCAAGATGAAGTTGGATTTCTCTCGATTTTGTCAAGACAAAAAGTTGAGAAAGTCTGTGCACAATTGGTCATGGTTGCTGCTGTAGGCATGTTGCCTAGTTAAAAGTTTTTGTATGCAGGTGCCCACAGCCAAGCCTGGCTATAGAAAGAATAAAATTGTAATGGAGTTGTATGTAAAATTTAATACATGTATTTGGGTTGATGGCTATAAGACCTGGTATGGCTTGCTCGATCCTAAAAGGAAAGGTATGGTATGTGCTTGATACCACTTGTTAGGGTTAGAAAGGTAGATATCTAACAATTAAATTTAGATTTAATTAATAAACAGAGAAACTAAAACACACAAAAAATTATAACACATAGAATTTAACGTGGATCACCCAATCCAGGCTACATCCACCAAACCATAGCCATCCAATGATTTTATTATCCAGTGCAAAAACCTATTACAATCTTGCGAATAATTGTGTTTTTCATCATACTGTAACCCCCATCTGAACTCCTTTTTAACAAGCTTAGAAGCTTCCAGATTAGGGTTCTACAAAATTGGGTTTTTTTTTTCGTTGATTTTTCCCTTTTTCGGTGACAACGCGAAAAAGTAGGATACATGTCGGGGTGTACAATATAGCATGATCAATCTCCACATACCAACAATATCCCACTTGGAGACTAATCAGGCTCCACACCAACACAAAAACTAGGCCATAATATACTCCTCAAAGGATATTTTTGATGTAGAGGGTTGGGTGTTTGACCAACTCATAATTCTAGAATGATTTTAAAATAGATTTCTACACTATCTTGTTGGGACTTTATAATCTTATGCAAAATATTTTGTAGACTTGATTATGAGTTTCAAGACTTTAACAATGGTGAATTTTTCCAAGAAGGGCATCCTATTTTGTAATTGTTCAGATCTCAAGTTGACGCAGAGTAGGTGTGCCTCTATGAATTTTGCTACTATTCTAGACTAAACAAATGAGACGACCAACTACATTGAACTAAAAATTTATGAAGGTAGATAACTTAAAAGATTAGCCTTCATCTGTCACATCTACCATTACTTCTTGTTCGTACAAGGTAAGTTCATTCAACTACCCATTTATCAATTTTGAATGTGGGTCATCCATTTGGAAGGGAAGTAAAAATCTCAATGATGAGTAAAGCCTCAATTTTATTGAAAAGATGCAATCATCCTCTCTCCCCAATAGGATTCTCCCACGTGAGAATATCATCACACAATGTCCTTCCATGGTTTCATAACCAAGAAAAGGACATATTGCTATGGGCCTACAGACTTGTGGTATCCTTTAATCTTCCACCATGTCCCAACATTCTATGGAGCCTATACAGGAAACTCTTTGCAAGTTCTCTCATGCCTTGAAATTAGTCTCCACTTGTGAAACTTGTACACCTTCCGTAATTCCATAAGCCTTTTTCTATTCATTGAAAATCCTAATGTAAAAGCAAATAAAGAGGTAGGGACCACTTTTATACAAGCAACTTAGATGACCATAATACCACATATGTACAATTCGCTTTTCAATGTGAGCACCTAGGTCAAAGGATGGGGAAGGCATTATAAAATAAAATTCCACAATGACCAAACCTATCAGGTAATAGGGTATGCAGTTTTAGTAAACACACAGGGCCGTGACATAACAAGACAACTTAAGCAAAAGGAAACCTAGATAGCCAGTCAATAGAAAATAAAACAACACAAGGCTTTAAGATGGCTTAAGGGTTTAAAGCAAAGGCATAAATCTTATAAGCCTTTTATAATCAATTTTCACACCCTAGTTTGCACAATTGACGAATTTCAAAATTCCAGAGGGCTAGAGGAAACCAGATGGCCATCAAATTTTAAAAGTTCCACCAAGTAGCATATACAATAATGAACATTAGCAATCGTTTAATGTGTATCTAGTAGTAGAAACTAGAGTTTTTTTTCAATTGATCATAAAAATAATATAGATAATTGAACACATTAATGAATTTGAGTTTTGTATTTATTTTCAAATGAATGAATACATAGAGGTAATGTAAAATATTTCTCAAAGATAACTCTACACAGAGCTGAGTTGGAAACTCATATTATCAAATCATTCTATTATTTTGTAGCAAGCTCCACTATTCACCTGATGGAAGTACCATTTGTTCTAACTGATAGTGTTTGACTTGAAAATTTGTTAATAATTCATGATTGAAATTGGAACTTGACTTGAATTTTTCAATCAAAGTTGCATTCAAGGTTATCATTGGTTTGATGGAATTCAAATAGTTCACCTCATCTGGGTTCTTAGGAAACTGGTCCAAATCAATCTTCCTTATATCCTCCATTTTCTTTCTGAAATCATCCTTTCCAATAAATCACTTAGTTGTGTAAAAAGCCTTTGTCAAAAGAAGCTCTATCAAGTTCCTTACCTTTTTATCTAGCTTATTCATCTTTTTTGTAGCTTGATCTAGAAATTCCTTTGCTTCACGTATACTCAAACACTTTTGAATGATAGATGACAACTTCATTGAGGAATCAATATGATTATTGGTTCCTTTTGATTTCAATTTATTGTCACTAGCTTTGTAGACTGTTTACAAAATTTGATTTGCAATTTTCTCTATTGAAATGATATTTTTGTTTTCCCCTACATATTTCTTGAGCTTCCTATTATGTACTATCAGATAATCAATCAGAACAATTTATACAAATGATCAATCCTCTGCATTATTTCCTCCCAGATCTTTTGTTTCATATGCCTCATTGTTTCTCTACAAAATGCAGTTAACTTATTTTGACAAGAGTTTATTTCATCTTTTTCTTCCCTCATAGTAATAAATTAATGCTTGAAAGAAATATAGTTGAAGTGAAGGGAAATCATGCAAGCTTCCTCCAATATTCTACTAAGATTCCAATCTTGTACTGTTATGTTGTTCATACCTCGAATGATCAACATTGAATCACCTTCAACCTCTTGATTGTTGAACAAGAGATGCCAACAACTCAAGACCTTTCAATAAAGGTATGCCTCTACTTCACTGCTTGTTTTAACACTTAGGAAGAAAGATCGATCTCTGACAAAATGGCCAGAGTAGGACCAATCCAACACCCCAGCTCCTGCCAAATATATTTCCTAGTGATGCAAAATAATTTAATTTTAGGTAACCATCTTGAGGCCAAATCTAAATGGTAACCTTTCACATAATTTTTGATCTTTCTCACCCCAATGACATATTAAGATATAATTTTCTATTAATCATGATAAATAGTTTTAAAATATATGATTCTTTAATATTGAACCTTAAATTTGTGAAATATAAAGCCAATTGGTGAAAAATGACATAGAAATACTCTAGAAAAAAATGCTTAAGTAATAAATTGTTGGGGTTTTCATAGTGGCACATTTTTAATAAAAGATATAGAGCCTTGATTAAAAAAAATATTAGCTCACAAGAAAATATAAGGACTAGAAAAAATAACTCAATTATTTTTTCTCAAACCCTAAAAATGTGTTGCTCAAAACAAAGAACCATGATAGGCCTAAATAAAATCTGCTTAAACTCCTCCATCAAGGTTGGGTAGAGTAGTGACTCAAATTTCTTATTGGTAAACAAGTAAGACTAAACCCTGAGTTGTCATTGGTGTATGGCTATGTGGACTTGTCCTTTTTCATCTGGTCTGTTTCATCTCCACTTATGTTAGTGCATACACCTCTTATTGGTAGTACTACCTTTGTTGCATGTTCTAACGTATCTATTTCAACCTCATAAGCTAGTTGCAAGGTAATGCCTAAACTAGTGCATTGCTAATTTATACTTTGATTCACCTAAATCATGTTGATTTTTACTTAATAAAGAATGTAGGTCCACTATCGCTATCAAGATAAGGATCAATTAGTCACAATCAGATCTAATGCCAAAAATATTATGAATACAATCATTAACCATGAAGAATAATAAAATCCAACTATAAAGACTAATTGATACAACACTTAAAAAAAATCCAATATCACATTCCTCATTTGTAGGAAATAGATAACCTTTCTCAAATAACTATTTTCTTAAATGTAACAATTACTATTATTACATTGCAATGGTCTACATATTAAAAAGCCAGTGCACTACTATCATCCACTATCCTTCAAATTTCTTATTTGCATTATCTTCTCCTATAGTTTTGTTAATTCTTAGACTGATTTCTTTTTATTTTGTTGATTTTTTAAAAACTAAGTTTCATAAGATTGACTGATTGCCCTATTCTATTATACATAGGAAAATTTATGTTTTTTTGCACTTTCATTGTCTTCCAATTGTTAACCTTAGTTTTGAGGTCAAAACAAAATAGTAATACACATTTATTGTCAAATTTTAGATTTCTATGCCTATTTCATTATTCTAGACATTAACAATCAAATCTAATGTAATAGACAAGGTAAAGCTTAAAATTAAAAAAATAATAAAAATTAAGTGTTATTTTCCTCTTTGAAACTCCACATTCTAAAAAAAATTAAAGATTAAAAAAAAATATTATAACCATAGTATAACTATCAAGAATGTATTAATTCCAAATACACTATTAAGTTCAATCCACTTTTGACTTGGTGAAGATATAAATCAAAACCATGAATTTCTTAAAACATATGAATATTAAAAAAAGATAAATTTAGTCAAGAATGAATTATCAGTCATATTAATACTCTTATGTTTATTGATCTAAATCAATCATCTAGTTTTAATAATTCATTTAGATTTGTGGAAATGATAATAGTACTATACATTATTTTTCTTCTATTTTTTAATTAAATAAATAAAATACATATCTACTTGCTAATAATTTAAAGATTCTATTTTTAAAATAATAAGAGAAAGGCTAAAGGCATTGAAGGCCATCAACTTGAAATGATTGAGGGAAGATTAATCCTTTCCTCAAATATCCAAACCTCCTTCATGATGCACAAAGTGAAGTATTTCTTAAGAACTCCATGAACATTATGAGCAAATTTTTCTATAAAATTAGAGAACAATTTTTTTTTTTAATTATAAAACAATTATTATTTCTTTTTTTTTTTGCTAATTTCTTTGAAACTCTTATATGAGGGAAATTTATTAGGTAGTTAGCTCAAAACTAGGAGCTAAAGGCCAATACAAGTAAACATTCAAAAAACTAATAACTTTTCACTTTTAGAATTAATGGTAAATCTTGTTTTAATAATAATATGTGAGATAAGGGGGATTCATTGCACATGAGTCTCCTCGTTCTCAAGAGAATCCCAGGGAATGAATTTACCTTATCCACCTCAACATAAGTTGGATGAAGAAATTGCAAAGAGAGTGAATGCAAGATAATTATTAGAAAAGACTACTTCAGGTCTAGGGAGAGCAAAACTTCTAGATTTTTGCCTTCAATAGAGGAGTTCTCGGCCAAAGGACAACAACACAGATTTAGGATGCCATCGAGGCATGTTGGTGTCCAAATGATGCACTGACGTCCTAAGCAACATAGAACTTAGGTAAACAAAATTGAGTCTCACTTCGTAACCCAGATCTAAGGTCTACTAGACAAAACGATAATACATAAAACATAAACTACGAGGGAATGCAAGAACTTGGAGAAAACTTACCAACAATCGGATGCCCAATTTTTTACTCCAAGCTCCACTTCGCAACCTACACACAAGAAAAATGAGGGGAAAATGTTGGGGTTGAATAGGGTCTTGCCATAGTTAGACCCCCGCTTTGGTGTTCCTACCTCCATAGACAACTAGATAGAAAGAGTGTAATCAGAAAGGAAAAAGGCAGTGGCGAAAGAAAAACCCACTTCAGGAGTAGAACCCGCACCACCAAGTAGTAAATGAAAGAGATCTAATCTATTCGCAAATAGAAAAGAGTGAGAGAGTGTTACCAACAAGCATCAACCCCCTCTTGAACACACAAATGCACCATTGAATGCTTGCTAGAGAGCTTTGGCTATTGGAGGGACCTCAGTTTGACAGAGCTTCACTTGTAGAAATGTTGCTCTCAAGAGTGAAAGACATTCAAGTTGAAGAGAGAAGCTTGATTGAATGAATGAACCCCCAAAATGAGAGAAAATGAGGGGTCTTGTTGCATGAAAGGGCAATAAAGAGCTGTTACACCTAAAAATCTGACTATTGAGACATGTGTCAAAATTTACGATTCAAGATTCCCTAAATTTCAAACTCGAAAAACTACCAGGATGCTAGTGCACTGCACAAATGTCTGTGTACTGTGCAGGCATCCAAAACATAAGTTTTCAAGAAATGTGTCATCAAGCTGTTATTGCTTTGCCATTGATCCACATGGAGCTAGAATCATGAAATTTCATAAATGCTAGGCAAAGTGCTAAAATGTGGAATTGCCCCTAGGTGCAATTCTATGACATTACATTTTGCCCCCACTTTAGTGGGCTTGATTTTGGGAAAAAAATCGGCCACACTAAAGTAGAAAAGAAAAAATTTCACCCAAACTTTGAAATTTTACAGATTTTCATGCCAAAAGAGAGTGCCTCAGAGGTCACAAGGTCGAGCCGAACGGTATTGAAGGCACCCCCCCAACAACTGACTCAACAAGAAGTGTAAGAATGGTTGTTGAAATTGCACAAAAAATTTCTTTGCAAAACTCAATTTTAAGTCAGTTTCAAAAATTGAAAGAAGCTACAATGGTGAGAAGAATGGTCAAGAAAAAATTGATGATTTAGAAGAAAAATATGGTGAAGAGGTGACTATATGCCCCCTCCCGAGTTTACCCCTAGCTAAGTGGGGTAAAATCAAGAGAAACCAGGGAGCCACAAACTCTAGGGAAAATGGGCCTTAGGGGGCCTATATATACCTAGGTGGGCCCTGAGAAGGGTCATTTGCACTATTGATCACAAGGATTTTGCTAAATTTTGTGAGAGAAAAGTCATCAAAATGCTAAGTAGGCATAGTTACGAGGATCTGAGGTTGGATCAACTATGTGCAGACATTGTTGAGGGTGTCGAGGTCGACCAGGTAGGCCCTGAAACTGCTTCGTTAGTTGTTTTTTAGTGATTTTTTTGCATGTTTTTGGAATTTTTGGTGCATAGGTGTCCTGGGTGCGTGCATGCATTCTTCGACGTGCGTTGGAATCTAGGATGGGTGCTGGCATCTTGAGGATGCACCAACATCCAAGGAGTGTGCTACTGTCCCTGCGCCATTAATGGTGGACTGGGACACTTGTGTGACACACATGCATCTTTGAATACTTTTTACTTAGATTTTTCATAATTTGTTGTGTACTAATACACATTTGCTTCTTCTTTTGTAGGACTATCCAGAGATTAGGGAGCATCTTGTAGGGTGGGTGATTTTTCTATTGCAAGATTAGAGGGATCAACTTATTGATGATGAGGTCTCCCTCCTATAGTGGGTCAGGCTCTGATAGGTATATACCATGCCAGAGATGTTGTACCATGACTACATGTTGATGACGCTGATGGAGCGATTGGACACCACTATCTTCAGCTTCTAGTTACCGACTGGAGAGATGATCATTATGTTGGAGGATGTCTACTATATCCTCGGGCTTCCCATCCATGGCCGATGGGTGGTGATTGATGATTCTCACTCACCATAGGAGCGATAAGATGAGGTCCTATACTGCTCTAGCTAGATGGATAGTGGGGATGGGACTAGACACATTTACACCCGGTGGTTTGACTAGGCCCGAACCACTACCCCTCTAATATGTCGCGTCATGGTGGTTACTGTTTCCATGAAGGTCACCATTGATACATGAGGCTCTCACCTACATAGGGGTCTCATCCACACCACTAAGGTGATGGTGGAGTGACATCCCGTATTCTCATGGGGGCAGAACATGCTAGCACACCTCTACCAGGAGCTTGGACGGTACGTACACTATGAGTACCATAGCTTGACAACGTGCACACTCCACTAGATGTGGGTTTTCACCCACATCACGTGTACTAGTCTAGAGGGATATCCATAGGTGCAAAATTATGCTGTCCTGATGGCCCACTACTATGATCTCACTCGACAGTGGAGGCATGACAAATTCCAATTCTGGCGGCTATAGTTCGACACATTGATGCCAGATAGGATTAGATAGAGACCCTATTGGTACTTTTGGTGGGTGGATGATCGCAAGTTCCTTCAGAACTTGTAGTGTGACCGATTTATTCTTGGGCGTACAGATTTTGTGATTATGCCATACTACTAGAGTTAGGTCATGTGGCAACACGGGTGGGTCTAAACTATCCCCCCTCCTGTGTCGACATACACCCGAGTTGTGTGGAGCACGACGAGGCTTGAGGACCGTTCACGCCCTACCCTAGTGGATGTCGACCTCTTTGATGATAAAACCAATGAAACTGACATGCCACCTATGGGCACATTAGATAGTGTCGGCATGGACCGAGCCTTTTCAACATGGTGGGTGACACACCATATCACCCTGATTTCTCTAGAAAATGCCCCTAGAGGGGATCCCAGCTTGCAAGGAGACGTGCTACCACAATCACCCATATAGAGGCAGAGGCACATAGGTAGTGGCAATGAGGAGTAGTAGGAGGAGCAAGAGTAGGCTGAGGAGGCTAGGGTGACACCATCAAGATCCAGGAGGTGGTAGAGGATGTCATCCCCTCCACCAACCATTCCTGTTTCATCGGCCCCACCGTCCCTTGCCGCATCTGGGGCATCTCCTAACACCGACGGTGCAGGACCAAGTGTACCTCCTCCCCCTAACCCATTCTTCTAGCCAAAGGACCTATGTATGACAATTATTTATGTTGTTTCATTTCAACATTTCTAGCTTTTATCTCATGTATATACATATCATGTTTCAATTTTGTATACTTCATGATAGTGATGCGTCTTTTACTTTTGTGGTTGTAGTGGGTACTCAGGGATGGACTGGGTTCTTCACCTTGTACATATCAAAGGTGGCCCCTACCATACCTATCTAGGGGACAGTTCTAGATGCCTACCAACCAACTTTAGTGAGACGACATGTCCACCTTTTCAAGATGATAGCACGTTTGAGGACTGCATATGAGGAGACATGAGAAGAGGTGGTGTAGAGGACGCTTGGTGTCACCATAGTGCAGGGGCAATGTGACCAGCTGTCAAGGGAGTTGCAGATGGAACTCTCAAAGTGACACAACCGTGATGAGGGTTGATGTCATCGAGAAGGTGCGTGACACCCTTTAGAGCCATCTTGATGACCTCCTGGGACAACTGACAACTGTGATCCTGGCAAGTGATTAGCAGTTGCAGCAAGAGTTTTTATAGGTGCAGATGCAAATATGCTCTCTTTAGGGAGATATCAGGGGGATGTGCACATCCCTGTCTAGATCATGCTCGCATCACTCTAGATCCATCTCCATCATGCAACCCCTTCCCAGGCCATAGTTGAAGCCAGAGCTAGAGGGTTTCAGGAGCCACATTCCTTAGCCATAGAGAGCTCCATTTTTTACATTAGTTTTGTAGTCATGACATATATTTTTAGATCTTTTTTGTACAAACATTGATACACATATTTAGTAGCCACTCATTTTTTGACGACAGTGGCCCGATACATGTACATGAAATTTGGTATATATATATATAGGAGATATTGATTCTGACATTATGTCATTGTATACTTTAATGTGTATGTTCCTTTACTTTTATGTATGTTGATGCTATGAATGTTATGTATGTGTATGATTGTATGTTACATTAGATGCTATCATGATTTAATGAACACACATGGATGTATGTTAATTAAATACAATGATAATCTAATTGCCTTAAAAAATATAATGTAATGCATGGATACATAGCATAGTGGGATACATGTATGTATGACACACACACATGATAATATCATAACACAATTTTTTTTCTTTTCATAATATGTTAATGAATAATGTCAACATATGCAATACTACAACCCTTAAAGAGTGAAAACTACACATATGCCACATTAGATACTACACATAGTATTGACAAAGATGCATTGCATATTAATAGGTTCTTTTAAGGGAGTTCCATCCATAGATGATAATCTGTAGGCACTTGAACCATACACAGAGATGACAATGTAAGGGCCTAACCAATTAGGACTAAATTTTCCCCTTTGATTAGGCATTTACATTTCTCTAATTCTTGTAGAGAACTAGGTCACCTATATTGAAAGTTCTAAGAAGTACACTTTGATTATATTTCCTAGATAATGATCGTTGATAAGCTTTAAGATGATCGAGGGCCTGTAATTGACATTCATCGAGCATCTCTAGTTGATGCAAATGATTGGCTTGGTAAGTCTCATCAATCAACCCTTTAAGGGAAACCCACAAAGATGTAATTTCTAATTCTAAAGGCATGATAACTTTGGCACCATACATGAGGTTGTAAGGTGTCATCCCCATCGTCGCACAAACACTCGTGCGATAAGCCCAAAAGCATATGTCAATTGAATATTCCAATATTTACCATGTTTATTGACTGTTTTATGAAGAATGAGCTCAAGAGTCTTATTAGACACTTCTGCTTGGCCATTGGATTGAGGATAATATGGTGTATAAAATGTATGTTGAATGTGAAACTTATTTAGGAATTGCTTTACTTCTTTGTTCTTGAATGGCATACCATTATTAGAAACAAGTGTAGCAAGAAATCCAAAATGAGAAATAATGTTGTTTAAGAGAAAACTACAAACAACCTCAACGCTCGTGGATCAAAGCAGAATAGATTCAACCCATTTTGTGAAGTAATTTGTAGCAGTGATAATAAAATATGTCCTTTAGAGGAAGGAGGTGATATTTTTCCAATAATATCCAACCCCCATTTTGCAAACGACCAAGGAGAGGTCTAGTTTTGTAACTCTTGTGCAGGTGCATGAATAAGATGACTATGCTGCTAACATTGTGGGCACTTTTTAACAAAATCAGAGGAATCTTGTTCCATTTTTTGCTAAAAGTACCCCATGTGTATCAATTTCCTCACAAGGGATTTACCACCAAAGTTTCCACCCCCAGAGCCTGAATGGGCTTCTTTAAGGGCAAGGGGTATTTCCGCTTTAGTTAAACATTGAAGAAGCAAGTTGTTATGAGATTTTTGATAGAGAACATAAGACAAAACAACATAATAGACTGAAAGCTTTCATATAGGAGTGTGATTGTTGTTCGTAACATTATTGGGAAAGTTTCTAGTCTTTAGGTAGTTTTAAATATTAGAAAACCATTCTTCCGAGTCTACATGAGAACACACAGAAGCATCAAAATTAGGTTGATCGAAAACAACTGGAGATCATAGGACCTAAACCATGAAGTGGTACTCTTTTTTATCCTCATCCGAAGGTACTAGGGAAGCAACGCTTGCCATAACATTTTCATGTCTATTTTGCCTCCTAGGGACACTGTCTATCATGAAAGAGGAGAATTGTTTAAGCAAGGAAAAAGTGAGGTTGCAATATGGAGACAACTTACTTTGCTTAGCTTGATAGGTTCTCATAATCTAATTCACAATAAACTCAGAATCACCTGGAGTATATGGGGATGCCTTATTTTTAGTGCAATCGCAACACACAAGCTAGTAATGAGGGCTTCGTACTCAACGATGTCATTAGTGTAGGGAAAGTTCAATCGAAATGAGAGAGGGACTGGCTTACCTTTGGGTGACATTAGAACCACACCTGCTTCAGAGCCATTCTGACATCTCGACCCATCGAAGTACATTTTCCATTCAAGGTCATAATTGATTATAAGAATGTTCTCATCAGGAAACAAATCTAAGCCCAGGAAGGAACGAGATGAGGGAGCATCTACCAATTGATCGACAACCGCTTGACCCTTTATCAACTTATGAGTAATAAAATTTATGTCAAACTCAGAGAGTAACATCACCCATTTCGCTAACCTCCTAGCAAGGTTGGTACTAGAGAAAAAATGCTTTAGAAGGCCACTTTTTACAATGACATATGTTTCAACATGAAAAAGGTAGTGCCTTAGCTTCTGCATAGCAAAGATGAGAGCAAGAAATTGCTTCTACATGGAGGAGTAACGAGTTTCATAATCAACTAGGACATGACTGATGTAGTGGACTTCTCTCTCTTTCCTGGCATCATCATACTAAGCAAGAAAAGCTGCCAAAGCATATGGTGATGATGCAAGGTGAAGAAAAAAGGGTTTATCCTACATAGCGGTATTAGTACAAGAGGATTAGCCAAATAAACTTTGATTGACTCAAGCTTTCTATCACTCTTCATCCCATATAAAGCAAACATGTTTCTTTAAAAAAATGAGTGAAAGGAAGGGTACGATCAATCAATTGAGATATGAATCTTTGAATTTCCTGAATCTTTCCTTGTAAACTTTGCAACTCAGTGATATTCCTGGGTGGAGGCATATTAACAATTGTTAACAATTGCATCAATATTATTTGGTTGACCTTGATTCCACGATGAGAAACTATAAATCCTAGAAGTTTTCCTGTGTCTACGTTGAAGACACACTTAAGAGGATTAAGTCTCATCTTATAGAGTTAAATCCTCTCAAAAATAAGATGAAAGTTCTTTACATGATCCTGATGAGTTATAGATTTCGCCAAGATATAGTCAACATAATATTCTAAAATCTTCTAAATAAAATCATGAAACATTAAGGTCATCACCTGTTGGTAGGTAGCTCCTGCATTCTTTAACCCAAAGGGCATGACCACATAATAGAAAGTACCCCAAGGGGTAGTGAAGGTTGTCTTGTATTGATTCTTTGGATTGATACAGATTTGACTGTAATCCGAGAAATCATCAATAAAATATAACAAGGCATGGCCTATAGTCGAATCCACAATCATATATATATTAGGTAGAATAAAATCATCTTTAAGAGAGGCCTTATTGAGATCAAGAAAGTCAATGCATATACAAATACAACCATCAGGTTTACTAACAATGATGATATTTGAGATCCAAGGGGAGTATTCGATTGGATGGATAAATCCCGCTTTTAGTAGCTTCTCTATCTCATTCTTAACCAACAACATGACCTTGGGATTAATCTTTCATATTTTCTGCTTAACCGGCTTAGCGTCGGGACATAAGATGATATTGTCAACCACTATAGATTCATCTATACCAGGCATGTCCTCATACATCTAAGCAAAGATATCTAGATGAGAATGTAGGAGATTGGAATGTTCCTCTGCTTCTTCCAAAGAAAGGCACTTTCCAATCTTAATCATCCTTTTAGAAGACTTAGGATCCATAGAGATTTTAGTAGTATCTCCCTTGAGGAGGGAACTACGATCTCCAGGATGTGATATTGGGATGCCATCTTGAACATTAACTAGGGGTCCTCCTCATTAACACTCAAGACAAATTCTCCAAAATATGCCCGTTCACTCAAGTGATATGGGAATCATCTTTTATGATGGAAAGGAGGCAAAGGGGAGTAGGCACCTAAGAATTCCTCAAGTGCTTCATCCAAAGAGAAGATGTCTAAAGGGATTTTCTCATCCTACCCCCCGTCCTCTATTAGTTTAGGATGGACCAAACTAAGTGGTCCAACTAAAATCATGTTAACACTCCACCAAGGTTTTTTCTTAGATTTTTCGATAGAGCATCCCAAACCTAGATAACTCTTACAAGGCTTGAACTGGATAGGGATTTGGATTCCTTTCTCAATATGTCCAAGGCCTTTTCGCCTGTAGCCATACTAAGAAGCAAGTCTATATCCAAAACCATAGCGGGTTTGTAAAACTTCAGAAGGCGGTGGTTCCATGTAGAGAGCATCGTTCAACTAGTGAAAATTGAACACATCTACTAGAGCACAATCGTATCCTTTACTTGATTCACAAACATTAACCTCCTTTGCAGGAGTAGAACTATCCTCCTTGGCAGGGGAAGGACTGGTCTCCTAAATAGGATCACAGTTTTCCTCCTTAATGGGAGTATCATCTACTTTTTCACCAGAGGAATTCGAGTTTATCGAAAGCTTCAGATGAGTGGGACTCACTTTGTATTCTCCAATAAAGAATTTAGATAACTCCAAAGACCCCCAATCATCACCAAGGAAAGCATTCTATTTAGAAGAAGAAGTAGACGGGGAAGAATTAGGATTTTTTGCTTTAGGTGGTTTGTCTTTAAAATTGTTCACATTGAGGAAAACATCCACAAAGGGTATCGCCAAGGAACATGTCATAGCATTCGAAGTTAAAGATGGAATACAATTCTTAAGAGTGGGGAAAATTGAAGCTCGACCAGAGGCCACTAGTTCACAAAGGTGAACAACTTTCGGGTTAGCTTTGACTGTGACCACTCAAATATTTGCAAAAAACTTTAGAGAACGATGTAGAGAGGAAGTTACAACACCCATAGCATGAATCCAAGGTCTCCCCAAAAGAAGATTGTAAGATAAGGGGCTAGACATCACATAAACCAAAGTGGGTAAGGTAATGGGGCCTAGATGCAATGAAAATATTATCATGCCTAGAGCCTGGCGGTTGATATTATCGAACCCACAAATGTACAAAGAAGAAGCAACTAGAGAAGATGAATCAAATTTAATCTTAGGTAGTAGGTTGATACCACAAACGTTGAGAGCCGAACCGGTGTCAACGAGGGTACACCTAATACCAATAGTATTAACATTAACTATAATCATTAAAGGATTTGCTTGCTTCTCCACATCTGGAGGTGGGAGTTCTTGCTAATAGAATGTAATATTTGACGAATCCACATGATTATGGGCCATAAACACATTAAAATTCATTGGCCTAGTGAAGGAAGGCAAGAGAATCTTCTATAAGGCTTCTTGAAGCATTTCTTGATAAACTGGGGTGGTCTAAAGTGAATCCCAAAGTGAGATCTTAGCCAGAGTAACATAAAGTTGCTTGCCAAGATCATAATCACCTGGTGCTTTAGTCACAGGTTTAAATGTTGAAGGAAGACTTCATTGAGAAGGTGGTAAAGAAATAGGAACTTGAGTAGGTTGAGATGTAGGAATAGAAGGTTGTTGATCCAAATTCTATTTGTTTCTTCTTATATTATGTGTGCCCCACGACATTGTAAGAAGTAGAGTTTGTAGCTTTTACAAACCTTGAATACGAGTTTGGTGAATCATCACGATATGAAATACCATAGACAAAACGATCCTTCTTAGGATAAGGACTAGCTGGGGTCAAGTAAATGATGACTTTCAGTGGGACTGGAGGAGCCACAAAGACCACCAAAACATTTATTGACTCATCAGCTTGTAGAGAAGAGGTTTTCTCAGAAGATTTAGAGTGAAAATATTCCAACATGTGAAAATATTCCTTAGAGAAAGCATTATCATAGAAATGGAAATATTGTAAAAATAGATCTAACATGTTTCACGTCAGGTTCACCAAAATGTGAGATAAGGGGATTCACTACACATGAGTCTCTTCATTCTCAAGAGAATCCCAGGGAACAAACTACCCTTATCCACCTCAACATAAGCTCGATGAAGAAATTGAAAAGAGAGTGAATGGAAGATAATTATCATAAAGGAATGCTTCAGGTCTAGAGAGAGTGAAACTTCTAGATTTCTACCTCCAACAAAGGAGTTCTCGACCAAAGGATGACAACGCAGATTCAAGACACCATCACAACACGTTGGTGTCCAAATGACACATCGACGTCCTGAGCAACAAAGAACTCAAGAAATCAAGTGGAAAAAACTGAGTCTCACTTCTTAACCCATATCTAAGGTCTACTAGACAAAACAATAATACAAAAAACATAAACTAGGAGGGAATGCAAGAAGAACTTGGAGAAAACTTACCAACAACTAGACATCTGAGTCTTTACTCCACACTTCACTTCACAACCTACACACAAGACGAATGAGGGGAAAATGTTAGGGCTGTATAGGGGCATGTCACAGTCAGAACCAGGTTTTGGTGTTCCCACATCCATAGACAACCAGATAGAAAGAGAGTGTAACCGAAATGGACAAAGGCAGTGGTAAAAGAAAAACCCACTTTAGGAATAAAACCCGCACCACCAAGTAGTAGGTGAACAGAGAGATCTAATCTATTCAGAAATAGAAAAGAGTGAGAGAGCATTAACAACATGCCTCAGCCCCCTCTTGAACACACATACACACCGTTGAATGCTTGCTAGAGATCTTTGGCTGTTGGAGGGACCTCAGTCTGGTAGAGATTTTCTTGTAGAAGTATTGCTACCAAGAGTGAAAGAGATTGAAGTTGAAGAGAGAAGCTTGATTGAATGAATGAACCCCCAAAATGAGAGAAAATGAGGGATCTTGTTGCATGAAAGGGCATAAAATATTTGTTACACCCAAAAATATGACTATTGGGACATGTGTCAAAAGTCAAGATTCAAGAGTTTAAACTCAGAAAACAACTAGGACACTTATGTGCCATGCAAATGTTTGTGTGCCATGTAGGTGTCCAAAGCATAAGTTTTTGGGCAACATGTCATCAAACTATTATTGCTTCGTCATTGATCCACATAGAGCTGAAATCATGAAATTCTGACCCATGAGATTTTTACCATTAATGTGTTTAGGTGTCATAAATGCTAGGAAAAGTGCTAAAATGTGGAATTGCCCCTAGGTGCAATTCTGTGACATTACATAATAATATCTTTTTACTTCATTAATTTAAAAAATGGCATCACCCTATGAAATGTAAAATATACATGGTAGATCAAGGAACCCACTCTAAACTCAAACTTGTGGTAAGTCTACTTTTTAAATAAATACTTACAAAAGGTTGGGTGCACCTATATCAATATTAGAAAATATTACACCATTATATTATTATTTTTAATGGATGATATTGTCCTCCTCAAATATCTTGATGATTTAGATAAATAGTTAAGAATTCTTTAAGAACAAATTAACAATTCTATTATAAATAGGAATGTTGGTAAAAACAAATCTCAAATCTAAAAATTCAACCTACACTACAATTTGTGTTAAAAATCATCCTCTTGAGATAGTTCATAACTGTGAAAAATTACGTATTGATTCTTAATGATAACTTAAATTCGAGCATAGCATTTAAAATCAATTGTCACAAAATAGAAACAATATGGACAAGAGAGATAAAAGATGAATAAATGAAATCACTCTCAACTTTGTAAAAAAAAGTAGCTCAATCTAAAAATAAAACTATATAGGTGAAAACAAGGGGAGGGAGAATGTAAATTAACACAAGGAGTCTTCATTGGGATAAATAAAAATAATTATTATCTATCTTTGTTAATGTTAGGATAAAATTACTAAAATATCCATATGTTAAATACAAGCCCCTAAAAATCAAACCTAAGAACCACAAGAATAATTAGATACATGACATTGATCTACAATCTACATGATCAATCTAATAGACCACAAAATTTAGTAACCTCAATCATATTATTTTCTAATAACTAAATTGTATATAATGATTGTAGTGTTTATAAATAACTTATAAGAAGTAATTAGATTACTAGGATCAATTTTGATGCAGGAGCATCTGGGTAGACTAGCAATCAACATCAACCAAAAACAAGCTTCAGGTTTGAATTTCAGTTTTGGTGTGTTTTGGGGCTCATTTGACATCTTTCAACTTTGGAAATTTCTTTTTGTGTTCAGATTTGCATAAAATCAGTTTTTGTTAAATCATCATTTTTAGGCTCCGCAAGCAGTTTTCGAAAATTATTTCCAGAAAACTCGTAAAAATTGGAGTAAAATAATTTGGTAGGGGTATTCATGGAGGTGGCATGTGAAATATGCAAAAAGAATTAAAGTCATACATTTTTTAGTTTGAGAGATTTTAATGCTGAAAGTTTGTTAAAAATTGTTAGTAAATTATGAAATGTTTAATATCTCATGATTTTGGAAGGTTGGAGTAAAATCCTTTTATAGGGGTCCATGGGGTGCTATTCTAATCTTGTGCGCCAATTTTTATACAAATAAGAGAACTTTCATTTTTTTGCCTGTCAACCCCCGATTCAACACTTCCATAGTACCAATTTGATTAGTTTTATTGTGGAAGGGTATTATGAGGGCCATAAAAAATAAATATTAGTTTTTATTCCTTCATTAACTATTTATCTATTGCATAAATAATATGGGGGGCATTTGGAGCATAAAATAGGTAGAAAATCAAGATTTTAGAGCTTTTAAAATTCCCATAGCAAAGAAAAACGCCCTTCAAGTACAGGTAGCATTTGGAGGAGTTTTTGAAAGTTTAAATGCCTCATTTAAGGTTGAATAAACATAGCATATGTAGAGATATTCTTGGGGAGAGTTGGGATCCCATTGTGGGGAAATAATTAATGATTTTCAATGCATTTTTTGGAGATTTTTGAAGAAAAATATGGGAAGAAATTTGTGAGGAATGTGAAGAAGAAAAATACCTCTGTAGAGGTATTCGTTGGGGGTTTTGGTTGCAGGTTTGAGCAACACCAGTGAAGGAAAGACAAGGCACCGGTGTGTGGGGGGTATAGAGATATTGGAGTTGTGTGAATGTTTAAACAACAACAAGAGAGCTTTGGAGCAACAAGAAGAAGCTACAAGGAGAACATTTATTGAGATATGATTTTAAAAATGTTTTGAGCAATTTGTATTTGAATAAATTTAAATTGAAAGAAGTTTTAGATTTGATTTGAAATGGTTTCTCTCTTTGTTTAATCTATGATATTTTGTGAGTTGTGGATTGGGGTAGTTTTTGTCTTCATTAGTGGTATCAAAGCTAGAGGTTTTGAGTGCATAGGCAGAGCACCGAACGTGAGGTAGTCTATGTTAGGAGCTACAGGTGGAGAATGAAGTTAGAGGGTTAAAGTGTGTAGATAGATCACGCGTGAGGAAGTATATACTTGAGAGGATGGGATGGGTCATGAAGAGGCCTGTACGAATTTTGTTCTAGAAACAATATTGGGAAGAAATGAAAAATAGGAAGCACCATGAAGCACATAAATCAGATTTTGAACCTTTTGACTCATTCTGCAATTCGTTTTGCTCTGCTCTACCTTAATTCACTCAACTGATCTTCTGATGTATGCTCATACGACTGCTCTACTCTTTTTTGCACACACACACCTTCTCACCACCTTATTCTACCTAAAAATGAATTAAGGATCTCATATATATATATCTGCTAATAAAGATTTTAATCACTTAAGTCAACTTCAACAAAACATGAGATATTCTCCAACAGTTTGCTCAAATCACAAGTTATATTTAATGCGCACCCATCAAGGTCGGCTAATACATAGCTCGGACTCGAAACAATATTCTCAAACTTAAAAAATAATTAAACAATTACTCCTTATACATCCACGACACACTGCATTCATTGAGTCAGCTACAATGATCAAATAAACAGAAAATCATTCTTCCAAATCTCCTAACTCGTACATCGATTAATGCAATACCACAAAACTTAATAACAAGATAATATAAATGCTTAACAAACTCTCTCGAAGATCTACAACTCAAAATGATGATCTGGTGAAGCATATAGATTGACTAACTGACCAGATACCTTGTTCTTCATGCTTTCTATTGGTAACACATTGCCTTCTACATTTTCTGCCGGTATAAGTAGATCCTAATCTGCGGACCGAGATAATGACTTCAGTTTCCATCAATGACTACACTAGAAGCCATAAACAACCTCCCTCTTTGGCATTTATGGCAACACTTAGTGAAAAATGACTAAGTGTTGGAACCAAAACTCAAAATTTCAAAATACAACAAAACACTGCTCCCCCTTAGAATGTCAAGGCATTTTTCACTGCTCTCCTCCCCTTTTGACATCAATAACAAAACTTTACTGCTTACTATCCTTTTGCTAAAATTTACACTACACTCTCTCCCCCTTTATTGATGCAAAAATTGATCAAAATTGTACTGCTTACTCTCCTTTTGCTAAAATTTACACTGCACTCTCTCCCCCTTTATTGATACAAAAATTGATCAAAATTTGAGAAATAACAACAGCTGCATAAATCAAAAAATTATTTTATACTTATCCTTCATCTCCAAAAGAAATTTCTTCCAAGCATCTACTGCAATCCCAATAATTATTATCAAATTGTTGTTTTTTGATGTTCGGTTGATGATCTGAATGAGGGATTCTGGAATTGTAATCACTTCTTCCAACTCTCTCCTTTCTTCAGAATCTCAATTTTCTGCTCCAATCTACATTCAGTTAGATCCTTCACTTTCTAGAAAGTGTCCATAAGGGTGTTTTTGGCAAAGTGAACCTTTGCATGCTCAATCTGCAACTCATGAATCTTTTTCTTGATTGCTCCATCCTGGTCCTGAAACATATTGTAATCTTGACCAATTTTACTTAACTCACTCTCAATTTCCTCTAGCTTGTCCTTGTATTTACCAACCACATGAGGCCATCGAAGGCAATAATTGTAGATCTTATTTGCTAAGTCAATGCATTTCCTTAACACATTCATTTTATTTTTCAGTTTGGCGAGAGACAACCTAAACTACTCCTTCATATGTAAAATTACTTCTTCCTCTTTCCCGTCCTAAGGCATAGAGGCCATAGCCTCCCTGATACATTCGATCAACTTTTCTAGAAGTACATTTTGCAAACTTTCCAATTCAATGTTGTTGTGCACAAAGTAACTGCCTAGAGTGTCTTCAATCAAGCCCTGTTCATATGATGGCCCATTTAACCATATGTCAACAATCTTTTGCATTCCATCTTCCTCCTGAACAATTTGTAGTATCTTTGTTTTGAATAGAGCACCTTCTTCATCACTTTCTTCTGCTATCATTACATCCGGTTCCACTGATTCTGGTTCATCTTTTGGAGTGTAATCATCAAAATCTTCATTTGGTATATCTACAATTACTTGCTCTTTGCCTTTTTCTTCAGTTCTTGGAGATTTGTGTGCCAGGGAAATGTCATCTACAAACTCTAGACCCCTTTTCTACTTCTTCTCCAACTTACCAGAAGAAGACCCAACTTCAACTGCCCTTACCGGAAGGGAGATGCCAACTATTCCGAACTTTCCCAACAATTCTCTAAAGTAATTTTCATAAACTTGCTCACAATTTTCTAGAGTATTGAAATGTTTAAAATTTTTCTTAGAAACGGGTTCATTTTCCTTCCATACCATTTTATCATTCTGAGGCAAGCAATTCAGAAAATACATCATAATGTATATAACTAGGGTACCAAACTTGAAGGGGTAGTCTGCATCTTTCGTCAATTGCACATTTTGCATCAACTCATCCTTCAACAATCCACATAGATCAAATTCTTCACCTTCCATTATCATTTTGTGAGTGATATATATTGCGCCTGCTGAGGTTGATCCTTTCCTATTTCTAAAGAAAAGTTTGTATGAAATTCCATGTGCAATATACTTTGTTATTGGATCTTTGATCATTGAAATTACTAGAGCCCTCTGATCTCTTGTTAGTCTGGTTAGGGTTTCAACCATTTGATTCCGAATCGACTTCATTTTTAGAACATCTCCAATATTGCATAATCTTGTTAGATTTCTGATCACTTCTTTTGAAATTTGATAGGGATTATCCAGAGTAAGGATATCATCATCCAGTCTGTTTAAGATAAACTTGACCACTTTCATGTTGACGAAATAAGGAAACTCATTTCAAATGTCTAAAATCTTGTGTTTCGTACCTTCAAGCCACTTCAATTCACCAACTGGCAACAAATTTCTTACATCCCTGATCGTCCTACTACTATATTCATCCAAAGTCACTATTCCTTTGATTTGCTTCATTTTACTTTTTCGTACCGAACAAGGTTTTCTATCAAGCACAAAATTCAAAATTCTACAAGCAACTGAAATACCTAAAAAATTCGCTACCGAATTTGCTTTACTCCTTTGATATTTCGCTTAGAGGCTCTCCTTTTGTTCTTCTTCAATGCAAGGTGACAAATGAGGGTTCCAAATACCCTTTTATAACTTCGTGCACTTAACCTTTTAGCCGCATTAAATACTTTTCCCTAGGAGTTCTGAGTACTCAATTTTCTCAGACAACAAGAGAAGAATTCATTTGCGGATCTTCTAGATCTTGAGTTTCTTCCCAAATGATCATGAAAATATTTGTAGACTGATAGCACAACTACTAAAAATTTCCTACATTTTGGTGCCAGCTATAAACAAGGGATTAAACTATTTTTCTTGAAAAACTTCCCCTAGGGCAAAGGCCTAAGATCAATTTTCGAAGGAATTACTGGAGGCTGCTTTCGGTATGGGTTTAATTCCTTCATCAGATTCACTCTTCTTTATCCATGTTTTCTTCATCTGATCTCTTATCTCTTCCACAACCACTTTTCCTTTTCCTTTGTCATCTTTTTGCAAAATTCTTCCTCTATATACCAGACCTCTTCTATCCATATTTCTATTCTTGCAGAATCTTGCAATGTGACCAAATCTGTTGCAACTATAACACACCAGATTTCTCTATCTAGACCACTCATTCCACTGATTTCCTCTTGATCTGCATTGATTAGGAACATTCCCAAATCTTCCACAAGTATAACATTTAACATTCCTTACACTAACAAACATACTTCTGCATTCAATTGACTTGTGACCAAACTTATTACAACTAAAACACTAACCGAGAAATGATGGACTGATTGAATTTATTTTACTTCTAGATTGAGAATCCATATGACCAAATTTATTACAAGCAAAGCAGTAACCATTAAAATTCTGAGCATTGGGTTGTCTTACTAGATACCTTCTGCCTTTGTGCATTTGATTTCTTTGTCTAGAATCCTTATGTTTAGATCTGGAGCTTTCTTCCTTCTCATATCCAAGACCTTGCTTATCATTTGCATTATTTTGTCCTTTAGTCAGCTCATCAAGCTTAGCAGAACTGATCCTAAACTTCTCCTTGTACTCATTTGCAATAGTGAGTTCATCTCTGAGAATAACTATCTGTCTTTCAAGTTCTTGTTCATTATTTATAGATTGTTGCAGTTCAATCTCTACCTGAATGAATCCACTATTTACTCTACTGTATTCTTGATATTTTTCTTTTAAGGATTGGGCTAGATTCTCCTCATTCTTCTTCCTTTCTTCAATCTCCTTAGTTAGCTTTATTGCTACATATTCCATCTCAAGCTTTAGAGTAGCATTGTCCCTAGCAAGTTTATCACATTCTTTAGTTATTTCTTTTAGGGTATGTTTAGGTGAACATCTTCCAAGATTTTATTTTCTTTCGACTTCAGCTGATCACAAAGTTCCTTTCTCTTTTCTTTTGATTCATTGGTTTTATCCTTCAATGATTGAATGAATTTCTCAGCATCCACAAGATTTTCTTTTAATTCCATGACTTCTACTTTGACTGATCAAGGTCATCAAGTGCCACCATAAGCTGTTGTTGAAGACCACCAGAGTCCATTGCAATTCAAGATCCACCTCAAGCTGTTAAATTTACTGTAGAGGAACTGTGCTCTGATACCAATTGTTGGACTTAGGGAACACTAAGAGGGGGGTGAATTAGTGTTCAACAAATTTAAACTTTAAATCCATATCATAATCCATTCACACCACATAAACAAAAATAAAGATGCAAGCACATGAACAAGATAATTTCAAAGCACCATAACACCAATATTTTTACGTGGAAACCCTGTTAGGGGAAAAACCATGGTGGAGATTAATCCACAATTATACTTTGTTAAAATTATGAACAAAAGGGAATGCACTTGCATTTAGGAACACTTCCTAGAGCTCATTGCTCAAAATAAGGAAGGCTCACTGCCTTACAAAGTGTTTGTGATTACAACAAAAAATTGCATTGAGAAGATAGCATCTACAAATGCCTAGATTCAGTTCTGGTGAAGCACATATATCAGACTTTGAACCTTATGACTCATTCTATAATTCTTTCTGCTTTGCTCTGCCTTAATTCACTCAACTGATTTTCTGATGTATGCTCATACAGCTGCTCTACTCTTTTTCACACACACAAACACACCTCACCACCTCATTCTACTTCAAAATGAATTACCGATCTCATATATATATCCACTAACAAAGATTTTAATCACTTAAGTCAACTTCAACAAAACATGAGATATTCTCCAATAGTCAACTCAAATCACAAGTTATATTTAATGTGCACCCATCAAGGTTGACTAAGAAATATCTTGGACCCAAAACAATATTCTCAAACTTGGAAACAATTAAACAACTACATTCATTGAGTCGGCCACAATGAGCAAATAAACAAAAAATCATTCTTCCGAATCTCCTACCTCGTACACTGATTAATGCAATACCAAAAAACTTAACATCAAGATAATATAGATGCTTAACAAACTCTATCAGAGATCCACAACTCAAAATGATGATCCGGTGAAGCATATAGATCGACTAACTAACCGGATACCATGTTCTTCATGCTTTTTGTTGGTAACACACTGCCTTCTACATTTCCTATAGGTATAAGTAGATCCTGATCTGTGGACCAAGATAATGAATTTAGTTGCCATGAATGACAACACTAGAAGCCATAAACAATCTCCTCAAGCCATATGCCAATAGGAAAGACAAGACACTAGTGTGTGAGAGGTGCAAAGATTTTGGAGTTGTGTGAAGGTCTGCACAACAAGAGAGCTTTGGAGTAGCGAGAAGCTACAAGGAGAAAATTTATGGAAATTTGATTTTAAAAATGTATTGATAAATTTGTATTTGAATCGATTTAAATGAAAGAAGTTTTAGATTTGATTTGAAATGTTTTCTCTCTTTGTTTAATCTTTGTTATTTTGTGAGTTGCGGATTGGGGTGGTTTTTGTCTTCATCAAATTTCTATAGTTCTACTTTCATTATCAATTGAGTTTATGACCTTAACTAAATATTAGAAAAAAATATTCTTGACCATGCATATAGTCTCAATGATTCTAATGTACATTCATATACTCTCTATCTCTTCATAGATTAAACATTTGATCCACATTTTACACACTAGAGATTATGACATTGATTTGAAGTAAATATAAAAAATATATATTATGTTCAAAACACTAATCATTATTATACTATTTTGTCAACATAGAGATGGGCAGGTCAAAGACCAATGAAAAGAGTAAAAAGTGCAAGAAAAGTAAATATGTCAAAACAAACAAAAAACTGACCTACTAAGGAGACACATGGTTGTCTGATTTGGAAACATTTAATGTTTCTATAGAGCAAATCAAGTTAGAGAGGGAGCAAAGAGTTAACACATTAGTCTATACCTTTAGTCAAACCTACAAAACCTTCAGTAAAGCATGACATGCCCTTTGGGTGTGAACATAACACACTTGTCATAAAAAATGAAGTGAAAGAGGATTACGCGCTACCTCTAAATTTGTTCTATTGGACTCTAACGATGAAAAAGAACCTAAAGAATTTCCACTATCTGATAGTGATATGCAATTATTAATTTATTAATATTTTATGTTCAAACTTTTGAATAGTATATTTTCTATGAAACTTTTTAATTATGAATTTAATCTTACAAAAAAGCTATTAACTATTTTTTATTAAATTTTTTCATTATTTTGATTAACTATGCTCAAACCACAAACATTTCAAATCAATGCATGCTTACTTATTTAACTACAATTATTACTTTCAATTATGAAAAATTTAGTACTTATGCAATATTTAGTTATAGTCCTTTTTTGTAGTTGTGAATAATTAAATAATTTAAGACCTTTCATATATTTAACCAATTCAATATATTGCTATATTTGTAGTTTTTTATGGATCATATGCAGAGCAATTTCAAAAGAAGATTGCAAGAGTAGACACAAAGGTTGCATTTGCCAATGCCACTATACGAGACTGTGAATGAAAGTTTATATGATATACCAAATTTTAAATGTTATGTCATTATCAACGAGTCAACATATGAATCCAATGGTGCTCACAAAAAAAATGCAGAACAATCTACTACTCAAACAACCATACACAATTTGACCAATAAACACTCTAACAATAAATTTGAGGTAATTTTTCTTACTATTTTTTCTCTATAAATAAACTCAAAATAATATCCTTATCATATATTTCAAATACACCTCCTATACAAAACTATGCTAAATGGATCCTTCAAATGTTCCTTAAAAAAATAGGAGACAATTGCCAAAAGACTCCTTAAAGAACTTCTTGAAAAGATGGGTATATGAGTTCTCCTACATTTTCTTTAAAAAAAAAGGACTTGAACACTCTCCAAATTTTACTTCAATAGTGCAAATTGGAAAAAATTCCTATGTTGATGACTTATATAATTGTTGATTTTTTCATTAACAATTGCATATTTATTAAGTATTCTTATTGTTTCTTTGACCTATTACTAATATTTTTAGTCATTCACTCCACTAAATTGTTCAAATTTGTTGCACACAATCCCCACTTCCACCTTCAACTTTAGACTAAACAAAATAGTTTTGAACAAATAAGTCAAAAAGCACAAGGAAAAAAATAGAAAGAACTAGATGTCAATTTTCAGTAGCAAATCAATCAAGAAGTTACACTATTAGTATGTAGGATGTAGTCATGGAATTTAATTGTATGCTTCACATTCAATTCTAATATAGATCATAACATTTGTTGTAGTAAACAATGCATTTATCATAACACACTTTTGCATTTACAATAAGCAATAATTGTCACCACAATCAATACTTTGTTATTGTTAAAAATCATATACATAACATGTAAGTACTTTGTTCTTTTTGTTAATTGTCATTTACATGAACTACAAGTGCTATTTTCCTCTTCTTAAAAACCACACACATATTTCATGTGCAACTACTCTTTGAAACTAATTGATTCACTAATGCTAGTAACTAATGATTGTATACTTTATCCAAATTTGATTAAACCATTGTTGTTCTCGAATTGATTACAAGTCAAAGAACAAAACGGTCTTGCCAACATTTGATAGAAACCTCACAGCCTTGTGAATTGTTTATATATGCATTATCTTTTATAAATAGAGCTACAAATAAGTAAATTATAGCTAGATTGTAGGCATACCACCTTTTTATCCCATTAAGGTAAAATTAATAATTAATAATTTTAATGTGTGATTATGTCAAATTTGTTTTAATATTAAATTTAGAAAATATATTTATATTTTATAAGTGTTATTTTTTTAATTGTTTATTATTATTATTGAAATTCAAATAACTTTAATGATAATTAAAAAAATTAATAATAAATGTCTAATAATATATTATATAATATTATTTTATAAATCTAAAATGATTTACATATATTTAATAATTTTTTGTTTAAACAAAAGTGGCTATGCCATTGAACATTTTTTTGTTTAGGAAAAAGTTTACAAGCCCTGGTTCAAAAGGAGCATACCGGCAGGACAGAACCAGGGAAGAAAACCTTTGGTTATAGCTCCAAAAAAAGACAGAAAAGCTAACCTAGAACCCCAACCAGACCCAGAAAGATACCCCAAACACGATATTATCACTTAACCCCCCAGAGAAGCCCCCCACAGAAAAAGACCCAGAATAAGATACACTGGCTTGGTACCAGATACCAAAGCAAATCATTTCTCCTTATCAGGCGACAGACTAGAACCAACTTCATAGTATGATAGAGGTAGTAGATGATTCAAAGAGAATTTCACTTTTTTCTTCAGAGGATAAGAAGTGTCACTGTTGAATGACCTAATAGCTTCATTGAGCAGATGCAATGCCAAAAATAAATTAACACTAGCGGACAAAATCTTAGGAGGAAGTTTTTCCTTGAGCTTAATCAAAATAGTGCAAATTTAATGCTTCATGGAGATCCAAAACATATATCAAATCAGGAAGCACAAACTTGTTAGCAATAATAAGAACTAGTTCAACATCAAGGAGAACATCCATGATAATCATGAACAAATGAGATAAAATCCTACCAATTGAAGCATTTGAGTTTTCAGACACAGCGCAGACTTCCAAAACCATTTCAAGCAAAAGCAAAACCAGTGATCCATGAAAAAATATGAAGCGCTGACCAAGACTATGGGGAAGCTGACTTCCCACCACGTATATGAATAAGGCACTGACCAAGATAATGGGGAAGCCAACCAAACATTGACAAGAATGATCATAGGCAGTAAGAGAGTAAGAACAACCCAGTATTAAACACCAAGATTATCATTCACATGGAGGTGCAAAGGAAATACAATCCCTTCAAACCACTGCTGAGCAGCCATAGGCATAAATAGAGCAATGATCTGGCATTGGCCAGTGATAATTTTATATTCTAATCTCTACAAATTACAAAACCCAAATCATGTGGCCACAAAAAAGTACAAGGCCACGAAATCAATTTTGATATTTAGCTTTTAAACCATGCTTGCAGTGGAGAGAAGGGAAATGTAACAATATACCAAAGCACAACCATATAAATCTAGTGGTCAACAGAGCTACCCAGAAAAACCTCCACATGAAGCTTAATGGCCATGTTGGTGGAGAAAGGAGAGTTAGAACAAATATACCCAGAGGCATGGAGCCCAAAAGAAATATCCAACCAATGACAAGAGCCTAACAAATATGCAAAAGAATAGAACATGGCTAATAGTAGACCCACATGACAGATTTAATGTTTCAGAGGAAGGGCTTCTTTATTGAATTCTTTAAACAAAATCTGCTCATCAATTGCCTTGTTTTCCAACCAATCTGCTAAATGATTTGCTTCTCTATACACATGAGATACATAATAGAATTTGAACTAGTGCAATTGTTGGAGAAATTTATCTAACAAGTACTGTAATTGCCAAACCTGTGTCTTTTGATTAATAATTGCATGAAAGATAACCATAGAATCACCCTCAACAATTAGTGAATCCAAATGGTGGATCCTTGCGAGGTCCAAGCCCAGACTCAAGGCCTCCAGTTCAGCCTTATTGTTAGTGCCAGGGGGAAGGGCCTTACAAGTAGCTTTGATAATGTTACCATTTGAGTTTGATATTACTGCACCAGCCCCAAACTTACCAGGGTTGCCCCTTGAGGCCCCATCATAATTTATTTTGAAAAAATTAGCAGGAGGAGGCTCCCATTTAGCCTCTCTATGTGCCAACACTTTATCCATCTTGCCAGTAAAAGACCCATGGAAGGGAAAATATTTGAGCAAGGACCAATTTTTGATTACGAATCCATCCCAACTTGAGAAAAATTTTAAGCTTTCCAAATTTTTAAAGATATAAGATTTTGCCACTTTAGAAATTGAGAATTCAAGGTTTAGAAGCATTTCATCTAACAAAGAGCCTTTATTGCGAAAGATTCTATTGTTCCTTTCGTTCCAAATTTTCTAGATGATTAAGGTGTTACTTTCCAAAGATAGTGAAAGAAAGAGGAGCCATTCAATAAAGGCCAAAATTTAAATTGCAAAGTTAAGGATGGACAAACCAATGAGCACCAACCCAACTTTGCATAAGCCCAATACCAACATTGCATTGCAAAAGGACACTGAATGAAGAGGTATCCCACATATTCAATGAAATAACCACATAAAACATAGGGGAAGGCCGTCACAAGGCCCAATATATCAAGTCTTTCAACTATCAAGACTCTCCCATTTATTGCAATCCATGCAAAGGCACCTGCCTTAGGGAGACATGCATCATCCCAGAAGAGAGCATGGGGAAGATCACATTAGTTTTGAGATTCCAAAAGAGAGTTATAACCTTCTTTGACAGAGTAATTCCCCGTCTTTGATTTTGTCCAGATTAGTATATCATCTTTCTCAGAGAAAACAATGCACCTTTTATCCAATTCTTTTTTATAGGCTTCCTTGACAGATAGAGGGATATCAAAATTGTCAATTGATTTCCATGAAACAACATAAATGGAATCTATGAGAACAACATTAAAGTAATCAACCACATAAGAGCCCCAAGCATTTTTTTAGTAGAACCATTAAATTACCCCAATCTGAAAGAGAAGACATAGCAGGATACCCATTCCAGACATCCTCCCAAAATTTTCCTTTCCTACCATTTTGAATCAACCAAGAGAGGTGAGGAAGAATCACCGAACTACATGAAGATATAAAATTCCACATTGCAGATCCACTGGGGAGGGAAGATGCCTTGAAAATGATCTCCCTGGGGTGTGGATACAAATATTTGGCAAACATTAACTTCCCCCATCTAGAGTCTGGATTTTGATATAATTTCCAAGTGAACTTGGCACCTAAGGCAGTATTCTAATACTTGAGATTTTGGATACATGTGCCACCCAAGTCCTTGGGCAAACAAACCTTCTCCCAAGCAATAAGGGGAAGTTTTTCTTTACCCCCATATTGTCATTCCACAAGAAAGAACGCAAAATTGATTTCAGCTAATTTAAGGTAGAACAAGGAGCCTTTAACACTGAATACATGCAAATTGGAATTGCATTTAGGACAGATTTGATCATTTGAATTCTACCAGCAAGGGAGAGCCACTTGTGCTTCCAAAAAGAGATTTTGTCCTTAATTAATTTACAAAATCTTTCCCAAAATACTCCAACGATGCTACCAACAAAGAAAGGAATGCCAAGGTAGGCACAAGGTAAGGAGCCCACAGAGAAACCCCAAAAGCTGATTAGCCTATTTTGAATAAAATCTGGTACATTTAACAAAAATATTTTAGATTTAACTAGATTGGTCTTTTGGCCAGAGGCCAATGAGAAATAATTTATGATGCTCTTGATTGCCTTAGCTTTAGGAATAGATGCATGACCATAAAGCAATGTATCATCAAAAAAAGGCCACGGGTTTGTGAGGTCTGCATATTTGGACTTCTTATACCTTTCCAAAAATTTAACTGATTTTCCTTTTCAATTGACCAACTTAAGCCTTCAGCCATAAGGATGAAAAGGAAAGGAGACAATGGATCCCCCTATCTAATACCCCTTGATGAAGAGAAGAAGCCACAAGAGGAACTATTTATCAAAACAAAAAACCTTGTTGAGGAGATGCATGAATGAATCCATTTAACCCAACTCTCTAAAAAACCCAATTTGCACAAGACAATGAGGAGAAAATCCCAATTAACCCTGTCATAAACTTTCATCATATCAAGTTTTAGGATCATGGTAGGTATCTTGAGTACCTTTATCGAATGCAGAATTTCATGGGCCACGATTGCACCCTCATAAGTTTCCCTCCCCGGGACAAAACCACCTTGCTCTTCAGAAATAATTGAAGGGATGATCTTAGCAAGGCGTATAGAAATAGCTTTAGTGAAGATTTTGTAAATGGTATTACACAACGGGATCGGTCTGAAATCAACAAAAGTGTAGGGGGAATCTATTTTAGGAATGATTGATATAAAAGAAGTATTGAGCTCTTTCAAGATAGTTCTATTTCTCCTAGGTTCTTCCAGAGCTCTCCAAACATCAACCCCAACTATATCCCAACATTTATGATAGAAAATGGTAGTATAACTATCAGGGCCCAGAGCCTTCTCAAGAGACATTTCAAAAATAGCAGCTTTTACTTCCTTAAGAGAAAAGGGGGCCATTAGCCATGCATTGTCATTTTGTGTAACAAGAGAAGGAATGACCTCTAAAATTGCATTATTTATTGTCACTGGCTCTGATGACAACAAGGATTTGAAGAAAGAGGTGGCTTCTTTAGCAATGTTGATGTCATCTTCTAAGATAATACCTTCGTTGTTTATAATTTGAGAAATTCTATTTTTGTCTCTTTAATTTTGCTGAAGCATGGACAAATTTAATGTTTCTATCCCCTTCAGACAACCAAGTATCGCTAGACTTTTTCCTCCAATAACGCTCTTCCCGAAAAAGTACCTCCTCAAAATCAAATAACAAGGATTTCTGCCTTTCATACAAAGCAGGGGTCATGCCCTTGGAAATAATACAGTCATTTAGCTCTTCAATCTCTTTTTGAAGTCTTAGTTTTTTTGAGAAGATATTTTTGAAATGTTGTTGATTCATAATTTTATTTTTCCTTCTAAGAACTTCAATTTCTTGGCCATTTGAAGCATATGAGAACCAGGGAAAAAGGGAGCATTTTGCCACCAGAATTTGATGAAAGGTATGAAAGAAGGGTCCCTAAACCATGTTGGTTCAAACTTAAAGGAGGACCTATTAGGTGCCCGATTCTCAATGATATTAAAGGCTATCGGAAAATGATCTAACCCAGGAAGACCAAGAATTGAAGAAAATATATCTAGGCTTGATTCCAACCAAAATGAAGAAAGTAAAAACTAATCTAGCCTTTCAGTGATTTGACATAAATCCTTTCTTCTATTAGTCCAAGTGAAGGACCCATTCTAAGGTTTACAATCAAACAAATTGTTTCCCATAACAAAGGCACTGAAATCCTCCATGATCCTCTTGTTGGGGATGATACCACCAACCTTCTCGAAGGGATCAAATATAGCATTGAAGTCACCTACGATAACAACCAAAGATTTAGTCAGGACTTGAAAAATTGAAGAAAGAGCAACCCACAAACGTTGTTTGGAAATTGCAAAGATTGGCCCATAAACATTAAAAAGCCAAAACTTGATATCTAAATTTTTTCTTTTAACCAGGAAAAGTCCCCAATTAGAAAAGGAGCAGATTACCTTTAAAGCCACAGAGTTTTCATTCCAAAGAACAACAAGACCCCTAGAAGCACCAAGTGTAGATTGAGAAAAGAACTTCTAGGGGGACCATTTTGAGAAGAGGGACTCAGCAGAACCCGAATTCATTTTAGTTTCTTGTAGTAAAATAATATCACAGTTTGCTACCTCTAGCTAGCATCTAATTAGACATAATTTTTTAGGGGCATTTAAGCCCCTAACGCTCCATGAAAGAACCTTCATTGTTCTCAAGGGGAGCTATCTCCCCTCTTCCCCTGAGCATTTTTCTGGGAGGGAATCCCAACAGTAAACTCCAACTGCAAATTTCATTTCGTTGCACCAGATCTTGTCATAGGAGGACTAAATGTCCTCTTTTTTTTGTAGGAGATATTAAATTTGTTTGAATACCGCATCAATTTCAACCTGAGTCTTTGCATGCTTTGGATTACGCCCCCTTTTTGAGAGATAGGCAACATATTTTTAGGAAGTGGGTTTAAAATCTGATTATCTTTCCCAAAAGACTACATTGGTGAAACAAAGGATATTTTCTTAAAGGAATCCTTGGAATGGGATAAAGGGAGATCTTTTTCAATTTGATCCAAGTCATACTTAATTGTAGATAGAACTTTCTCCTGAGCAACCACATTAAAGTTTACCTTGGAATCTAAAATGATCTTCTAAATTTTATCAGTCAATTGTTGGTCCATCGAAAATTGATTTAGAGATTTGCAGTTTGAGCCTGAACCAACAAGCAAGCTTGCTAGATCTAAGATAGATTGTGTTTTTCCTTTTAAGCTCGTAGGTTCAACCAATTCCTGATGACGTTTCTCTAAAAGGCACCCAATTTGTTAAAGAGAATACACTGATGCCTTTGATTGATTCAAAATACTCAAACACTCCCCATTTTGAATAGGAGTGTGCACAAGGACCAATTTAGGGGAACTATACCCAGATTTATTGATTATGCCACTTAAGGTCAACTTGTCACATGTTATCATTTTTGAAGTGATAGGAACCCCCTAATGAGGATTTGGCAAGGTTATAGGAGAGGAAGAAACAAAATTCCCAATGACAGACCCAAATCCCTTATGAGAAATAGGAATGTCCTGATTTGCCATTAACTAAGGCAAGCCAAGTGGATTAACCTTTGTATTCTTAAGTTTTCGACCTCTTTTTAAGGGAGAGGACCGAGGGCCCTTAACTGACACATTAATCTTCAAAGAAGGTAATCGACTGTCAGACCTAGGGGTGAGATCAAACCCATTTTTAGATGAGATAATATCAAAGGGATTATAAATAGATAGCCCTTCACCAAAAAGAACACATTCTTTAGTAGTCCTAGAATTAGGGAGTTTTGACAAATTTCCCAACAAATCATTTTTTTGGTGAGCCAAATTTACTGGAGAGTGCATCTTTAAGTCCAAGACAACAACCAAATTTTTGGTCGGAGAGATGAATATCTCAGGTAAAGGGAGCTCTTGGCCACTAATAGGGTTACCCACAGGTTCTCCAACACAAATTTATTTTGCAACAAGATGGTTATCATTCTTATCAATTGATCCAGAAGTTAAAATTGTTGAATCCAAAGCCCCCAAGTTATCCCTAGGATCGTTCAGTAGGAAAAGGAAAAGACTCCTTAGTAACTGGAGGGTCCACTGGAGGACCATTACAAATTTTCATACTTTCCCCAACAAGATGATTTTTCATTTCCAGAACTTTGTTGTTTATAGGGCTTATCATTTTATTTGTACCCCTAGCAATCAAGATGTCCTTGGAGCAGTCACCCAAGTTAGAGGGAGATGTTTTGATCCTTTTGAAGAGGGGAGCATCTAAAGCAATAGTGGCTTTTTGAAACCACTTAGTATCTTTAATTAAAGGTTGCTTCCATAAACCATCTAATGATTTGAAGTAACAACACCTAGGCAGATTTTTTCCAGAACTAACCAGGACACATATACGCATAGTTAAAATGCCATAAAAAATTAAGGAGTCTGAATGGAGGAATTTACCAAAAGAATTACCAACCATTCTTAGTATATCCGGATCTGTGAATTCCAAGCGGATACCAGGCATTGAAAACCAGGTAGGAATCATTGTAGTTAAAAATGAGTTTGGTTGAAATAATGGGCACCAAGGGAAAATAAGGAACAAGTTTTTTCCAAACCACACATGATCATTTTCCAAGACTTTATTTTTTGCCTCAATAGAATCCAACACCAGAATGAAAGTATTTTCAGAAATTACCTGAAGATAAAGAGATCCATACCAATGTGAGTGAATTTGTGATTGAAGTTTTGACAGAGTCATACCTTCACCCCAAGCTTGCAGAAAAACCACATATTTGAACAGATCTTAGCACTTCTGGTTCAGAGGCAACTTCTTCGTGTTCACCATGGGAACTGGTAACCATAAATCAACCTTAGGGTTTGATGATGGATTCTCCCCTTCCATAGGAAGCTTATCCCCAGCCTTCAAGTTGGAGACAGGGTCACCAAGACCCACATTATTCACATTTGAAGGGTTACCCAGGCCTTCACAAAATGATTTACCAGTGGAGGGAAACTTAGGGTTTTAATTTCTCGATCTAGATTCACCACGACTGCCACAATCTTTATTCAAGAAATTTTCCTTTTCCTTGAATTGATACTGGACGGTCTAAGAACACGACCCATGGCCTTTCGAAGTCTTGTTTTTCCCAAGATGAAGCTTTGGGTCAAGATCCAAGATGCGCCTCAAACCATTCGGTTCTTCCAATGATTTTTTCCTATCTTTGTGACCCACATTCCAAGAATGAGGAGAGAACCTCTCTTCCCCAATCCCCTCATACCCATGTTGAGATTCTAAATTTAAGACCGAATCATGTCTCTTGGGGGTCTTAGCAATCAATTTACCATGACAGACACCAGTTGGAGTAGCAGACCTATTACCAAAAACTGGGTTGGAGGCGAGAACTTGATGCCTTGATAAGCCCAAAGCAATATCTCTTGGCTGGGATCGATTTGAAAATTTATTTGAAAAAACCCTTGAAGAAGGACCAAGATTTCTCCCACCTAGTTTAGGGGCTCTCCTGGTTTTGCAAACCCTAATTCCCCTGCTTCGAATCTTGGATCGAAGCTGCTAGTTGTGGAGGTTGTCTCACCCAACCTTTCTAGTCCTCCCAACCCTTCCCCTCGACCCTCCCCCGTGTTGTCCTCTCCCACTCCTTCGCCCTTGTCTTTGGTTCCTTGCTTATCCTTGAATTCCTCTGGCTCTGTGCTTCCTCCTCTCTCTTCCCTTGCCATTGGCTTCAAACCTAAGGTTGCCACCGCTTTGATCCCTAATGAGACAAAAGAATGTCTCATCTATTAGACAAATAAAAAACATGTATTTTGGTTAATTATGAAATTTATCAAGACTGATCATGATGAGGAAAGTAAAATATTTTCAATTGCAATAGTCAAAGATTTCATCATATCTCAAAAATTACGATCTTGGTTCTTGAGATTTTTGGATAGAAGTTAGAAGACAAGAACATGAAAAAATTCATTAAATTTCACAAAAACCCAGTTCGTGGTTTGAGAGAAAACTTCACCAGTACGATGCTTCAGAAATCTACTTCCATTCTTTGGAATTTCCGGACCTAAAAATTAGGTGCTTAGAAATGATCAAAAATGCAGTCTCAGTAAAACAACAATATCTCCCTCATTTCTTAATGAAATTTAAAAATTCAAAATGTTCTGAAAAGTAGATTGGAAAGGCTAAAAACCCTTTTGAGAATTTGGTGTGATTTGAATCAAAGAAGGAGCAATATGTGACAAAATATGACTAAGATAAAGGTGGCGAGATTAAAGGCAACTACTTCAGAATGTCCTAAGTTTAATGGATGAACCCTCCAAAGTGGGATATTGGATCCACATTCTTAGTGGATTGGTTGGGTAGTTATGGAATATGAATTTTATAAATACAATGTAATAAGTTGATCAAAAGGAAGGGGGATTAGAAAAGCTTGTTTTGGGCTAAAGAAATATGATAGTTTTAGTTTCATTTTTAGCAATGTATTTCCAACTTTTTAGAGTAAATTTGAATTCAAGAAAGCTTCTCATTTCTAGCAAGCTTTTCATTTTCAACAAAGTGTGAATTAATTTAGTTTTTTTTTCAATTCATACAAGTGTGTATTATAGTAGTTTCCTTTCATGCAACTTTCCTTTTATGCAAGTGTGCTCTAGAATAGGTTTTATTTTTGCAAGTTTGATTGTAGAATAAACTGTTAAGCAAGTTTTCTCCATTTCTCTTTTGCATACAACCATGGACACCACCTTGGATTGATAAGTTAAATGATGAAGATTACAACGACCCCATCAATTCCTTGGGTAATGTTGTGCTCGACCGCCCTCCATAGTCTGTGGGCCCCATGTCTTGTGCAGACTTTGATACTCTTCCCATTGATCCAATTGTGGACTCTCGCTCTAGTGATTCTGGTTCTAGAATTATTAAGAAAAATTCTCAACAATTAGCCCTTGAGGACTTAAGAAAGAAAGGCGAGCCTTTTAGAAATAATAATAAAGTGCAAGTTACTAAGACCTATGTTAATGGTGTTATGGTTGATGAAAAAACAATCATCCCTAACCCTAGTAATTCTATCCATGATTTTGCAATGCCATCTGTCAAAGACTCTGGATTGCCTGAAGAGATCCCCTTTGGTGGAAGTATGGGAACATTCCCTTCACCATTGGAGAAGACTCTTAACACCATTTTTAACATGGTTAGGAAGTGGTCAGTGGACAAGACAAAGCCTTCCAAAGGACTGGTTGAATCCCCCAACCCAACTAGTGCTCATACTAGCAATATTGCTAAGCTTAGTGGTGAGGAGACCCCTAGAAATCTTGTTGATTCCAATGATAAGGCTCAAGCTACCAAACCTGGGGACCCTGAGGTTACTTCAATATTTGAGGAGAACTTTGGAAAAGTGGTGGGCTCAGAGGCTGCTAAGAACGCCGCTCTACCCCCCAATAAGCCCAAGAAAAGAGGGCAAAAAAAGGAAGCACATTAGCTTTAAGGAAGAGCAGCTTCGGGTGTATGATAGGAAAGAGAAAGAAAACCTATATTATGTTGGAAATCCCATCTCCCAAGTGAATGGAGGGTGGAGAGAATACAATAAAATTCTTTGAAATGTTCAGAAATACCAAAGAGGCCACCCCCCAATGGTCCTAATGATAATTAATTGCACAACTTGGAATGTCAGGGGACTTGAGTCCCTTGACGAGAAGTATGTGGTGAGGAGATTCCTCAACTTGAAACTAAATAAAGATTTTGTTATTGCTCTGAGAGGTCAAAGTTATTGGCTTCACTCTTGAAACCAACTTAAGATGCATATGGGGCAATGCTATTCACATAGCATCCCAACATGAGAGAGGGAGAGGAGGTATTTCCATCTTGATGGTCAATAGATGGAAACCTTACCTAACTGATTATGGAATCTCTCCATGCAATAAAGTTATTTGGGTTGTCTTCCAAAGGGAAGACTCTAAATTTGGTGTGTGCTCAATCTATGCACCTAATGACTATCTTGGGAGGATCAACTTGTGGAAGTGGCTAACGAATCTCCTCGATATCTTGTGGATATTAGGCATAGACTTTAACATGGTTGAGAATCAAGAAGACAAGAAAGGTGGCATAGATATGGATTGGAAAGGTAACAGAAAAAACCATTGGTCTAGGTTAAGAAACAAGTTGAACATCATTGATCCACTAGAAGGCATGAAAATGAAAGTAGTAGTGTGTGGTTTACTTAGTGTAGTGCTCAAAAAGGGGTTAAAAAAATTTACTACCTGGATTGGATAGGTTTTATGCCAATAGGGATTTCTTTAGCTTTGAGCCCCTCAATGATGGGAACAAATTATTGGTCTACCCTTATACACTCTCTAACCACCACCCAATCAATCCTAGACTCACCCTTAATAACGAAATCAAGATCAGATCCAAGGGTAAGGACAACTTCATCTTAAACACCAACCTCCTGAAGGATAAGGAGTGATTAGAAGCCATTTCCACCTTGAGAGGGTTTAATAGATGACTGCTTAATGATGCTAACCCAATTCAGAGGTGGAACTAGAATGTAAAATCTTGGAGAGTTATCTTTCAGAAAATTGGTAAAAATAAAGCTATGGACACAAGAAGGGAGGAATGCCACCTCCAAGATGCTCTACTAGATGTTGAAACCATAATTCAACAAGATCCTAGGAATGATAAACTTTATGAAGTGCTTAACCAAGCTAAATGTTCCCTAAGGAAACTACAAGCCAATAAGATCCAAGGCCTAAAAATTAGGGCCAACCTCAATTTGTTAAGCCATGGGGATAAGGTATTTAACTTCTTCTTTAAGTACATTAAGGAGAAAGGGGTAAAAGAGAAAATTGATTAGATTTTTCATAATGGTGTCACCTTATCTAAACAAGATGAAATACTACTGTAATTCTCTTTGTTCTACCAAGATATTTTCAAGTCAGAGGACAAAGGTAGGGAGTGTTTTGAAGCTAGGAGCAAGATCAAAAGATTGATTCCCACCAAAATCACCAAGGAAGACAACCTCCAACTCTCAACTGGTATAACAAAGGAGGAAATCAAGAAAATAATCAATTCTATGAACAATGACAAATCCCCTAGCATTGATGGTCTCCCTATTGAGTTCTACAAGGTCTTCAGTGAGTGGGTGTGTGATGATCTCCACCAAGTTTATATGGAAGCCCTTTCCAAAGGTTCCTTGGGAAGTGACATCAATCAAGGACTCATCAAGATCCTTCCCAAAGAAGGTGATAAGACCTTAATTAAAATTGGAGAACCATCACGTTGTTGAATGTTTCCTATAAAGTGCTTACTAAGGTCTTAGCACTAAGGCTAACTAACATCCTCCCCAAGTTCATAAACTCAACTCAGACTAGTTTTATCAAAGGAAAATATATCCTTGAAAACCTCTTAACTAGTTGGGAGGCCTTAGACTAGACAAACCATTCACAACAGGATGTTGTAATTTTAATGCTTGACTTTGAGAAGGCCTATGATGGAGTTGAGTGGCCCTTCCTCAAGATGACTCTTTAAGAATTTGGGTTTCCATAAAAGTTCTCCAACATGATTAGCACTTTTTAAAAGGATGCTACTACTCGGGTGGAAGTAAATGGTTCAAGGCCTGAGGTCTTTCATCTTGAAAGGTCTATTAGGTAGGGCTTCCCCATTGCACCTACCTTGTTTGTAATTGCAGCTGATGCCTTACACTATCTACTAAGAGAAACTTGTATCTCCCCCAAAGTAAGAGGGTTGGTACTCCTTGATAATAACGAGCTCCTGAATATTCAATTTGCTGATGACACCTCTATTTTTATGCATCTGGAAGAAGAGAACCTTAACAACCTCATGGACAAGCTTGATATATTCTCCCTTGCATCTAGAGCAAGAGTTTTTAAGGCCAAGTTTGTAATGCTTGGTTGGTAGGATGCCCCCCTTCCTAGCTACACAAAATGGAATTTCAGTGAGGGCGACCTCAAAATTAGGTGAGTTATCTGGGGATACCATTTTCTATCTCACCAAACCTAAAAGAGATGTGGTTGTGGTTAAAAAGTAAAATTGAGAAGAAACTAGACAACCGGAATAGGAAATTCCTATCACTAGTTGGCAGGGCACAAGCCTATCAAACAATTCTTTCCTTGTACACACTTTAATAGTTACTAGGTTAATTAAGTTCGAAAGAAAATAAGGGGTTTCCTTTGGTTTGATGGGAAAGGAAAGAAGAATTTGCACTCTATTAAATGGGAGTTGTGTTGTCAGGATAAAGCAAATGGGGGACTTGGACTCAAAGATCTCAAAAAACATGGTATTGCCTTGGATGCTAAGTGGATCATCAAGGAACTTGAGGGAAATGATCGTTGGAAGGTGCTTGTAAGGAATAACATCTCTCTTGTTGTTCCCAAGTTGGATAAGTCTTGGAAGGGCCTACCTTTTAAATGATCTTCTCATCACCAAGTTCCCAATATTTCCTGTAAGTTCCCTAGTCTTCAAGAGTATTTGGAGGGCTTGGGAAGAGGTGAGGGGTAACTTCAGTTGTCTTACTTTAATTGATCTCAATAAAAATCTAATCCATCCTCATAGGTCCATTTGGTGGATTGAGCATAATGGGAAGCCTTTAGCGTTGTTACAAGGCTGCTTTGCTAAGAAGTGGTTTCAAGATGGTATCCAAAAATTCAGCAATATCATCAAGGATGGGGTCCTAATTGGTTGGGACCAATTAAGGGAAGACTTTGATTTACCTCCCTCTAACATTAGAACCTATTATGTTGTTAAAGAATCCTGCCAATCGAGGTCCTTTGGAAGGGTTATCTTTCTCTACATGAAGTGAAGGATAAAACTATGTATAAAGAGTTACTCCAATCCAATACCCCTACTGACTACCTTAACAAGGTGTGGAAGATTAATATTGATAGCAAAGATTGGAATAAAGTGTTTTGTTCTTTGTGGCATAAAGGTTTTGATGCCAAAAAAACCTATTTCAGATGGCTTGTACTATTGCAAAAAGTTCCTTTTAAATTGAATAATCCTGACATTGATATTTGTAATCTGTGTAGGCTACCTGAGACTGTGCAACACATATTTTTTGAGTGTTTTTTTCTAACGAAATATGGAACTTATTTTTTAATGATTTGGAAATTTGGGATATTAATGGAAAGATTAATTGGAAGGAAATTCTTATGGGGAATAATAGGAAATTGAATAAAGATATGCAATTTTTTTGGTTTATATTATCTTCTAAAATTTTGCAGTACATTTAGAAGGCAAGAAATGAGGACAAATACAGTGGCATTAAAAGGGTGCTTATTGAGTCGTCCAAAAGAATCACTCTTTTCAATATTGCTTTGCAAGTGCTGGCCACATTGGGGATTGCTGGGAGCAAGTTCTTAAAGTTTCTAAGGGATGGGGTTGTGCTCATCCACCTGAATGAGGTTAGATATGGACACTCTTGGTAGTAGGGGTAGCCCAATCTTTCTGTGTTCCTGTAAGCACTTGAGACCTTCAAGAAGGATTTTAATGAATAGTTAAGGAATGAGAAGAACACTTAAGAGGAGAGAGGCCCAAAGTTGTTCACAACCAGAACCTAGAGATTGAAGAAGTATACTCCAATGATGAACTAAATGCCATCAACACCTTGGTTAATTGGGGCTCCATGGAAGAATGTAGTGAAAGCACGAACCTTGGAGTATTTAGCTAACTGATGTCTTGAAAGGATTTTATTTCTGTATCTAATATGTAATGAGATATGTTGTATCTTTTTGCACAGTTTGATGTGAATACTGGTTGTATCTTTTTGTATAGATGGAATTACTGATTAACCTCCAAACAAAATTACTTGTCCTTAATGTGAAAGCCTATCTATGATTGTACTTAGCTTTAGTTAGTTGTGAAAACATTGTAACCTATTGTTTACACTATAATTAATTAAAAAAAAAGTGATAAATAATTATCTTATTTTTATTGACCAAAAAATATTTTTTACTCTAAAATTATATAATATTTAAGAATAAACCTACAAATAAATTCTTCATATCATATAAATATTTTTTACAATAATTAGAATCAACAAATGTGTTTCTAGTCATTTGTTTCTTCAACATGTCACTTACAAAAATGGCGAGTGGGAAAGGGAGTAGAGGGCGTGTTTTGAATTCTTCTGGTGATAGCGAAGGAGACAAATCTGCAGAAGAGGATGATGATGGCCCCTGGGTTTTGGTGGATTGGGGACGTCGGTCGAATGAGGTGGAGCTGTGTGTTTGGTAGACCCCTATGGTGGAGCGCACTACTCTAGACACTTTCCCTACTGTCTGTTGGTGGTTGGAGATGCCTGGCTGGGCTGGGGTGCTGTTCTACTACATTTTGGGCTACCTGGTTACCTATTCACAGCTGTTGGAGGCTCTGCAATGGTTGAGCTTGAGATTCATGGGATGTGTGGCCCCTTGTTTGAATTCTTCTGGTGCTGGTGTTGGATGGACCCGTGTTCAGACGTGGTTGGATCGTTTCCTTATGTGGATGATCTTGCGTGGAGGTCTGTGGACTATTGGCTTTGGCTAAAGGCACAAGATGAGGGCACACTGCTCTTTGTGTGCTTAGGGACTACGTTGTTATCTGTCTCCCCTATTTTCTGGGTGCAGAGGTTTTTTGTGAGGGCAAATGGCTTCCTCTACTCTCAGTGTATGGTGTTGAATCCATTTTGTGTGACGGCTGCTTACTGTGTTTCTGGCGATTGCGTGGTGCTAGAGCATGGGTATGTGGATGGTGTCCACTATGGCACGTTGGCTGGTGTGATGGAGCGTTTACTGCCTGTTGGTGGGTGTTTCCTATGTGATTTAGAGCAGGAAGCAGTTGGTTGGGACTCTCCCTTGTCTTGGCCTAAGGTCTCTTCTGGCCTTGGTGCTGCTGTTTGGGGTGTCTCTGGTGTGGAGGATTTGGTTTTTGTTGGCCCCCCTCTTCAGTTGTGTTTGGTGGGTTCTTGTATGGTGACTCTGTGGTGGCTGTGGGAACCTTGCCCTGGTCTGTAGTGGTGGGGTTCGTGCTTATGGATGGATTCTCGGTTGGTGGAAATGATTGTAAAGGTGTTGATGCCTAGTAGTGGGTGTGGGCCCTATCCCCTGGTTTGTGGGTTGCCCCTTGAGACGAATGGTGCTTCAACTGTTGTTGGAGCTGATTGTTCTATGACAAGGTGGGTTGGTCTTGTTGTTGGCCGGGAGGCTTTTTCTTGCTGGGTACCTTGGGTGGAGCTGTGGATCAGTACTAATAACGTTCCTGCCTACTTCCTGCTCCTACATTCATGGTGTTCTATTGAGGTGATCGTTCCTATTGAGGTGGAGCTGGTGTTTGTAGGTCTGGGGGTTGTGCATCTCTCCTTTGTTGGTTCCTATTGAGGTGGGACATGCTCGCTTAGGAGGGAGGATTGGTTGGTAGTCTTGGTTCCCTTTTCTTCGTCTCCTATAGAGGGAAGCCCCAACCTATTGAGGTGGTTTTGGGGTTGTTATCGGGTTGGACTGTGCCTCTTGTGGAACGACTCTCTGCTGTAAGTGGTGATGATTACCCCTTGGTGTTCGAAAGTACGTTAGGCTCTGGTTTGTTTGTTTCGAGTGGAAGGTCTGCTGCTAGTGAGCTGTTGCAGACAAGATGTTGCCTTCTGAGTAGAAGGTTGGTTGCTATATTGCAAATGCAAAGTATTGGTTCTATGTGTTTGGCTACTCCTGGTCTTTATGCCAAGATGGGATTGTAAGTCTTTCCTAACTTGGACTACTCCTGGTCCTTGGTGTTTGTCACTCCTGGTTTCCTGTGACCAGGTGTTGGTTGTTTCTTTTTGTGGTTTTTTTTTGTTTGTTTGTTGTTGATGGCCCACCGTGCCTTGTTCTAAGGGTTCGTACCCTTGTTTTGTTGTTCTTCTCTATTGTCTGGTTGTTGGCCTGTGTGGCTTTGTTCTAAAGGGACGACACCCTTATTTTCCACTTTTAATTTCAAAAACAAATGTGTTTCTATATTAATTAACAAACAAAACAAGTAAACATTGAGCGATTAGTTCAACTTAGAGACAAAAGCAAAGTAATTCTAGGGTAGGTCATATTAGCTATGGGAAGGTTGACATCTCTTTCATTTTTTACAAGGCCATCCATAATTCCCCAAAGTTTTTGACATTTTTCTTCAACATCTTGAAACAATGAGCTTTTAGAAGAAATTAGTCATATGCTATTTAGAATGAATTTTCTTTAAAAAATTTAATCATTAATTTTTAAAACTTTAAATAAAAATAATATAAATATAAAATATATTTTTTAATTCACTTGAATGTATAGTTTTTATCATAATTATTTAGTTTAATAGTTAAATAATGAATGCTAATTTTTTTTTAAAAATAGTTAATTGTTATATTTTTATTGATCAATTTTGTATTATTATTAAATCTAATAATATCTAAAAATGTGTTTTTTTGGTAAAAATAATAGTTAATCAATATCCTTATTCATTAATGATGTATAAAATTATTATCTTATCATTGATGATGTTCCTACTTTAGGTTATATTTTCAATAATATCTTGGATATAAAGTCCTTATAACATCAAAAATATTTGGAACTTTCTATGTGTTTTTGGTGAGTACCACATTCTTTCTAGGATTTATCTTTTTTCTATCATTCTAGGTTTGGTTTACTTATATTTGTGGCTTTATTCAATTGTGCATTTGTTTAGTATTACCATGGGTGAGGACTACAATAGGATTAAGCTTACTAGCTATAGTTATTTTAAGAAAAATGTTACTATTTGGAAGATTCTATTGAATAGGGGCTCACTCCCTTGCTAGAAAAATTACATGGATATGATGTTGCATTGCTGATTGATTTTATGAATAGTTGACCTAATAGAAGAGTGGTTGTGTAGGGCTTGGATTTAATAGTTATGGAGGAATTGGTAGTGGAGGTTGTAGGTTTTTCCACAAAGGGAACTAAAATATACAAGGATAGAATTGGAGAGGATATAATATCTATTTTCCTCAAAGAAGGAAAAGGTATTAAGGAAATGAGGTGTCTTTGCATTTAATGAGGTAGGCGACCCTTGATGACCATTTTAACTCTCTCTAATCTTATATGTTTATATTATTGAACCATTTTTATTACCAATTATTGTTGTCCTTCCCCTTTCAATTTGAATTTTAAAGGGGGTCTAGGCCCACCCCTCTATACATCAAGAGTTGGTTTTGTTGATTATTAACTCCTTATATTTTGTTATCCTATGGAAAATCCTCTTTACCCTCCCACTAGGAAAAGGATTAGAAATGAAAGATTGGAATTGTATTGGACTCCCTTAAGAAAAATTATAGTATTCCATGGAGGTATACTATTGTTGATTCTAATACTTAAGTTGATGAGGAATTGGAGGTTATTGATGAATCATAGGAGTCAAATTAGGAGGATATCAATTCATATGAGACATATTTAGTGTTAGAGGAAGCTATGAAAATTCTTACTAAAAAAGGGGGGCAATGCTATTTATTTTAAGGGGAAGGTAGTTGCGGGGTCTAGGCTTAGTAAGAGAAGGCCAAAGGATATTAACACTCAAGGTAAATATTATTTTTCCAATGATATTCTTGGTATATATAGAAGGGTGGTGTTGTGGATTTTAAGGGGGAGGTATGGTTTGAGAAGGGATTTGGGTAGGACAAAGAAGTAGAAAAGAGAAGTTTGTGATGATAGAGGGAAATGTAAAGTGAAGGGTTTCCTTGTGCCCTATCATTAGTGCTAATTTTCTTGGAATGGATAACCCTTATCCTAGGTCTCTATAGGGATTTGACCTTTCCCATTGCAATAATGCATATTTGGAATTTATTATGGAATTGGTTAACCAAATTATTAACAAGGTTTTTGGGTGTCATGAAGAGTCATCTATCCATCATAACCTCACAGAAGGGTTCTTTCTAAAAATCAACTAGATTAATGTAAAATGTCATTACTGGAGAGAAATATTGATGGAGAGATTGCTATTCCTCCTAAAGAAGATAATTTGTTATTTAAGTACTAGGAGGCTATGATCGAGATCATCATACTCCAGGCAAAAAAAATAAAGCAAGTGTAAATAATTTAGGTGTTGGAAAGAGATCTTTAGCATATAAATGTAAACAAGTAGATTTGTGGAAGTAAGCAAGATAATTATTAAAATTAGTGTGCTTTGAATTAAGATGTTGAATGAAAATATAAAGAATCCTTTTCAAGCTTTTGGGAACCCTCAAGCTAAGAATAAAAATATGATTGATTCATTTGGACCTAGTACTCATGCCATAAGTAGTACCGAAAAGAACCAAAATAAGGATAAAAGGGACCTAGAGGAGTTCAACAACCTTCATGCAAAATTTATAGTGGCTTATTGGATGACACAATTTTTTCTTTTTGTGTTTATAATGTATAAAATTGTGTACCTTTGCAATTCAACATTGTGTTTTGATGATTTTTCTTCAACACCTTGAAACAATGAAATTTTGGAATGAATTCAACCATAAGTTATTTGAAATGATTTTTTTTTTGTAATAAAAAAACTAAAACATGTAGAAAAATCTAGTATCAAATCAATAAAATATTGTTGAAAAAGTGATGATGAAATTAAACTATTAATGATAAAATAGTCCTTATTGCTAATGAAGATAACAAGCATAAATGATAATGAAGCCTTGTGTTTCTAAAGATATTTTAGGTGTGACTTTAAAATAGAAAATTCTATCTTATTTTTAGTCATCATTTTCCAACACTCCAAGATTATATTAGGAAACTACAAGTAAGATATTTTAATCTTAGTTTAAAGTGCAATATTGAAGGTTATTTTTAGGAGTCCATGCTTAGATTTTTTATTTAGTAAATAAGTTGTTTTAGATGAAAGTCAAATAATGTTTTTTTAGAATAAGTTTTTGAAATGATGGGAAAGGGAAACCTTCCAAGTTTTCACCTTAGGGTTTGACACCTTTCCTAAATTTCATGGAGGAAAGAGGGGGGAGATGTGATGGATTAGAAATGCAAGGATGGAATGAAGGTTTGATGGATTTGGACAAGGTATGAGATTGAATTACAACCCAATAGGTGAGTCAACCAACCCTTAATTGAATATAGAAATTTCCTAATGATGAAATGCAATGATCTGACTAGGCTAATAGTGCAATTTATTGTTTTTAAGCAAATACAAACACATAGAAGTTCACAAACAAATTTGGAAAACATAAATGAGCAGAGCAGGACACCATGCACCTGTGGTTAAAATTTGGGGCAAAAAATGGAGGACACAGATGCCCAGGGCATGAGTGTCCTTGTAATGATTTTTTACATCTATTTTGTAGTCTTTTGATGTCAGATATGAGCTTTGGATCCCTTCTTGCAAATCTTTCGAAACACTATTGGATATTTCTATAACTAAGTTTTCATGAGTTGACAAGATGTAGGTCTTCAAATGTAATAATAAATAATTTATATTCAAAATTATTTTAATCCCCTTCAAATCTAAGATTTGCACATTCACAAAGAGAGGAAATATTGGGCCATTTAGGGGATTTCCTCAATCAAACCATGTGTAAGTGTTTCCACTTCCACAATGGAAAATGCTAATGAGGAAATGATAATGAATGGGAAGGAATTATGAAATCACAAAGTGATGCAACTCACCACCCTTCAATGGCTTCCTTGAAGGACTGAAGTCATGCACATCACCTCAAGGAATTGGATCTTGCTTGCTTGATTGCTTGAATACTTGAATTTCCTTGGAGACCTACAAAAGTGTTAGCCTTCACAAAACAATGATAACATGAACACACACAAACTCACATAAAATTGGACATGATATTAGGATCTTGAATTGTTGCAATAAAGCTCTGAAAATGTTGCTCTTGACTTGCTCAATAGTGCTCTTGATCATAATTTTTCAATAGTCTTCTTGTTAGATTTGAAACGATGCAATAACTAGGTATTTATAGGCATTTATTCAATTTCCCAAAAAATTAAATCCTAATGGATAACTTTAGACACTTGAAATTAAAATATTAAATTGCCACAACCAACATGTTTCAATTTGAAGGGAAAATAAAAGGAGACTCATGCTCTGGGCATGAGTTTCTTGGAACTTTTTTTCTAGGATAGTTAGTGTCGGGGGAAATGTTTAAGATAAACACAATTGATTCCCTCTTGCAATTCCTCAAAAAATATTAAAAATGGGCCATAAAATACATAATTTAGGAAACTAAATACTCAATTAGGTCCAACAATTTAATGGGGGGCCAAATATAAGGTGAAATTGTCATGGATGATAATTTACGATGGTACATTTAGCCCCAACTTTAGTGAGAGTATGAACTTATCCTCAAACTCACACTAAAGTGGAAAAATATGTCAAGAGGGGTCCAATTGTCCAAGTGTTGAAGAGATAGGATGACTAAGGATCTAGGGGTTGATCATGCCTTTAGGATCCAAGATCCCATGGAAAGCCAACATAGGCACAAAGGAACACACACATGTGTATGATTATGCAACACGACAACATAAACTAACATACAACATCAATATGAAATGCAAAAGGAGGGTATGGAAGAACAAGTTGTATTATGCTAGAACCCACACCAAAGGCGTTCATGACTCACACAATAGAAAAGTCCAATATTTTCTAGGTGAATCATAAATAGGAAGACACACAAGCTAGTGAGGATTTCTTTTCAGTAGGCTCAAGACAAGGTAGAAAAATGAGAAACACACTAGGTCTAGTGAGGACCATTTTTCACTAGGTGTGTACCCATGTCAACTATACCAAGGGTTATACTCCTTGATAACCTTGATAAGGTGGCTACAAAATGATAAAAAATTCTATTCCAACACTACACTAAGTTCAAAACCTATGAACAAAGTGAAGCAAAAGAAAATATCAAATGTCAATGTCAACACAGCAGTAAGTCCAATCGCTTTGAATAAATTGAATCAAAATAATACCAATGTATGCTACCACTATAAATAAATTGTAAAACATGATGTTGTGAGCAATTACTTTAATGTAGAAAATGGTAAATGTCATGTGATAACAAACTCATGAGAGCTTATTCAAAAATCTCTATGCCAATGATATGTTTCCAAATAACCTACATCATGATAAGGGGTTTCCCCCAAATGCAATGCGACAACCAACATAGAAAGGAACATTAAGGGATCCATAGAACTGGGGTTAGTATATGTCTTTTCTATAGTGATATAATAGAGATCAAAACTGACATCATTCCCCAAATACTTGTGGAACAACAAACAAAAAGGAGGAATAACACATAGAGAGAGAAGACAAAACAAGATTTTGGGTCAACATGGAAGAGACAAGTAAATGTATCAATGCCTTGCATCCTCCCTAAAAGGAAAATAGAAGACCAAAAAGAAATAAATTTTATGACATATAGAATAATGAAGACACAAATAGAATAATTTCATGATAGGTTCATTTCCTTTGTATCCTTGCACTAAAAGAGCAACAAGGGTCATCCAAAGAAAACTCACAAACATAAAGGCATGTCAGGAAACACAACATAAGAGATCGCATCACGTGCAAGAAAACACAAATAAAAAGACAAAATAAATAAACATAAATGAGTATTGCACATGTGATCCAACCTAAAACAAGTCGTATGCATCCCATCTTGCTCATCATAAATGGAAGGCGAACAACTAGCTAAAGGGACTACAACAAGTGTCGTGATAGGAGCATCTCTAGGTGCAACAAGTGGTGGGTCACTCTCACTAGGAAGATCATCACAGTTTCCCCCATCTAAATTCATTTTCTTTGAAAATAAAACATTAAGCTCATTATGCACCTCCTCATCAATTTTAGCAAAATTTCATCATCATCCAAATTAATCACAATGGGATGTTTTATGACAATAGCAGTTGAATCTTCTTATTTTATTTCTTGTTTTAGTTCCATGTATTTTTTTGGTGAAATTTTTAATTCTTCTTGAGTTGTTTCCATAGGTGTTGGATTATCATGCACTGGTTTGTTCCTTTCTTCCAATTGGTGAGAAATATAATGATGTCTATGCCTATGCCCTTTAGCATTTTGGTTTATTCTTGCATGATTTTTAATTTTCAGTGATGGGGTAGAAGCGGGTTTCTTGACCATTGGTTTCTTTTCTTCTCTTAAGGGAGGAACTAAAGGAACCACCGGGGGTTGGGAAACCACTATCTCTTTAGGTCTATACACTTTTTTTTAATCTTTGGAGGCACAAAATGAATCATTTTATTGTCTCTTGGTCTTTTATAGGAGATGGGTGGAGGTACTACAACGTATTTACCTTGGTTACTTGGGAGGGTCTTGGATTGAGGCATAGGTTCATCCATGATGGGTGGGGGAGGAGGAACAACAATGGACCTATCATTCTCAGGAATATTGCTAAGAGATAGCTTTGTTATGTGCTTTTCCTTGAAATTTTGGTATGACAAAAAGAAATATTCACAAGGCTTTATAAGTCCATAGGTTGAGGCCAAAATAAATCCAATGAAAAATTCCTATGGGAGGAAAAATGATTAAACACACTATGATGCACTATATATACCTCATTTTTAAAGGGGAACTTTATGCACTTGTGAATAACCAATGGGATGGAATTCATGGAGTGTAACCATGGCTATCCTAGCTTCACATAAATTGGTTTGACATAAGGATGATGGAGAATGAGACATCTAATTGTTTTGGTCCAAATTTAAGAGGAAGAGTGGTGGAACCAATCATAGGGCGAGAAAAACCATCATGAGTTTTTATCCATGCTTTCAATTATTCATAAGAATCTTGATAAAACTATTGCAAAAATAAGAGTTCCTTAGTGATCACATTCTCTACACATGTGGGATCAATGAGTATTCCTTGTACAGTTTTTTCATTGATATGACTGACAATGTAGAGAGGACCATCGTTTGCGTGTCTAAGTGCATAACTATGAGTGAAAGCGATGTCGGGTAACTTAGTGGTTTGGCCCTTATGAGGTTGAACATCTATTAGACCAACCTTGTGATCTACTTCCTTCTCTTCATTATTATCGTCATTCATGTCATCACTCATATCATTAGTCTTATCAACATTCATCTCATCATTCTTAACATCACAAGCTTGCACAAAGTTGGATGAATGGTTGGGCATTGGGTTGGTAAAAATTTGCAAGTTTTGGTTAGGGAGGGAAACAAACTTATTCCCTTGGTCATTAAAACCACTCAACTAGATGTGATTAGAATCGATGAGGTCTTGAACTTTATGTTTAAGATGCATGCATTATTCTGTATCATGTTCACTTGTGCGATGATATTGACAAATGGCATTTGGATTGAAGTTTGGAGGTTAAGGTTTGGTTGTGTCCACAAGTTTAATAGGACGCAATCAAATTAGGTTCTTACTCAAAAGTTGCAACATGATCTAATGGAGAGTGTTAGGTAGCTAAGTGATTTTCCTATCTTTTGGTCTAAATTGGTATAGAGTTGGACTTATGGTAGCGACTTGAGGTTCAATGTGATTGGTTGTTTGAGGTGTATGAAACTTGATAAAAAAAAATGTTTTTCTTTTTGAATGGTTGATAGTTGTGTTGGGGTACAGATTCAAATTTCTCAGTATGAGCCGATGAAGATGCTTCTTCATACTGACTTGTCAAATTTTGATAGTCACGAAGATTTGTACACATATGTATGAAAGATGGAGATTTTATTAATAAGATTATGTCCCTTATGTGGGTTTTCAAGTTTTCAATGAAAACTCTTTGGATATCCACATTAGGAAGAGTAAGATTGATTTGTGATAAAAGCAACTGATAGTGGCTTATGAAATATGTGACCTTTTTTCCTCTCTTTTGTTTTCATCACATTAAATTAGTTATGTTAATCTTAGGTTCAATGCTTACTTAGAAATGACTGAGAAAAGCATCAAAAAGCTCACTAAATGAGTGAATTGAATTATTTGGAAATGAACAAAACCATTCTAAAGTCGTGCCTTTCAATGACCTAGGAAAAGGTTTAGACAAGAGCTTATCCTCAAAAATGAAGTCACTGCATAAGAGTGTGTATGTTAGTATATGATTGCTAGGGTTCTCTTAACAATTATACTTGTCAAATCGGGGTATCTCTATGTTTTGCGACATTTGTGCTATCAATATTTCAAGTGACAATTGGCTACTTTTGACATATTGTGATGGTTTTCCATTTTGGTTTTGGTTCAAGGTTGAGATTTGTTGTTGAAGTGAGGTGACGTCTTATAAAAGTTGGTTGATGATGGAATCATTGATTGACATGTTTTGGGAATATGGCGAATATAGTGGGATTGTGTATGTGCTAGGTGGGCTACTATGTTGCAAATTTATGAGAGGGGATGAAACTTGATCTGTGACATGGGCATATCCAAAACCATAAGGATTTCCAGTGGAAAGGCCTATTGTTGGAGTTATACCAATGTTTTATTGTATTGTTGAGGAAACAATTGGATTTATACATATAGGAATAGAGGATGTAGTTGTAGGGAGGGAGACTTGACTTCTTCTTTGAATTTGAGTGTATCCCAAAGCTTGAGCACAACTAGCCATTATAGGTACATTATTGTCAACTATATGGGTTAGGCTATGCAAAACCTCTAATCCATGATCATCATTAATTAGTTTCCTCATGTTGTCAATATAAGAATTATTGTACTAGTGAAGTATTCAGTACTCACAAAGTCTTGAAGTTTTTCTAGGTCATTGTCCATTTTTTTAGTTTTTCTTTAGGAACATGGGAAACCATAGTCTCAACATCTATAAAGGTGGGTGTTTGTAAGGTTTTCATTGGCATGGTAACATCATAAATAGAGTCCAAAATGGGTTGAGTATTGATAACACTTGTCATGAAAGAGTTAGAAGACTCATGATCCACAATAGATGTTAAGCCAGTGTGGGGTGTCGTAAGTCTAGAACTATGTCTCATTGAAGTATTGGCAATAGGACACCAGGTTGTGAAAATCATACATGTTCCAAAATACTATGTGTACCCAGGATGAACATTAAATTTCTAAACAAAAACAACACAACACTCAAAATAAAAATTCAAACAATAGAAGTATACTAAGAACATAAAAATAGAGATTTGATTCACATTTCAGTCAGAAATAGCAAGACATAGGCACCCAGGGTGTTTGTCGTGGACATGGTTTCTGAAATTTCAAAGTTTGACTATTTAGGGTTCTCAAATATTTGTTCAAACAAGTTCGATAGTGAATTGCTTTCTAGATTTTGATGATTTTAAGATTATGAACTTAACAATGCAAACATGCAACAATGTTGAAAGTAAATGACAATTTTTGAAATGCAACAACAAAATTCAGACAATGGAATCCAATAGAGAACATAGAAACAAATATCTAATGAAAGAAAGTTGCCCAGGGTGTCTGTGTCCTAGACAGGGTAACTAGAAATTCAAAGTGTGATTGTGTTTATTACTATTTAAGGTTCCCAATTCTATGCATAGATAATTTTGATAGTGAATATTTTTCCAGGTATTGCTGATTTTATGACTATGAAAATAGAAAATGCAAGTATACAAATGTGTGAAAAATGAATGATAAATTTTAAATGCAATTTTCAGATGCGGGATGCAATGATTGATTAATTCCAAGATAAAAAGTTCTAAAATTATGATTTGATGCAATTTTAACACAAAACTATGCAAATTTTCACTTTTTTTTACCTAAATGAAAGATGCAATTTTGAATACAATGAATAATTTCAAATTTTTATTTCCTAATGAATGCAATGCGAATGTAGATCTTATCTAAGATGAGTGAAACCAATCCTATTTTAACCTTTAATTCAATATTTTTGTATTTTTTAATGCCTTTTTATGATGCAAAAATGAAACCTTAAATGATAAATGCAAAATAATGATATGTAAAGCCTAGATCTAGGATGAATTTTTAAAAGGTATATAATATTAACAGGCCAGGCTCACCAAAATGAAATGATGGGAAAGGGAAACCTTTTGAGTTTTCACCTTAGGGTTTAACATCTTTCCCAAATTTCATGGAGGAGGAAAGAGGGGGGAGATGTAATGGATTGGAAATGAAAGGATGGAATGAAGGTTTGATAGATTTCGACAAGCTATGAGATTGAATTACAACCTAATAGGCAAGTCAACTAACCCTTAACCAAATCTAGAAATTTCCTAATGATGAAATGCAATGATCTAACTAGGCTAACAGTGCAATTTAATGTTATGATACAAATACAGAAAATACAAAAGTTCACAAACAAATTTGGACAACAAAAATGAATAGAGAAAGGCATTGAGCACCTATGGTTCAAATCCAGGGAAGAAAATGGAGGAAACAGATTCCCAGGGCATGAGTGTCCTTGTAATGCTCTTCTAGATCTATTTTCACAGTCCTCTGATGTTAGATTTGAGCTTTAGATCCTTGCTTGAAAATATATCGAAACACTGCCAAATATTTTGTAACCAAGTTTTCATGGGTTGACAAGATCTAGGGTTTCAAATGCAACAATGAACACTTTTTCTTCAAACTCATTTCAATCCTCTTCAAATCTAAGATCTGTACATTCACAAAGAGAGGAACTGTTGGGCCATTTAGGGGCTTGCCTCCTGGTCAAACCTTGTGTAAGTGTTTCCACTTCCACAATAGCAAATGTTAATGATGTCCAATGATAATGAATGGGAAGGAATGATGAAATCACAAAGCGTTGCAACTCACCACCCTTCAATGGCTTCCTTGAAGGATTGAAGTCATACACATCACCTCAAGGACTTAGATCTTGCTTTCTTGATTGCTTGAATTTTTGAATTGCCTTGGAGGCCTACAAAAGTGTTATCCTTCACAAAATAATGATAGCATGAACACACATAAACTCACATAAAATTGGATATGATGTTAGGATCTTGAATTGCTACAATAAAGCTTTGAAATTTTTTCTCTTGACTTTCTCAATAGTGCTCTTGATCATAAGTTTTCCAATAGTCTTCCCATTAGATTGGAAATGATGCAATAACTAGGTATTTATAGGCATTTATTCAGTTTCCCAAAAAAAAATCCAAATGACCGACTTTAGACACTTGAAATTCAAATATTAAATTTCCGTAACCGACATATTTAAATTTGGAGGGGAAATAGAACACTCACGCCCAAGGCGTGAGTTTCATGGACCTATTTTCTAAGACAGTTAGTGCTGTGGCCAATGTATAAGATAAATGCAATTGATTCTTGCTTGCAATTCCTCAAAACCTATTAAAAATGGGCCATAGAATGCATAATTTAGAAAATTAAATACTCAATTAGGTCCAATAATTTAAGGGGGGTCCAAACATAACGTGAAATTGTCATGAGTGGCAATTTACGATAGTACAATTTTTATTTTTTGAAAGCTATATTAAAGAACGTAATCTATTTATTTATTTTTGTTGATGAATTATGGACATGGGGTCAACCCCCATATAAAAATAATAATAACAACAAAAATTTCATCAACCCTCTAATAGGGGTGCTATAGTATTACATGTTTATTCAAAGGTTTTCTCTTTCTTTGAAGATCTTAATGTCATTTGATCCTTGAATTTTAATAGGGAGGATTTCTTCCTCTTTACTTCTACCGGTTCATGTTCTATCTAAGGAAATAGATATAGGTCATGTCTATCTTTCCTCTTGCATTATCTTCATTATCAACAACCTCTAAAGTCATTTGTGACTCCGAAGAGATCTCAAAATCTATAGAATTCATGATTGATTTCTCCTGCAAGAGTGATGAGATTAGTAAGGTATTTGCTTGTATGGCCCCGAAATTTGGATCATGCAAACCAAGTGAAGGGGGGGAACTAAGCTTTGGATTGAATTTTGGAGGAGCTTAGGGAGAAGCCATATCATTTTGAGTGTTGGGGCTATACCCTAATCTACTGGTTGGGCCTACCACTTGAGGCATGATTACCCCTCTTTTGAGCTTGCAAATTTTGATATTGGGGGGTAAAATGATCTATTGAAAAATATTTTCTACACTTGAAAGTATTTTTTTCATAATCTAGAAGTTTCCTCCCACATCTATTACCCACCTTCAATAATATCTCTATAGGAAGATATTTGGCTAGATCCATTTCAACACATAAACATGCACAAGTGGAGCTTTCATAATTGGTTGTTTCTTTCAAAGTGCAGTGGTACTTACTTGAGCCATTATCTATGGCCCACAAACACTCTAATTCACATAATTGCAAGGGGAGATAAGGTAGCTACACTCATATAAATTTAAGTTGAAGATAAGGTCTCGATTCATGGATTGAATGAAGGGAACTAGGATTTTATGCATAAAAATCTCCTTGGAAAATATAGGGAGCATTTTTAGCACCAACTCCTTGTCTTCAAGAGAGTCGAATTCAAGAATAAAAAAACCATGGCATAAGGGTAAATGTATATTTCTTCCTCTATATATTTTTTCCAAATTTTAGAGATCCAAGAGTAGAGGTCACATAGTTTCAACCATGTTTTCATGAATCTATAAATGACGACATGATTCTACAAATATGCCTCCCTATCACATACAAAACTATCCAAACAAATTTCTAGAACAATGGTTGATCAATGAATAGGAAGGGGGGAGCCCTATTTGACATATGTGCTAGGAACAAAGGAAGAGGTTGTCTTGGGAGATTTGGGTGCCCGTGATTTCTTGTTCCCACAATTGAAATTATGAGTGCCAAGGTTCAACACCTCCTTTAATTTGAGTAGGAAGTCCACAAAACTTTGTTGAATTAGATCCTTAAAGTGTCATAGATCAGGGTTTGAAGGTTGCATGTTAGGCATTTTAGATTAGCAAAAAAGTACAAAGCTTCCTTCATTTTTTTCTATGTTTTAAGAATGTTAAATTGGTGTAATCTATTATTTAGTATAATCCAAATTTTAAATTTTATTTTGACAATTATTTTTTAAGTTTCATACTTTAAATTGAGTTATACCTATTTCAGTTTGTAATGCGTAATTTTGTAAGGGTAATTCTCACTTGTTATATATGACTCAAAGAAGTTGGTTTAGCAAAAAAAATAAACATGATTTCAATACTACATATATTTTGTTCATACATAATTTTCTAACATTGATATATTAAAGCAATGTTTATTGGTGTAAGAGTTTATCAATGAAGGTGAGAATTATAGAGGACAAGTTTAGTTCTAAAGCTCCTTCACTAGAGTTTAAGATGCTAATATTTTGAGAGAATATAAACTTTATTTGGTTCACTACAATGGTAGCTAATAATATTATAGTTTAAAGGCTAAAATTTTGATTATTGGAGAGATAGGATTAAAAGAGTATTAATATGGAAAGGAGTATGGAACATGGTAGCAAGTGGGTATGTTGATCTTATGAATTGAGTGCAAAAGATAAGTTAGAGAAGAAAGAAGAGGAAAAAAATGCTCAAGCTTTACATTATATTAGGATATAATAGATCCAATTATTTATCTAAAAATTACAAGTTGTGAGACTTCAAATGGAACATGGAAATCTTTGGAAGGTTCATATAAGGATACAAATTAGGTAATGGTTGCAATGCTTCAAACCCTAAAAATAACTTTTAATAATTTAAGAATAAAATATAATGAAAAAGTTGAAGATTATTGTGTTTTTGATTAGAGGTAAATAACGAGTTTTGAAGGGGCCCAAAACCCTTTACAAAAAAAGCAACTGAAACATAAGAAAACTATAATAAGTACATATCAGCCCAACCACAGCGTGCCATCAACAAAAATTTAGCCAAAAAGGATGAACACAAACATCAACATTACATGTTCTTTAGGATATTTGCTACCTCCACATCGCATCCTACATCCTTCTAACCATCATCCAAGGCTTCATATAATTATTTCACAGGAGCACCAACTAAGCTTTGGTATTGTTACGAGTCCTGGTCCCAGGTCCACCCACATTCACCTAAGTATTAAAAAAATTATTCATATCAACACCCTTATCACCAGACACCTCACCCACCAACAACACCAATCTCACTAGACTGTACAATCTCCTTGCATTTTTTTTTTCGTTTCAAAAGGGGAGGTAATACCAACAGATTCAAAATTAACCCCAGATTTATCCACTTCCCCACCCTTTTCCATGTTAGCATAAAGCCTCTCCAAATGAGTTTCAAGGGATAGAACCCTACCTTCAAGATTCTACTTCATAATAAACATTTCATCTACCCCAATTTTTAGAGAATTCATTAGCTTTACTTATCATAGCACGAACTTTCACGTTGGTCATATTAAGTTCATGGAACAACCATTTAAATAACTTATAAAAAACAATGGAACCCTATCTAGTAGTTCCAAAACATCAGAAATATTTTCCTTATCAATGTTGAAAATTCCCTTACCCAGAGCATCCTCCTCATGAGAGGAACTTACCTTATCCTCATTGGTAGAGACCTCCTTCCCCTTCCCAACAACAATTAGAGTTTAGATTTTTCAAATAGAATCCATGATTCCCGCAACAACCTCCTTTATTTTCCTTTGCCTATTCGGGTCCACAACATGAAAACCCTCAGCACCCTGCCCCACCTCTGCCATAGCCTTCCTTTCCATTTGCAAGCCCAAAACCTCAATTGGTGAATCCACAACACCAAGTCTGCTCATAATATTGAGAGGAGACTTAATCTCCAACATTTGGCTTACTGACCTGACAACTAGTTTCCTATTACTTCCCATCTCCAGATCCTTTTTCTGCTTCATAGGGGGAGGTGAATAAACCTCACCAACTACCTCATTCCTCCCCTTTATGCTTCTAATCAACATTTTAGCACCCGACTCCTCATTGTAGGTTTCATAACCCTTATTAGGGATTGACTCCCCTTTTTTTGACTTCCCTAAAGCAGGGGTTTCCTCTTCCATGGTAGCAAGAGAGTCTGGTACATAGTCAATATCCTCCTCAAATTCTGACTCCTTCTCCAGGATTAGCTTCCTCTTCTTACCATTCTTGCTAGCGTGTTCCTCCTCAGAGACCATATCATATTCTTCCTCCGGCTTCTTCTGCTTACCCTTAGGGGTAGCAATTGGCTTGACCACTTCAAAGGATTTGGTGTAATTAGAGATTAGAAGGATAAGCCCCACATGCAAAACAAGGTTCTTTGGGTTCTTCTTATGGTCCTTAAGGCCATAATCTAGGGAAGCCAAAAGATAATAGGGAAAATAAATCCTTTTCTTATGGCAGAAGTGATTGAGCATAATGAAATGATAGGAATTTACTATAGAGAAGCACCCTTCAAAGGTAATGAAATTCATGAGCTCCTCGGCCACATCCCCCCACAATGCCTTAAGAGAGCTCCTTTGGTAACCACCACTCCTCACTGTCTTCAAGTCCTGAGCTTCATCACCTTTGAAGAAAATTTGCATGGCGACTTGCGACTCCTTTTTATCTTTGAAGACTTTCTTTCCCTCTGTCGCCAACCCCGTAATGTTGGCTATGAAATCTTCGTTCACATCAAAATCCATTCCACACAACTTCAAAACCCTATTATTCTAAGCTTTTGTGAACAATGCAGTAGTCTGTAGAATGTTGCCATGTAATCTCTCCAAGTAAGGAGTCAACCCACCCTTTTCTAAGATTTTCCAAACCTCTGGCTTCTTCTTGATAGCATCACATGAGCAAGGTTCAACGCGGTTCATGTCTCCTCTCATGACTTCTAGAAATGCAGAGTTTGGAATTTTGAGAAATTTGAATGTGATAAGTAGAAACCTCGAGAAGGCAATACAAATAGTGCCCACAATCTGTGTGAAAAAAGAATAATGGCAGGAGATATTAATGAACCTAGTGCTTCATTCCATACAGATATCAATCCTTGTACCATCAGCTTGATCCATTTTTTAATTACCATCCTTTAACATAATAGCCTGCCACGTGATGAAAGTCATGCATGCCCCAAGCCTTACTAAGTCATTAATCACTTTGAATTTAACAATCATGATTAATTATTGCAATTGCTTCTATAGGGAGGGGGTTGTTGAGTCCCCATTCCCTAGCACCTCTAACTCCTAGATTTGCAAATACATCAGCAAGTCCGTTACCCTCTCTTAATATATGAGAAATGTAATATTCGTCAAAGGACTTAAGAATATCAATAACATCTTTAATCAAAATTTCAATTGTCCATGAGGGGGTAGCAAAATTCTTCAAATTATTTATGATATTGAGAGAATCTCCCTCGAGCCATACTTTCTTATAACCTTTATTTTGTGCCAATTTGAGACCATGATAGGCGGTAGCCACTTCCGCATAGTGGTTTGTCTGGGTTCCCAAAGGGAGCGCCACTACAGAGACAAGCCTACCATTTGAATTTCTGATCACTCCCCCACAACCTACAGGTCCTAGATTTCCTTTAGCAACTCCTTCAAAGTTAACCTTCACCCATCCATCCAAAGGAGCTTTCCATAACACATCCTCTCTAGAAGCTTTCCCTTTAGTAACTGGGAGGGAGATATCACAAGGAAGCTTCCAATTCTGAGTAATAGAAATATCATAGTGACTAAGCATAAACTTCGGCCCATTGTGAAAATAAATCTGAGCCACAAAAATTTCTTTAATAGCCACATAGATTTTATAGGCCATAGAGAGAGTAGGGAGGGAAGAATTCCTGAAAATAATGTTCTTGTGCTCAAGCCACATACCCCAAGCAATATGAGGAAGAGAAAGAGGCCACAAAACTTGCAAAGAAAGATTGGATGTAGGTTCAATCCATTAAGCCCACAAATCCTTAATCGAAGTAGGGAACACCCAACTTAGGTTCCAAAGAGATAGCATATGGACCCACACAATTCTAACAAATCTACAACTAATCAAAAGATGAAAAGAATTTTCAGCCTCCTCTTCACGCAGAAAGCACCTATTAGGCATCATAAAACCACTCTTGACCAAATTATTAGTAGTTAATACTTTGTTCTGGAATAAGAGCCAAAATAAAATATTAACCTTAGGAATCAATCTAGAGGACCAAACAAAGGCCCAAAAAGGAGTAGGACCAACAAAGGAAGCATTAAGATGAAAAGCTGAAGAAAAAGAGAAGTTACCATTAGTGGAGGGCTTCCAAACAATTTTTTCAAGAGAAGGGAGAGAGGGAATATGGACCAAAGACAAGGCCTTAAAGAGAACTTCCAACTTTGGGTTAGCCTCATGCAAACTTTTCCAGCAACCACCATCAATGTAATCAACAACAAATCTGCCAAACCTTTGCAAACACGTCTCCATGAAAGGTTGAGCCCAAGGCTCATCTTTAAGAGGCCTATTACCAAACCAACTATCTTTCCAGAACAAAACTTTCCTGCCATTACCCAACTACCAAAAAACACCCTTAGAAAGAAGCCTGTGGGCCTTAACCATACAATTCCATAAAGCAGAACCAGACGGGGGGGAGAAGTTTGGAGTTAAGAAATCCCTTATACCATCAGCACCGCATAAGTACTTGCTCCACACAATTTTTGCCCATTCACTCTTAGCCAACAATAGGTTCCACAACTGTTTACTAAGAACAGCAACATTGAACTCATGAATTTTTTGAATTCCAAGACCACCAACCTTTTTAGGTCTATAGACATCATCCCAAGAAACAAGGTGTATTCTTCTCTTATCCTCAATGCGAGACCAAAGAATTTTTTTTGGATTTCTTCTAGTTTATCCACAAATTTCCTTGGCATATAAAATAGACTGAGAGCACAAATAGGAAGATTTTAAAAAAGTAGACTTAATCAACTACACTTCCCTAGCTTGGCTCAACAACGGTCCCTTCCATCTAGCCAATTAAGAATTGAACTTGTCAATCAACCCCCGCTAGAAGGACTCAGGAACATTAGAGCACAAAGGAAGACCCAAATAAGACGTAGGAAGATCCCCAATCTGGTATTGCATAATTCTAGCAATCTTGATTTGCCTATGGACCAGAGTATTTAAAAAGAAGATAATACTCTTGGGTAAGCTAACCTTCTACCCCGAAGCAACCTCATGCCTTTGAAGAATAAGTTTAATAGCCTTGGCTTCCTTAATAGATGCCTCCCCCAACATGAGAGAATCATCAACAAACTGTTTGATGGGAGAAAATCAAATTACTGGATGAGGGAGCCAATCCAGTCATCATCATAGAATTAATGAATCTTTGAATAAGACACCCTAAAGATTCCACCATTATAATAAACAAAAAAGGAGAAATTAGATCTCCTCACCTTAGATCCCTAGAGCAATCAAACAAAGGAGAAGGCAAACCATTGACAAGAACATAGAAGTGAGGAGTGGATATAAGCTTAAGCACAAGAGCCACCATTTTCTCCCCAAAACCAAAAGAAGTAAGAATCTTAGAAGGAAAGCCCCAATCAACTCTATCATAAGCAAGTTAAGAAAATCAAGCTTCAGAATAAACCCAACATGCTTATTAATGGTTAAAGAATGAATATCTCATGAACTGAGAGAATATAATCCAAAATTTTCCTACCAGCCATGAACCCATTTTGTTGGGGGGAAATGATAAGAGGCAACACCCTTTGTAATCTAACCACCAACACCTTAGAGAAGATCTTATAGATCGAGTTGCATAAGATAATAGGACAAAATTCATCAAAGGACATAGCCCCTAGTTTCTTTTGCACAAGGAAAATGAAAGAGGAGTTCAATTCCTTAAGAATAGAGCTAGTCCAAAACACTCTTTAGTAGCAACAACCACATCCTTGGCAATAATTTCCCAAAAGGATTGAAAAAAGAACATGGGAAAACCATCTGGGCCCGGTGCCTTATTCCCTTCAAAAGAAAAAATAGCACTTCTAATTTCCTCTGTCGACGGGATGCACACCAACTGCTTATTAATATCTTCATTAATGATATGAGGGATATCCCCAAGAATATCCGCCTGACATTCCAAATCCAGCTCCCCCTCCACCGCAAGCAAGTTAGAGAAATAGGAAGAAACAACAAGTTGCAAATCACTATCCTTGTCCAAAACTTGATTATTGCATTTGATAGACTTAATGCGATTAGAAGACCTGTGTTTCAAAGTAGAGAGGTGAAAAAACTTTGTGTTCCTGTCCCCACTTTTTAGCCACATAATCCTAGAGCATTGTTTCCAGAATTCCTCTTCCTTAGCCACAATATTATGCAATCTGGAAAGGACATTTTCTTTCAAAACTAGGGCTTGATCATACGTGGAAGCTTGGATAGATTGTCGCACGTCTTGAATCTCCTTAGTCACCCCCTCGTTTTCCAAAGAATGTGACCGAAAGAAGTCTGATTCCATTTCCTAACATTATCCTTCACATTGGAAAGATTTCTAGCAACTTTGAACATAAAAAAACCATCCACTTGAATATTCCACCAATCAAAAACCAAATTACTGAAATCAGGATGATAGGTCCATATCTTCTCAAATCTAAACAAAAAATTATTTTTTCCTCCCAACCGATCCAATAACAAAGACAAAGGGAAATGATCTGAGCCCAATCTCTAGTCAAAGTTGAGAGCGAACAAGAATAGGACACCAACCAATCAGGGGTAATAAGAGCACGGTCAAGCTTTACCTGGATAAGAGCATCTCCCACCCGCTTGTTGGACCAAGTGAAAGCACCTTTGAGATCCAAATCAAGAAGAGCATTATCGTTAATAAGATTCATAAGATCATATCTGCTATCATCCACAATCTACGAACCACACATCTTATCAACATCATGCAATGGCATATTAAAATCCCCCATGACCAACCAATTACCAACAAAAAACCTCAATTTAAAGGATTCAAGGCTTTCCCAAAACTTTTTTCGAGCACTCTTACTATTAGGAGAATAGATGTTAGACAGAGTCCAAGAGAAATTATCTTACAAATGAAGGAAAGAAGAAGCCACATGGTTACAATCTTCAAACACCTTAACCCCCTGAATCAACCTAGTATTCCAAAAGGTCACAATCCCTCCCAAAGCACCCACCACATCGGAGGAGTGCATCCCATAGTCCTTAAAAAGCTTATTCTTCACTCTAGCTAATTTATTCATTCCCATCTTAGTTTCTTGAATTAACACAATACCAGGGTGATGATCTCTTACCAGATTGGCGAGGAGATCATACTTATGAGGGTGATTTAACCCTCTCATATTCTAGGAGATGATCTTCATAATAACTTATGGGAAGTGCTCTTAGAGCACATCTCCATCAAAGTTCTCTGCATACCATCAACAGTGTCCAAATGAATCTCTTTCTCCCTAGTAACATTCGTAGGAGGTTGTCCTCTACCTCTTGGCTCAGACCCGCAATCAGATCGTTGCCTATTCCGAGTCACCACTCCTAGTGAAGGGGAATGCTTCTTTCTATTGCGCCCATGAACTGAAATGTAGGGAGGATTATCCAAATCCTCCAGATCCCCATTGTCCTTGACATCAAACAAAACCTCCAGGCCTTCAGCTTTCAATCCATCATCTTGTCGTTGATTCCCCCTTGAGGGAGGAGAGCTTGGACCCACATCAACATAAGTCTTATCTACCTCTGAAATCTCTGTTCGCATCTCTTCACTAGACTCCACAGTGTCGATAATAGGGGAGGAAAAATCCTCACCTCCCTATTCCAGTACCTTATTCAACCATACCAACTCCCCCTTGCCCTTAGGGATTTCACCTTCCTCAGCCATTTCCAAACCCGTTTCTTGAGGTTTGTCAATCTCATCTTCCCTCCTCAGTGCAGACCCCCCTTTATCCAAAAGCTCCAAAATATGTTTAGGAGCCTTCTCCTTTTCTCTCCATTGTTTGGACATCTGCTTCGACACTTTGAGAGGACATTTCTTCACCCAATGCCCAACCTTCTTGCAATGGAAGCAGGCAAACATAATAGACTCAAATTCAACTGCTTGTTCCCAAACTCCAAACTTAGAGTTTATCTTTATGATGGTGGGTAGATCAGCTGATTGTTCTACATTCACACAGAATTTGGCATAAACCAGGTGCTTCCTGGAAGCCTTCATTTGGTCAATCGAAAACAAACAACCAAAAGTGCTTGCAATCCCTTTAAATACTTCCTCATCCCAAAATTCCATAGGGAGACCAGGGAGTCTAACCTAGACCAAGGCAGCCGAAAAGGAGCACAAGTTCGAGTTAAACCCAGGTTCCCACCTTTTCAACATCAAAGAGGACTTCCCAATAAACTAGGGTCCACCCGTCAATGCCCCACTAAATCATCTTCATTGTTAAATGTGAAGGAAAGGAAACCTTTGGCCACAACAGCCACATCAATCTATCCCTTGGGCCTCCAACAATTGACAACAAACTTGCGCACCAACTCAATATGAGGCTGAGGGCCAACAAATTTACCCAACAGAGCCATATCCATATTTGACATGCTCTTATCAACAATACAATCCGGGACAAAAATAGAGTATTCTCAAGTCTTCACATTAGCAACAAACGACACAGGAGGAGAAGTACTTTTACCTTTAGGCCTCACCCCAAACAAATTCGTCAATTTGAGAGATGAGCTTGAGTGACAATAAATCATGTTCTTAGTCTTATCATTCCCAAGACCCACACAATTAGGAGTCCCATCAAAAGCACCAGACAACTAGCCCTGCCTTGACTTTTCAGCCTCAAGATTCCCCTTTTTAGAGGACACTGGAGAATGTGTTGGGAAAACAACTTTCAAAACCCCATTCCCCCCATAAAGTTCTTTTTCCACAAACGGGGACCCACATTGCTTACCTGCAACAAAGGACCCTATTGACATCACCTTCCCATCAACAAACTGTATGCCATTAATGCCTGCATCATCATCAAGAAATCCCGCCTTTTCAAAATTTGAAATTGCACCACCACAATCGCCACCACTCGAGGAGCTCTCCATTTCCTTATGATTGAAGATTATTGTGTTAGAGTGATAAACGTAGCAAATAAGATGAGAACATAAGGGGAGGTAGTTAAAGATGATGTGGTTGTGAATAAGATATTGAGATCTATTACATCAAGTGGATTTGTATTATTATCATTTTAGAAGAAACAAAAATTTAAACACTTTATTTATTAAACAATTGATTAGATTTTACTTATCTATGAAGAAGATATATGAATGATCTAAATAAAATACTTATATTAAAAACAAAAATCAATAATAATCAAAATTATTTTATTTTTATATACATTTATATTTATTTTGCAAATACAAATATACTATAACTATTTTTTTTATTTTTAAAATATATATTTAACAAAGATATAAAAATGCACCATGTGATTCGCAATGTCTAGCTCAAGCCTTAATTCCTTTACAACTACTTCTTACTGTTTAATTGAACAAGTCAATACAACAATAGTGATAGAATGATTGATTCTCAACGACCCATTTTTGTTGAAGCAGACAAAGTCAATGTAAATGGATCTCAAGTCTTTGTAATAGAATGTACTAAATTTCAAAGAATTAGAGAAGATGAATTCTCTGTTCAATTTTTAAATTGAGAAAAGCATTTCTAGCGGCTGCAATCTTTGCCAATTTTTTTCTTTCATTTTCTCCACTTCCCACCAACCGTCCATCAATGAATACCTCCACAGTTACCAAAAGATTATCCATTTTAGACATTTTGTACTCTATACATTTCCCCTGCCTTTGACACAGTTCCTGAAGCTCTGCAACTGGGTGCATTTCAAGTGTTTCTGGACCAACTAAGGGCTGTAACAATGGTTCAAATACCTATAAAAAATACATTTAGTCTATTTATAACATAACAAAATAAAAAAAAATTATGATTGTTTGAGGCAATTGTGTTGTTGTCTGTGGCATTCTGCAAATTCACTGCCAGCAATTCACCGTCAACAATTCACTGGAAAATTCATTGCCATGACAAATTCACCTCACCACCAGCAATTCACTGCCATTGCAAACTTTTAATGCAATGAATTTTCAGTGGCAGTGAATTGCTGGTGGTGAATTTTCCTTGAGGTGAATTTTTCATGGCGGTGAATTTTTCATATTGCTGATAGTGAATTTTCCTAGAGCCATTGTCTGTATTGATCCTTTCAAAATCTATTTTTGTCTTTTAATAAAAAATAGAATAATCTGACAATATCAGCTGTCCTCTCCTATTTGTTAAAAAATATTCATGAAAAACAATGAAATAAAACTAATTTAGACTACCTCCCAAACTTTCTCTGCAGAATTTCCACTGTCCAAAAACACTGCGCCAGCAATGGATTCCACCATATCAGCAAGAATTTTTGGCGCCTTTGAATGGTCTGAGCGATGTGACTTTGATTCATTTGCCACAACCTGAATGAACTTCTCGATCTAAATATTATAAGATTTGAACATTTTTTTTTATCAGTAAATGTAATTTTAAACAGATTTTCCTTCAAAAATATCTTTTAGAAAAAAATCTTACAGTTTCTTGCAGATCTGGGGATTCAAAACGAAGATAATTAAAGAATCCATGCTTGACGGCCACACGAGCCAGGGTTTCATTTCGAACATTTTCAGAGCGCAAGCGGGTCAAGATCCCTGGTTTCATGTCTGGATAAGTATTGTACAGATAAACAGTAACCAGTTGACCTAGAATGGCGTCTCCCACAAACTCCAAGCGCTCATATGATTTGAGGCCTCTACGTTTCAGATGTTCAGATATCTCAGACTCCTTCAAACCCAACAATTCCAGCTGCCAACAGAATTTCAGAATTACAGAGGAATGAGTGAGAGCTTCTTCAGCAAGATTTCTTCTCTTGAATTTGTAATTCAAAACCTCTTCGAATTCGCTCAATCTCTCAGAGAATTTTTCGTTTTCCGGATTGGCAAAAATTTGATCTATTTTTTCTTTCATGTATTTGTCATCCAACTGCTCATCCATTGTATGAAGCACGGATTCTGATACCATTCCAGAATCTGTAGAAATACATAAAGTCCACCAATCTAAATGGCCGGCGGCTTTGTCTGTGACCAGTCAAATGGAAACTCCACGCTATTAAAAAAGTTAAAATGAATATATTTTTTTTCAGCCAATGAAACCCGCCCTAAACAAGTAAACATTGATTGACGAATTCAAGCTAGAGACAAAAGCTCCAGTAAACATTTTCTACTTTCTAGGCCAACCTTTCTTATTCTACAAGGAACACATAGTTTCTCAAGGTGGAACTTTCTTTGTAGCTTTTGACTAATTCCAATGAAAACGAGATGAAATATACGAGGTTATCTTCAATTAGAAAAAAAATAGGTGGTTTTGTATTCTAGGAATAGAGCTTATCAATTATATTTAAGATAAAATATGAGAAGTATGGATTAATAGAGTTTATCAACAAAATTTTATGTTTTTAGATTTGATTGTGTGTCAATTTTTTATTATTCAAATATTGGCACACAATCAAATCCAGAAGCATAAAAATTTGATAATATGGATTGTGGAAATCTAATTTAGATTCAAAAATTGACACAATCAAATTCAGAAGAATGAAATTTTGATAATATTGATTGTGGAAATCTAATAGCATTGAGAGTTTATCAATCTTATTATTTTGTAGTCTATATAAAAATAATAAAAATTAAAGATAAAATGTGACAATGTATAGATTAATAAGTATAATCAATAAAAGATTATAAAAATATAATTTAAAGAATTTGGTGTGTGTATGTAGCATTTTTTTAAATTCATTTTATTTTAACATGCATCATATAAAAGAATATATTGTTTTTTTAAATTTACATACAAAATAATAAAATGTATTTGTAAAATATTGTTCACACATAAAAAGGTATATATATATAAATATGTGGTATCAGGAATATATAATTCATCGTGAGAAATTCATCGTTACAAAATTCACCATGACGAATTCACCTCAAGGAAAATTCAACACCAGGAATCCACAGCCATGGAAAATTCATCCATTAATTTTCATTCCTTGCGGTGAATTTGTCATGGTGGTGAATTTTCTTGTGGTGAATTGCTGGTAGTGAATTTTCCCATAGTGAAAGTGAATTGCTGACGTTGAATTTTCCTAGAACATATATATATATATATATATATAACAATTTTTTTATCATTCTAATCTATTCTATTGACATAGGTATGAAAATAAATAACAAAATGAATGTGAAGTGAGGGATTAACCTACCCTATCACTTCAAGTAGGAAAATTAAATGGGAAGGGAGTTAAAATAAATTAAAATAGAAAAGTAGCAAGAGGAACTACCAAGTCAAGTACTCATTGCTATTCAATAACTATTATTATAGATCAATATTTATTTTTATTCAATTTTAGATGAAAATAATTGCTATCCATAATACTCATTATAATTAAGTCCAACATAAGAAATGGCATGTGCTCAGGTCTGCAACAGTCATCTGCAGGGAGACGTTTTGTGAGGAACCAGGATGGCTTCAGAGGTAATAGACATGTAGATCTTGATGGGGTTTGGCAGCAGGATAGATGCGCTCGACCGGAGCATAAATTCCAAAATGATTCCCGTGTTGAGGGGTGGGGTTGTGAAGGAAAAAGATTCGAAAATGACAGACAAGGTTTTAGGGGTCAACAAAGAAGAGGTGGATATAGAAATGATGCTTTTCACAAGCCGCGACAGAATGAGGGCGACAATAGAGGGAAGGAAGGCTTGTCAAGGATGGAAGAAGAGGGCCGAGATAGAAACCCTAACAGAAGAAAAAGTTTCAATAAGGAAGTTTGGCAAAGGAAAACGCCTGATTTGGAATGGGAGGAGGATAGGGAAGAGGCGCAGGGTGGAGAGGCTAAGAGACCAACGATGAAAATTGGGAATGGGATTCTGAGTGGCTGAGCTACCTTGGTGGTTAGTGCAGTGAAGCTCCAAGCTGAAGTTTTGAGGTTGAAAAATCTGGGTTTGATTGGGAAGTGGTATGGTTGGGATCTCAACTGGGATTATTTGATTAAATGGTGGAAATCACGTTGGGGTGATGAGCTGCAGTTCAAAACCCTTTAGAATGGTTTTTTCCTGGTGCTATGTCTGAATAGGGCTCCGAGAAGAAATAGTGAATGGAATATGGGTCCTTGATGGGAGTGGATTTTATTTGAGACGGTGGAAGGTAGGTTTTAACCCTAAAACTCATGTTATGGAGACAATGTAGGATTGGTATTGCTTGCCAAATCTTCCAACATAATTTTGGGAGCCGAGCATTCTTGAGGAGATTGGCAACCGTTTGGGAACATTTGTTTGTGTAGAAGATAGGAGAAAGGTGGGAGAGGCACAATCCCATGTGTGGATCTATGTGGAAAATAACCCAATGTGGCATCTTTATGACGAGATTGAGCTAATCTAAAATTATGGAAGTTGGATTCAAAAGTTAAAAGGAGACTCCTTCTCTAAGGATAGTCTAGTGCGGCCTTTGGGTTGTAGGAAATCTTTAAGCAAGGCAGGGTGTTCAAAAGTTGCGGCGATTGTTGAGATGGTTCAAGAAAAAGGAGCATCTGCAAAAAAGGGGAATATTTCAATAGCTCCAAATGAAACTATTATTGAAATCTAGGTTCAAAACAAGGTGAAAGAGTTGGTCTTTGTCCCCTCTCCTCAAGTGGTCAAGAAGGATTTGCAGTTTGCTTCAGGGGACAAGGTTGCTGAGGAGGAAGAGTTGTTGGAGAATCATAAATTGTCCTTCGATGAGAAAATTTCGGAGGTGCTGGAGATCTTAGGTGAAGACTATACTAATGTGGAGTTGGACTTGTTAATAGAGGTTGGTAAAGAGTTAGTTGTTTTGGCAGAGGAGGAAAAAGCTAATGCATGGGAGTTAGAGGAGGAAATGGAGATGGAGAATGGGGGCAGGGAAGATTTTCCAGAAGGGCTATCGGTTGGGTTTGATGTTGGAAGCCCACAATTAGCCAAAAAGAGGAAAATTTCCCAGGGTCTGGCTAATGTGAGGTTTAAGTTGGGGATTCATCAGAAAGAAATGTCTAAATCCTCACCTGATTGTGGTGAGATTAAAAAGAGAGGAAGGATCTCAAACCAGGAAAAGTGGAAATGGGATGGGGAGGTGAATGGTCAACAAAAAATTGATTCAATGATGAAAGTAGGGAAGAGCGATGCTCTTCCTGAACAAAAATGAAGCTCTTAACTTGGAATGTTAGGGGCCTTAATGCACCTAACAAATGGTGCCTGGTAAGGCATGTGATAAAAATTAATTAGGCAGAAATCTATCTTTTTCAAGAAACAAAATTGAGGGATCAAGATCTTATCAAATTTAGCAGGAAATTAAAACATTGGAAGTGGTTGAGGGTGGGGGAAGAAGGTGCCTCAGGTGGTTTGTTAACCATTTGGAAACCTCAATCGGTAGTGGTAGAAGAATTGATTGCTCGAAGGCATTGGAAGGCTTGCTAGGTAAGAAGTTTGTCCTCTAATCTTTAGTTTTTGCTTATTAATGTTTACGGTCCATCCCTGTGTTCAGTTAAAAGAGGGGTATGGAAAGAGCTGGATGGGATCCTCAACAGTTTAGACAAGGAATTTTGCATTTTGGGAGGCGATTTTAATGCGATCTTAAGGCTCGAGGATAAGAAAGGTGGTGTGGGTAGGGCTCTGCAATCTGAAATAGATTTTCATCATTTTGTAGAGAGGAATTCTCTAGTTAAAATTTTCACAGGTAATGGTTGTTTCACTTGGACCAACCAAAGGAAACATTTTTGTAGCATTGCAGAGAAGTTGGATATATTTTTCTTTAAGGGTAATATGGGTCTTTTTCCCTTCAGTTTAGATAGCAAGATTATTTCTGGGAGTGGATCTGATCATTACCCAGTTCTTTTAAGTGTTGATGGAGACAAAGGGATGGTTCATTGCCCTTTTAAGTTTGAGATGATGTGGTTCAAGAATCCTAACTTTTTGGAGTTGATTGAATCCTGGTGGAAAGAGTGTTCTCTGGGCGGCTCCAAAATGTTCTTATATAGTAATAAAGCTGAAATATGTCAAGCAACAGGTTGAGCAGTGGAATAAGGAGAGCTTTAAAAATATTTTTGAAGAAAAGCTTAGAGTGGAGGAGGAAATAGAAGCTTTGTCTGAGGTTGTATTTCAGGATGGAATGAATGATACTCGTTTTGAGAAAGAGGAGTTGACAAGAATTTTGAATGATTTATTGGAGAAGGAAGAAGTTTTTTGGAGGCAAAAGTCTAGAGAAATTTGGTTAAAAGCTGGGGACAAAAATACTAAATTCTTTCATAATTCAAATCAAGCTCGAAGAGAAGTGAATCGGGTCACTTGTATTAAGGTGACTGATGGTCATCTTTTTGAAGATCTTGTAGAAATTAAAGCCTCTGCAGTCGATTTTTTCCAAAATTTTCTCAATGATTGGGAAGGTTTGCATTTGGGTGCATAGGAAGAATGTCTGAAAGGTATTCCACCTTTGGTTTCCCCAGATATGATGAAGAGACAATCGATCATTTATTTTTGAATTGTAATTATACTCAAGAAATTTGGCATTGGTTATGCTATAAGCTTCGGTGAAAAACGACATTCCCACTCGATCTCTTTGATTGGTTAAAGTCATGGTTGTCCTAGGGGACGTGTTCTCTATTTGGGGACTTGTGGGTGTTGAGCCCGTCAATTGTTTTATGGGAGGTATGGAAGGAGAGAAATAGGTATATTTTTTAGGAAAAGGAGCTTTCAATTCCTAGGTTATAGTGCAAGATTGAGGCAAACATTATAGAATTGTTTAATGCTAGGCCGGGAGAATTGAATCCAAAGAAAGGTAATTTTTTGGAATGGGATGTGTGGATCTTGAAGAATTGGTGTGGTCTAAGAACTCCAACTTTTGGGGGTTTAGGAGGGGTAGCCTCTTCAGAGTAGTGAAAAAAAGTAATTTGGCTTCCACCAAAACCAGGTTGGGTAAAATTGAACTTTGATGGGGCTTCCAATTGTAACCCTGGGCCCTTTGGAGTAGGATGCGTAATTAGAGATTCTAAAGGAGTGATTTTGGGGAGGTTAGCGAAGTCTTTATCAGAAGGTACAAACAATGCAGCGGAATTACACGCTCTTCTTCTGGGGCTGGATTTATGTGTAGAATTGGTGGTGAGCAGAGTAGAAATTGAAGGGGATTCCTCTCTGTTGATTAATGTGCTCAGATCCAAACATATTCCAAATTGGAAGTAAGGTGAATTGTTGGACGCTGCCATGGAAAGGTTTGAAAGGTTTGATCAAGTAATGTTTAACAATGTGTTGAGGGAAGGTAATTTTGAGGCAGATTTGTTGTCTAATATAGGTGTCTTGGGTCCTGATGTAAGAGAGATTAACTGAGAAGGTGCTTAGTCCATGGGTGGAAGGGCGGGCATCCCTCCATGGTGGTGGAGGGAGGTGGCATAAGTTGCCACAGTGGCAGGTGGTTGGGGGTCCTTTGAGCTTAGTTGGCATAGTTGTTGACAGGGTGGCAATGGCTTGTCTCATCGACAAATTGAGTGTATGGTGGAGGACAGTGTTGGCACTTGGATTAATGAAAGATAATAATGGAAATGGGTGCTTCTTCCTTTGTGATGACATCTTGCACATAGGAAAAGAGTATTATTTGAGGAGGTTGGCGGTGTTTTAGTGTTTTGGGTTTATTTATTGCTATCAGGGCTCTTTTTTGCTTCATGTTTTCTCTACAAAGTGTGGTGTATGTGATTTTTTCCTATCTCCATTGTTGGGTGCTTGTGGTGTGAGGAGGAGAATGACAAAGAGCTCCAAATTTATTATCGAGGTCTCGATGGTAGGCCTTGATCAGTTTGGGGACGACACTCCAATATCTCTACGGTCATTGGCAAGACATGCCTCTTTCAGGGGGGTCACAAATCAAAGATTAAAATGGATTTTATTGAATTATGATCCATTGGTGTTGGCGACAGTCAAAATGGCATTGGGTTCTGGTCACTTGGAGTGTAGGGAGTACGAGAAAGATAATTTGCATGTCTCTTCCTGTTTCCTTGCCTCTCTGCCAGATAATTTGGAGCCGAAGGCAGTTGCAAAAATTTTGTTGGTTAAACTATTCAGAGTGGATTTGGTTGAAGGCATAGACAAGGTTCTTTGTGTGGTGGTTGAAGGCAGGGGTTGTCTGAGGCCTTGTGATGTGGAGAGAGTGAGCTCGGAGGACACGGTGAAGATTTTCACTTTCCTTTTGGATTTGTAGGGTCCGAGTTTGATGCGACATAGGTTGATTGTGGTGGTTGTTGTGATTTTTCTGACTTGTGGTTCTTTGGGCTAATGGCAGTTGACAACGTGGAGTGGAAGGCATAATTTGAGGATTTCGCAAAATTGAACAAATTTATGTAAATTGGGTGGTGATTCGTTCATTTTTTTGTCGGTTCACAGGGTTAGTATTGGTTCATCTGGTTTTGGTAGCCATGGTTGTATAAATGCCATTTTAATGGTTTGGCTTTGTTAATTTTGGCTGGGATTTGGTCGAATGAGGTAGCATTTGGTAGGTTTCTAAAGTTTTTTGTGGAAGGGTGGTATAGTGGATTTACAGTTCACCTTCTTACCTACATGGTAGATGTTTGTATTTTGGTTTTAATTATCAATAAATAACTAATCTTATGTATCAAAAAAAAAAAATCCAACATAGTGGTTGCCATCTAATGCTAGTTATGGGCTATGTTGGTAAAATTTTCATTAAAGAAATCATAAATGAGTGAAATTATAGGTGATATTTTAATTAATAAAAAATAGTATATTTTAATTTTTCTCTCTTGCATATAGGGTAAACCTAAATGTAAAAATGGGAAACATAGACGTAGAATAGGGTAAAATCATGGGAAAAGGCATGAATCAATAGTATCAACCACCAAATACATAAAACTCAAGCCCTAAAGACCCTAGTTCGACAATGAAGCACAAATGAACATAGAAACATAGAATAATAAAACAATATTACCACAATTCCTATGTCTGGATGAATCACCTTCATTGATCTTCTCCATTTTGCTTTATATGCTTGCTTGCCCTCAGATTTGTAGTATGCAAGAATAAGCTTAATGGTAATGACAACAAAATATCAAAGATAGTAGTTGTGGTTGTTTGAAATGAAAGTGATAGGTCTCTTTTATAGAAAACCAAATTTGAATGAAGGGCCAAGATTAAATGATGAAGATCAATGGATGAGATTCTTTGAGAAGCAAGGAACTAAGGTTAGGGAAAAAATAGGGTTTAGTGAAGGATGAATGGTGGAGATTAAAAAGGAAATAAACCTTATCAAGGGTGGAGGTGAATTAAGATAAGAAATAAGAATTGGCATAGAAAAAGAGGTGGCTAGAGTAAATTAAATAATTTAGTCCTGAGGGAAAGTGAATAATTAAATAATTAAAGTAATTATTTAATTATAGAAGAAGGGGGGAAGTTGACTTTTTAATTAAATAACTATTTAATTAAAAATAGAGGAAAATGACAAACTATTAAATAATTAAAATAATTATTTAATAGTGGAGGGAAAAGTGAGAAATAATTAAATAAATAAGATTTACTTAATTATGGAAGAAAAGGCTAATGAATAATTAAATAATTAAAATAATTATTTAATTATAGTAAGAAAATGACAGTGAATAGTTAAATAAATTAGAATTTATTTTAGTATAGAGTTAAAGGATTTAATTAGTGATGCAATTAAATAAATGATCACTAAGAAAATGACTATTGAGCCATTTAGGGGCTTCCCTCCTAGTCAAACCCCGTGTAAGTGTTTCCACTTCCACAATAGCAAATGTTAATGATGAAATGATAATGAATGGGAAGGAATGATGAAATCACAAAGTGTTGCAACTCACCACCCTTCAATGGCTTCCTTGAAGGACTGAAGCCATGCACATCACCTCAAGGACTTAGATCTTGCTAAATCTTGATTGCTTGAATTGCCTTGGAGGCCTAAAAAAGTGTTAGCCTTCACAAAACAACGATGACATGAACACACATAAACTCACATAAAATTGGATATGATGTTAGGATCTTGAATTTCTATAATAAAGCTATGAAAAATTTGCTCTTGCTCTTGACTTGCTCAATAGTGCTCTTGATCATAAGTTTTCCAATAGTCTCCTTGTTAGATTGTAAATGATGCAATAACTAGGTATTTATAGGCATTTATTCAATTTCCCAAAAATTAAATCCTGATGGCTGACTTTAGACACTTGAAATTAAAATATTAAATTGCCACAACCAACATATTTCATTTGGAGGGAAAATAGGAGAACACTCACGCCCAAGGCATGAGTGTCATGGACCTATTTTCCAAGATAGTGTCGAGGCCAACGTATAAGATAAATGCAATTGATTCCCACTTGCAATTCCTCAAAAACTATTAAAAATGGGCCATAGAATGCATAATTTAGAAAATAAAATACTCAATTAGGTCCAATAATTTAAGAGGGGACCAAACATAAAGTGAAATTGTCATGGGTGACAATTTACGACAGTACAATTTTTATTTTTTGAAAGCTATATTAAAGCACAAAATCTATTTATTTACTTTTCTTGATATTTAATTATGGACATGGGGTCCACTCCCATATAAAAATAATAATAGGGATGCTATAATATTACATGTTTCTTCAAAGCTTTTCTCTTTCTTTGAAGACCCTAATGGCATTTGATGCTTGAATTAAATTAATATGGAGGATTTCTTCCTCTTTACTTCTACCCATTCATGTTCTATCTAAGGAAATAGATATAGGTCATGTCTATCTTTTCTCTTGCACTATCTTCATTATCAACAGCCTCTAAAGTCATTTGTGACTCTGAAGAGATCTCATACTATAATCTATACTATTAAGGTACCATAATCTATACTATTTGCTTGCATGGCCCCAAAATTTGGATCATGCAGACCAAGTGAAGGGGGGAAGTAAGCTTTAGATTGAATTTTTGAGGAGCTTAGGGAGAAGCCATACCATTTTGAGTGTTGGGTGGAATGACATAGTGTTTCCATATCATTTTGAGTGTTGGGTGGAATGACATAGTGTTGGGGCTATACCCCAATCTACTAGTTGGGCCTACCACTTGAGGCATGATTACCCCTCTTTTGAGCTTGCAAAATTTGATATTGGGGAGTAAAATGATCTATTGAAAAATATTTTCTACACTTGAAAGTATTTTTTTTCATAATCTAGAAGTTGCCTCCCACATCTATTACCCACCTTCAATAATATCTCTATAGGAAGACATTTGGCTAGATCCATTTCAACACATAAACATGCACAAGTGGAGCTTTCATAATTGGTTGTTCCTTTTAAATTACAATGGTACTTACTTGAGCCATTATCTATGGCCCATAAAAAATATAATTCACATAATTGCAAGGGGAGATAAGGTAGCTACACTCATATAAATTTAAGTTGAAGATAAGGTCTCGATTCATGGATTGAATGAAGGAAACTAGGATTTTATGCATAAGAAATCTCCTTGGAAAACATAGGGAGCATTTTTTACCACCAACTCCTTGTCTTCAAGAGAGTTGAATTCAAGAATAAAAAAACCCTGGCACAAGGGTAAATGTATATTTCTTCCTCTATATTTTTTTTCCAAATTTTAGAGATCCAAGCGTAGAAGTCACATAGTTTCAACCATGTTTTCATGAATCTATAAATGATGGGATGATTCTACAAATATTTCTCCCTATCACATACAAAACTATCCAAACAAATTTTTGGAACAACAATTGATCAATGAATAGGAAGGGGGGAGCCCTAGTTGACATATGTGCTAGGGGCATAAAAACACAAAGTTGTGTTACACTTTCAGCCAACTTATCAACACAACTGAATTTAAGTATTTCTAACTAAAAATCAATTTTGGTCAAACATATGATCTAGTAAGATTCATTGTAGCTAAGTTAGATACTTACACAACTTTTTCAACTAAAATTGTTGGATAAAAATATATGGATCACCACTTTGAGTCCAATTTACCAAAAAATTAAAATTATTTGAAAAATTTGAAGTTTCAATACTCTTGCTAATGTAAATAACATTTTAAAAAAAATATAAAAAATACCCTTTTGTAGATCCATAAGTGTAGTTTTCAAAAATATATTTATTTTAATATTTAATATTTTATTTTTACTAAAAGTAGGTTATCAACACAAAATATTAGGTTGATTACTATGCCAAGGAAAAATATTAAAACTTATTAAAAAAAATAGAAAAAAATATGATACACTAGATAAAAGAATCTATTTCAAGATGGTATAATTTTTTTTCCATTTTAATTAAATATTTAATATGAAATTTGATGTCCGATGAAAACAGTTGTTTTTTGATTCACGCACATTTTAATATTTATTTAAAAATATATATTCATCAAAATTGAAAAAAAATATATCCATGCACTAAAATTTCAAGTTATAAATACACACAAAAAATTTGAAAGAAATTTTTTTTTTTACTAAATTTACTATAAAAATTTTGATGTTTCATGCAACTTCATTTTTCAACATTTTATCAGCAACTAAATTATAGTGTTAATTTACTAAAAACTAGTTTAAAATAATTTTTTAATTTTTTTTAAAAAATACAAACATAAAATATACTAAAAAATACATATTTTCCTAGTTTATATCATTTCAAAATTCAAAACATATATGCCACTTTTTAGTGATTCAAGTTTAAAAGTTAGATCAACATTGGCTGTTTCCTTTATAAAGTGTGACACAACTTTGTGCTTTTACCCAGGACAAAGGAAGACATTGTTGCAGGAGATTTGAGTGACCGTGATTTCTTGTGCCCACAATCGAAATTATGAGTGCCAAGGTTCAACACCTCCTATCCTCAAAGTGTCACAAATTAGAGTTTGAAGGTTGCATGGTAGGCGTTTTAGATTACCAAAAAAATGCAAAGCTTCCTTCAAATTTTTCTATGTTTTAAGAATGTTAAAGTGGTGTAATCTATTATTTAGTATAATCCAAATTTTAAATTTTATTTTGACAATTATTTTTTAAGTTTTAGACTTTATATTAAGTTATACCTATTTCAATTTGTAACGGGTAATTTTGTAAGGGGAATTTCCATTTGTTATATATGACTCAAATAAGTTGGTTTAGCAAATTTTTTTTATCATGATTTCAATACTACACATATTTTGTTCATACATAATTTTCTAACATTGATATATTAAAGCAATGTTTATTGGTACAAGAGTTTCTAACATTGATATATTAAAGCAATGTTTATTGGTACAAGAGTTTATCAATGAAGGTGAGAATTATAGTATACAAGTTTAGTTCTAAAGCTTCTTCACTAGAGTTTAAGATCGTAATATTTTGAGAGAAAATCTAAACTTTATTTGGTTCACTACAATGGTAATTAATAATATTATAGTTTAAAGGTTAAAATTTTGATTATTAGAGAGATAAGATGAAAAGAGTATTAATATGGAAAGGAGTATGGAACATGGTAGCAAGTGGGTATGTTGAACTTATGAATTGAGTGCAAAAGATAAGTTAGAGAAGAAAGAAGAGGGAAAAAAATGCTCAAGCTTTGCATTATATTAGGATGCAATAGTTCCAATTATTTATCTAAATATTACAAGTTGAAAATTCTTTGGAAGGTTCATATAAAGGTACAAATTAGGTAATGGTTGCAATGCTTCAAACCCTAAAAATAACTTTTAATAATTTAAGAATAAAATATAATGAAAAAGTTGAAGATTATTGTGTTGGAGTGATAAACATAGCCAATAAGATGAGAACATAAGGGGTGGTTGTTAAAGATGATGTGGTTGTGAATAAGATATTGAAATCTCTTACATCAAGTGGATTCATATTGTTATCATTTTAAAAGAAACAAAAAAATTAAACACTTTATTTATTAAACAATTGATTAGATTTTACTTATCTATGAAGAAGATATATGAATGATCTAAATAAAATACTTATTTTAAAAACAAAAATTAATAATAATCATTTTGGCAACAGGGTGCACTATAAGACCTATCAATGTATTCCACACAACTTAGATTACGTTTTATGGATCAAAACAAAAAAAAATCAATAAAAATCAAAATTATTTTATTTTTATATGCATTTATATTTATTTTACAAATAAAAATATACTATAACTATTTTTTAATTTTTAAAATATATATTTAACAAAGATTTAAAAATACACGTGATTTGCAATGGCTAGCTCAAGCCTTAATTCCTTTACAATTACTTCTTACTGTTTAATTGAACAAGTCAATACAACACTAGTGATGAATGAATGATTCTCAACTACCCATCTTAGTTCAAGCAGACAAACTCAATGTAAATGGATCTAAGTCTTTGTAATAAAAGAAAAGAATTAGAGAAGATGAATTTTCTATTCAATTTTTAAATTGAGAAAAGCATTTCTAGCGGCTGCAATCTTTGCCAATTTTTTTCTTTCATTTTCTCCACTTCCCACCAACTGCCCATCAATGAATACCTCCACAGTTACCAAAAGATTATCCATTTTAGACATTTTGTACTCAATACATTTCCCCTGCCTCTGACACAGTTCCTGAAGCTCTGCAACTGGGTGCATTTCAAGTGTTTCTGGACCAACTAAGGGCTGTAACAATGGTTGAAATACCTGTAAAAAATACATTTATAAATGTTAGTAGTCTATTTATAACATAACAAAATAAAATAAATTTATGATTGATTGATGCAATTGTGTTGTTGTCTGTGGCATTTTGCAAATTCATTGTCTGGAAAATTTTCACCGCCACCATGACAAATTCACCGGAAAATTCACCACCAACAATTTATTGCAACTGCAAACTTTTAATGCAATGAATCTGTGGCAGTGGATTTTCCTTGAGAAGAATTTTTCATGGCAGTGAATTTTCCTAGAACCGTTGTCTGTATTTATGTTAGCTGTAAAAGATTTTTGAATCCTTTCAAAATCTGTTTTTGTCTTATAATAAAAAATAGAATAATCTGACAATATCAACTGTCGTCTCATATTTGTAAAAAAATCAGATCTTTTCAAAACTTATTTTACCTCTTAATGAAAACAATAAAATAAAACTAATTTAGAGTACCTCCCAAACTTTCTCTGCAGAATTTCCACTGTCCAGAAACACTGCACCAGCAATGGATTCCACCATATCAGCAAGAATTTTTGGCGCCTTTGTATGTTCTGAGCGATGTGACTCTGATTCATTTTCCACAACCTGAATGAACTTCTCGATCTGAAATTCATAAGATTTGAACATTTTTTTATCAGTAAATGTAATTGTAAACAGATTTTCCTTCAAAAATATCTTTTAGAAAAAAATCTTACCATTTCTTGCATATCTGGTGATTCAAAACGAAGGTAATTAAAGAATCCATGCTTGACGGCCACACGAGCCAGTGTTTCATTTCGAACATTTTCAGAGCGCAAGCGGGTCAAGATCCCTGGATTCATGTCTGGATAAGTATTGAATAGATAAACAGAAACCAGTTGACCTAGAATGGCGTCTCCCATAAACTCCAGGCGCTCATATGATTTGAGGCCTCTACGTTTCAGATGATCAGATATCTCAGAATCCTTCAAACCCAACAATTCCAGCTGCCAACAGAATTTCAGAATTACAGAGGAATGAGTGAGAGCTTCTTCAACGAGATTCCTTCTCTTGAATTTGTAATTCAAAACCACTTCTAACTCGCTCAATCTCTCAGAAAAAATTTCATTTTCTGGATTGGCAAAAATTTGATCTATTTTTTCTTTCATGCTTTTGTCATCCAACTGCTCATCCTTTGTATGAAGCACAAATTCTGATACCATTCCAGAATCTGTAAAAAATAAATAAAGTCAAACCAATCTAAAATGGCCGGCGGGCTTTCTCTGTGACCGGTCAGATGTAAAAAAATTAAAATTTACTCTTTTCTTGCAGCGCAGGTAAACAAAACAAGTAAACATTGATTGATGAATTCAAGTTAGAGACAAAAGCAAAGTAAGTAATGGTAGTTGAGATCTAAGCTTTCTTATTCTACAAGAAAACGTAGTTTCCCAAGGTTTGACATTTTTCCCAAGGTGGAACTTTCTTTGTAATTAGCTTTTGACCATTAAAATTACTTAATTCCAATGAAAACGACATGAAATCTTATATAAGGTTATCTTCAAGTAGAAAAAAAATATATAAGGTTTTGTATTCTTGCTTCTGAATACTAGGATAGAGTTTATCAATCTTATAATGTGTATAAAAAATAATAAAAATTAAAGATAAAATATGAAAAAGTGTGGATTAATAGAGTTTATCAATCTTATTATTCGGTAATATATATAAAATAATAAAAATATATTTGCAAATTATTGTTCACACATAAAAAGATATATATATATATATGGGATCACTCAAAGGATGAGCAAAGGCATGGGAATTGCAAGCATATAGAAAAGTTTAGATGGAAATAATTGCTATCCATAAAATTAAATCCAATATAGTGGATGCCATCTCAATGCTAGTTATGGGCTATGCTGGTAAAATTTTCATCAAAGAAATCATAAACGAGGGAAATTATAGGTGATATTTCAATTAATAAAAAATGTATATTTAAATTTATCTTTCCTCTTCCACATAGGGTAAACCTAAATGTAAAAAATGGGAAACATAGATGTAGAATAGGCTAAAATCATGGGAAAAGACATGAATCAATAGTATCAACCACTAAATACATAAAACTCAAGCCCTAAAGACCCTAGTCTAATAATGAAGCACAAATGAACATAGAAACATAAAATAATAAAGCAATATTACCACAATTTCTATGTCGAGGTGAATCACCTTCATTGCTAATATTACCACAATTCCTATGCTTGGGTGAATCACCTTCATTGCTCTTCTCCATTTTCCTTTACATGCTTGCTTGCCCTCATATTTGTAGTATGCAAGAATAAGCCTAATGATAATGACAACAAAATATCAAAGATATTAGTTGTGGTTGTTTGAAATGAAAGTGATAGGTCTCTTTTATAGAAAACCAAATTTGAATGAAGGGCCAAGATTAAATGATGAAGATCAATGGATGAGATTGCTTTGAGAAGCAAGGAAATAGGGTTAGGGAAAAAATAGGGTTTAGTTAAGGATGGACGGTGGAGATTAAAAAGGTAATAAACCTTATCAAGGGTGGAGGTTAATTGAGATAAGAAATAAGAATTGGCATAGAAAAAGAGGTGGTTAGAGTAAATTAAATAATTATAAAATTATTTAATTTAAAAGGGAAAGTGAATAATTAAATAATTAAAGTAATTATTTAATTATAGAAGGGGAAAGTTTACTTTTTAATTAAATAAATATTTAATTAAAAATAGAGGAAAAAACAAACTATTAAATAATTAAAATAATTATTTAATAGTGGAGGGAAAAATGAGAAATAATTAAATAAATAAGATTTATTTAATTATGGAAGAAAAGGCTAATGAATAATTAAATAATTAAAATAATTATTTAATTATAGTAAGAAAATGACAATGAATAATTAAATAAATGAGATTTTATTTAATTATAGAGTTAAACAATTTAATTAGTGATGTAATTAAATAAATATTTATTAATTTATTTAATTAATTAAAGGACGAATAAAATGGGAAATGAATTAATTAAATAATTAAAATTATTTAATTATGTAGGAAGAAGGGAAATTGATGAGGAAAAATGGTGTTCGCAAGTTTAGGACATTTTTCAGTGCCTACATTTTATCCCTCTTTGATACAATATTCAAAGTCATTGAATGTTGTATCAAAAAAATTTAGTTCAAAAATATGCCTCAGTGAGGACGGGATAGACCTATGCCCCCTCAGAAAATTTAAAAGATTATTCCGATAAGCAAAGCAGATAGTGGACGAATGCAAGGATTGACAAAAATAAATGTTAGTGAGAGGAAAATGTTGCTCATGGAGTTAGACGATTGAAGAGGGATTGATATTTTGCTTGATAGATATTAGGCTTGCATGATTATCATTGTTGGGCGTTAAATTATAGCAAATGGAGAATAAACACTATGGTATGACATAGACCAAGGTGTGCAATGTTATCCCTATGCAAAAACAAAAAAATGACAGACAAGGAGTGCCATGATGCATACTAAGATTTAAGTTGCCCTAGTCTTTTTGTCAAGACAAACCGCAATCAACAATCAAAGAAAAAGCATGTCATGAGACATCATCACTCCTCTAAATCCTTATTGGGACATCCTTGAGGTGGCTATTAACATGACCAAAAATCAAAATAAAAAGATAAGACATTGAACTGGACCAACAAAGTCAACAACCAATTAGATATTTTGTCAATCGATCCCGTGTTTGTTGATAGGATTGATAAGATTGATTGATTGATTGATTGTGCCTAGTTTCAGGAAAGGGAAGCATTTCATATAAGATGTCGAGTCTGGTTTCGATCATGCAGCCACCTGTATAAGGAAAATGATGATGATGTTTGGTTTCAAGAAGGACACATCCTGTATAAGAAAAATGATAGGATTGGGTTTGGTCGATTAGGAAATTGATTGATTTGGATTGATGGCTAGTTGGGTAACTTTAGTCTGTTAATTCATGATTTGGTTTAGACTAAGATATTTGTTTGTGTCCAATCAAAGTGTTGATTTTGACAAGGGATAACTTATTATGATATGGATAGTGGTGTGCCATGACAGACTCGAAAAACCCTAAAGGATTGACCTAGTGCCTCAGGGGCTCATCAGTGATGGCCTTGCCCATGTGAAATCATAGAGGCAACACAATTTGATAGACTTAGAATAATAGGACTTTACACTATTTTTGGGATTTTAAAGGTGATTTGACTTTTTTTTTTGGATTTTTGGCATGTTTTGGTTTTTTTGGATTTTTGACGTGTTTTAGATTTTTGGGGATATTTCAATGTTTTTGGCTTGTTGAAAAGTTATTCAAATATTTTTGGATTTTTACGATGATGACCTCCAATACCAAGCCTAGGATCCAATGAAGGCGTGAGTCAAGTACTTGCCCCCAGTTAGGTATAGTACCGATCATGAAGAATGGATAAAGATGGACTTTATTAGGATCGAACATGGAAAATGAAAGACACAAAATGTCAACTATTCTTAGGACATGAGAAGGGTGACAAAGTGATCCAGGTGGATCTAGGAAACCTAAAAATTTCATAGTCTCAAAATATCATGGACTTAGCCTCATCACATAGAGCTCGCTAAAATGATCCCGACACAACTTGTACCACGTCAAAAGGACGTCATGTGCAAGAGTTATGCTTGGTCAAAGATTGGTCAAACTGGCGAACTAGGGGGCCAGAAAAAGGCAAAAAAATGATCATCTCAGAATTCATCAAAATCGGCATCAAATCAAAGTGCTTGTCAAGACAATTTCGACAACGTTCATTTTGTTGAAATCTAAGCTCGTATGCAGAAGATATCACAAGTCAAAGTTGAAGGTTGACTAGATGTTGACGTGGCAGTTGACTGGATGCTGATGTGGTAGCTGACTGGATGATGATGTGGTCGGTGCAGGTGATGTGGCAAAAATTCACATACCATGCTTTATTTTTGAGAAAGTAAAGTTGTGGAGGCTTATTTTATATCACAAAATCCATTTGGTGGGATCGGATTTTGTGGGATCCCAAGTGGATTTTGTGGGATCTCAAGTGGATTTGGTGGGATTAAAGCAAAATCTCATAAAAATTAATAAAAAGTTAACCCCTTTAGTAAATGAATAAGCCCAAATTTATAACTAAAATAACCTTTAATGGTTATTAAATAAAAGACAATAATCTAATAAAAACAAATACCCAAACCAATATAGTCTGTAAATGGAGAAATTGTTGGATGTTGTGGATATGTTGCTGATATGTGGTTGTCATTGATGTCAACACTGTTAGCATTTGGTGCATCAGATGCTGTATATGTCGAGGATATTGAGAAAATTGTAAAAGAAAGTATTCTAGGTTCCTAGTGGAACTGTGTAGGTCATGAAGGCGTCTTGTTATTTATGTTGAAGATTAGCTAGTGTGGATTAAAGGGTTTACTTTTGAGTGTATCTAGATCATCTACCAGAAGTTTCAGAGGTCCGCGAGAAGTTTTGATTGTATTGTGGTCTGACAATGTTTATGTGGTCTTTGTTAGTGTTCCTAAATGAAGATTGTGTGATTCTGTTAATCTCAGTTGTTGTAGATGTTTCTCTGTTGTTTCTTGGTGTTATCATATGTCTCTAGATCATTCTCTATCTTTGTGGTATGTCCACATTAATCCAAGAGCTCATGGTTGAAGATCTTTTCTTGCGCATGTTTAGTTTTTCATGTTCTTGGATGACATGTTGGTGGTAGCGTGTTGTGGATCTTCGTGGTGAAATTAATTAAAGTATTTTTTGTTGAAGATGTTAATTTGGGTCTCCACTATGTTGTGGCCGACCTTGGTGGATTCACATTAAAAAAATTATTTGTAAATTTGGGCCGACATTGCAAATATGTTTTATTTTCCTGGCCGACTAAGTTGTGATGAAATCTCATGTAGTGGATATATAAGTGCAATTTTTTCATCGGTGAAGAGTGTACTTCGTGTGCTTGGTGTGATCCTATGTGTGTATGTGTGAATATCATTTGATTGTAGAGCAGAGTGTGAAGAATATTGAATGAAGTGTGAAGAAGGTTTTCTAAGCTTAATTGGAACTATAATTAGGCTTGTGCAGAAGCTATTTTCTTAGTTCATACCCTTTGGATTTTAATCCTATTATGTATTGTTGGGCAGTGAGCCCCTTTTGTATTTGAGCAGTGAGCTCTAGGCAGTGTGCCTGAATGCATGTGCATTCCCCTTATTATTTCTCATTATACTTTTAACATGGTGTAATCTTGTGGACTAACATCCACCATGGTTTTTCCCCTAACAAGGTTTCCATGTAAAAAATCTTGGTGTCTTTGTCTCTCTGATGTGTTAATTGTTTGTGATAAATTAATTATTCATTAGATCTGAGATTAAGTTAAGTTAGAAAAGTTTAAGTTTTTGTGACAACTGATTCACCCCCCATCTCAATTGTCTGTCCTTGTTTTGACAACAATTGGTATTAGAGTAGGTTCCTCTGAAGAAGTCTAAAAGCTTGAGGTGATCCGAGATGGAAACATACAAGAAGGACAGTCCAAGATTTGATGGAACTAACTACTCACTGTGGAAAGTTAGGATGCAATGTCACCTAAGATGTATTGGTGAATCCTTCTAGAAGATTACAAAAGATCCATATGTTATTCCTTAGAATAGTCCCTCCACTCTAGATGAGATCAAAGATGCTGAAAATAATATTAGGTTTATTGAAGCTTTGGTGAGTGCTCTAATAGATTCAGAGATGGCTAATGTGATAGGATTTCAGACAACTCATGAGATTTGGACAAAGCTAGAAACTTTGTATGAAGGAGATGCACAGGTGAAGATGGCTAAGTTACAGAGTTTGAAAGGAAAGTATGAGAATTTGAAGATGAAAATATCACTTCTTTCATGTAGAGAGTAAATGAGATAGTGATGGGTATTAGATGTGTCGGTGGTTCTATTGAAAAGGATGAAATTGTGGCTAAGATAATCAGATCCTTGCCTCCCTCCTACAAAGTGAAAGCTCATCCTATTGAAGAAATTAGATTAGTAACAAAGATGACAAGAGACATGCTGGTTGGCAAGCTTGGTGCTTTTGAAATAAGTGAATTTGGTGAATCTGCACCAAAGACTGAATCTGCATTCAAGGCTACTGTATCCAAAAGTAATAGGTAAAGATATAGTTTGGGAGAGTGTTCTAGAAAGATATCCAAGTATGATGAAGAACTGAAACAACTTGAAGATAAAGAAAGAGAGGTAGAAGAATTGGAAGCACTGATTGCAAAACAAGAAGGAAGAGGAAAAGGTAAGTACGAAGATGTATTGCCTATTAAATGTTTCTCTTATAGTAAAATAAGTCATTTTGCATCAAGGTGTCTTGAAAAAGTTCCTAGATCTAAGCCTAAAAAGTCTAGATTCCAAAAGAGATGTTACTTTGCTGAAGAAGCAGTGACTAATGACGAGTCTAATAAAGATAATGGAAATGAAGACATGAATGGGTTTTCATTGCTACCATTGAAGATAATCCTGTGGCTACTGAATTTTCTAAAGATGAAAAGGCCCTTGCAGCCTAAGTTGAAGAAAAAGATGAGTGGGTCATTGATAGTGGATACTCACATCATATGACTAGTGATAAAAGCAATTTTGTGAGTCTAGAGAAGTATGACAGTGGGGTTATAAAATTTGGAGATAACAATACTGGTGTGATTCGAGGTAGAGGATCTATCTGTCTTGGTGGTAAGGATAACACTAATGATGTTCTTTATGTTGAAGGCTTGAAGCACAACTTGTTGAGTGTTGGACAGATGGAAGAAAAGGGTTATGATCTTCAATTCAAAAATGGAAGATGCAAGATACACGAAAGTTATGGGAATATGATTGCTACAGGAAAATAGAAAAAAGGTAATATCTTTCACTTGAATACTGCTAGTGGGAGTTGTTTAATTGCTCAAGTAGATGAAAGTTGGTTGTGTCATAGGAGGTTGTGTCATGTAAATTTTGACAACATTATCAAGATAAGTTCCACTCAAGCAGTAAGAGATATACCTAAGTTAGTGAAGCCTGCTAACACAATATGCAAGGAATGTCAGATGGGTAAGCAAACTAGAGTCTCTTTCCGGAGCAAATAGTTTCATTCAAATAATTTACTGGAGCTGCTACATATTGACCTTTGTGGTCCCTCTAGATTCAAAAGTATTCATGGAGAAAGGTACATTATGTTGATTATTGATGATTACTCTAGAATGATACAGGTTTCTTTCCTAAGAGAAAAATGTGAAGCATTGGAAAAGTTCAAAAATTTTAAGGCTATGGTAGAGAATGAGAAAGGTCTAAAAATAAAGTGCCTGAGATTTGACAGAGGTGGCGAGTTCACCTTCAGGGAGTTCAACTCTTTTTGTGAAGAGCATGGAATTAAAAGACAATTATCTGCTCTAACAATTCTAGATGCTACTAGAACAATGATGATGGAAGGAAATGTGTCTCAGATGTACTAGAGTGAAGTGGTAAGCACTATTGTGTATACCTTGAACTGGGTAAATGTTAATGGTAATTTTGGTAAGAACCCTTTTGAGTTATGGTTTGGTTACAAGCCTACTGTTAAATATTTCAAAATCTTTGGAAGCTTGTGTTATATCAAGAGAGATGATGATATAGGCAAGTTTGATGCAAGAAGCGATGAAGTTATTTTCCTAGGTTACTCCACTAAAAGCAAGGCCTACTGGTGCTATAACAAAAGATTGAGGAAAATGGTTGAAAGTGCAAATGTCAGAGTTGATGAGGACTCTGTCAAATCATCCAAATATTGTGGTTATGATTCTAATGAAGAAATAATAGCAAAGGGAAGAATTCTCAGACACATAATCTACTTCAGATTATTCCATATGTTTTGGTAAAGCAACCTCAATTTGTTCTGGTAAATCAAGTCAATCAGGAAACATAGACAAGTGCAAGTGTAGAAGAAAGATCAGAAGAATCAGAAGTTCAAGAATGTCCCAAAACTCCAAGGTATGTAAAGCTAAATCATTCTGAAAGCCAAATCATAGGAGACAAGAATAAAGGAGTACAAACTAGAAGAAATATTGCAGAAGAATATTGTCTGATTTCCAAGATTAAACCTAAAAATTTCATTGAAGCTTGTCAAGATGAACACTAGTTGGAAGCTATGAAGGAAGAACTGATACAAATTGAAAAGAATGACACATGGATATTGGTTCCTAGGCCTAAAGACAAAAATGTGATTGGTACTAAATGGGTGTTTAGGAACAAGCTGAATGAACAAGGTGAAGTGGTCTAGAATAAAGCAAGATTGGTATGTAAAGGGTATTCTCAAATGGAATGTGTTGATTTTGAAGAAACATTTTCCCCTGTCGCTAGGATTGAAGCTGTAAGGTTATTTCTTGCTTATCTTGCATACAAAAACTAGAAAGTCTATCAAATGGATGTGAAGTCAGTATTTCCAAATGGAGAACTAGAAGAAGAAGTATACATTGATCAACTAGATGGATTTCAACTAACTGACAAGGAAGATATGGTCTGCCGATTAAAGAAAGCTCTATATGGACTCAAGCAAGCCCCCAGAGCCTGGTATGCTAGATTGGACAAATATTTAATGAAGCTTGGATTCACTAAAGGTATTGCTGATAGAAAATTATACTTCAAACTAGATCATGATAAAGAGTTAATTATAGAAGTTTTTGTTGATGACATCATTTTTGGAGGAGACAACAATCTATATATGAAGTTTGTTGATGAGATGAAGAATGAATTTGAGATGAGTATGATTGGAGAGATGAGGTTCTTTCTGGGAATGCAAGTTACTTGGTTGGACAAGGGGATCTTCATATCTTAGTCCAAATATGTGAGAGAACTGTTGAAGAAGTTTGGAATGGATGACTCAAAACCTGTTGGTACTTCCATGGTGACCGGATGTAAGTTGACACAAAATGATGATTCTCCTAAGGTGAATCAAACTAGATACAGGTCAATGATCAGTGGATTGCTCTATTTAACTCAGACTAGACTAGACATTATGAATGTTGTATGTATGGTTGCTAGATTTCATGCTGATCCAAAAGAGTCACATGTGACTGTTGTGAAGAGAATTTTCAGATATTTGAAAGAAACAATTGACTTTGGACTTTAGTATCCAAAGGATGATGATCTCACTCTGAGTGCATATACTGATGCAGATTGGGCTGGAGATGTAGATGATAGGAAAAGTAATAGTGGTGGTGCTTTCTTCCTAGGGAAGAAGTTGGTGTCTTGGTTGAGCAAAAAGTAGAATTCCATTTCTCTATCTATTGCTGAAGCAAAATACATTGTTGCTGCAAATAATTGTACTCAAGTGATATGGATGAAACAGATGTTGAAAGATATCAGGGTGGTATATGAAGAGCCTATTGCCATATACTGTGAAAATTCAAGTGCAATAAATATTTCAAAGAATCCGGTGATGCATTCTAAGACTAAACATATATCAATCAAGTTTCATTTCTTGAGGGAGAAAGTGAATGAGAAAGAAGTTAGATTGGAATATGTGCCTATCAAAGAATAGATTGTAGATATATTTACTAAGCCATTGCCAAAGGATACTTTTGAGTATCTCATAGGAATGCTAGGGGTAATTACCCCTCTTGATAAGAACTAAAAGATGCATTTACTTGCATCAATCCGTGAGATACATTGCTATATTCTAATATGGATTTATTTTCATGCCTGCTACTCAGGGGGAGTAGTCAGATGTGCAGATATGTGGTTCAGAGCGTGTATTTGGAAAGGTCACGGTTGCCTTTTCCATTGATGTCAAAGGGGGAGAAGTGCAATGTGAAAAATCCTTTGAAGGGTCGAAGAGCAATTGAGGAGAAGAGTCAAAACCAAGGGAAAGCAAGGACGTTGGGTTGATGGTATGTTTCACATCATGTGTTGCCATCAATGCCAAAGGGGGATATTGTTGGATGCTATGGATATGTTTCTGATATGTGGTTGTCATTTATGTCAACACTATTAGCATTTGGTGTATCAGAGGCTATATATGTCGAGGATATTGAGAAAATTGTAAGATAAAGTATTCTAGGTTCCTAGTGGAACTGTGCAGGTCATGAAGGCATCTTGTTCTTTACGTTGAAGATTATCTAGTGTGGATTAGAGGGTTTACTTTTGAGTGTATCTAGATCATCTACCGAAAGTTTCAGAGGTCTGCGAGAAGTTTTGATTGTATTGTGGTCTGATAGTGTTTATGTGGTCTCTGTCAGTGTTCTTGAATGAAGATTGTGTGATTATGTTAATCTCAGTTGTTGTGGATGTTTCTCTATTGTTTCTTGGTGTTCTCATATGTCTCTAGGTCATTCTCTATCTTTGTGGTACGTCCACATTAATCAAAGAGCTCGTGGTTGAAGATCTTTTCTTGTGCATGTTCAATTTTTCATGTTCCTGGCCAACATGTTGGTGGTAGCGTGTTGTGGATCTTCGTGGTGAAATTAATTATAGTCTTTTTTGTTGAAGATGTTAATTTGGGTCTCCACTATGTTGTGGCCAACCTTGGTGGATTCGCATTAAGAAATTTATTTGTAAATTTGGGTCGACATTGCAAATATGTTTTATTTTCCTGGCCGACTAAGTTGTGATGAAATCTCATGTCGTGGATATATAAGTGTGATTGTTTCATTGGTGAAGAGTGTACTTCGTGTGCTCATTGTGCTCCTATGTGTGTATGTGCAAATATCATTCAATTGCAGAGCAAAGTGTGAAGAAGATTGAACGAAGTTTGAAGAAGGTTTTTTGAGCTTAATTGGAACTGTAATCAGGCTTGTGTAGAAGCTATTTTCTTAGTTCATACCCTTTGGATTTTAATCATATTTTGTATTGTTGGGTAGTGATCCCCTTTTGTATTTGAGCAGTTAGCTCTAGGCAGTGTGCCTGAATGCATGTGCATTCCCCTTATTATTTTTCATTATACTTTTAATAGGGTATAATCTTGTGGACTAACATCCACCATGGTTTTTCCCCTAACATGGTTTCCACGTAAAAAATATTGGTGTTCTCTGTCTCTCTGATGTGTTAATTGTTTGTGATAAATTACTTATTCATCATATATGAGATTAAGTTAAGTTAGAAAAGTTTAAGTTTATGTGACAACTGATTCACCCCCCCCTCTCATTTGTTTGTCCTTGTTTTGCCAATAAAAATGACAAGGGAATTATAAACAAATTAAAAATGGTTGTTATTGTTTTGTTTTGTATATAAGGGGTGGTGATTCTTTTAAACACTTATTAAGCCTGGAAAATAGTTATATGGTTAATAACAACCCAACAAATGAATATTGCCAAAAAAACCATAAAAACCCATAAGGGCTTATAAACGGGAGATGAAGGTTATTTATTTGTTTTGATGGTTGAGCTTTATTAAGGAATTTTTTTTATGTATAAAAGGGGTTGTAGGTGTTTGATTTTCAACCATGTGTTTTTGAGATAATTCAGTTGTTTGAGGGAATTTTTATGTCTTTGTAAGGAAACTTTGGAGAGTGTTTGGAGGAGAATTTACAAGGTGTTTTTGCACACCAAAAATTGTAAAATTGAGAGTGAGAGATTGTGAGGAGTTTTATGTGGGTTTTGGAAGCTTGATATTGTAAGAAGGCTTTTTCTTAGTGATATCAATAAAGCGGTCCAACATTGAGAAGCGGACCTAGAGATGTAGCTCAAATTGAGCAAACTTTGTTATCAAGTGTGATCCCTCTATTCTTCTCTTTTGTTTATCATTCTCGTCAGTATTTTGATTCATTGAGTTTTTCTTTACAATAATTAAGTAATTATTTTATGTCTTTTGAATCTGGATAAAGTATAAGTGAAATTTATTTGTCGTAATTTCAATAATTAAGATTCATAACCACATAATTCTGTTGGATCGGGATAAAATTTGTAGTTGAGAGTAAAGTGCAAATTATTTGTAGCTCTTAATTATAGATCAAGTTGGTATCAGAGTAGTTTAACAGGAAAATTGCAAGTGGTGAATGTTAACTAGGTTGAAACTGAAACAAGGAGAAGGTGCACTTGAGAATTTAATCCTGAGATCGGAAAACGAAGAAAATTTCCACGATCAGAGATGGCAGTTGAACAAAGTTCTATAGAGCTTGATGAGAAAGATTTCCAGAAAGCTTTTCTTGAGATGAATTCAATGGTGGAAGTTCTTTTCCAAGAGAGGCAAGAACGAAAGAAGAGAAAGGAAGACAAGGATAGAAAGAAGAGGGAATTTGAATCCTCATTGAAAGATGACAAAGGTAAAGGAGTAGGAGGTGGTAGTGACCCTCTTGAACCTCCATCTTCGTCCTCTTCATCTTCTTTATCCTCTTCTTCTTCTTCATCTAACTCTTCTAAGAAGAAACAATTTGTGCAAGCTAATACACCTTTGTTGAAACTAGATGTTAAATTTGAGTTGCCTATATATAATGATGAATTGGATGCAAAAAAACTAGGTAACTGGCTTAAGCAGATTGAAGTGTATTGCAGGGTTCAATAGATCTTGGATGATTCTTCCAAAATCCAGCTAGCTACTCTTAGAATGGGAGGCACTGCATTGGTTTGGTGGGAGAGTAAGATTCAATATGATCTTGCTACAAACGGTAAAATCATTTCATCTTGGTATGAATTTACTTCTGCTTTAAAGAAACAATTTTATCCTTTGGGTTATATGCAACAAGCTGTTATGGACTGGAAAAATCTGAGACAGGGTAAAGGACAAAGGGTGCAAGAGTATACACAGGTGTTTAGGAAGAAAACACTTACTCTTGGAATTCCTCTTTATACACAAGAAACATTATTAAAGTATATAGGTGGTTTGCATTCACATTTGAAACATACAATCCTGATGTTTAATCCATCTAACTTTGATGAAGTGTGTGTACAAGCAACCCATATTGAAGCAGGTGAAAGGAACATAAGTTTCAGTTCAAAGAAGGAATTTGTTCCTCCAACTGAAGGTAATAAGAAGGGTAAGGAGAGGAAATCAACTACTGTGAAGAAAGAGGAAGGTGAAAAGCCTACTTTTTCACATTGTTAGAAGAAAGGGCATGAAGATGCAAAGTGTTGGAAATTGCATATGGAATTGGAACCAAAGTGGTTTAAGGATCATAAAGGAAAGCAAAAGGCCGCAACTGTCATTCTGGATCTTGGATCGGATTATGATGATGAAACAAAGATAATAGTTGTGGGTTTGAAAGGTAAAGCTTTTGTTGGTAATGATTCTGCCACTAATTTTTCATGTGCTTCTACTTCTAAAATTCATGTTGTTCCTGAAGATAGCAAAAGATGTGAATTGTTTCATATAAGGGTTATTTCTAAGAACACTAAGATTGATACAATGATAGATAGTGGGTCCCAAGTTAATCTAATTTTAGAAGAAGTCATTGAAAAGTTGGGATTGAAAATAAAGCCACATATGAAACCTTATCCATTAGGTTGGGTGTGCAATGATAACAGATTGCGAGTAACTAAGCAATGTAATTTAAGATTTGCAATAACATCTAAGTTTATAGATGAGGTTGAATTTGATGTGGTTCCACTTGATATCTATGGGATTGTGTTGGGTAGCCCGTACTTATATGATAGAAAAGAAATCTTCTACAAGGAACTTAATCAGTATCACTTGTTTAAGGAAGGAATTGAATACATTGTGCATTCTCATTCAATTAAGACTGATAAATCTTTTGTGACAATGGGACAATTGAAAAGGGTAGTTAATGCAAGTAATAATTTGGCACTTATGTCTGTACCACAAGAAGTGTCATTGCATAAAAGCATATCTAATTCTAAGGTTGTTCCAGTTATGAAAGAAAAGCATGATGTTGGTACATTCTTTTTCTCGTCCACAAATTTAGTTTTCTTATTCAGCCTTCTACTTTTTAGCAGTGTATGGTTGGTAGCGGCAACACTAAATGTGGATGTGTATATGGCTAATGTACTTAACAATATCAGTGCAGTTTTGATTGTTGTTATGATGAGTCAAATGTACAGGTTCCAAAAAGGAAGGATAGATGATACTGGACAAGTGAGGAAAAATTTCCCTCACTTCAATTGTATGTAAAAATAGATGTTTGGTGGTCCAAAAACTTCTCAATGGGGAGGAATGATCTAGGTGGATCCAGGAAACCTAAAATTTCATAGTCTCAAAATCTCATGGAGTTAGCCTCATCGCATAGAGCTCACTGACATGATCCCAATGCAACTTGTACCACGTCAAAAGGAGGTCGTATTCAAGAGTTATGCTTGGTCAAAGATTGGTCAAATTGGTGAACTAGGGGGCCAGAAAAAAGGCAGAAAAAAATGATCATCTCAAATTTTTTCAAAATCGGCATCAAATCGAAGTGCTTGTCAAGGCAATTTCGACGACGTTCATTTCATCGAAATTTGAGCTCGTACACAAAAGATATCACAAGTCAAAGTTGAAGGTTGACTAGATGCTGACGTGGCAATTGATTGGATGCTGACGTGGTAGTTGACTAGATGATGATGTGGCCGGTGCAGGTGATGTGGCAAAAATTCACATACCATACTTTATTTTTGAGAAAATAAAGTTGTGGAGGCTTATTTTATCTCACAAAATCCATTTGGTGGGATCGAATTCTGTGGGATCCCAAGTGGATTTGGTGGGATCCGATTTTGTGGGATCTCAAGTGGATTTGGTGGGATTAAAACAAAATCTCATAATTTTCTTTAAAAAACTAACCCCTTTAATAAATGAATAAGCCCAAATTTATAACTAAAATAACCTTTAATGGATATTAAATAAAAGACAATAATCTAATAAAAATAAATACCTAAACCAATATAGTCCGTAAATGGAGAAATGACAAGGGAATTATAAACAAGTTAAAAATGGTTGTTATTGTTTTGTTTTGTATATTAGGGGTGGTGATTCTTTTAAACACTTATTAAGCTCGAAAAATAGTTATATGGTCAATAACCCAACAAATGAATATTACCATAAGGGCTTATAAGTGGGAGATGAAGGTTATTTATTTGTTTTGATGGTTGATCCTTATTAAGGAAATTTTTTATGTATAAAAGGGGTTGTAGGTGTTTGATTTTCAACCATGTGTTTTTGAGAGAATTTTAATGTCTTTGTAAGGAAACTTTGGAGAGTGTTTGGAGGAGAATTTACAAGGTGTTTTTGCACACCAAAAAATGTAAAATTGAGAGTGAGAGATTGTGAGGAGTTTTATGTGGGTTTTGGAAGCTTGATATTGTAAGAAGGATTTTTCTTGGCGATATCAATAAAACAGTCCAACATTGAGAAGCGGACTCAGAGACGTAGCTCAAATTGAGTGAACTTCGTTATCAAGTGTGATCCCTCTATTCTTCTCTTTTGTTTATCATTCTCGTCAGTATTTTGATTCATTGAGTTTTTCTTTACAATAATTAAGTAATTAGTTTATGTCTTTTGAATCTGGATAAAGTATAAGTGAACTCTATTTTTTGTAATTTCAACGGTTAAGATTCATAACCACATAATTCTGTTGGATCGAGATAAAATCTATAGTTGAGAGTAAAGTGCAAATTATTTGTAGCTCTTAATTACAGATCGCAAATATTTATTATGGATTGGTGTAGGAATGGGATTTTATTATGGATGATACACTACAAGGACCATGAAAAATGCGTGTGAAAGATACTCACAATCAAGCAAGTAGGCATGCATAAACATCCAAGGACAAACATGATCTTGCCCCTAGTCAAGTTGAAAACCAATTAATAGGTGATGATGATAATGATGTTGATATAGGAAGGAAACGTCCCAAAACAATGTGAGGATTGGGAAAGACATATCCCATTGATGATAATGTGGCTAAAGGATCAAGGTTTGCAACAAGGCTAGAAACAAAGCCAAGGAATGTTTTGGATGATGCACTATGTTGCATAGCAAGATTGCATGGATTAGGCTTATTGCAATTGGAATGAATTCTTTTTAGGATTGAATGGGATGATGGAGGGATATTGGATAAGTGGATTAGAGTCCTTAGAGCACTGACAAGGAAAACCAAGTCCAATGATAGGTATGAAAGGATGGAGGAATTTCATGGATAGGAGAGAGGATTTTGGATAATGGATGGTGATGGGAAGATGGAGCTCCAAGGACTAGTTGCAAAGGACTAAGATGCCCCACACTAGAGGTAGCACAATCATGGATGGAAGATGATGAGTGATGTATGATATGGAAGGATAGTGTATAAACGATATGAATGCATTGATATTTGACCCCTAGTTTTATCAAGGTCAAGGGTGAAAAGATGAGGAATGAGATAGGATATGAGGATGGAAGTAGGATAGGGGATATAGGATGGAGGATATGGATAGGATGATCAATATCAAGTGGATAAGATATAGATGAATGGATATGTTGTTAGGAAAAGGTGTGTTATACACCTTGCATTATGTATTTAATGTAATTATTCTTGGGGCCACTTAATGTTGCATGTAACATTGGGACATAAGTTAAGTTGTAAAAATGTAATTATTTAATATTGGGGAAAATAATAAATAAAGCACCCAATATTAAATTATAAGGGGACATGGTTTGTAATCTCATGGTTTTAGTCACATGGTTTTCTGTAATACCACTTAGTGGTTTTGTGGGAACTTGCTTCTATAAAAGCAACCACAAAGGTAGTTATTTAGATGCAATTTTGCATGTTAGCTCTGGTTAGCATTTGTAAGGGTTTGAAGCATGGCACATGATGTGTGGTTGCATGCTTGTTCGCATGGATTGCTTGGAGAGAGCTTGTTGCTTCAATGGTGTTCATGGAGACTCAGAAGATGTATTGTAATCTTTATTGCTGAATAATACATGAGAGATGGATGCTTTTGGAGGCTGAGATTTTTATCCCTCTTGAGGGTTTTCCCAGGGTATATCTTGTGTCATATTTTCATGGGTATGTTGTCTATTCTCTTGCATGTGGATTCTGAATACTTAGATGCATAGATTTCTTTATGGGTTATGTGGAAATTATCTTTAATTGGCTACAAGTTTCCAACAAGTGGTATCAGAGCTTTGGTTGTGGTTGTATAAACCTTGCTTGAGAAAAATCTTGTTTAAGTTTGAATCTATGCATTAAATGTGAGAATCAAAGGCATGGCAAGATATGAGGGTTTTGCAGGTTGTTTATTGTAGATCTGAGGGTTTTGCGTTTGTTGTTTTGATGGGTTGTTTGTGGATCTGGGGTGTGAATTTTTTTGGGTGAAATGGGTTTCTTGGTTTTGCACTCAAGTGGGGGTTTTGTGGGGGAAAATTTATAGATGATCTCCTAGCCCAAAATAGACGTCACAATTGGATCCGGGTTGGCTGAGAGACAAAAGTTGATATATAATTTGACCTATTTTTGATACTGTGAAAATTTGCAAAAAAAAAAATTCCCATACCCTTGTTCATATGAACGAAAACAAATTAAAAAATTTATCAAAAATAATTTTAAGGGGACACAAAAGTTTTATTGAAAATTATATATATATATATATATATATATATATATATATATATATATAATGAGGAGGGCTAGACCCCCCCTCTCCCCCGTCCACGATAGACAGTCGTACGCTGCATACGCAGGGTGGTCGGCTTTGCCGGTGGGTACCATCGTCGGTGGCTTGGCCATCAGGTGGTCTCCATCCAACAGAGTTTGGCTAGGCCCCCCCAAAAACATGACTGCCGAACAACCTTTTAAAAAGGCTTTAATTTTTTTATAAACAAAAACTTTATTATTAAAAAATCTGCCCATAAAACTTTTTATTAATTAAATTTTTATTATAAATTTATGCCAAGATGGAATTTTTGGAAAAGGGCCTTGAAATTTTTTAAAGGGATACAAATTTAAATGAATTTTATAAATTTTTTGGGTCCACCACTAGGTGGGTGGCGCCACCCAGCCACCAAGGGTGGATAATTTTTTTTTGCCTGAAGTGTAAACTGGTATTTTATTTCAGAGGGGCATAACTTTTGCCTAGTATGTCAAATTTTTGACTTCTTGGACTCGTTGGAAAGCTGAATCAGAGCTCTACATTGTGGTGTCAGAAAATTTTCCAGATTTTGAATTTTTGATAGTGTTTTTCTTGGTCAAAGTCAGGTGTTTATTTTGAGCTTTGAGAGGGCATATCGGGTGCATACAAAGTCAAATTTTGGACTTCGAATAGTCAACGGAAAGCTTGTTCAGAGCACTACACAGTGGATCAGGTTTGGAGATATTTTAGCATGGTTTATTTTCTATTTTCTTTATCTAAATTTTTTATGGGTTTCTTTGACTATGGTGATACTATGAGTTTATGGATGATCGGATCTTGGAGATTTAATGTTGGATTCGTTGTATGCTCAGTTGTACATCTTAGATTATTCTATTTTTGACATGGTTATCAGTATATGGTTCGATTTATATGCTTCATTGATGTATCTACAAGTTGTGCAATGTTGTAGGCGATTTATACTTACATGTTTCATTTATGACTTGGACATGGGTTGTCTTTGCCCAATGATATTTCAGTGTTGATGCATGTTCAGTTTTGGTGGCTTGGTTTAGTCACTTGGTTTGTTGGTTTTGTTGTCATGTTGAGAAGGTGAGATGGTATTACTAGGTATAGTCATGAAATGAGACCTATGTAGTTTACTATGATTATGCAGATATGTGGACATGGTTGGGTTGAGTGGTTGTTACATTTGGTGGTGATCATGGTGTCATGGATGTTTCTTGTGCTTTAGAGACTTTGGCATGTCATGATGGTTTATGCAGGTGCATTATTGGTGGTGTTGGATTGGTTCTTGATTATGGTTGTGGCAGTGTATCTTCGTGGTATGAGGATCATGGTTTTACTTTTCCTTTTGGGAGCTCTTGTTATATTTGAGTTCTTTGATTGTGTGAGGGCCTTTGGTTGATCTTCATGAGGAGATTATTATCATGATATCATGGTTAGCTTGATTACACTTTTTAGTGGGAGTTTTTGATAGTGATGGTTTTGGCGGTGATGGATATGTTTATGATGGTTTGGTGGTTGTAGGTATCTTCTTGGCTTGGAGATTATGGTTCTAATTTTTATGTTACTAACATTTCAGTTGTGTGTAGAACTAGATGATCTTCATGGAGAAGATGGTTGTCATGATGCCTAGTGTGGCTCGGTATCATAGTTTAGTGGGAGTTGTTGGCAGTGACATGGATGCATCATTTGGTATGGTTATCTTCATGTGATTGGGGATATGGTTTCTTGGTTTAGAGTGTTTTGCTATTATTTCATGGTTTACTCTTGATACGTGTTTAGAATTTGGCATGGTACTTGTTCTCATGAGACCAGGATGTATATATATGTTATGGTGCATGTGATCTCCTAGGAGGAGATGGTTAGATAATGTTGTCATGTTTATGTTCATGATTCGTGATTGGAGTTTTGACATTGATCTTGTGTGTTTCTCTTGGTATTGGATACATTGATCATTTGCTTGATTACTTCATAATGGTGCTATGTTGCATTTGGAGTTTGGCATGGATTGGTTGGTTATAGGTACTCATGGATACTTGGAGACATAGGTGAGGCTTGAGTTCTCTCATGGTTAGAGACATGTGTTGAGATGGTTACTCTTGATGAGATTTCAACAAGAAGTCTAAGAAGCCTACACCTTGGTTGGACGTGAGTTCAACATGGACCTATGAGGAGAATGTTCTTGGATGAGTCATGATGAATTGGATTTCTTGGAGGAGTATTCTCATTCCTCACTTTTGATCTACTTGGCAGTTTCACTTGAGAGGTATTGCCCATTATTAATTTTAGGTGCTTTATGTTTATGCTTTATCTTCTCATGCATAAGGATCTTGAGCTATGGATATATGGTTTTGGAGAGCTCATTTGAGGAGTGTTGGAATTTTTATCTCCTTATGCATTGTGATTACATTCATTGATGTTAATTTAGGAGATGTATTGGGCTTATTTCCTTCATTGGGAATGGATTTAGTTTGATCTTCTTTGGTTATGAGAGGCTTACATCCATGTTGATTACATGATACATATGTTATGTTTGATCTTGGAGATTGAATGGTTGGGTGTTGTTATGAATTTTCTTTGGGGGTGTTGTGGAGGAGATCATAATTGACACAGTTGGCTTTTAGAGGTGTATGTAGGAGATTTTTCTTATAGGTTATTGATATACAAGTTTGCATATCATTGTGGATGATTCCTTGTTACTACATGATGCAGTTTACAATTTATATATGATGGTTTTGGTAGACTTGGTATGCCTTGATGTTTTTTAGCTTTGCATTACCCATGCAGTGGGAGCTCTTGGATGTGTATTTCATTCTCTGACAGGTTTTGCACATGAAGTTTATGATTGTAGTTTATGGGTGTATATGTTAATGGCATGAGTTTACTATGTTTTATATACCTTGGAGGTATGGACAGTTGGATGCATTCACACTTGTTTTGGGTATTATTTCAGGTTTGGGTTTGTGTATCTTGACAACTACTGGTGCATATTGGTACCTTTGGATTGAGTGTTTGCGTTTGGGATATCAGTTGAGCAGGACTTATGCTTCATTGTGACAGATTGTTTGGCTTGTCTATTGGATGGATTATTATCTTTGTGCATTGGCATGATGGAGGATGAAAGCATTCATGCTTGGGATGGTGGTCACTTTGATTCTTGTTGCAGGTATCTTGATGGAGCACATGGAGCATTTAGATTCCATGATGGTATATGTGGCTATATGGATTGTTCATTTGATTCATGTTTTGAGGTTACTTGTTCCCCTTATGCAATGTATACAACAAGTGGGAGAGTGTTAGGAAAAGGTGTGTTGTACACCTTTCATTATGTATTTAATGTAATTATTCTTGGGGCCACTTAATGTTGCATGTAACATTGGGACATAAGTTAACTTGTAAAAATGTAATTATTTAATATTGGGGAAAATAATAAATAAAGCACCCAATATTAAATAAGGGGACATGGTTTGTAATCTCATGGTTTTGTGTAATACCACTTAGTGGTTTTGTGGGAGCTTGCTTCTATAAAAGAAACCACAAAGGTAGTTATTTAGAAATGCAATTTTGCATTTTAGCTCTGGTTAGCATTTGTGAGGGTTTGAAGCATGGCACAAGATGTGTGGTTGCATGCTTGTTTGCATGGATTGCTTGGAGAGAGCTTGTTGCTTCAATGGTGTTCATGGAGACTCAAAAGATGTATTGTAATCTTTATTGTTGAATAATACATGAGAGATGGATGATTTTGGAGGCTAGGTTTTTTTTCCCTCTTGAGGGTTTTCCCAGGGTATATCTTGTGTCATACTTTCATGGGTATGTTGTCTATTCTCTTGCATGTGGATTCTGAATAATTAGATGCATAGATTTCTTTATGGGTTATGTGGAAATTATCTTTAATTGGCTACAAGTTTCCAACATATGTGACCCCTAGGATCTTCATCAAGATCAAATATGGGAAGGAAAGATGGATTTGGATAGGATGAGGGATATGGAATGAATGATATGGATAGGATAAGAAGGATGGAAGGATATAATGCATGATGTATATGAAGATCCTTAGCCTTGTCAATATCAAAGGAGGAAAAGGGGGGATAGATTTAGATAGGTATAATGATAGGAAATGAGGGATAAAGGTGAGTGTGGTAGGTAGGATAGAATGGATGAAACTTTCCCTTGAGTGTAGAGTGCAAGAGGGTAGTGGATTACACATGATGCATGTTTACCAGGTTTTCATCATGATACCTATCCAACACACCACAAGAAGTGGTTTTCACCATTGGATGAATGAATTTTGTTTAAATTTTTGTGCTTTTTCTTTTTTCTTTTTCTCTTTTTTTTATAAATTTTTGGGAATAGGATGGATGGAGAAGGATACGGATATGGATCAAGGGATTTGGAAGATAGTGGGTGCATGATAGGGAGATGAAGGGAGGACTCAAGAATTTAGTTTCATGGATGTTATCCCTTGAAGATGTGTTCCATTAGATCATGGACAATTGGAGGTATGCTCATAGATGTTGGTAGAATGATGGTAAGGGGAATGAAATGGATGGGAAGACGGTGAGGGATATGGATTTATGCAAAGTATTGGATAAGAGGGATGGAAGGATGAAATATGGATGTTGAATAATGGATGGGTTGATGGAATACTTGTAGATGAGTGGATGGAAATGTTGGCAATATCGGCATTGGCACACACCTTGAAGGGTGGTGGAGTTGTGGAAGAGAAGTGGCTTTGTATTTTGAGGTTTAGATGGAGGAGTGGGTGTATATTTTAGGATATAAGGACCTAAAATGGATGGAGGTGATAAAGTTTTGAATGGGATAATATTGTCACTAATTTTTGTAGCAATATTCCTATTGCTAAATCTCTTACATTGTGTTAAATACGGTTCTTATGTTTTGTTGTGTTAGTGTAGTCATGATCCTTGTTTGATTGTGATGAAGTTTGTTGTCCTAGTCTTCCCTTTTTTGTCCCCCATTTTTGTCTACTCCTAGAGATCTAGATTTTCATTGTGCCTACAAGAGACACATGTACCCAACTAGATCCAATATTAGCACCCCATTTTTATTTGCCTCATATTTTTCTATTGTTTTTCTGTAAAGGTTGTGCATTTGACCTTATTTACCATATATTATTAATTTATTTTACATAATCCTAAATGGGTCCCCTAAATGTCAAAAGATGCAAAATCAATAAAAAACCTAAGTTTGGGCAGTTTTTGGTGTTTTCCTTAATATTTTTTATGTGTTTATCCTCTTAGAATTTTGGGCTTTTCCACACTTACATACCTTCCTTATCGATCCCAAAAACTTGCTTAAGTCCTTATTAAATTTTGTCTAAGTGTTCTTTTGTCAAATTTTTAGATTTTGCATCCTAATATGCCTATCAAACTTGTTATCCCTTACATGCCTTTGCCTCTATTGGTTATTTTTCTTGTTGGTTGTTATGTTTCTCTAAAAATTAGCCAAGTCCTATTGTTAAGAAGCCTAGACCAGTGACCAATGAATGGGAGATTTATCTCACACTTTTCTCCCCTGCACTTCAAACTTTGCAAAACCTAAGGGGTCACCCTTAATGACACTAGATGCAGATCTTTAGCTAATGGTGCAACATAATGTCCAACAAATAAAATTCACACTAAATAGCAATGGTTTGTATGACTATATTCATGAATGGTACATCCTTGTTGTTATTTCAATTATGATATGAAATGAAATAGAAAATAAACATAAAACATAAAAATATAAATGGTAGTTTAATTTAAGATTTGTTTCTAAAGATGGGGGAATAAAATAATGCAAGACTAGTGCTTGTAATAGGCTACAAAGTCACATACCATGCACTCATATTTTAATTCTATAACATAATCTTGATAACCTATTAACATATATCACCTCATGACAAAAAGGTCTTCTTTAGCTTGTTATCAAATTCTTCTTAATGATCCATTTGAAAAAACAATATCTTCACTACCTTCATGCAATAGTTTACACCACTCCTTGAATGGAAAATAAATGGATAATTAGTTCAAACAAAAAGTGTGCTTGGAGAACCTTAATAACCTTATTACTTTGATTCAAAAGATATTACATCTCAAAACTAGAGATAATTACATGATAGTATATATTCATATAATGTGTGATCAAGTTATAGGAGCATTACAATACTTTGACTCATAGAACAAGGATCTTCACCCTTGTCACTTAACACTTTTTGTACATAGATTTCTTCCGTGGCCAAAATTTTAAATCCTTAGAAATGAGCACAAGATTCCCTTTTACTCTTAGAGAGAAACACACAATAATGTGCTAAGGAAGAGTGTCCAACACTCTCTAAGCCTCCACCATGCTTTCGAATTAATGCCCTTGGGTATCACATCGAAGTATGAGATCACCCACAAAATTTGTAGAGAAACATGGTAAGGGATGTCCTTCTTACAAAAAGCAGTCTTCAAACATGAATGAAGCATGGGCACCACAATCCTTTCCTAAATCTACACTCAAAGCATTAAAATCCCTCTCCATAGCCTTAGAAATTGAGATTAGACATCTAAGGAGGGTTGTTGGGCATTAATGATTTTACAGCTTGAAAAAAAACCTCCTAATAACATCATCAAAGTTTCGAGCCTAAATTGAACATTAGATTAAACATTAAATGGGTTGAAACCTCACCTCTATCGAACATTGGGCATCGACCCTACCGCATACTACATACTGCATTGATGAAGAAGATGACATGAAGAACACAAAAAAACACAATCCCTGAAAGAAAACTTCTATCAGACATCAAACATCAGGTCCATCTCATGCTAGAAGACACAATAAATAAAAATACCTAGGATAGATTCTTTAAAAAGTGCAAAGATAGTTGTGAAGAGCTCTAAAATATATTTTTGTAGAAGAGGGAAAATGATGATTTAGATAAAATGTATTAGCCAAATGATTTTCCTTAATTTTACATTAGGATTGAGAGTGATTTTCTAATATTTAACCCAAAAAAAATATAATCCTAAAACTAGTTTAACTGAAAGAGTTATATTTAGTTAGAATAATACAAGAAAGCTAGTTAAAAACTATTTTTTTAAAATAAAATAATAATTTACAAAAGTGAATTACATAGATGAAAAGAGAATGAAAAGAAAAACCTAACACCAAATATGTCTAGAAATTGTAAAAATCTAATCTTTTTGTTCACCTAATATGCAAAAGTAGAAATGGAAAATTCCCTACCATACAATAAAAATATAAAGAAATAAACTAGATAGTATGATTTAAATGAACAATAGAAGTAAATTTACAAACAATAAAACACTTACAAACCTCCATGTAGTCGAGTGTCCTCACATATCTGCAAACACAAAGAAAAAGAAAAAAAATGGGGCTCTTTGTGGGGTTTCCTTAGTGAAATCCATATTTGGTATTTCTACATCCACATAAACCAATAGATAGATATATTTTAAAACATAGTGTGTATTCTTAATCTAAATATGTCTAGAAATTAAAAAATAGTGACTAAAATGAGAGATTGATAGGATGGGATAATACCAAGGTGTGTGGGTGTACAATAAAGGAAATTGATGTAATAAAAACAAGAATTAAGAATAATATCACATAAAGGCTTGAAGAAGCGAAGAAGAAGAAGAAGAGAGCTAGCAGAGATTATTGTAAAAGTGTTGTAGAAATTTGTAGATCTTCAAAGTTGTGTATGAGCTCAAGAGTGCAAGAGATCCAAGAGAGAGCCAAAATAAAATGTTAGATTAAAACATGAGAAAAGGAGAATAGGGAAGGTTGTTGATGAGTTGTTTAGAATCATTATGAGTCATTTTCATCAACCTGGGAAGGTGACTAGTGAAAAATGCTAAAAATAGCTACCAAACAAAAAAATTCACAAGACACTAATGCAACATTCACATGTCTATGTGATGCACTAGTGTCCAAATAATTTATGCTAAAAATGAGAAGATACTAGAAAATAATAGAGCTAACACAAAGGTGACATAAAAAGGGAAACACAAAAAATGAGGCTTGAGTACCTTGAGTAGGAAAAAGGAAAATGCAAGGGCTAAAATGAGCCTACGGTAACACTGAAGGAATGAAAACCAAAGTGGATAATAAATATAGTGAAATTACAAGAGTATGCAATTTTTACATTACATTTTTCCCTCACTTTAGCTATATTATGAACCTACATTATGCATGCTAAAGTAAAAAGGGAAAAGATACTAAAAATAAATAATATTATGGAAATCAATAGGATACTATAGAAGATGATGAAAAATTTTAATGCAAAGGAATTATTCCCACAAGTAGAGAACCTACAAAATAAATACATTAATCTACAAAAAATTTCACAAGACAATATAGTTAAAAAAAACTACCAAGAAATTGAGTTAGAACATAATAAACATATATAGAAGCATAAAAAATACATATACATAAAGGAGAATAAAATTATATCAAACAAACTAAAATTTTGAGTCATCAAAGTGTAAGATACTTTAATGTCGAAGATTATCTCAAAACTATGTGTTGTCCCAAAAAACAAAATGAAAATAAAAGAAACAACACATAGAAGAATTATTAACTGATCAAAAGAATATCATGAGCTAATTAATTACATCAAAGAGAGAATTTATACAAATAGACAAGGAAGAAATCGATATAGAAGCTAGAGTACATGACTCAAGCACTAGCTTGCTCTGTCACTAGGGGACATGAAAATAATAATATAAAAATTGATCACGAGCTAACAAGTTGTGTTATGTTAGATGATCATGGATGTAAGAGGTAATAAGTATGAAATGAACAAGCTAGTAAGTTGTATTATTCTAGGTGGCTTATAGACTACCAAGACAAGAAATATGAAGCCCATAGGCTAACAAGATACATTATGCTAGGTGGCTCATATGATACCAATTATATGGGGAGTGTTAAAAACCAATGTTGCATGGGACAAACACTTTGGGGAGCATAAAAAAAAAAAAAAACCATAGGGGACTAAAATAAAGAAGTGTCAGAGGGGATGAAAATAGACAAGGTGAATGTAAGGATTTACATCTGATCATAATATATGCCCCCCTTAAAATATTAGCATCAATGATATGAAAATATTTTACAAAAAATAAAAAGGGAAGAAATGAGGGAGGGGATCCTTAGGAAGGATGTTCTCCTCCAAAACAATTTGTTATTTCCCTATAGAATATAGGTGAGGGAAACCATGATAAATAATATTGTATTGTTACCAAAGAGAAATTATGGTTGTGCATGAGATTGTACTAGCATGAATAGTAACAAGAAAAAAGGAAACTATGAGTCCCACATAGTAGTGAAACATAGAAAAATAGGTTTAGGGGTTCACCAAATATGGATTGATGAACAATGGGGTTATGATGGACCTATTTCTCACTATTTCATTAGGAATGAGATCCCCACAACGAATTGACTAACAACCCTTAGGTGAACCAACTCAATGTGAGAAACTTCAGATTTTCTTATGCTTGAGGATAGGGGTCAAGTTCAAACAACACTTTGGGAGAAAAAATAAAAATAGAAAATCACCCTAATTATACCAACTAAAACTTGAAACAACAATATAAAGCTCAATATTAGCATAAACCACAAACTTATTGCAGATCTAAGAAGGGCAGAATGATGTTTAGTAGTCACCAAAAGTCACTTTCAAGAGGCTTCCTGGGACTCATTCACCCTTGGGCGAATATGTCTTTTGTCAGGGTTTTCAACAACTTTTGGGAGCCTCTAATGTTGATTTGTAGCTTTTGATTTTTCTAGGTTTAAGTGTCAGAAAGTCAGAAATCAGATTTGTAGGTGAGATTTTATGATTTGACAACTTTGACAACTTTTCCAATCTTGCACTTCAAGAGGTCTTCAATTCTTCTTCAACCTAAATCTGCAACACAAGTACAAGAGAGAAAAATTGTTTGTTTTGGTGAATGGGGGTTTTCCTTGGTTAAACCCCATTTTGGTAATCAAACCTTGAATTGAAATAAAGCATGAAAGAGAGAATGAACAATGAACAATGTTGTGTTACTACTCAACAAACCCTTGTATAAATTTTTGAATGTAGATCTTAGAAGGTCTGCAACTTGCATGAAATGGTTGAATTGGATGTGGATCTAGATGACTTGAGTTGATACTTTGAATGCTTGAACTTGATCTTGAAACCTACATCACAATGTTAGCTCCTAAAACATGCATGATGCAAGAATACTTTGACATGATGACATAATGATTGGATCTTAAATGCTGCAATAAATCTCTAATAATTCTACTCTTGAATGCTCTTGATCATAACCCTAGCTCTAGGAATGCTTGCATAAAAACTCTAGGTGAAACTTTGTGAAATTTACCATATATTTACAGTTATGTATCCTTAATTTTTTGAAATTCAAATACCACAAGCCAACATTGAAATATTGATTCAGGGACCTTAAAATACCACCAAAAAATATTTCAAATTTAGGTTTAAAGTTCTAGTGAGGACCCATTCACCCATGGATGAATGGGTCCCAGGTCCCTATTCCTGGAACACACATTGCTCAAGGCAAAGTGTTATGTGTTGAAATTAATTATTTTCAGGTTTCCCCTTCAAAAATTGTAATTTATTAGGCTTGTAAATGTAAAATAGGACTTATTAAGGCATAATTAAGTATAATTTAATTAAGAGGGCCCAAACAAAGTGTGAAAATGTAAAGAGATGCATTTTTCAACACTAAATTAAGGCATTATTAAGTCCAATTTAATTAGGAGGGCCAAACATAGTGTGAAAATGTAAAGGGATACATTTTCTACACTACATTTAGCCCCCACTTTAGTGAGAGTATGACCTTGCGTCAAAATCACACTAAAGTAGACAAGCAAGAGAGGTCTAATTGTAGAGTAATTGGAAAGATAAGATGACAAAGGTCAAGGAGGATGATCAAGCCTCCAAGATCTCAGATATCATTGAGAAACCAACAAAGGCACAAGGAGACACATGCCTATGTTAAACATATATATAGTGTGTATGTGTGAATTGTGTAAAATGAGTAAATGAGTAATAAAACACACAAAAGAAATGAAACACATTACATTAGAGAATTGAAATTACAAAATTAATCGAATTCAAAACACAATCAGTCCCTAAAACCTTCCATTGTTTCCTATCTCTAAGGATTCCTTGAATCATAATGGCTCTCAAATTTTGCTTGCATTATGACTTTAAGAATGACAACCTAGGGAATAGCATGTTGTAAATGAAAGAAACTTAATCCTTACATGATTTCATAAGATGTATGATAATGCTATGATGCTATGATATTAATGCTGTTGTGATAAAATGAAGATTATGCTATGATGCAAATGCTATGGTGGAAATGTTGTATAAAAGCTAAGATGATAACTAAAATGCAGTTATGAAGCTAAGCTATGATTCTAAACTAATATGATACTACAATGCTCAAATGCTAAATGCTAAATTTCTCTAAATGCTCTATGCTTAAACACTAAATGCTCTCATAGAATTTCTGCATAGTAAGTTTTCTCAAGATGGGATATGAAATGCTGGAGAATGAGGTTGTATTTATAGGAATTCCAAGGCATAAAATGATGTGGCAGCAACCAACAGTCAATATTTCAGCTGGAGAGATGAACGATGGAGAAGGAAGAAGTTAGAGGGAATCATGGAGGATGTTCCCTTTAAAAGAGCACCATGCCAAGTGTAAGAGAGAATGAAATGATGGAGAGAGCCAAGTGTCCAAAGTTTGTTTTGGAATTGGTTGAGGATAATTCCCATTTAAATATTAGACATATTTAAATTCATGTGACACTTGATGAGGTGGCAAGAAGAAAAGTTGGAGACATGTTCCTAAATTCAAATTAGGAATTTAGATTTAGTGAGAAGATTATTAATTAAATAAAACAAACTATTGACATTTGTTTATTTAATTAAATTTAGAAGAATGTGATTTAAGATAAGAAGAATTAAGAAAAGTGTGAACTATATAAATAAATTTAGAATTTATTTATAAGTAGATGAAATAAGAAATTTATTAATTAAATAACTATTATTTAATTAATTATCTTGACCAATTTTAGGTGTATACATTTTGCCCCTCTTTGAAGTAATGTGTTTACATGTTGCTTCAAAGAAAAAATTTGTTGCTAATACCGACAATTTTTTTTTTGATATGCCCCAGACGCTAATTTTCAAGTTATGACGGATATATGCCCCCTCGGTATATAAATCGATGAATTTTTGAATTTTTAGGATTTTTTGATGATTTTCAAATTTTATGATTCAGAGTCGATTTATCTCCTGAAAAATGATGTTTAAGCCGCGAGGTGATGAAATGATTAATTAAGCCCCTTTGAAAAATAAAACAAATCAACCCCACAAAAAGCCCACTTAATTAACCTTTAAAAGGTTAAAAAGATGGATTAGAAGTTCATTTGTGCATTTTGATTTTGAAATTTGAGAGTGACTGAGCAATTTGAGCAAGATGGTGATTCCATACCACACACACTGATTTGAGTGTGTGCGGCATCACAATTGCCCGATCGCATATGGACCTCCGGTACGTACCCCGAAAAACCTCTTCGTGATTTTTGAAATTCACTTTTCCTGAATTTTTTCATGTTTAAATTCTTCTTTTTGTGTTTTAGCGCATAAGAACACCGATGTAGCACATTGAATGACTATTCTAGCACATTTGGTAGATTAGCACATAGGGTTAGTTTTGTTGGAAACACAAGGGAAGACAACTGAGAGGGGGGGTGAGTCAGTTGTCACAAAAATTTAAACTTATTAAACTTATTCAAATTATTCTTAGATCTAATAAATAAACATGAAAGCATAAACCATCAACACATCAGAAACACACATAACACCAAGATTTTTTTACGTGGAAACCCTGTTAGGGGAAAAACCACGGTGGAGGTTAGTCCACAAGATTATACCCTGTTAAAAGTATAAAGAAGAATAAATGGGGAATGCACATTCATTTAGGCACACTGCTCAAATACAACAAGGCTTACTGCCTAAAGGAAGACACTTTCTTACAGAAACATTTGGATTACATCTGCAAGATTTTGAATTGAGAAAATAACATTTGCTAATGCTTGATTATAGTTATGGTTAAGCACATGAACACTTCTTCACACTCTGCTCACTCTTCTTTATACTTTGCTCCTTCCTTCGAATGATTAGGAAATTATTCTCACATCTCATGCCTTCAAATGGAATAAACAATCCCTCATATATATCCGCAACTACGAATTACATCATCTACATGTCAACTTCAACAAAATATAAAATATGTACAAACTGTCGTCCCAAAACATAAATAATTATCAATGTGAATCAATCAATGTCGGCCACAACATAGTGAAGACCCAAAACAATATCCTCAAACATGAAGCACCTTCAAAAATTATTCCTCGAAGATCCACAACACGCTAGAATCACCCTGTTGGCCATGAACATGAAAAACATGAACACGAAAAGGAAAATCACCGATCGCGAGCACAACGATCAATGTGGACATGCAACAAAGATAGAGCATGCTCTAGAAACATCCATGAGCATCATGAATCACCATAGAAGCATCTGCAACAATTCAACTTACTAGAATCACATCATCCTCTTTCAGGAACACCAACTAAAGCAACAAAAAAATTGTCAAAACATAGATAATCATAACTTGATCAAATCTTCATGTGGATCTTTGAAACTTAACGTGGATAAACTAGATATACTCAAAAGAAAACCCTTTAATCCACAACCTTTGATCATCAACATACTGAGCTAGCCAACATACTAAACTTCACTGCATCACTGACAACCTGCAACTTATTTCATTACAATTTTCTCAATATCCTTGACATATACAACGTTTAAGACATCAATGCTAACAATGTTGACATCAATGACAACCACATATCAAAAACATATAACAAGTTTTGTAGTGCATAGATGCTAGATTTTAGCACATATAGGGAATTAGCACTTAGAGTCATTTTTTTAGCGCATACAATGAATGTTCTAGCGCATAGGTGATGTGATTTAGCACAATAGGTCAACGTTGTGGTGCATAGAATCATTTAGCACATTGATAGAGGGATTTGGCACATTGATGTAATTTGATGGCGCATACGGTGATTTAGTGCATAGAGACTCTGTTCCGGCACATCCGTGAAATTTTCTGGCACATCCCTGCTTTCAATGCTTTGAGTCACTGTTTTAGCACATCTAGGTCATATTATTGAATTTTTAGATTAGACTCCTTGATTTTGATGATTGTTGATCGCGTCAGCCTTTGATTCAATGATGATTGATGATGTTGATAGATTCGATGATGATTGATCTCATGATAGGTGAGATTCAATGATAGGATGATGATGATTTACCTCATGATAGGTGAGGATCAATGATAGATTGATGATTGACCTCATGATAGGTGAGATTCAATGATAGGATGATGATGATTTACCTCATGATAGGTGAGGATCAATGATAGATTGATGATTGACCTCATGATAGGCGAGGTTCAATGATAAATGCTCACAAGATTTTATCAAAGTATCATCATAGCTGATTAGGTTGATAGGTTAATTGGTGTTGATTGATTGCTTTGCTAATTTGCGATATGTTATGATGATAGGAGCCTTCGCCAGTCCTATAGATTTGGGAGCGCTTCCCGAGGACTTGGGATTTGATTCCACATTTAGATTAGGCTAATCTAAATGTGATTGGCTGATGTGGATTGAATTCATTGATTGACATGCCCTAGCATAGGATTAACAGGGGACTTCTGACCGCGCTAGTAGAGAGGTGGCACAATGACCACAACACCTTTCATTTTCCAACTAGTGAGATGATAGTGACTCTGGAGGACGTGTACTGGATTTTGAGGATACCAGTGGTTGGAGAGTTGGTTGTTTATGATTCCAAGGAGCGGGGAGGTACTGAAGCACTTCAGAGAGTTCTTTTAGGATGACCAGATATGTGGTTATGAGATTCCCTGGAGAGAGATGGTTGATGCACACGTGACACTGCCATTTGTGCTTGCTGGATTTATTGGAGGGTTCATATGTCTCGACCGCAGGTCAAAGGGACTTTCAGTTGGATGGGGCCAGATACTTGAGAGTATGATTACACTGGGTACCAGATATGGTTGGGGATCCTGCATGCTTTCCCATTTATACCATGATCTTCACTAGGTTGTGTATCTCAGAGGGGCCAGTTTATCAGTTGGGGTCACATTGCTATAGATATGAGCATGGGAGCATATAGTTGTCACCCATCCAGTGGTAGATAGACATCAACCAGTAGGGAGGCCCTATGCTCATGCATATACAGGTCTAGTTGTCCAACCTAAGCTGGGAAAATTGGAGCACTGGAGGAGAGTACTGGACTATCTTGAGATAGTGACATGGCGGCCCTACTTAGACAACGAGCAGTGGCTAGAGGATGATACTGAGATGTTGTATTTGTGCTCATGTATGTACCTGATTGGGAGGACACAGTTTATTGTTGAGAGATTTCTGCTGATGAGGGTATTGCGACAATATGGCAGGGTACATGGCATGCCCCAAGGAGTGGCTCATTATGCATGATGATGGATTGATGTGCCAAAGTGGGAACCCACTTTGTCCTATGTGTTGCAGTTGAGGAGTACCAGGGTTTATAGTCTATTACTTGGGATTATCATCCAGAGATTATAGAGGCTCCTATACCCAAGGAGTATGCACAATACTTCTTCTCACATCTATTCCCATGGATATCCAGTCCTGATGAGCCAGTACCATTATTAGATGACGAGGAGATGGCACCACCACATGAACTTCAGTGGAGGAGAGATGGAGGAGATGAGGAGGAGGAGGAGGAGAGCAATGATGATGGAGATGGGGATGGAGATGATGGAGGTGACGAAGATGGAGATGGAGGTGAGGGTGGTGGAGGCCTAGCGATAGATGTGTGAGACTTTAGAGTGCCTCGAAAGAGGAAATCATTGGTAGTTGCAACACAATGACATGTACAGATTTGGGTATCCTCACAACATCAGCAGACATAGATAGCTTCTATATAGGTTCAGGTACAAACTTTGCAGGGTCAGCTAGCATAGGTGCAGGCTTTACTATAGACACAGCCCTAGGCCCAAGATCAGACACAGGCACATATTTCCACACTCATAGTAGAGAGAGACACCTTAAGACAACAAGTTGGGTAGGTAGAGGGCGTGGCCGAGTGTTTATAGAGAGCTACAGAGGGTACCTCAACAACTGATTACTTTAGAGAGGTATGGTGCTTTTCTAGGGAGGCCAAGTTTCTATAGGCTAAAGTATCATGAGGTGGTTCCTCTAGAGTGTTGAGAGAGCTACGCGCAGTCTGTCAGTGGTCACACTCACTCCAGGACTACCAGAAGGGGTGTGGCAGGCCACCTCGTAGGGATCCAGGGGTAGGGCCATTGGGTACAGCCAAAGGTACAAGGTCAACACCGTCAGGGGGGAGCACCACATAGCTCCATGATGATGACAAATTTATTGTATTTGGGACATGATGTGTACTCCTTGATTTAGTCGAGACATTATGATACACTGCCATTTTTGTTTTTGATGATGTATCTCATTACACATTTGGATATCATTGTACACTTGTCATTATGATTTTGAGGTTATATGATATGCGGCGATGATTAGCAATCTATGTGTCTATATGTGATTTATGATGGATGCCTATGATAGATTCCTATGATGGATGCATTTAATTTCTACTTTATGATGCTTATGTGATGCTTAGATGGTGATTATGTGTGTATGAAATGATGATATGATGATGTATGAATGATGATTCTATATTCTTTATGGATGATGTTTTATGCTATGTGAGATGGATTTGATTATGCAAATGATATGTGATGTTCATGTATGCTCGTGTAATGATTATGTATGGATGCAATGATGATATGATGATATATGGATGATGATTGTATATGCTCCTACGCATGATGCTTTTATACCATGTAATGGATGTGAATGAAATATAACGCTCCTTATGTTTTTGTATTTTCTTAATGCAAATTTATGATACCTCTATACTATATGAAATGATTTTGATTATGCAAGTGAGATGCAATGCACTTCTTTTTGTGCTTTCTGATGTGGATATCACGATGTAATACATGGAATGGATGAATGATGTGATAATGTATATATGATATGATAATGATTTCTAATGTATGCAAATGATTATGCAACTATATGAGAATGATATGTTTTTGGTTAATGTCAACTGTACTCAATCCCTTAATAATACAGATAACCTCATTGTGAAATTGTTCCAATCTTGAAAAACCCATAAATATAGATGCAAAAACTAACATGGATGCAATCTAACTTAATGATGCAGATCCAAATATGCAAAATTTGTCATCATAGAAGATGATTTGTTGTGCTTTTTATCATCATTGAGCCTTTAAATTGTTGAAAGTGAGTACAAACATTGATGGTATAATTAGACCATGATGACCTGAGTACTACTTCCATGATTTTTGATATTGCAAGTTAACACAAGAATCTAGGTATAATTAGACCAAGATGACCTGAGCATTCCTCACATAAATAGACAAGAGTTAATCATTTTCCTATGAAAATTCAGAATGTCATTAGTGATACTTTGTAGAGCATGTTTCACAACAGTTTGCACAGTAGTAATGGTTAACTCACAATTAGTAGACAAAGAAAATATCATTCTCCTTCCTAGCTCCTCTAGTTCAATACATCATTGAGGTACTCTAGAGAAATGATAACAAAAATAAAGTACAACAGTTGAACATTCATGCTAACATGATAAAGTAATGATTTGAAAGAACATCATCCTTTAGATTTTCTTTGATTGATTGATTTTAGTTGTTTGATTTTGGATGGTTGATGTGCAACATTTGATGATTGTTGCATGTTCAATGGTGATTTGCACTATGATCGTTGTGTTGGTTGTGTTTGTATAACTGTTGTTTTCTCTGTTCTTTTAAGCTCAAAGTTTATTTGCCCCTAGTGGGTTCAGGATTTTTCCCCCAATCTAGGGTGAGACATGATCGTGATGCCAGGATATGTACATTAGGTTTCTATAATGATAGGTAGAATGATGGCAAAAGTGATTGGTCAGCATGCTCAAATAGATGGAAAAGCTAATCTATCACAAATAGCACCTGTTGCTAGGTTTTCACTACTTGTTTTTATTGCACTTTTTCAGATTATATGATTTTTGACTTTTTTATTTGTATTTTTCTCTTTTTTCTCTTTATTTGTTGTCACCAAGACACCTGTTTTCCAAGTTTTCATCAGGGAGACAAATTTTTTTTTATGGCATTTTCTGATTTTTTTGTATTTTTCAAGACTTTTACCGATGCACTGGATAAACTAGGTGTATAACTTCTTGAGATGCAGGTTTTTGATGGGCTCTTCAAACAAATCACCTTCAAGTGTGGACAACTAATATGCTCCAGATCTAAAGACTGATACAACAACAAAGGGACCTAGCCAATTTGGTTCAAATTTCCCCTTCTCTCTATCTTGTTGATTTCAAGGATTTTCTTTTAAGACCAAGTCACCAACCTGAAATGTTCTTGGTTTTACTTTGTGATTGTAACTTTTGGACATCCTTCGTTGATAGGATTTCAGGTGATCAACTACATGTTGACGAAGCTCATCCAATAGTTCTAAGTCTTGTAGCCTAGACAGCCGATAATATTCATCTGAAATGATCCCCTTTAATGACACACAGAGTGATGGTAGCTCTACCTCAATAGGTAAAATGGCCTCAGATCCATATACAAGAGTGTATGGTGTAGCTCCTGTCGGGGTGTGAATACTAGTTCGGTATGCCCATAGAGCAGGGTTCAATTGAATGTGTTAATCACGTCCAACATCATTGACAATTTTCTTTAAGATTTTTAAAATGATTTTGTTTGAAGCCTCCGCCTGGCCATTTCCTTGAGGGTAGTATGGTGTAGAAAATCAATGTTGGATATGAAACCTCTAGCAAAGTTCTTGAACATCCTAATTCTTGAAAGGTCTACCATTGTTAGTGACAATGGAATGAGGAATGCCATACTGACAGATGATGTAATTCAAGATGAAGGATGCAATTTGTTTTCTTGTGATTGTGGTTAGGGGAAAAACTTCAATCCACTTTGTAAAGTACTCCATGGATGTGATAATGAACTTGTGTCGATTTGATGAAGGTGAATGAATTTTACCTACAAGATATAGTCGCCACTAACAAAAAGACCATGTTGATGTAAATGGTTGCAATTCTTGTGTTGGTGCATGTATTAGGTTTCCATGAATTTGTCATTTTTGGCACTTCTTAACAAATTGAAAAGACTCCTTTTCCATATTCGGCCAGTAATACCCCGAGTGTAAGAGTTTTTTGGCGAGAGTTAGTCCACTTGAATGAGTTCCACAGATACCTTCATGAACTTCATGTAAAGAAGTTTCAGCTTCGTTAGATTCAAGACACTGAAGGAGAGTACCATCAAGACCTCGTCAGTAAAGTACATCGGCTATCAAGGTATGTCGAGCTGCTTGTCGAATAAAGTTACATTTCTGGTTTCAGGATAGATTTGGTGGTAGGGTGTTGTCTCTTAGATAGGTGTATATATTCCCATAGATAAAGGTTCGGCCTCAACTAGATGGTATATGACTTGGGATTCAGGGTTATCGTAGGAAGGGTTAAACAGTTGTTCCACCATGAACTCATAACGGGCTCATTTTTCAGGTATATGTAGGAGAGAGGCAATGGTTGCCATAGCATCAACAACTTTGTTGTCACTTCTTGGAATCTGTTCAAATTTTATCTCGAAAAAGTACTTGAAATAATTGACCATTCTTTTATATGGCATCAATTTATCATCTTTTGTTTGGTAGTCATCATTCACTTGATTTATGATAAATTGAGAATCTCCATAGACATGTAACTATGTGATCTTCCACTCTATGGATGTCTTGATACCAATGATCAATGATTCATACTCAGTGGTGTTTTTAGTACAAGGAAACATTAACCTGTAGGACTTTGGAATGGTGTGGCCTTATGGTATGAGAAATATAATTTATGCACTTGATCCATGTTGCGTGTAAGATCCATCAAAGTATAACATCCACTATTGTGTTGACATTGTAAGGACATCTTCATTTGGAAACTCAATGTTCATGGGATGATCATCTTGTAATGGTGCTTTGGATAATTGATCTGCTATGGCTTTTCCCTTGATTGCTTTCCTATCCACATACTAGATATCAAACTTGCTCAATATCATTACCTATTTGTCTAGTCTTCCTGTCAAGGAAACTTTGTTGAGTAGGTACTTCAATGGATCAATTTTTTCTATGAGTTTGATGGTGTGAGTTAACATGTAGTGTCTTACTTGTTGAGTAGAAAATACTACCACTAGACAAGCTTTTTCAATAAATGTGTAGTTGATTTCATAGCCATTCAAGGTTATGCTAATGTAATAAATTGCCCTCTCTTTTCCTGTGGAATCTTTTTGTACTAGTAGAGCTCCCAAAGATACTTCAGTTGTTGCGATGTAGAGTAATAATGGTTTTCCTTCAGTTGGCAGTACCAGTATGGGTAGTGACATTAGATACTACTTTAGTTGGTTAAAAGTTGCTTCACATTTTTCATCCCATTTGAAAGAAACATTCTTGTGTAGCAAGTGATTGAAAGGATGAGTTTTATCTGCCAGTTGTGCGATGAACCTCCTGATAGATTGAAATTGTCCCTATAAAGATTTGAATTGACTGATATTCTTAGGAGGAGGCATCTCCATGATGGCTTTGACCTTCTCAGGATCCACCTCAATGCCTTTAGCTGATACAATGTATCCCAAAAGTTTAGCTGATATCACACCAAATACACATTTCTTGGGATTTAATCTCACATTGAATTTCTCCAACTAAGTGAAGATTTTGTCTAGGATTTCTAGATGTCCTTCTCTAGTGTATGATTTTTCCAACAAGTCATCTACATAATCCTCCATAAAGGTGTGCATCATTTCATGAAAGATAATGGTCATCGCACATTGATAAGTAGCTCCAACATTCTTCAACCCGAAAGGCATGGCATTCCAAAAAAAATTTCCCCATAAACATGTGAAAGTAGTTTTCTCTCGATCTTCTGGTGCTATTTTGATCTAGTTGTAACCTAAAAATCCGTCCATAAGTGATAGCATTGCATGACTTGCTATCAAATCCATGATGATGTCAATGTTAGGCAAAGGAAAATCATCTTTCAGACAAGCCCTATTAAGATCTCTAAAATATGTACATATCCTAATACTGTGGTCAGGTTTTGAAACTGGTACAATGTTGGAGATCCATTCAACATAATCAATTGGATGGATAAATCTTGCATCTAGTAGTTTCTTCAATTCAACTTTCACCAATAGGGCAATATGTGGATGCATTTTTCTCAATTTTTGCTTCACTGGCTTAACTCCAGGTGGTAGTGATAAATGGTGCATGATAAGATCTGGATCTATGCCTAGCATATCAACTTAGGACCAAGAAAAGTTGACTTTCCTCTCTTCAAAGAATTTAGTGAAGCTTGGTTTTTCCTCCTCTGTCATGGATGTTGCTAGATGTAGGGTCTTTACTGTTTCAGTTGTGCCAATGTTGATGGATTGTGTGGGCTCAACCAGCACTGAAGATCTCTCATGATAGTGTTCGGGAAGAGTGTCAAATCTCCCATCTCTTGGTGCCTCAGAGAGGTTTTCACCTTGATGTGTGCTCTTTATTTTTACTTTTTCTTGATCTAATACTACCAGTAAATGATTTTCACCATTAGATCTATTTTTGATATTCATTTTACAGTTGGAAGGTTTGGCACTCCCCTTGTCTGAAGCTTCATTATGAGATTCATTGGTGGAACATGTTTCGGGATCATCAAAGCAAAGGAAGTTCACAATGGCGTCATCATTTGGAAAGACAAGTATGTCAAGCAGCTCAGTTTGGTCATAGTCAATTAGTTCAGGGTGTACCAATGTCAAGAAATCGTCAGATTGGTTAAGGTCAAAAGGGGTTAGTGTCATGATGGCAACGTCGTCATAGTGTCCAATGGCAATATTGAGGTCTATGATGTTACTCTCTTTCAAGGTTTCTATCTTGCTCGAAGTCTGATTGTCTTCACTTGATTCATTGATATGTTGTGATCCAATTTCAAGTGGTCTAGAACTTGAGCTCTGTCCCTCCATATGTGTTGGTGCATACTTTTGCATCACATCAATTTATTTGTTATGAAAATATTCTTCAGAGAGGGAATCCTCTTTTCTTTTGCCGACAAGACCCTTTCCATCATATCCCATCTTCTCTAGGATAGTAAAACCTTTACCATATGGTTATGTTAAAACATTGGAAGTTGATGCTTGCGATGCTTGTTCATCCTTGTATAACCAATTTAAAACATCCTTGTCTTCTGATTCATCCACTAAAGTGTTTGCTTTTACAATATTGCCATCAAAGATTTTGGTTGGTTGTGAGGATTTTTTTTTTGATGTGGATGGTTGTCCCTATGACTTAAGAGAAGTTAACAGCTATGAAAGACACAATGATTGCTCAAATGAATATTCCACCATGCCTTTGTCTTTTAATTGGATCTTTTCAACTTGTTTTGGTAAGGAATTTAGTTTCCTTTCGTGATCTGATGGAGTAGAATCACCAACGCCTTTGTATTTTGATTGAACCTTTTCCTCAAGCGGATTTGACAAAGAATTTGATTAGCTTTCACTACTTGATGAAGTTGAATCACTGATACCCTTATCCTTTGACTGATCCTTTTTCTCAACCCATTTTGACAAGGAATTTGGTTGTATTTCATTGTTGGATGAACTAGGAGTTTTAGCTTCCCTGTTATGTGGCACAAAAGTATCTTGGGTTGTTTTGAGTGTGTTGCAATATTGGGGATTGTTGGAATCAACTGAAATGGTGATTTCTTGCCTGTTGAAAGGAAATTTCAAACATTGGTGATATGTTGATGGCATTGCTTGCATCTCATGAATCCAAGGACGTCCCAAGAGTATATTGTATGTCAACTCCTTGTCTAACACTTGATAGATTATATTTTTTGCAACCAGTCCCACTTGAATTGGTAACACAATTAATCATTGGGAGGATCTCTCTTCATCATCGTAGGCTTTGATAATGATTTTTCTTATAGCATCAATGGCATTTTTAGAATATCCAAGTGCATGGATAAGTTTTAAAGTACAGATATTTAGGCCAGCTCCACCATCTATTAGAACACATTTGACCTAGTGTTTGTGAATTAAAACCTCAATGTGAAGGGAAACATTGTGTGGGTGGGTGAGTGATGCATCATTGTTTTTAGAAAATGATAAGCAATGAGGTACGTTCAAGTGTCCCAACATAGCTTGGAATTGGAAAACTTCCAGATTATTTGGTACTATGGTGGCAACAAGAGCTTGTTCTAGAATTTCTTTATGAGCTGGTGAAATTTTGAGGAGTTCCAATATGGATAGTTGAGCTGGGATTTTCTACAATTGATCAACTATGTTGTATTGAGCTGCAGGGGAAACAGTTGTCTTAGATGTGGCTCCTTTCAATATTACTTTGGCTTGCCCTCTTGTGGTTGCATTGACTGGTTGATTGTCTTGTTTTTCTCTTATTTTAATGATATTAATTTGATTATCATTTGCAGCAATATTTCTAATCAAATTTATTGGTTTGATGTCATTGATTTGATGGGATTCAGTGTTGTTATCATGAAGATAAGTTTCAGCTGTAACAATGCTCTATTCATGCTCAATTGTGATGTCATTAATTGAATTATCAGTTGGAATAATTATTTTTGGCCCTTGATTTCGATATCCTTCGTTTAATCTTCAAATACTTCAATATAATGAATGGTAGAATCATAAACATAGTTCACATTTTTTCTGTTGGTTTTTGATGAAGAGGAATCCCCTTTTTCGTAGTTTGGTAAGGGATTCTTGAATGCTCCATGATCAACATTTGTTTGGGGTCCTTCTACAAACATTTCTTTCCTATTAATCAAATCTTGTATCAAATGTTTTAGTTGCATGAAGTCATTGGTTTTGTGTCCTTTGTTTCTATGAAAGTCACAATAATGTGCATCATTCTACCAAGATGGTTTAACTTTTGGTTCCCAATCTCTTGCTTTTGGTAATGTTATAACTTTGGCTACAAGAAGTTCCTTCAATACTGATTTGAGTGACTTTCCCAAAGGTGTGAATCGTCTTTGATTTGATGAGGTTCGATATGGTGGTTGTTTAGCTTCAACATTTCTTGGATTGTTGTTTTGATTGGCATTTTGGTTGTTGTTTTGATTGCTGGTTGGATTTTTGTTTTGATTGGTCTTCGTGGCAGTTGTTGTCAAGTTAAAAACTAGTTTGGAATTTTGTGTTTCAATTGAACCATCATGGTTACCAGCATTCTTCTTTCTTTGCCAAAACTTTGGTTTATCATTATTGTTATGATTGTTAGAGGAGCTCACTGAGTTGTTTTCATTGTAAATTTTTATGACTCCTCTTTTGACCAAAGCTTCTTCAATTTTGATTCCATTTTCAATTAATTTCTCAAAGGTAGGTGTTATCCCTCATAAATGCACCCTTGATAAGTTTCAGAACTCAGCTTCCTAGAGAAACATAGAAACACTCCTATTAGAATGTGGGTAACCTAATAATTGGAGTGAATCTCCGAATGAGGTCGGCTCCTAGTTTGTATATCACTTAAAGCTACTGACTTTCTTTACCGAGGAAAAGGTGAGAAGAAAAAATTTAAAATGAAATTGGAAAAAAACACTACTCTATGGTGATACACCAAACTGATTATATGACATGTAAACATAGCTTAACAACACAGTTCAATTAACAGCTAAGAAAAAGCTCACACAACTCATTTTTTGCATATTACTCACATAAATTTTTTATAAGAAGGTGTTGACACAAATTCCTAGAAGGAAAAGAAGATATCACAACTAAAATTTTTGTATTTAACACAACTTATAACCTGTAACAATATGATTTCTTGCAACAAGGTGCTTTCAGTGAGACAAAAATACTAGGAAAAGCATATTTCACAAGTAGTTTAATCAATCACCATTAAGTATGCACACAAGAAAGCAAGTAATGAGAAGGAAAAATTACTCAATTCTATTAACATCCAAGGTACTCGTTATTTCACATGGAAAGATGAGTTACAAAGCATGTCGAAATCTGATGAAGGACTGAAGCAATCACTATTTCCAAAAAAGTGTATATTCAGAACTAACTCCAAAATGAGTCCTCAAGAGAATAAAATACTCGACCCAAGCAGTTTCACCAAAATAGGAGCCACCAACTAACTTGGGTCAGATCCTACAAAAGAGCCTAAAAATGAGGCACTACATTCCCCCCAAAACTGTCTCCATCATGTGGGGAAAGCGATTTTGACCATGCCAAGCATCTAGGCATGCAAAACCACTTTTAGATTCTTGCAAAACCTCCAACAAGATGAATAAATGCTCCTATATACGTGGGTACATATCTCCAAACTGTCACAATTTCCCCTATATGCTTGCAAAAGCAGAACTCCAAGCATATTCCTCATCTCCCTCCATGATACATTTGAAAGCTTCACTTTGTTTTGCATTAAAATAACATTCATACTTTAAGTGATTTATAATTATTAGAAAAAGTAAAATGTTTTACACTTCAAAGAATGAAAAACTTACAATAAGCAATCAATACAAATGTTCTAAAGTCATAAAGACTTATTACATGGAAAATACAATAAAATTTAGCGCTAAGGCATAAGACATAAGTCTTATCCCACGACCTCCATTAGTTTGGAATTGTATTTATAAAAAAATATAGGAAAAAATACATGTCCCATCGGCCTTCACTTAGGGTAAAAACCCTAAAGAACAAAAGGAAACAAAATGAAAGAAAAATCCATTCATTTTACCTCGAAGCTTTTGAAAGAAGCTTGATACCGCTGACCTAGGGTTTCATTTGTGACTCTCATGGAGGATTTCATAGCTTTTGAGGCTTAACACTTTAATTTTTATGTTGATTTTCCCCAAAGATAAACTGGTAAGTCACTTTCTGGAAACAATACTGAGAGAAAAATCTTCATTTTCACTAATCTAAGCCATCATGGCCGTGGATTTTTTGTAGCCTTTCTCATTTTTCTGTGTTTCATTTCTTTGTGATCTTTCTTGTGCCTTCATTCGTCATGTATTCCTCTTATTGAGCCTCTTTGAAGATGATAATGGATCGAGTTGCAAGAGCTTAACTGGGTAAGTGACTATGCATTTTTTCCATGGCCATGGTTCATTCTAAGAAGATGTTTCTTTTTTCTCTTTACCCTCTATCAATTACTTTTTGTTTGCAAAAAACATAGTATCATTTGCTTTTATGGCCAATCAAGGTCTATCTTCATTTATTATCTTGCTCTGATATGTATGGCTACGGCCAAGCATGTTATAAACACTTGTTTTTCAGCATATCCAAGTGAAAACTCCATAAACGTTTCAAGGGTTTTCTATTTTTGTAGGATATTTTCATTATTTTGAAGAACAAAGTGCTCGAACCAAGCCATCACTATATTGAAACTTTGATAAAAACCCAAATGAATATTTGAGCTTGTCTTCCTCAAAATTTGAAAACCCTAGCTAGCCATCTTCTAGGTATTTCATTTTCATATCAATTGAGGATTTTTCTTTTTGTAACAACATAAAATGAGAACAATGGTTTTCTTTTCGTATAACCTTCATTTCTATATTTCAATGGCTGAAGCTAAAAACTTTTAAGAATATGGGGAGTCTATTTTCTGTAGTTAATGGAAACCTTGATCATCTCCTTTGTCTTTTGGCTGTAGCCATTGCATTGTTCATGGCCATGTGCATATCTTGCAGAAACTATGAATGAATGAAATTTCATGAAAGATTAAAAAATTTTAACTCACAAAACTACCTCCGTTTATTCTGATATTTGAAATATAGCTTCATTTATGTTAAAAACCCTAGTTCGAGGGTTTACACTTCTCTGTATTTTTCACTTTACCATTCCTCTATTTTACACTCAAAGCATCTCTTAGAAAACGTGACCCTATTTCTTTTAATTTGGGTTTCTGGGTGAAAGGCTTCTTTTTGAAGCTTTACATTTTGACTAGAAAATAATAAAGCTCGGCCTCTATTAATTTTTTTGAACATTCTCATCTTTGGATTTTTGAAGATTGCTTTGCTTCTTAAATTTTCTGCATCTATCGCATGAAGGAAAAACCAAAATAGGTTTTTTTATGCAAATGGCTTCTTGCATTCATATCTGTGTTGTGTCACAAAACCCTCCTGAAAACTATCATGACAATGTTTTTGAGAATCATCCATTATTGAACTTAAACTGCCACCATTATGTTTCTCAAACTTCCCCAGGTTGTATGCTATTCCAATTCATCGAATAGGGCATTATCCTTAAATGCAACATGTCATACAATTCCATTATCTGCATTCAAGTCTACAAATGGTTCCTTTTTTGTACATGTATCACCAAATCTACAACTATTTTATATGCAGTGAATGCAATGTATCTTAATCATATTGATGCTAGGGTCATGTCTTTATTTTGTTTTCCTTACAAAACACTTATTCACTCCCACATATTGTACTATTGGAATGTTTTTCCTGTAGCTTATAATTATGCTCAGCATATGGTTGCAAATTTTGAGGATTAACCTTATGGAATCTTCAGGCCGTAGCATTCTCTTTTTGCTCTTTCTTTGAAGGAGTGCCCTATAAATTATGGTGGACATCATTTATCACTACATATTTCCTTTTGGCTGTAATCTCTATGAACAACTTTGTGCATTAGAATTTTAGTTGTCCACTCAATAGCTATTTTAAAACTCATGAATCCTAGATTTTATTTCTGTTTCCAAGTTCAATGAAATGATGGAACAATACAAGTAGCAAATCCATTTGAAAAGGTCTTATTTATGTGATATGTTAAGCCATCCTAATGTTCACTGCCATGCTTGCAATTAATTGTTATCTGCCCTATAGATTATACACATGTACGACAAATTCAGTACAATACTGCACCTTTCTTACTTATTGATTCCATTAACTATTATCTCAAAACATTAATTGTCATAATCCTTTGGTTGCAAGCTATATTTTGCAATTTGCATACACCTTTATGGCTTCTCCATGATATGCCATTTTATTTTCATGGAATTATAGCTTCACTATACATTAGGATTTGAAAATTTTCTTTCTTATTCACATATTTTGTGCTTTCCTAGATTAAGTTGATCAATGAATCCCTCCAATTTGCTTCATTCACTTGTTATAAAATTCATCCTCTCTTCTAATTTTTTTGGGCAAGTATATGTCACTTAAGATAGTGACAAATAACTCCCTATCTTAACTGATATATACTTGATTGGGTAGGTCAGAAAGAGATGAATTATTTGATGAGTATCTTTCAATGCCTCTTAAAATCACATCAAAGCAACACACCAAGCTCAACCCTTGTGGGAGCCACGTTTTAACCCATCTGCTGAAAATTGACAAAACAACATCATTACTTTTCCTACACCTGCACATGAAGCAAACAAGTTAGAAAAAACATGTGCACATGACTGATGTGCTTGATGGTCCTGATGCTTTCTTGGACATTTGTAGTTTACATGCTTGTTTAATGCACTTGAGGATCAATTTATATGTTCATGGTTGCATGTATACGTAATGTGAGAGACCTTCATTTCTTAGAGCACTGCTCTAACATCATTGTTATTGCTAGATGTAGGAACTAGGAGCAAGGAGCTAAGGAGGACACAAGGCAGTTGGAGACAGAGGAAAAAGCAAGGCAACACACATCAAACTAGTCATTAGGCAATGACTGGCCTCGTTCCTTACATGTGCATTTTGTTTTCTTTATCCATCAATGTATAAAATTTTCTTCATTACATTGAATAAGTTAGTCTCATGGCTTGTGTGAGACAAATATGCACTTTTGTATCAATAAAGACTACTTTTCAAAAATATTTGTGCAAATCTTTTCTATGTTGCATGCACTTGTATAAATGCAATGATTTGCTACTATAATCTTGTAATCTTTTTTATTTTTCTGTTTATACAATTGAATGCAATATAGGAAAGATAAATATGAAATGTACCTCTCTTTTTAGTTTGCAAATTCTTTAGCTCAATCAACTCAAGCAAGTAATGTTCAAAAATGGGTAACATTTATGGCGACATATGCTATATGTTTTCCTGCTAAACATTAAGACCAGTTGCCTAGGCTATCCATTGGGCATGGGATCACTCAGAAACTCAAAATGGATCTGAAAGCAACTTTATTCAATGTTGTAACTCAACAAAAATGACTCTAAACACCTTGGAAACTTATTGAAAACCAAACTATAGAAGGAAAACTATCTAACTATGCTGAAAAGCACTCAAGGAACTTGAAAACAACAACTAAACTAAGGTGCAACAACACTTATTGAAATCAAAACTTCTAAAATAGAAAATGTAATATAGATCAAACCTCAAAGAAACACTTGAGGTGTATCCCATTGATTGGGATAGGCGGAATCTCTCCATCCATCTTGGACAACTAGAATGCATTGTGCTCCTTGCATTCTATGATAATAAATGGGCCACTCCAGAAGTTATCAAACTTTGTGTGCTTTCCTGGTCTGATTTTCAACTCATCCCATTTGAGCACAACATCACCCTCCTCAAATACTCTGGGAGTTTCCTTCTTATCAAAGAATCTTTTAGTTTTGAGTTGATGATACTCCAAAAACTTCATAGCTTTGTTTCTTATCTCTTCCAACACTATGAGTTGAGCATATCTAATTGCCAATGGGTCTTGTTCTTCAAACATTTCCAACTGATGCATAATATCAAAAGCTGGCAGTTCCATAAACAAAGGCAATCTGGCCTCTTTACCATAAACCAATACATATGGAGAATTTCCAATAGACCGTTTGGGAGTTATTCTATCTACCCATAAGGAAAATTTCAGCTTGGTGTGCCAAGCTCTCTGATTATCCTCCATTATTCTTTTAATGATTCTTATTAGGTTCTTATTTGTTGATTTAGCCAAACCATTACCTTGAGGGTAATATTTTGATGAAGTGTTCTAGTATATGCCATTCTTAACTGCTCAATCACTCACTCTGAGCCCCACAAATTCCAAGGCATTATTTAAAATGATTGATTCTGGAACCCCAAATCTGGTTATTAAATCATCATAAAAGCTCACAACAACACTCTCATTGGCTTCTTTCAAAGCCACTGCCTCGGTCCACTTTGTGAAATAATTGGTAGCAATAAGTACCCACTTGTGACCTACACTGGAAGGTGGGTTTATGGGTCCATTAATGTCAATGCCCCATCTCATGAAGGGTTGTTCCACTTGAATTGGCTACTAAGGTAATGATGGCAGCCTTTCTTTTCCTACAAAAATCACACACTTTACACACTTCTTGGCCCATGCATGGGAATCTTTAAACATGCTTGGCCAATAATAGCTAGCTCTCATAATTTTCCATGCAGTTGTTCTTGGGGAAAAATGACCCCCTGCAGTTCCATCATGGAACTCATGAAGTACTTTATCTATCTGATCTTGATCAATACATCTTAACAGTAGACCATTAAGGTCTTTTCTGAATAAAACATTGTCAATCAGCATACATAAGGGATGGACTATAGTCTGAAGTATCTCCTCTTTACTTTGCTAAACCTGGTGGGCACTCACCAGTCTACAAAAATTGATTCATATCATGTACCCAACTTGCACCTAATGCAGATGCAACATTATGATCTTGATCATTAGTGACTAAAACAACCTTTGTTTCTACTTTCCCTTCAATTTTAGATCCTGCAGCTAGCTGCTCACTTAGTCCCTTCCCTCTTACAAGCTTAGTGACCTTAATGTCTATATCATATTCCATCACCTTCGTGATTCATCCAACCCTCTTCTCATTCAGATCCTTGCTCAGCAGAAACTCCTTCACACTTGGGTGGGCAACCACCAAATGTACCTTATTGTTGGCAATCAAAGGTTTACATTTTTTCAAACTTCTGATTACAGCTAGAATATGTTTCTCCATAAATGAATACATATGTTCATAATCTTCCAACCCTTGGCTGAAAAAGGAAATGGGTTGTTCTAATCCCTCATTATTTTGTTGTACTAGCATTGCAGAAACATAATCTATACTACAAAAAGCATACAAATAAAGTCTTTTGAAAAATTTGGGTTTACCAGTGTGGGAGTTGATGCTAAAGCCTCCTTAATAGATTCAAAATTGTGTTTAGCTTCTCTAGTCCAGCTGAAAGCTACATTCTTTTTTAACATAGCAGTCAATGGTCTCAAAAGGTTTGCAAAATCTGGAATAAATCTTCTTAGAAAATTAATTCTGCCAAGGAAGCTTTGCAACCCCATTTTGTGATTGGGCAAAGGCAACTCTAATATCGCTTTGAATCTCTCAGGATCAATAATAATTTCCTGTTTTGACACTATGTGTCCTAACAGCTTACCCTCATGGACAACAAAGATACTTTTCTTGGGATTAAGGAATATTCCATATTCCCTACATCTTTCAAACACTTGTCTTAAATGCAGCAAATGTTCATCAACATTTTTTGAGAATACTGTTACATCATCCAAATAAATGAGCACAATTTTGTTAATTAAACCTTGTAACGCCATGTCCATAGCCCTTTGAAATGTGGCTCCAGCATTGGACAGGTTGAAAGGCATTCTCTTGTAGGCCATAGTGCCCCATTTTGCTGTAAGTGCAGTCTTCTATTGGTCCTCTTCTTTCACCAATACCTAGTTTTAACCAAAATATCCATCAAGCAAGGAAAATCTCTCTGAACCAGCAACAACTTGAAGAATCTGCTCCATAGAGGGCAGCAGGTAATGATCTTTCAAAGAAGCCCTATTAAGATCTCTAAAATCCACACAAAGCCTAATTTCCCTTTTTTTCTTTGTAACCGGAACAAGGTTCGAAACCCATGAGGTGTGTTTAATTGGAAATATAATACATCCTTCAATCAGCTTGGTTAATTCCTTAATCATAAGAGGTTCCAACTTTAGGTTTAAAGGTCTTTGTTTTTGTCTTTCAAGTTTTTTGTTGGGTTCTAGTTCTATTGTATTTTGAGCAATCCTAGGATCAAATCCTTTCAAATCAGAATAATCCCAAGCAAAAACATCTTGAAACTCTTGATTTATATCAATTGGTAGTATATTTAGTCAATTTAATTATTAATTGATGTCAATTAGTAGTATAGTTAGTCATTTTAATTAACTAATATTTGAGGATTTAAACATAAAACACAAAAATACACATCAATCATCAACTGCACACAATAAGACAACCATTGATAAGGAAAAATCGATGAACTTTATTAATAAAAGAAAGGTGTTCTAATTACAGCTTAGAAATAGAGTATTACAATTGTTATTTTCAGTCACAAGATTGAAAATATGAGTTACAATATTGCACAGAAATTACTGCAAGAAAGAAACTTCTCTAAAAAACTTCTGCAATGATGGAAACACATGCTTGAATCCCTTCAATGTGAGAACATGCCCCTTTCATCTCTTAAAAATTCTACAACGTGGAAAATCTTCCTGGAGCAAGATGTAACGTGTAGAATCCAAGAAGGAGAGTGTTGATCGTGTGCCATAAATGAAGCTCTCTCCTTCAATGAAGTCAACAATAACCCAGCTAGAATCTTTCCTCCTTTATATGTAACGTGCCATCTGATATGAGAAATAGGGTGTTTTCTTTTCTACCATGAATGAAGTTGTGCCTCAATACAACCAACAAAATTACTATTAGTCTCAATTTAGAAAGAATAAAAGTGCATTGTATATTAAAAGTTTACAAAATTCCAAACACAGTTGACAATAGAAAGATAAATTAATTAAAAAATTGTAGCCTTTTCAACAAATGCCTTAAAAAGAGTGTTCAACATAGGCCTAAAATATGCATATTGAACCCTTGATTTCAAAACCTTGTTAAAATTTTAAGAAAGGTGATATGCTCAGATTATAGAATGAAATTGACATTATAGAATGAAGGTTATCAACACTAACCATACTGGAACAACATTATGAACATAAATTTCCTAGAAACCAAGTCCAAGAATGTCATCAAACTTAATTAGACAACAAAAATGTCAACTCTAGTTCATGTGTTGTTTGAGTAAAGACCTGCACCATGGAAGAATCCATTTATACATAGATTCCAAATTAAGTTGATGAGAAAATATCTTTGATATCCAACTAGGAAGCCTTAACATCCAAAAATTACTAACTTGAAATTTCACAACAAGTTTCCCAACTGTTACATCGTCTTTACTTAAGAAACCGGATATTGATCCACTACCATATTGAATCTCACAGGATTCTCCTTCACAAATAAAAAATGATATATATTAATTTTTTACCAACTTCCTTAATATCCCCATGTAAGCAGACTAAACTAAGTGAGGTTGAGGGTTTGAAGTAGAGTACCATCTTCTTGGTATGTGCTTGACTTTGATGACTTGTATCTTGAATGAAAATAGCAAGCTAGTTGCACTGTAAAATCATTGTTAATCATTGTTACAAAAAAACCACAAAAACCTCTTTAATTAAAATAATCCTTGTAGATATTTCAGTTAATTTCCAAGAGACCCAATTTCACTATTCAAACAGTCATCAATCTATTTACTATATATAATTTCCCAGAATTTAGAATTTGAATGTAATGAAACTAACCATAATTACCAAATATTTGACACTAAAATGTACTACAAAATGAAATGTTTGACAAAATTCCTCAAAGAGATGTCATCTCATGGAATGAAATGATATGATTGTAGAATGTGCACAAAATGGATTTTTCAAGGAAGGTCTTAAAATCTTTGAATTAATGAAGCACTTTGGAACGTCAACATTGTAAGCTTTGCTTGTGTTCTAGATGCATGCAATCATGTAGGTTTAGTGGATGAGTGCTGCACATACTTCACACGCCAGTAACCTTTTTGCATTACATATATATTTGATCATTAGGTGTGCATGGTTGACCTTCGTGCCCGTGTTGGCTATCTTGAGGACACCCTAAACATTTATTTATTTTTTGATCAGTAAAAGGTTATATTTTATTAATAAAAAGTAAAGTTACATATAAGCTTTATTACAAAAAGAAACTCCTTCACAGCCCTTCAACCATACAACTTGCTTCTAACACAAAACCCCTTTACAGCTGCATATTACATAGATATTCATCCAAACCCTAATACCAACCCTGACCTAAGGTTATTTGCTAATTTGCCCCATCACCAGATTCCTGCCATCCATCGCTTTCTAGTAACAGTGCATGGCCCATAAAAAAGCCCAACCAACACCTATACGTACCGCATTTCCCCCCATGCATCCTCGGAGCCTTATGCATTCTGGGTTTTCACATCATTTAGCTCACCATGATCATCCTTTTCATTGTTTTCATTCCCTACGACCTTTCCAACTGCCATGTCACTATATATTTTTGGCGGATTTTAAAATTTCAAAAGACATTGCAAAAAAAACCATCTATCTCAAACATCATTCCTCAATAGCATCTAGCCTCACGCCTCGCCTTTTTCCCCTCCTCACCCCACGCTTCTTTCAGGGAAAATGACATGGCACACCTTTTGGTTCCTGTCGCTTGGCCACATCCTGATGGTGCAGTGCTAATTTCAATCTCGCCCACGCCACCAATATAACTTGCTTATAGGCCTCTCTATCGGTTCTTCTCTGCCACCTTATAAATAGAATCAAGCCTTCTTCAGTAGCCTCGTCCACGTCCTCTATGCCTTCCGAGACATCAAAGCCCACTCCCGGCACCACCCATTCTAGAAAGGATTCCATTTTTCCTAGCAGTGCTTCCTCAAAAAGCATTATCATCACCCATTTTGTTTCTTTAACATCCTCACCTAGCTCCATAGCCCACGCAAACACCATTGATGCTATATCAGCATTCAAATGGCCTCTGTGTGTTGCCTCCATGAAGTGCGGTCCTAACACCTCCACCACCGCTTCCACCACCTCATTTTGATTAACTTTTAAAACCTGTTTCAAACGTTGCACTGTTGGGGGGCCGAAGAATCCCTTCTATTGTAGATAAGTTGAGAAACCCCACATCGCCTCCATCCCAGCCAGCGTCTGAATTTCCACTCCGCAATTGGTTTTGCTAAAAAATAAAGATTTTTTGGTTTTTTCGCTAATTGAAGCTTAATGATTCAGTCCTTCATTCCGTTGTACTCCCTGTCAAATATCATTAAAAGCAAAAAAAACCACTAAAATCAATCCTTATATCAATGGCAAAAAATTATGATTCGGTAGGCTACACCAATTTTCCACATGCCGGCCAGTTCACATTCGTCCTTTATCATCGTAACTCCCTTGACAGCGTTCACGCTACATTTTGGAAGGACAACCACTTGCTAAAATGCATTAATTTCTTCGTAGCTGTTGGCTAAACTAACCCCTTACTTCACCACCTTTTTTGAAAACCTCTATTAGACTTTTTAGGCGACCATCCCCATCAAAAAAACTGAATTAACTTTTTCCAACCTGTTCCATCTTTCCACTTTGGTCGATATACATACCCACTAGAAAATGTCCCCTCTTAAATCCTCGATAACCAATTTCGCATCCTCCTCGAAGGAAACTACCCATTTGGATAATTTATCCGCCTCCATATTCCCCTCCCTCTTTATGTGACTTACCATAAAGTCATCAAAGGATTCCAATTCTTTGGAAATAGCTTTAACAAAATTCTGCAGATGCCAAGCCCTCGCTCCACTACATTTAATTGCTTGTATTATTATTAAGGAGTCCACTTCTAGGTGTAAATTCCTAACTCCAAGCTTTTTGGCTATCTTGACTACTAATAACGTTGCTTTAGCCTCCACTATATTGTTGGTTCCACACTCTAGTTTCTTTGTTGCAAAGGCAATTATATTGCCTAGGTGATCCCTGAGAATCACCCTAGCACCAGACGGGCCAGGGTTCCCTTTGGTAGCTCTGTCAAAATTTACTTTTGTCCATCCTTCAAGGGGTTTTTCCCAAAGTATTTCATTTCTGTTTTCACTACAAGACTTAGCCCTCACAGACCCTAGCCAATTTTTGATCCGAATCCCGGGCCATGCTCTTTGTATTCTCCTATCCTCCAGGGAGAAAGGGTTGCAGAGATTCTATGGGTGAGAGATTGCACTGCTCATCACCTCTTCAATGCTATGCTCAATTCGCCATAACAACCTTTTAAACGTTTCCTTTTTCTCCATAAAGATACACCTATTTCTTTCTTTCCAAAGCTCCCAAATCACCAAAGAGGGCATCACTACCCAGATGCATGATAAAAAGGAGATTTTCCCCACCTTTGGCCAACTTTCAAAAACCTCTCTCAAAGTCCTTTGCAACGGACTTTGCCATCCGAGCTTCTGGCGCACAAAATCCTAACAGCTTGCTGCCATCTCACATTGTAATAGCAAGTGATCAACCGATTCTTCATCCTTGCCACATAGCACACACTTCGTGGGGCTAGAAAAACCTAGCCATTTCCTTCTCTCACCGATCAGAATTCTTCCTTTAACAGCTAACCAAGGAAAGGTGCCTGCTTTTGGTAAGACATTTTTGTTCCAACACAATTTTTTTGCCCAAAAAGCCTCCCTCTCCAAGGAGTCCAAAAGTTGATAACCAATTTTAACCGAATAACACCCGTTGGATGATCCATACCATACAAGTTTATCCTCATTCTCTGAAATAAAGACTTTCCTCTCTTGAAAAATCCTCTGCATCATATGAATTTGCTGACCTGATAGCCCTTCCCCCACAACATCTTTCCACATCCATTCTTGTCCTAAAGGCCCCTACTTTTCAACCATATAATCATGCACCTTAGAACCCCATCTTTGTGAAAAATACTGTTTAAGGGCGATTATGTCAGGCTCTTCACCAATATTTGGCAATCCATCCCACGAGTCTTCCCAAAACCTAGCCTTCAGCCCATTACCAATCTGCCATGAAAGGTGATTTAAGATCACTGGTCTGCATGACACAATGAAGTTCCAAATAGCAGATCCTTTTGGAGGATTGCAAATTGTAAAAATTCTTTGATCTTCATTTGAATCTAGGTATTTTTCTTTTAAAATTTTTACCCACAACAACTCTGGATTTGCATATAAACTCCAGACCAATTTCACTCCCAGAGCTTCATTTAGCAGCTGCCAATTCCTCAGACCAGCCCCACCTCTATCTTTAGCTCTACAAATAGTATCCCATGCCAACAGCGGGATTTTATCCTCATCGCTTGCTCCATTCTAGAATAATTTCCTCATGCATTGTCCAACATAATTTAACACTTTCTTCAAGATTTTTAAGCACACCATAGAGTAGATTGGAATGGCAGATATCATAGATTTAAGCATTGAAATTCTACTCGCTGAAGTGAGCCATTTACTCTTCCATCCATCCATTCGACTCAGGAAAGAGTTCACAAGATCTTTCCAAATGCCAGCTCTGTTCACCCCTCCAAACAAAGGTATTCCTAAATATTTATTTGGAAGAGTACCAACCCTCATACCAAGGATCTGACTAATATCCAATTGTCTTTGGACAGGAGTATTAAAAAAGAAAATTTCAGATTTGTGCCAGTTAATGCATTGACCTGAAGCCAGTCCATACTTATCAAGAGAATTTTTCATCACCCGAGCTTTGCTTAAAGTAGCATCCCCCATTAGAAACGTATCATCAGCAAACTGGAGGTGTGAAATAGATTCAACACCCTTTGCCACCTTAATTCCTTTCCATAGGCCTTCTCTACATTTACAAGAAATCAACCTTCCTAACACCTCTACAAGAATAATAAAGAGAAAGGGTGATATAGGATCACCTTTCTTGATCCCTTTACAAGAATCAAAGAAACCTTGAGGGCTTCCATTTACCAACATAGAAAACCAAGGCGTACTAATGCAGCTTTCCACCCAAGCGAGCCATTCCAACCCAAAGCCAAATTTCTCCAACACTTTTAATAGGAATTTCCTATCAACCTCATCATAGGCTCTTCTTATATCTAACTTGACCATCATTTTCTCAATTTTTGCCATCCGAACTGAGTGAATGATTTCATGAGCAACAATAACTCCCTCAAATATTAACCTATTTGGAGAGAAACCACTCTGTTCTACAGAAACTACCGAATTCAACACCTTTTTCAATCTGTTAGCAATAACTTTTGAGATGATTTTATAAATCGTATTTCATAAAGAGATCGGGTGGAAGTCTTCAAAGGAATTGATAACAAACCTTTTCAGGATAAGGGCAATAAAGGTGTTATTTAGATCTTTGAGAACAAGTCCACTCCTCCTGGACTCTTCAACCACCTCCCAAATTTCATTAGCAAAGATATCCCATAGCTTTTGGAAGAAAATTGTTGGGAATCCATCAGAACCTGGGGCTTTATCCCCTCCTAAATTGAACAAAGCTTTCTTCACTTCCTTCAAAGATACTTCCTCCATGAGCATGTCATTTTGATCCTCTGAGATGCAACTTGGGATGACATCCAGGATATCTGAATCAACTGAAGCACCACCCGATACAACATTAAAGCTCTCGTTGTAGAATCTCATGGCCTCCCTATTTATTTGTTCCGCCTCATTCAAAATTACCCCATTCTCGTCCTTAATTGACAATATTTTATTGGTTGATCTGCGGACCTTAACAGAGTTATGAAAGAACTTAGAGTTCCTATCTCCTTCTTTCAACCAAGTTTCCCTAGACTTATGTCAGCAGAAGATTTCTTCTTGAGCTAGAGCTTCTGAGTATTCTTTATTTAGCTTCTTCTCCAGCTCAAAATCCTCCTCCCTCATCCCATGTTCAATAACCTTGGTATGTAAGGCATTTAATCTTTCCTCTAATTTTAGTTTTTCAGCAAAAATATTTTTTAAAAATTCTCGATTCCAGACTTTCAATTTCTCTTTGATGTGTTGTATCTTTTTAAAGAAGATGAAAGCTTTGCACCCAGAATGCTTTGGAGAATCCAACCACCACTCCTTAACTAGTTCCTTGAAGTTATTTGATCGAAACCACATCATTTCAAACTTGAAGGGGAATTTATCCAGTGCAGAGTCCTCTTGGATCCTCAAACTAATCGGGTAATGATCTGATCCAAAAATCGGGAGAATCTCCGCCTCACAAAACCAATTTTGTGAAGCCCAATCACCTGCTAGGAAAAATCTATCTAATTTTTCTGCAATGTTGAGAAAGCCCCCCCTTCTGTTGGTCCAAGTAAATTCACCTTTCTTAAAGTGTCCTTCAAACAGCCCATTATTCATAACAAAATCACTAGAGTCTTGTTGGCTTTGCCCAGCCCAACATACTCCCGCAGCCTTGTCTGACGGTCTCATTATTGCGTTGAAGTCTCCACCCAGGAGAAACATGCAACCATCCTTTTCCCTTAAGGGTCCCGAGAGTTCTTGCCATAATAAATTTTTCTGAGTAGATTTGTTTGGACCATAAATGTTGAGGATGTAAAAACACGTTCGCAGCTGTTTTGACTCCACCCTGAACCATTGCCAGCTTTTTTCCTGTCTCACCATTTGAACATCGACCACAGTAGCATTCCAAAGTAGACCCAAACCCCCCTAAGCCCCCTTAGCACCAGCCAAAGAATAGGACCAGCGAGCAAAACAATTTGAAAAGAGGGAGAAATATGATTCTTTAATCTTTGTTTCTTGGAGCAACACTAAATTCGGTCTCATTTGATCAAGACACCTTTTGATCAAATGTATCTTGTCAGAGGCATTGCAGCCCCTGACATTCCATGATAATATTTTCATGGTTGTCGGGGAAAGGCATATCCTTTCCCCAAACACACCCTAAACATTATTACTAAGATGCTAGTTGAACCTTTAGTTCTTGTGGATCATATATGAATATAGGTTGAGTATTCCAACAACACTTCTTTTTTAGTTGGATCCTAAAAATGTTGCAACTTATGTTCTTCTCTAAAACATCTATGTAGAAGTGGGCAGGTATGGTGAGGTTCAAATAGTAAGGAGATTGATGAAAGATGGAGGAATTAAAAAGATACTTGCATGTAGTTGAATTGAAGGGCATAAAATGGTACATGCTTTTTTGTGTAGGAGACATATCACATCTAAAAACATGGGAGATCTATGCAAAATTGGAGAAATTGGCTTGGAAAATGAAGGTAGCAAGGTATTTCTAGATTCAAGACTTTTACTCAATGTTGTGAAATAGAAGAAAAAAGAATCATTGATCTGCCACCATAGTGAAAAGTTAGCAATTGCATTTGGTTTGTTAAACATGGCCCTTGGTACAACTATTAGAGTTGTTAAGAACCTTCGAGTATGTTTTGTTTTTCACACTGCATCTAAATTCATCTCCAAGATTGTTGCAAGAGAAATTGTTCTGAGAGATGTGAACCATTTCCATCATTTTAAATAGGGAATGTTCTTGTGGAGAATATTGGTGATGCTAAATGAAACAATCTAAAAAATAGGCTTACACTATAATAATGTGCACTACATCAGATATCCAATAATAATGAAGGGACATCCATCAAAGAATAACAACAGGTATTTTTATTGTCATATGTTGTAGTTACAAGTGCCCTGCTAGACATACATGAAAATGTGGAAGCAATATACACAAGGAAATCAAACTGTTTCAAAAAAATGCCTCAAAGAAATGTGATATTTCTTTTTATAGTTTAATCATGATACCACACTATTTTGACATGATCCTTGCGGTGATGCACGATGTTACTGCTACACTGCACCATTATTGCTTGGCCTCACAGTAATGCGGGATGTTACCACTATACTGCACCATTATTTCTCAGCCTTCACAGTAATGTGGGATGTTACCACTACACCACACCATTAATGCTCAGCCTTCACAATAATGCAATATGTTACTGCTACACCACACCATATCTTCTTGGCTCTTATGGGGATGCAGGAGAAGTATTTGAGTTACTGCCATACCACACATCTATTGCTCGGCCTTCGCAGTAATGAAAGATGTTATTGCTAAACCACACTATGTCTTCTTAGCTCTTGTGGTATGGCGGTATTATGAAACTTGTCACAATAGTCTTATGAAACTTTTCAATATTTATGGGCACCTTTTAAATTACATTCAAATCTATAAGGAAACTATCTTATAGGGATGTCAGTCCCATGAAACATGGAAATGGTTACACCAATAAATAGTTAACTAGAAACCATGAATTTTCAATGCATAATGGAGAATATACAAAGAGTTAAGTTAGTGAGCAAACATCCTTGGAGAATTGTCATCAAAAGTATAACAATCTAAGAGTTCGTAGTAGAAAATCATATACCCTCAAAGACCTAATAGTCATATTAGACCTAGTGATAGCTTTCAGAGTCATAAGAATAAATTCATAAGAGAATAGATGCAAGAGCATGAAAAGACACTGAGATGGAAGGGAACTTGGTAGAGTTGAAGAATCAGACCTATAGTGAGAAGGTAGGGAGAACAAAGTAATTTACAGTAAAGAGCATCATGGCAGTTTCTTGAGTGACTATATTTGGGAAAGGAGAGAACTTAGTGACAACATTACCATCAAAACAATAAGGATACTCAAAACCCTACCAAACCCTAGGGCCTTTTTCATCACCTTGTAGAGATCTCAAACATGCATGAAAATATTTCATAGAGACTAAAATCATCTCTATTTTTTATGATCACAAAAAGTAACAAAAATTTAGATTTACAAGTGATGAAAATTAGTACATGGAAAGTATATTATGATGATTTTTATTTATTTTTTTAAACTTAACCATTAACTATCCAATACAATCTAAAAAAATACAAATATACAATGAAATATTATGATTAACAAAATGATAATTTTAATAGTTATCTTAAGGTAGACAAAAAAAATTGAGCAAGTGAAAAATACTACTCTTAGATTATTTTGAACAAATAACATTTTTTATTTACATCATTTTCAAGCAATAGTTTTTTAGATCCGTCCAGCTGTACAAAAATCAAATCAAATTTGCAATGATCTCAAAGATCTGAAGGTTTTAAAATATGATATTTTTAGATCTATTCTTGGGTGTATCCTGCAAACTTCATCACAAAAGGCTGGTTCATCACCTCATTTAGACCTGGATGTGAACTGCCTTTGTTGTTTCCATAGAATCCAAAATAGGCCTAACAAATGCTAGAAGAAATAACCTTGTAAACACACAAAAGGAAAAGCTAAATCAGTAGTAATTTACTAGTTTTCATTCAACTTCTCTATAATCATTTTAATTACTTGATTCTATTGTACTTTAAATATTTATAATATGAAGTTTAGCTATTCAAATAGCTTAAATAATTTTAAGTTATAAAACAGATAAATAGGCTTTAGCAATTCAAAAAAAAATTCACTTCTAAAATTTTAAATATCTTTACTGTATCTATTTACCGTTGTTAGAGAGTTACAAACTGTGAATTGTCCTCTCTCCTATAGGACTGAGAAAGGAAGAACACTGTCAAATAGTGATTGAATCATAACAAATAGTCCAAAAACAATGAAAGTTACTATCAAATGGTGACAAAGGTTTTTCCTCTAAGTCATTTGCACATGGTGATTGAGAACACGAGTAAGAAGTAAAAGAGCACTGGATCATAGCACTGAAAAATGGTCATGAGTTATGCAATGAAATTCATTGTTCTTTTGATCACAAAGGAGATCGAGATAATAACCAACATACTAATGTGCACAGAGAATGTTCATGGAGTGAAAACTTCCTTACAAAGCAATTACCACAACAAAGTTTGAGCTGAATTGCACCTGCTATTTTATGTTGATATGGATCTGTTCTAACCTGTAGTTAATTGTTTTAGCATAAAACCATAATTAATAAATAATTTCACCTTTAGAAAGAATCTGATGTCATTTACTATCAAAACAAAAGCTATATAAATCACAAAAAATCCATAAAGCCACCCATCCAAAGAGAAAACAAGAAATGTAAGGATTTGAGCAATATAAGTCCAAAGGGTTATGTTGTAATGGTAATGGAATCAACATAAGAGCACAACTGAGGAACAAATTCTTGTGATTGTAATTATGTGATCCATAAATCTATTGGTCATGTGGCACAGTTGTGCTATAACAAATACATGATTCCTTCATGTCTGACCCAAGTTTAATGTGGCTATGTTGTGATAGAAATGGAGGGACTCATATGAGCACAACTCATGTACAAATCATTGTCATCACAATTAGGTTTCAATCATCATTGGGTGCATTTAGGTTGACTCAAGTTTAATAGGTTATGATGTAATGATAGCATGATCCAAGAGCGATTACCTCTTGCTGCAATAAAGAGCCTATAACTCTGTTTATATGCAGAGTAGTCGTGTTATATCAATTATGTAGTGCATTCAAGCACAACCCACGTTTAATGGGCTATTCTAGAGAGTGATCAATATTTTCTAAACCTTATGAATGTTACTTAAAAGTGTACAACTTAAACTACAAACCAAGTTTGTTACATATTTGAATGCAATCTTGGGTTACCACAAACTATAATAATGTGATCTGCTAATAACCATTATGAAAATTATTAAAGCAAGACCCATGCTATATAGGATACATTTCCTTGATTAGGTTTACATACCTTAATGATCAAACACAAGCTTCCAACACAATCTAGGATACAATCCAAGATCATACCACAACCCTATCAAGACATCTAATTTTCTGACCAAGATTTAGGTTATTTTTTAATACCAACATAAGCATTGGTAAGAGCATGACTAGGGTACAAACCCTAGGCCTTTGTAGAAGCATAAACCATAACTCTAGCAGATTAGTTAGGTTGCAATACTAGAAAGATTGAGACATTGTAGCCAATAAAAAAATCTTGCAATCTAAAGATTGTAGCCAATAACAAGCACACTATATAGCTCAGTGACATTTGTAAATTCAATCTATGGTAAGAAGAATGGCAGTCACTTGAGGTGTGACAGTCAAAAAGAGGCTAAGCAGTGACAAGATAATAAAGCTCAAACCTTGCATAGTAAAGTGGAAATTTTAACAGTGAGTTTCCTTACCCCCTCATTGACCTTAAGGGTTTTTCAAATTCTTTTGGCAGTGTTAGATAAGGAAAATGAAATCAGGGAATGACTGTCCAAATGAAGTAATAGTGGTAATCACAATGTTTCTTCTTAGCCATTGTATATTGGAGGTAGTGGATTGCATGTTTGAGTAGTGTTTTGAGACTCATCAAAGATGGGAGAATAATGAATAATACCTTGTGGACTGTGAAGTAGTGACAATAAGGTTGAAAGATCTTAAGACCCACAATACCATGAAACGATGAGTACCTTGTAGTAAGTAAGTAGGTAGTTTATAGGGCATAGTTTGATTTTATAGAAGGATGCTCATGAAAGGAATCTTCAAGTGACAATGAGTGAGCTATTTGAGATTGCAGCTAAGGGTGCAATTTCTAGTCTTAAAGGCAATGAGCAAAGCAGTAAATGTGCAAGAAAATCAAATCGTACATAGCAAACAATTCACAATGTTATCTTGCATAATGCCTTGAGTTTGAAGAAAAAAATCTCATTGTATCTTGATGAAAGTAGTGACCTTAATGGTCAATCACTGACAACCATAATTTTAAAACATGATATTGTTCTTATGGAGGCAACATTTTAAGCAAGGTAGTGAGTGGTGGTTTGGAACAATGGCAGGTATGAAGGACTTGCTTTATATATGCATACTATGCAATCTAGCTTAAGAAAACATTCTTAGAAGAGATTGAAGGTGGATTATGGAACTCAAGGGTTACCATGATAAGGATCAAAGAAAAGACTGAGATCTATTTAAAAGCCACTATCATGAAGATATTAAAGATGGCACATGCAAAACCCTAGCAGCTAGAGTAATGAATATAGTGTCAAAGAGGATAGTGTGTTGGGGAAGATTTAGGAGATCTCCACATTATCTAATCACGGGAAAATACATTATTTATTTATTTTTTAAAATTAAAATAAATCATTCTAAACCCTATATAGGATACATGATACTTAAAAAGCATATGATTTGTTTTTTTTAATTAAAAGAAATCATTCTAAACCCTATATAGGATACATTGATACTTCAAAAGCATCTGAAGGAATTTGAGATTATGCAAATATATGTCAATTAAATACCTAGATTACAAACAGTGGCGCAAACAATGTAACCCTTGTTGAGCAGAGCAAGAATGAGATAAGAAACAATGAATCCTATGCCTCCTGTCATGCACATCTCCTTACCATTCTCTATCATTCTTTACTGAAACACTTCTCCATTTTGGCGGGCTACGCCTGAAAATAGTTTTTCGACAAAGGTTTTAGAGTATGTTTATTAAAATGAAAACTCCATTCTGGTGGGTTATGCCTGAAAATAAGATTTCGATGAAAGTTTTAGGGTATGTTTATTAAAGTTTTAGAGTATTTTGGTAGGCTATATTCTTGATTCCTTAAATGATTTATTCAAATGGATTGTGACTAAATAAATGACTAACTATTTAGTCATTTTTATTTGTGTGACTAAATAATTTTTAGTCAATGACCAAATTAGTCATTTATTTACTCATTTATAGCTGAGTTGCAAAAAATTAGTAGAATTTAGTCATTTTTAGTTGTTGTGACTAAAAGTTTTAGTCACGTAATCATTTATTTTCCAAATTATACTAGTGCTTTTTGTAGGAGGATCATCACAATTGTTATCATTTAAGCTCATAGAAGAGGAAAACAATGAATTTAGCTCATTATGCACTTCCTCATCAATTTTAGCAGTCTCATTATCATCATCGAAGTTAATCACAATAGGAGATCTAATGATAATATCCATGAAAGGTGCTTATTCTTGTTGTGGTCAAGATATAGGATTTTCTTGTTTCGGTGAAGGTGGAAAATCATCATGCATTGCATGAAGTAAGTTTGGATTTTGATTTTCTATGTTGTTATTTTCTTTTGCTTGTAACAAACAAACAAAAGCACAATGTCTACACCTATGCTCTCTAGCATTTCAGTTTCTTTTTGTTTTGTTTTCAAGTTGTGATTGTGTAGGAGCGGTTTTATCAACCATAGGTTTCTTTTCTTCCCTTAAGGGCGGAATGAAAGGAACCATGGGAGGTTTTTCAACCACTTTCTCTTTAGCTTTATAAACTTGTTTGATTTTAGGAGGCACAACGAGACTTATTTGGTTATCTTGTGGTCTCTTATAGGAAATGGGTGAAGGATTTGTCATAGGTTGGTCTTGGTTACTTGGAAGGGATTTTGGTTCAATCATGGTTTCATCAAGGATGGGAGGCTCAATTGTGGGTTGAGACATATTAGTACTTGGGATAATTTTGTTATGCGCTTTGCCTTAAACTTTTGATAAGATTTGAAAAAGAAGTCCTCACGAGGCCTAATAGGTTCTATAGGTTAGGGCCAAATGAAACCCAATGAGAAATTTCCATAGGAAGACATAGGATTAAAGCCACTATGATGCACAGTAAAGACCTCTTTGCCAAATGGAAACTTTAAGCATTTATGTACTATCAATGGGACAAAATTCATGGAGTGAAGCCATGGGTAGCCTAACTTCACACAAAATTGGTCCAATGATAGGATGATGGAAAATGACACTTAATTGTTTTGGTCCAACTTTTAGAGGAAGATTTCTCGAACCTATCATAGGGCAAGCAAAACCATTATGTGTTTTGATCCATGCTTTTGGTTGTTCATAAGTATCTTGATAAAGCTCATGCACAAATAAGAATTCTTTAGTTATCACATTCTCTACACATATGGGATCAATTAATATCCCATTAGTAGGCTTGTTATTGATTCTTCTAGATATGTAAGGAGGACCATCAGGTGCATGTTTAATTATGTCATGTTGTGAGAAATCAATGTCAAGAAGCATTTTGGTTAGGCTCTTATGAGGTTGGACTTCAATGAAGTTAACTGTAGGGTTTATAGGATACTTTTTCATGTGACGATCAATGATGTAAGTGAGGCTACACAAAATTTCTATTCCTTGTTCATATTTAAGCATTTTCCTCATCTTATCTATGACAGGAATCATAGTACCAACAATGTAAATTAAGAACTCACAAAGTTTTGCTATTTGTCTAATTATTCATCCATTTTTCTTAGGTTCTCTTGAGGGACATTAGCAACCATTGTGTCAACATCAGTCACATTGGTTGTGGGTAGGGAGGTCATGGGAAATGAAGTGTCAAGGGTATGGTCCATAGTGGTTGACTAGTGTCAACACTATGAGTGAAAGAGTTAGAAAACCCAAGATCCATGATGAGTGATGTAGCGGGATGATATGAGTCTTGAACTACATCTCACGACAGTATTGGCAATAGGAAACCAAGTTGTGAAGTCATACAAGTTTCACAAACCCAAGGTGCACCCAAAATGGAGAATAGGTAAAATACAATCAAACACCTTAGAATATAAAGTGCAATGCAAGTATATAAAAAACATTTTTTTTATATTTTAAACAAGATGAATTTATGATTATGCTATGAAAAAACTTGAAGAGTGGTGTAAATTTGAATTCAAACTATGCATTGAATTTCACAGATAAACCTTAATATGAACAATTTCAAAAAATAGAAATTTTGGAAACTGAAATAGCAAACTGAATGTAGGAGTATAGAATGTAGAAATAGTGTTTTTGTTGCTCAAAAATTCAAAAAAAGCCTTGATTAAGGACTCATTCACCCATGGGAAAATGGGTCTCACTTCAAGGTTTTTAAAAATTAATTTATAAATTTTTGAGTTTATTTTTATGCTTTCAGATTTTGGGTTCAAACAGTTGGTCACAGTTTTGGATTTCTAGAAAATCAAGTCTAAATGCGAGTGAAAAATGATGGTAAATGACAAGAAAAAAGACCTAATTTGAGATGTAATTTTGATTTAATTTTCTGATGTAAATGAATGATCATGTAGTTTTGATTTTTATGCTTTCAGATTTTGGGTTCAAACAGTTGGTTATAGTTTCTGATTTCTAGAAAATCAAGTCTAAATGCAAGTGCAAAATGATGGTAAATGACAAGCAAAAAGACTTAATTTGAGATGCAATTTTGATTTAATTTTCTGATGTAAATGACTGGTCATGCGATGTTATGTAAACACTACGCAAAATGACTAAGTTTTTTGAATTTTCTAGATTTTAAAGATTGCAAAATGCAAACCTAAAACCCTAAATGAGATGCATACTAATACAAGTAGACAACCCTAAATAAAATGCAAATCAATGCAATGCAATGCAATGCAAAGTTATGAAAATCCTAGATCTAGGGTTGAAAATGGACTCCAAAATCATAAAGTTATGATGCTCAAAACTAGGGATCACCAAAATGAAACATAGAAAAATAGGTTTAGGGGTTCACCAAATATAGATTGATGAACAATGGGGTTATGATGGACCTATTTCTCACTATTTCATTAGGAAATGAGATCCCCACAATGAATTTACTAACAACCCTTAGGTGAACCAACTCAATGTGAGAACCTTTAGATTTCCTTATGCTTGAGGATGGGGGTCAAGTTCAAACAACACTTTTGGGAGAAAAACTAAAAATAGAAAATCACCCTAATTATGCCAACTCAAACTTGAAACAATAATATAAATCTCAATATTAGCATAAACCACAAACTTATTGAAAATATGAGAAGGGAAAAATGATGTTTAGCAAACACCAAAAGTCACTTTCAGGGGGCTAGCTGGGACTCAAACACCCTTGTGCAAATGGGTCTTTTTTCAGGGTTTTTCAACAACTTTTGGGAGCCTCTGATGTTTATTGGTAGCTTTTGATTTTTTGAGGTTTCAGTGTCAAAAAGTCGGAAATCAGATTTGTAGGTGATATTTCATGATTTACAACTTTGACAACTTTTCCAATCTTGCACTTCAAGAGGTCTTCAATTCCTCTTCAACCTAACTTTGCAACACAAGCACAAGAGAGAGAAATTGTTTGTTTTGGTGAATGGGGGTTTACCTTGGTCAAACCCCGTTTTGGTTATTAAACCATGAATTGAAATAAAGCATGAAAGAGGGAATGAACAATGAACAATGCTATGTTACCACTCAAAAAACCCTTGCATAAATATTTGAATGTAGATCTTGGAAGGTTTGCAACTTGCATGAAATGGTTGAATTGGATGTGGATCTAGATGACTTGAGTTGATACTTTGAATGCTTGAACTTGATCTTGAAACCTACATCACAATGTTAGCTCCAGAAACATGCATGATGCAAGAATACTTTGACATGATGATTGTATCTTGAATGCTACAATAAATATTTGATAATTATTCTCTTGAATGCTCTTGATCATAACCTTAGCTCTAGGAATTCTTTCATAAAAACTCTAGGTAAAACTTAGTGAAATAACCTTGTATTTATAGGTATGTATCCTTAATTTCCCAAGATTCAAATATCACAAGTTGACATTGATATATGGATTTAGGGACCTTAAAATACCACCAAAACATATTTTAAATTTAGGTTCAAAGGTCTAGGGAGGACCCATTTTCCCATGGGGGAATGGGTCCCAGGTCTCTATTCCTGGAACACACATTGCTCAAGATAAAGTGTTATGTGTTGGCATTAATTATTGTCAGGTTCCCCTTCTAAAAATATAATTTATTAGGCTTGTAAATGCAAAATAGGGCTTATTAAGGCATAATTAAGTCCAATTTAATTAAAAGGGCTCAAACAAAGTGTGAAAATGTAAAGGGATACATTTTTCAACACTAAATTAAGGAATTATTAAGTCCGATTTAATTAGGAGGGACCAAACATAGTGTGAAAATGTAAAGGGATAAATTTTTCTACACTACAAATAGGTAGCAACATAATAGAATAAGGGAGGTGTAAATACCTCATGAGAGAATAGAAGCGAGTAAAATGGAGGTGAACTCCATACTATGCCCTTTTATAAAAAAGATAGAAGCAATCACAATATCATGATAAAGATGATGTCATACTATAACAAAGGAAAACTCTATATAATTATGTAGAAGTTTGCTCATATTATGAAAATGTAATATCAACATCATAATAGAGGAAGAAAAATGAATTGGACAAAAGGGAATCTCAATGTCACATACCATTTTGAGAAGAGACAAGAGCATCAAAAAATGGAAGATTGAATGCACATGTGTCAAGAAGGTGTTGGATTTTATCTTGCAAGGCTTGATTTTCACCAGTGGAATGACCAAGTGCTTGATGATATGCATAAAAAGGAAGTTGTGTTTGAATGTGTTGAGTAAATTTCTTACATGTAGGAGGGAGAGTGATCAAGTGGGCTTTGAGAAGCCTTAGATAAAGGAGAAGGAGTAGGAATCAATCCTTTCTCTTATGGAGAAAGATGTAATTTTTGAAAAGAATAAATTGTAAAAACATCAAACAATGGATGGGGATGTGTAGATAGAGGAGAAGGTTGGTAACCTAAACCCACTAATGAAAAGTGGTGTGTCAATTCCAAAAGAACCTTAACTCCTTGTTCCATGCACCCGGAACCATTTCCTTTGCACCCATGTTTAGAAATATATTTTTAATATAGGCCCATACCATTTCTCTAAATCATAGAGAGGAGAGTCATCATCTCTAACCTTGGAAAAATGAGAAGTATAATGCATGTTGGAGAAGTAGTAGTTTCATTCACAAAAAGAGGGTAATAAATTTATTAAATTTATGAAGAGAATAAAGGACACGCCTCACATTACCAGATGTAGACTATTGATAGTATTGGAATGGGTTAGGATAAACTCATATTGCATATGCTTAATTACTATTTACAAATTTTATATACTAATGTAAATTAGATGGGACTACACCCATCGTATGGATCCATGGTCTACCAAAGAGAAGGTTACATGATAAATCACATGGTATTACATATACTAGAGTAGGTAGGATAACAAAGCCTAGATCAATAGGTAGTGCAAATATACCAAGAGCTTGGTAAGAAATATTATTAAACCCATGAATGGATAAATTAATAAGAGAAATGGAAGAATGATCAACATGAATATAATATAATAAATCAATTTTACAAATATTGAGACCGAATCCAAAATAATTAGGGTACATTTGATACCAATGTTATTAACCCAAATATTAAGGAGAAGGGGATCATATTGATTCTGAACTTTGAGTAGGTGAGTTTAGATGGGTGGAAAGTGATATCAATATAATAAGAATGAAAATATTCAAGAATAACAACCACATCCATGGGATTCACAAAATATTGTATAGGTATATCTTACAAGGATTACTGAAGGGCACTATGATTATAAGAATGTGAATTTTGTAGGTCTCAGAGAGAGATCTTAGCAAGAGTAGCACATTGTTGCTCAATATTTGAGAAAAAAATATTTTTTAGAAATATTTTAAAGTGTAAGAGCATTGGTTTCACCAAAGTGTAGTGAACCACAACAAAAAGGTGGTGTAGAATGTCAAGTTCACCAAAATGTAGAAAAGAAAAAATTATGATGATTTAACTAAAATATATTAACCAAACGATTTTCCCCACCTTAACATTAGGATTGAGACTAATTTTTTAATACTTAACAAAAATAAATTATAGTCCCAAAACTAGTTTAAATAAAAGAGTTTTATTTAGCTAGAATTATAGAAGAAACTTGGTGAAAGATCATGTTTTTTGGAAGATTTAAAATAATAATTTACAAAAATAAATTACAGAGTTGAAAAGAGAATGAAAAGAAGATATATAACCAAAATGAGGAAGTTAATACCTACTATGTTAGCGCATCATGTAGAAGTCCACATGTTGCATTATTCTATGTATAAAATAGAATACAAAAAATCCAAAATTTACAAAAATATAATCTTTCTATTAGCCTAATGTATAAAAGTAGAAATAGAAAATGCACGAGAAAATACCATATAGTAAAAAATTATATACATATATATATATATATATATATATATATATATATATATATATATATATATATATATATATATATATATATATATTATGGGTGATCCCACAATAGTGGTTTACAATTTTGGACAAACTCGAATGAAATTATTATTTTTAACTAAATCTTCACATTCGGGCACCTATTAGGCTAAGCCATGAGGAATTTGAAGATGATGCAAACTAGAGTCTCATCACATTTTGTCTATAGATTCTACAAATATATTTTTAAAAATTTTGGAATCAGATTGCACTTCTTTTTCCATCTCCCATGAAAACTGGTTTTTTCATAAAACAACATTTTAAAAAGTGATAACGATAACTTTTTTCCATGAAGGATAAAATTCTAATTCAATTTAAATTTGTAACTCTGATATCTAGTGCTTCCACTTGGTTAGATAGTTTTTTATTGAGTATTTCTTTAATCAAGTTTTGAAGTCAAACCAATTATAATTCAGGACATGCGTATAACGGTAACTTTTTTGTATATATCAAAATTTATTTATTTTTGGTTGGATCAAGGACTTCAATATTTGGTGCACTCATATTTTTCTTTTTCTTTTTGATAATCTACTATTTTTCCACATGTACAAAACAAAGACCTTCATTTTTGATGAAAAACCTATGTTTAATAAAACTAAGAAAACAAATACATAATAAAACCAAAACATATTAAAATTATATTCATTGGATAGCTCGTCTGAGGACTACCTAATTCCAATTGGGTTTGTGAAGAATCCTCCATTTTCATCCTCAACTTGAGCTTCGAAGCATAAAAATTTAGGTTTTCAAAGTGCCTGAGGGGGAGAATGAGGGAAAAGGGGGGTTCGGCCAAACTTGGGGTTTGACCGAACCTAGGTTTGGTTAAACCCCCTTCCCAAAAGGGGTTTTTCAATTTGTTTTGTCCATGCATGCATTAATATGGTTCGCTCAAACCCTGGTTCGATTGAACATTTTTTTGATTCGTTCGAACCCCCAAAATAAAAAAAAATGCCATGGGCTCATTTTTGGTGAGTTTTCTTTCCTCCATCAAATTGTAAACCACTATTGTGGCTTCACCCTGATTTAAATGAACAATAGAAATAAATTTACAAAAAAAAAAATTGCAAACCTCTATGTAGTTGAATGTTCTCACAAAACCTACAAACACAAAGAAAAGGGAAAAAAATTGGGGTTGTTTAGGGATTCACCTCAGTCAAATCCCTATTTTGTTATTTTTACCTCCATAGTAGCCAATAGATAGATAAAAAATAGTGTGTGTTCTTAGTCTAATTGTGTATAAAAATAAGAGTAATGACTAAAATGAAAGATTAAAATAATGTGATAATCTCAAGGTGCTCAGGTACACAATAAAGTAAATCCTTGCAATAACAATTAGAAACAATAAAAATATCACTTGCAGAGTCTTGATGAGGCCAAGAAGAAGAAGAGAACTAGAAGAGACTAATATAAGAATATTTTAGAAATTTATAGATTTTGAGAGTATTGTATGAGCTTGAGAGTGCAAGAAAGGAGAGAGAGAGAATGAAAAATTAGATTCAAATATGAGAAGAAAAAAAAAGAATGTTGTAGACAAGACATTTGGAATTATTTTGAACCATTTTCACTTAGGAAGGTGACAAGTGGAATAATTCTTGAAAATGACCACCAAATGAAAAATATCACAAGATTCTAGTCAAATGTGTTAGTGTCCAACTAATTTATGATAAAAATGATGAGATGCTAGAAAAAATAGAGCTAACACAAAGGTGACATAAAAAAGGGACCACAAGAAAAGAGGCAGGTGAGAACCTTGAGTAGGAAAAAGGATAATGCAAGGGTTGAAATGAGCCTACAAAAACACTAACCAAACAAACACAAAACATAAAGTGAAACTATAAGAGTATACAATTTTTGACATTACACTTTCCAAAACTACAAGAACTGCAAAAAATAGAGATCCAAGAAAATTTTATTAGCTTAGGAGTAAAAAATGAAGATATAACTTTGACAAGTGATAAAATTTACCACTAGAAAAATCAAATAAAAATACCTACACCTCTAGAAAGTGCTTCAAACTATCTTTCTGATGATATCTCATTTGCCAACTTTTAACATTATATTCCCAAGTTATGCAAAATAAGAAAAAAATAGCTCATTTAGGGAAAATTAAGGCTAAGGGGAAAGGGTTGTTGCGTTGTACATATGGCATCATGCTAACATTAGTAATTTGATCATTTTAATATATATTAGCATGACCCAAAATATTCTCTCTTGTTAGAAAAACATTGATGGCTTGGTGACAACAACCTACATGTAACAAAACCACCATTAGAGAAGAAAAAGCACTTGTTGTAGGGTCAAAAACCACTTATTAGGTTTTGAAGATGAATTCCAACAATATTTGGTTGGATACAAGTAATATATATCCATTGGGAGCTAATTTTCAATGCTAGGTCACTTGGTGGTGCTTTTTAGCAAGATTGTCTTAGAGTGGTGATACGTTGCTCACAATGCCACTAGCACCCAAAAAAATAGCAGCTCCTAAAAAACTTTGGCATTAAAAAAATTAGTGGTATAGTAGGATAATCATGATTGATAGAAAAAATTCCAAAAACATTAAATGGGTTGAAAAATTAAAAGATAACTAGAAAAAAAACTCAAAACACACCACTGTAGAAAAATCATGCCAAAAATTGTAAATGCCTACAAGTTTTTCTTTGTAAAGGTCCATATGAAGCCATAAAGCATATTAATTTTGCACAACCATACAAATCCATATGAATTTCTTAGGCCCAAAACTCAAGATAAAAAATTTCCCCAATATTTTGAACTTTGATTTCAACATTTGGACAAGAAATCTTAGGTTTTTTCAATGTTATAGACGTAACAATGAGGTTCATTTTGTTTTAGTATGTACCATTCGATCACTCAAAGACAAATATCTCAAAAAATGGATATATTTGGAGGTTAGATACCATGTTGGATTTGGTTTCTCGATCTTACAACTCCTAAGGATCACTTGCAATCAAGCACCTATCACAAAAAGAGAAAAAAATAATAAGCTATTAAGAAGGCCAAAGAGACTATTGATCCAAAAATCATGAGTCAATGAATATATTAATACAATAAAAATTAATTATCCTTGGTAAAGGATATAGAAACCCTAGATAAAACCCTAGGTGAGGATTAAGTCAGATCATGTCATGTGTCATAATCCTATGACTTGAGACAAAAAGGCACATAACCTAAGTAAGATAAAGTATGCTAGTGTGAAAATGGATTTAGTTAATTAATAAAATTCTTATTTAATCTAATAATAAACTCCTACCTATATGGAATAGGTATGTATTCCAATTTGGAATCTCAATACTAAATGGGTACACATTCTAAAAAGAAAAGGGTGTGTATTTTAAAAATAAATAGGTACCCATTTTTAAATGGGTGCATGTTCTAAAAAGATATGAGTACTAGTTTATTTTTATAATTCATACCCATTTCTTTTTAGACCATGTACATGTTCCTTTTTAGAATGGGTATATGTTTTCCAGAGTGGGCATGCATTCTATAGAATTTCAAATTTAAAACTTGAGTTTTAAAAAAAAAAAGGTTTAGAAGAGGATTGGAGACTCAATCCTTAGCCTTGGACTTGCAAGTACAATTGCATGTTAACAACAAGAGAAAACTTAACTTTAGCAATATGGTTGACAACTTTTTTAAAGAATTTTTGGAGAAAATTAAAACCTTTATAGATGACAATGTCTAATTTTCAAATGTTTAATTTTTAAACGTTTGAAACATTTTCTAGTTCTTAATTATTATTATTTTTTAAAAGGACTTCTAAACTTGAAATGAAATATATCACTATTTAAAAAAATGATTTTAATTTTCTCATTAAAAAATTATGTCTAACCAATCTAGACATTGTTCTCTACATGATGAAAAAAATTCTTGTTATAATTAGTTTAGCTCAAATATTGTTGGTCATGCATGAGGGGTTTTGAAAAACACAAATTAGGGCCAAAAAAAATAATTTAAAAAGTTCCAAAAAAATATTCTAACCAAACTTCACCATCATTCACTTCTTTCCACTAAAAGAGTTAGAAAAATACATTCATTGAGGTCAATTTAAGTTGTCCATACACATGTTTGGCAAAAAACATGGGTTTTAAAAATCCATTTTTGTACATCCTATAAAAAACTAACTTATATCATCTAGATATTACAATCAAAATTGTATATTCAAAAACTAGAAATAAAATTCTACACATGCATGTTTTGGGACAAAACATGGGTTTTAAAAATCCATTTTTGTACATCCTATAAAAAACTAACTTATATCATCTAGATATTACAATCAAAATTGTATATTCAAAAACTAGAAATAAAATTCTACATTTCATTTTTTACACCATGTTAATATGCTATGTGTAAGTGCTTCAAATTTTTACTCCAACTATGACAAACTTTTATTTTCAAATTAAATAATTCCACTTTTTTGCAAAAGGGTTAATCCAACTTCTTGAAATCACCCTTGACATCACACTAAAAGTTACATTTAAATTAATACCTAGACATTCTCCCTAAAGCCAAGTCTCCTCCTAATAATCCTAAGCAGTTGTCATCTACTCTTCCTTTGAAAGTACAATAAAAAGAGAAAGCACAACCTATCCATCACTAATCCAACCAACTATTCCATAAAATAGAGTAACATATAACTTTAGGTAAACCATATGTTATCCACATCTCTTTCCCATATAATCATTTCCTACTTGAGGCCTATTTCCCAAGGTAGAAAAAAAATGCATAGACATGTCTCAAATATAAATGGAGACCCCTTTATTGTTGGAAAATGTACCTCAACTTGTTGGTTTGGAAATTTTGAACTTGGCATTTTATTTCCTTTTGTTGTTTTGTATGTCCCAGTATCACTTAGAATCATAACCTTGGAACTCATGTCGTGGAGTTATGAATTTCCACAACCTCTTGACTTAGTGATATTGAGGCTTTCTTTGTTATCGGCATGTCATGGGTTTTGAGAAATTCCTAACCTCCGATAGAGGTTACAAAGTTAGGTTTTCTAGTGACATAGGGACTTCATACATGATTGACTAAGTGGTGGACATATGTTGGCTCGATAACTCATGGTGAATGACGGAGGCAGTGGGGACCACAACAATGTGATATAATATGATGTTGATCAACATTTGGAATGAATCTAATCTGACGGTGCCCGCTAGCCCTATACCTCTTGTGGTGGGTCCCGAGTGACTTCCATAGGGTGTGTAGGATTCAGACACGTCGTGGTGGACCTTACCAATGCCAAGTTGTTAAGTAGTGCGGTGGTGACTTGGATGTCACAGTGGTAGTGAGGACCACAGTGATGTGATGTTATATATAATGATCGACGGTTGTGATTATAATAATCCAATGGTGCTCGATAATTTTGGGCCCCTTTGTGATGGATTCCGATATACTCCTCTGAAGTGAGCAGGATTGACTGAGTGGTGTACATTTGTCATTAATCTAACAGTCCCTGTGAACCCCACACCTTTTGTGGTGGGTCTTGAGTGACCCTTGTGGGGTGTACGAACTTTGGACACGTGTCATGGTGGGACCTGACTGGTGCTAGGTTTTTTAGCGATGGTTGTTTGTTGAATATTGGCGGTTGGTTGACGGTTGACTTGGAAACTTAATGTACATCGAAGCCAATGCAGTTTGTGATGGTTTGTGTATAGTTGAAACGGTTGGTTTTCTAGAACTGAAGCAACCATGGTTGGATGTCGAATATATATTGTAATACTTTGAAATGAGTAGGATTTTTTTTTTGACTGATGAGTTTCAATTGATTGTTTTGCATTGTATGTTGTACGAGCATTGTAATAGTGTGAAAGAACTAAACTATTTGTTGTTGTGAATTAACACCTTGGGTGGAGTCTGTAACTTTGTATGTAATTGATTTACTGTAATATAAAGTGGCTTTACTTGGTGTGTGGGTTTTTCTCCTATAAGGGTTTTCCCACATAAAATATGACATTTAATTCTATATGTTTTAAATTGTCTATTCTCTTGTTTTGGTTAATGTGCATTTTGATGATTGTAACTCAAATTAAATGAAATTTTTTGCACTTGTTTCCTGAGAATTTTTCATTTGGAAGGCATTTCCTCATTGATATTTCCTTTCAAGTGGTATCAGAGCCTGGCCAATTGTGCTATCCTTGTGGGTAGGGATAGTTTTTTGTGCTAATTCTCTTCAGTGGAAGTCTTGAAGAGAAATATGTTTTCCTTGATTACAAATTGAGATGGCAAACACATCAGGTAAAATAGAAATTGAAAATTTCAATGGCAACAATTTTGAGTTGTGGAAACTCAAAATGGAATACATGTTGGTGGATAAAGATCTTTGGATTTTTGTTATGGGGACAAAACCAGTAGGAATGAAACAAGAAGATTGGGACCTCGCAAATAGAAAAGCTAGAGGGTTGATAAGACTTTATCTAGCTGATTTTGTACTCTTGAAAATCCATGAGGAGAAGACTGCATCTTCGTTATGGAAGAAACTTGGTGATATTTATCAGGGAAAGTCTTTGATGAATAAGCTATTCCTGAGGAATAAGTTATACTCCTTGAAGATGGAGGAAGGTACATCCATAGCAAACCATTTGAATTCATTTAATATGATTGTTGCTAAGTTGGCCTTTGTGGGTGTGAAGATAGAGGAGGAGGATTGCTATATGCTTTTGTTGTGTTCCTTACTTGACACATGGGATCATCTGGTGATGGCCATTGGGAGTAAAACAACCACTTTCAAGACATAAGATGTGGTTGCTTTGCTACTGTCAGAAGAAATGCGTAGGAAATCTTCTGAGAAGGCCAAGGAGGATCTTGTTGTTTGAGGTAGATCAAAGGAGAGAGGCAAGAAGAAAGAAAAGAAGTCTAAATCCAAATATGAGGGTAAATCTAAGTCTCCTAGCAAGAATTCCAAGGCAAAATGCTAGAATTTTGGGTAGACTGGTCATATCCAGAAGGACTATAAAGAGGAGAAAAAGAAGAACAACAACAACTCTTCAGATAAGGATTCTTCTCAGAGTGACTCAGATGCTTTCATTGCAGCCTTGGTGACTCGGGCATCAGATGATGTCTGGCTGATTGAATCAAGCGCATATTTTCACATGAAATCTCATAGAGATTGGTTCATGAAGTATGAAAAGTATGCTGGTGGAAAGGTGTATCTGGCAAGTGATTCATCTCTAGAAATTGTTGGCCAAGGAAGAGTCATAATTTGATTCCCTGACAAAAGAATAAAAGGAATTGATAGTGTAATGCAAATACCAGGTTTGGCTCAAAATTTGCTTTCTTTAAGTAAGTTGGATGATGTTGGCGTGCAAGTCTCATTCTCAATTCATGGTTGCAAGATGACTAGAGGCTTAATGGTGTTAGATAGGGGTGCTCAAAGTGGTACTCTGTACAAGATGGACACACAGGTTGTTTAATGTAACAACATCTCTATAAAATCAAGCAAGGTTGCTCATGTAGAGAAGAAGAACGAAGTTCCTCTGGGTGCAAACTCTTTAGAGGTGAAACTCCCGACAGAGAAGACCATGTTGTGGCATCATAGACTCGGTCACATAGGAGAAAAAGGCTTAAAAGCCTTAAAAAATAAAAACCTGGTAGAAGGGCTTGATGATTGTAACCTTGAGTTCAATTTTTGGGAACACTGCATTTATGGAAAGCAACACCGTGTTTCATTTTACTCTAGTCCTCATAGATCTTCTTGGCATATTGGATTATGTTCACTCTAATGTATTTGGTCTAGTAAATGTTCTTTCGTTATCAAAGTCTAAATACTATGTTTCTTTTATTGATGATTATTCAAGAAGGGCATTTCTGTATTTTCTTAAAAGTAAATCAGAAGTGTTCAGTTGGTTTAAAGAGTTTAAAAACTTGGTAGAAAATCAGACTGAAAGGAAAATTAAATGCTTAAGGATAGATAATGGCAGTGAATTTTGTTCTGCATATTTTGAAAGGTATTGCAAAAACCATGGGATCAAAAGGCATAAAACTACACCCTATACTCCACAACAAAATGGAGTTGTTGAAAGGCTAAACATGACGTTGATGGAAAGAGAAAGAAGTATGTTGAGCAGTTTCGGCCTGGAGTATAAGTTCTAGGCTGAGGTTGTGGATACATGTTACTTGGTTAATTGTTCACCTTGTTTGACTCTTGTTGAAAAAGCCCTCCCTGAGACATATTCGTGTCTTTGGCTGCGAAGTATATGTTTATGTGTCAAATGAGAAAAGATCTAAGTTGGAAAATAAAGCTGTAAAATGTATCTTCATTGGCTACGATATTGGTGTGAAAGGATACAGGATTTGGAATCCCATTATTGAGAAGGTTGTGTATAGAAAAAGTGTGATTTTTCGAGAGATGAAACCTTCTATAGTTGATCTGCATTCAGAGACAGAAGAAGAAGAAAAGAAGAATGATGTAGTTGAAATTCCTCAAACTCCAGATAAAGAGGAACTACAAATTCAAATTGTACCTAAAACTAAGGAGAGCTCTAGTAGCTCTGGGAGTTCTGAATAGGAAGAAGAACCACAACCTTAGCCTTAGCTTGTGAGGAGGTCTACACAGGAGAAGCGACAACCTGAAAGGTATGGCTATTCCTTGTTTGATTCGAATTGTGCCTATGCTTTGATTACTAGCACTAATGAGCCTAGGACTGTAAAGGAGGCTATTAATATGTCTAATTCAGATTCCTAATTGGAAGCCATGAATGAGGAAATGGCATCATTGAAAAAGAATGAAACCTAGGATTTGATACCTTTGCCTGAAGGTTGAAAACTTGTTGGCTGTAAATGGGTATTTAAGAAGAAAATTGGTCTAGATGGTAGTGTGGAGAAGTATAAAACTAGGTTGGTCATGAAAGGTTATTCCCAGGTGGAGGGAATTGATTATGGAGAAATTTTTTCTCCTATAGCTAAGCTGACATCTATCAGATTTCTATTGTCACTTGTAGCAGCATATGACTTAGAGGTTGAGCAGATGGATGTGAAGACAACATTTCTTCATGGTGATCTAGAAGAAGAAATTTATATGTCCCAGCCTGAGCACTTCGTTGAAAAAGGTAAAGAAAATATGGTTTGCAAGTTGAAGAAATCTCTGTATGGTTTGAAGAAATCACCTAGAATGTGGTACCAAAAGTTTGATACTTTGATGTTTTCTTTTGGATTTGTGAGATCAAAATCATATCATTATGTGTATTACAAAACTAAAAATGATCATTTACTTATGATTTCCCTATATGTGGATGATATGTTATTCTTTGGGAATAGTAAGGGTGTGATTTTTATTTTAAAATCTCAGTTGTAAGCACGTTTTGAAATGAAAGATTTAGGTCCAACAAGGTATATTTTAGGTATGGAAATTAGAAGGAATAGGAGAAGTAGAAAACTTTGGCTCAGCCAAAGCAAGTATATTAATTCTGTCCTTGAGAGATTTAGTATGACAAATTGCAAGCAGTTAGTTGTTCCAGTATTGTAAGGGAATGAAGCTATCTATTGAATATTGTCCAAAGTCTCCTATTGAGATGGAGGACATGACCAAGGTGCTTTATGCAAGTGTAGTTGGCAGTTTAATGTATGCAATGGTCTATACTAGGGCAAACATTGCCCAAGCAGTGGGAGTACTTAGTCAGTTTATGGCTAATCCAGGAAGACTACATTGGGATGTTGTGAAGAGAGTTTTTAGGTATTTGAAGGGTACTTCAGAGTATGCATTGTTCTATCATGGAAACTCGGAAAGATCATAGATATCTCTTAGCATTCGTGGCTATGTGGATTTTGATTGGGTAGGGGACATTGATAGTAGAAGGTCCACCAATGGATACATCTTCATGTTATTCGGCGGTGCAATTAGTTGGATGAGTAAGCGATAGGCTGTAATCGCTTTATCTACTATTGAGGCAGAGTATATGGCAGCAACACACGCTTGCAAAGAAGCCATTTTTCTTAGACATTTGTGTTCTGATGTTGAGTTTAATGTAGGGAAAATTATGATTTACTAGGACAGTCAGAGTGCTATTTGTTTGGTGAAAAATCCCACTTTCCATGCCAGGATGAAGCACATTGATGTTGAGTATCATTTCGTTCGTGATATGATGGAGGATGGAAAAGTTAATCTTGAAAAGGTGGATACTCTGGAGAATGTTGTTGATGCATTAACAAAACCCTTGAGCACAGAAAAGTATAGGTGGTGTGCCAGTTTGATGGGCCTTGGGGCCTATGACTTTAAATAACTTCAATTTTGGAAGAAGCCAGTAAGTCTTTGTCAAGTGGGAGAATGTTGGAAAATGTGCCTCAACTTGTTGGCTTGGAACTTTTGAACTTTGTGTTTTATTTCCTTTTGTTGTTTTGTATGTCGCGATATCACTGAAAATAATAACCTTGGAACTCATGTCACGAAATTCTAAATTTTCACAACCTCTCGACTTATGAATATTGAGGCTTTCTTTGTTATCGGCATGTCATGGGTTTAGAGAAATTCCTAACCTTTGATAGAGGTTATGAAGTTAGGTTTTCTAGTGACATAGTGACTTTGTACGAGATTGACTAAGCGGTGGACATTTGTCGGCTCGATAACACATGGTGAATGATGGAGGCAGTGGGGACCATGATAGTGTGATATAATATGATGTTGATCAACATTTGGAATGAATCTAATCCAACTATGCTCTCTAGCCCCGCACCTCTTGTGGTGGGTCCTGAGTGACTCTCATAGGGTGTGCGAGATTCAGACACGTTTCGTGGTTGACCTGACCAATGCCAAGTTGTTAAGTGGTGTAGTGGTGACTTGGATGCCACAGTAGCAGTGGGGACCATGGTGATGTGATGTTATATATAACAATTGACGGTCGTGATTATAATAATCCAATGATGCTCGATAATTCCATGAACCTTTGTGATGGATTCTGACAGACTCCTATGAAGTGAGAGAGATTGACTAAGCGGTGTAAATTTTTCATTAATCTAATGGTGCCCACGAACCCCGCGCCTTTTGTGGTGGGTCTTGAGTGACTCATGCGAGGTGTACAAACTTTGAACGTGTGTCATGGTGGGACTCGACCGGTGCCAGTTTGTTTAGCGATGGTTGTTTGCTAACTGTTGGTGGTTGGTTGATGGTTGAATTGGAAAATGAACGAACATCGAAGCCAATGCAGTTTGTGATGGTTTGTATATAGTTGAAATAGTTGGTTTTCTAGAACTAAAGCGGCCATGGGTAGATGTCGAATATATATTGTAATACTTTGAAATGAGTAGGGTTTTTTTTTCGACTGATGAGTTTTGGTTAATTGTTTTGCATTGTATGTTGTATGAGCATTGTAACAATGTGAAAGAACAGAACTATTTGTTGTTGTGAATTAACACCTCGGGTGGAGTATGTAACTTTGTATGTAATTAATTTACTATAATACAAAGTGGCTTTATTTTGTGTGTGGATTTTTCTCCCGTAAGGGTTTTCCCACATAAAATCTGGTGTTCAATTTTGTGTGTGTTAAATTTTCTATTCTCTTGTTCTGGTTAATGTGCATTTTGATGATTGTAACTCGAATTAAATAAAAAAATTTGCACTTCTTTCCTAGAATTTTGCATTTGGAAGGCATTTTTGCATAGAGCTTTCCTTACATTTATAACATAGTGAAATAATAATTATCCAACGTAGACACATATAGATTTTTTATAATTCCACTACTTATACAATGTCCATTCTGATGTAAACCATAGTAGAATACCTACTGCACTCACATAAAGAGCAAGTATCATATCCTCTAGCTCACCTAGTGTAAAAAATCTTTTTATACCATGTGATTCTTTCAACACCAACAAAGTGATTTGGAGTTGTATATCATAGATCTCCTCAATCTAAATCTTCATCTAAAAAATATCTCTCCACATCTAACTATTCAACTATAAGGTTAAACACAATAACGACAAATAAAAAAAACTAAAAGATGTAGGCTTCTCATGTAGAAAGATCATACCAACATATATAATTATAACTAGAGAATTATCCCATAGCTATTAACCATGCCCTTTAATCATTAAACCCATTCATATAATTGATTCCATAGATCAAGACCTTATAGAAGACAAATCAAAGAAATAATGTATTTGAAAATTATGTGGGAACTATACCTATCAAACTAATGTTTCATCAAGTAGACCTCCTCAAGATCATGGGTCATGAGATTTTTCCTCTTCCTAAAGTGCTTTAAACTACTCTAACTGATGTAGAGTAATAGAAATTTCAAACACTATGGACTCTTAATGACAAAGAAAATGGGATTTCCACAACTATCTACACAAGGTTCTCTGATCTTTCAATGGTGGCAACGAACAATACCCTATTTGCTATTAAAAAAAGACTTCTTTCTCTAAACACAACCCTTAAAAGGAATCCAAATTCACCTTTCGTTTGCAACCTTAGGCTCTAAAGTTATTAAGCACACTCTAAATGCTTCATTATAACCATTCTTGGCAATGATTAACTCCAAAACCAAATATTTCCACAAAACCCTAAAAAAGAGTAGGGTTTTACACAACCAAATGACAGTAAGAACACACTGTCTACCATAAGTCACACAAAAGAATGAGTTATCACTCTTCCTTTTGGGAAAATTTGCATAAGAGTCTACAAAAATTTTGTACCAAATCTAATAAATTTTCAACAGCTAGAAAAAAAAGATGATTTTTTTTCTATTGTTGAAAACCCTAGTTTCTGAACAGAGCAACGAGCACTATTTTGATCATAACTTGAGAAAAACTCAATGAAATCACCTCAAAAAATTGCATTTGAACCTTAAGATATTCCAATAGCATCCCACACAAGCACAAACCTGCAACTTGACTGTACAAGTTTGTTCCAAACCGTTCTTTGTTGTTTTTCAGAAAATTGTCATAAAAGTTGATAAAATAAAGGTATATCTTGAAATATTGCTCCTCCACTTCTTGGAATGTATTTTATCATTGATTCAACACGAGTGAACTTAAAAAAAGTAGTTACAACTTGAGCATAAGTCCTTTTCCATCAAAACCCTAAAAACCTCAAGTAACTTCATGTCTTTTTTGCCTTTAACTTGCAAATTATGCATTTTTCCAACCTAGGAAAAAGCAAACATTAAAAGATACCTTGCATGGTATACATGTTCTTTCAAGCTCCTATTTGACTCAGCAACCCAAAAACTCAAGTTAAGGGACAAACCCCAAACTTGCCACAAACCAAAAAATCACCTAGGAATTTGAATTGCATTTTGACGGGAAACCACAAATTTGAATTTCTAGCCTATTCAAAATATCAAAATCATTGGATTATGATCTCAATGGACCTCCTAATAGCTTCACCAACTTAATAAAGACTCCTAAAATCAAAATGAGCATAAAAACAATACATGAAAGTGATGCTCCTACATCACTAACCTCTTTTTTTAAAATCTCCTCATTAGATCCATTGTAAATTCATGTATATCCCTAGGTTTAGGCTCCTTGATATTCTTAGTGAAACCTAATCAAGAAAATCATACTAATTCAATGCTAAATCTGTAAAACCTAATAAATCTCTAGCCTCACCTTAATCTATCTAGTAATACTAGGTATAATACCAATTATCTCATGCCTAATTGAATTCCATTGAAGCAAAATAACATCTAGGAGCATATCTCTTCAAGGCAACAATTATTGTACTCAACACATGCATATTATTTATAAATCATAGCTAATGCTCCCATTGCATGAACAATGCAAACTCTAGGAACTCCTTATGACTTTTTTATTTGTATCTTCATATTAGAATCTATAATTCATCTCTAATTGATCAATTTACTCAAATCAGCCATATTATATCAAAAATCTAACTAGTAACCTAGAGTCCACCATGTGGCATAATAACACTTATCCTTAATACTAGAAAATCATATATCGAATAGAAAAATACCTTTATCGCAAAAAATAGCACAAAGAGTCTTTAGGAGCTACATGGGATATTATGAAATCTCTATGATACACACAAACACAAACATGTCATGCACCAAAAATGCTAATTATTCATACAAGAGCTTCCAATGGCATCATGGTCCTCATCTTAATCCTAGAAGATAATTTTCCACAAATAATATGTGCTTGCACAAAATCTCATATTGGTCCTAATAAGATCTAAAGCATCTTAGAACAACATAGTCTATTTCCTTAAAACTGAAATACACCCATTTCCTTTAAATGTGAGGCCTTTAGAAGACCTTCTCAACTATCCATCTCCTTTCCTTTCCACTACTCAACATGCTAATGCTCCATGATGGCTAAAGGCCAATAAAATAGAATATGTAAATCTATAAAATCTAGGATTCTACAATAAATAATCAAGATTTTAAAATATTAACATATCACCTGCATCTCTATCATGAAAGATCTCCCTACTACCCATACATAGCACCATCAACACCCCATAAATCCATGCTCCTAAGTTCGTCATGCAACATGTAGGTACACAAACATGACACCCACAACTGCATACCACATACGTGTGACCTTCATAAAGGTGACAAAAAAAAATTCAATGCTTGTACTAAAACCAAAGTAAACCACAAGACATAGATTTGAAAATTTAGTGCAACTTTGATTGAACAAAACACAAAGAAGCAAAAAAACATATAGATTCAAAACCTTCACTGATGAAAATAAAATTGAGGCACCATATTGATTATTTTTATGCAATAGACATCAAATTCAAATTATCCTCAAATATAAAATGTTAAAAAATTTGCAACTCTAAGATAGCTACAAGTCAAAAATAGAGACTAATAAAAAATATTCTATGTACTTGAAAAGAATGCATGCATATCTAAAACTATCTCCATCTAGAAAACCTTTAGAAATTAAATTGTAATAAATAGTATCTCTCAATTCTATAAATTTTAGATAGAAAACCTTCAAAACTAGTCATGTTGAAAGCATACATGGAAAACTAAATTTATATCCATTTAGTCAACCCTTAGAATTACACTACAAATAAAATTATTTCATAAATATTTAAACCATATTTTTTTACTAAACATAGAACTTTCCAAAAGTGTAAATATCAAAGGCATCCATGCAAATCTAATTTTTTTAGAGCATACAAAACAATTATAAAGTTTAGGACCAAGGATTTTCATTTTGAATGATGAACTATTCATAGATGTAAACACGATGAATCTACAACATGAAAGTACATGTATATCCGAAAGGAGCAAGGGGCTATCTAGGATCTTCAGGCCAACAAATGACCAAATTCACAACCTCCACCAAGTGTGCACATCTAGAAGCTATAAAATTCGTCATATAGCCAACTCCTCCATTATGTATATTTAAGTAGAAGAACCATGTTATCTAAGAGCTTATAGATCATCATATTACCAACTCCACAATCTTTGCAAAACCAAGTATCTAGGGGGATATTTTAGAAGCTTATAGGTCCCCAAATGACCAACTACATAACCACCATGTAACCAAGAATCTCATCCAAAATTCTAAAACAAGATCCAAGACACTACATTACCAACTCCAACAATGTAGGGTTGAACTCCATATCTATACTAGCAACATTATTAAGCAAACCCTCCATCTTGAACCTTGAAGCTCAAAGTGTGTTCTATTGGTCCTCTTCACTTAAATGCTTGTCATAACTTTGCTTGAAATAAGATGAATTTCAACCAATTACATTCAAGAAATTATTAATACCATAAGGAATGTTTCCCCTCCTTCAACCATAAGCCAAGCTCTAATACAAAATGAGAGGAAATGTGCACTACTAGTACCAAAATTATAGACAAATTCTAATAACCAAATGGATATTAAACAAAGGAAATATAGACAATTTCTTACCTTAACCATAGTACAAAATAATTCTACATTAAACCTATGAGAAAAGTTATCATAGTAGTATCACTAATCTATAGATTCCAATAAATTTTTGGCATAAACCACATATCACAAGAATCAATGAAGAAACAACCACACAAAAGAGAAACATTAATATACCTTGTGAAAACCCTTTAAAAAAATCCTAGCCTCCAAAATATAGAAACTAATGTATTTTCAACAACTAAAATAATTACAATACAATATTAGACTCTAAGCTTTAACATGGCTATCAATACTCCCAACTAAGAAAAAACCATGCAAGATGTGACCTTTTGTAATAGTGAGCAATTGTTGTTATTTTCATGAGATCAAACTAAGAACAAATGAGAGTCAAACATCTCACTCCATTCTCTTCAAAATTTCTTCAACAAACAACCCAACGTAAACTCTACTCACAGTATGCAAATGCAAAATCATCAAGTGATAAATGGTTCCATCCTAATCCTCATATTTATAGGGAAGAGAGCAACAAAGAAGAGGAAATGCATTAAAAACTTCCTAGCCCCCTTTGCCACCTTAATTTAATACTCCAAGCAAAAATAATCAATGCACAAATAATTAATATTTAAACATCTCCATAACAACCATTTTGCTCCCTCAAACCAAATTGACTTACATATACTTCAAACATTAAATGTTTTTACAATATTGTAACATTATATAATTAACCAAGAACATCAGGTACATTCCCAATGAGCCCAATTGACCATACTCCCCCAATATGCTGCCCACCTTAAATATATTTGCAAATGTCACATACAGCCTCGCCTAAGAAAATATCACCCAATTACAACACCCTCCCAACAAATTCTTTATTTAATTTTTTTATTGGTGGTTATTCAATTGAAGAGATTAAAAACAATACGTTGAAAGAAACAACGAAAAATTATGATAGTAGTCCAATTTTTATTTTAAAAAAACATAAAAATTTGTACTTTAGCACGAGGTAAACAAGGCAAAATTGGGAAAGTGAATATAGATTAGGCACAACTAACCACATTGCTATCATAGTTAGTGCCGTACGAGTCATAGCCATGGTACAGTAAATGGAGTTAACTTTTATTTTCCTTAGAACTGTCTGCAGTAAGACCTTTTTTGGTTATATTAATGAAGATCCATCTCTTGAACCAACTATTGAAAGAGTTAAATAAATTTAAAATTGTTTAAGTGGGCAGTAGGGACTCTCACTGGATGAGTTAGAACTCAAAAAAAAAAAAAAGCAGTCCAACAGTGTATTTTCTCATTAATTAATCTTAGTATGTTCAGTTTATCACTTCACATTTCATAGTTTTTAAAGTTTTCTGAACACATTAATGGATTGTCGAGAAAATTGAAAACAATATCACAAGAGCCATTCATTATCATGAGCGATGGGTTCTTGTGAACCACTACTCATGAAACATGGATCAGTGAATTTGACTCGTAAAACCACACAGTTGAATCCTAATAATAATATCATGACAATAATCAATGAAACAATCTTTAAAACTTCAAAAACCTCCCAGGTGTTTTAAAATCTTGAAAAGACCTCTTGTCAACTTCATAAAGTAAAACAAGAAGATAAGCTCTACTTTCTTTCATTTTTGTGCCATTGAATCTGATGTCTGAGCATTGATCATTTAATCATAGATAGCCTGTTATGTTGATGAGGATTTTATCCTATTACATTTAGAATCTTAGAGACAAAGTTCTGCAAATTTGGATGAACCTAAAAGTTAGGTTAATATATATATAGATATTGATATTGATGTACATTTTTGGGAAGTGAATCAAGTGGCCTTGCCTTGTTGCAAGAGCAGAACGTTCATCTGTTAATTTTTAATTCAAGATTGTGGATATCAAAGTCAATCACCTACGCATATATCCAGGACCTTGAGATTCCAAAGTGGACTTTGTCAATCTGCTTGGTTGATTGGAACCATAAAAATCATCTAGGTATGCCATTCCTTGCTCAAACTTAATGTATTAATTTATGAATCACTCTTGGATTGCTTATAAAAGTGGGTTGCATGGTTTCGATGAAACCATTGAAGTTAAGAGTTTCTAGAAGCACTAATGCAAGGATGACTTGCTTGATTTGGGGGGTCACTGAATTCTTTGTAGATTCATTTTAAATTTAGTAATTAAATAATTTGCAGAGTTATATAATCTGTCTGCATGCCAGTTGAGAATTTAGTTCATCTGATACCCGTTGCAGAGTTATAGAGTTTGGCAGTGCACAACTCTGCAGTAAGACTGAGTAGTGCAGAGATGGGTGAGCTAAGTGGAAATCATGGGGTTGGGTCCTTTAAAATGGGGCTGCAAAGAGGTATTTGGACTCCTGAAGAAGATCACTTGCTTACCAAATACATAGAAGCTCATGGTGAAGGTCAATGGAGTTCATTGCCCCATAGAGCAGGTTTGCTATCAAAGTACTATCTATAATTAATTGTTTTGTATTAACTACTTACTTTGATAGCTTGCAGTGAATAACATGATTTTGAGTTTTCAGGTTTGCTTAGAACGGGGAAAAGCTGCAGATTACGTTGGATGAACTATCTGAGACCAAATATAAAAAGAGGAAACATTTCTCAAGATGAAGAAGAGCTTATAATCCGAATGCACAATCTGCTAGGGAATCGGTATGATTTTGGGTGGTGATTGAATTAGGAAAGCTTGCTGTGAGTTTTAACTTGTTTAAAATGGCCTAAGCTCCTCCACTGTGGTTCTAAGCTAATCACCTTATACTTTCCTATTTTGGTATCTCTACAAAATATAGGCATTGTCCCAAGTTAACCGATAACAATACCACTAGCAATGGGCTTTAAGGCTATTGAGCTTTAGATATCACTTTATTTTCTTTGAAATTTTAGGAGTACCACCCTTAACCTGATCAGATATTCTCCCAATGATTATTTTTTTGCAGCATATTGGTGGGTTCTATGTAAACCAAACTTTTTCAACAATTAATGATATATTCTTAGGTTTTGCCTGTTTTGTAAGGATTCCCAAGAAGTCTAGCCTCATACAATTCAATAATCCACTTAACTTGTTGAAAACTGATGATTATATGAGTGAAAAAGTGATATTAATATTTGGTATTTCTACTTTAGTATACTTCTATCTTAGAAAATTAAATAATTAGTTACCCTGTCCATATCTAATTTGCTGCATCTTCATTAGGCATTTTCATTGTATAGACTAAGTCCATCTTTTCTATACAAATATTCAGATTTGAACTGATTTAGATTTATACAGACCTACAAGAGTGTTGTCACTGATTAATTTTATTTGTTATACTCAATTTATGGGTGTTTCTCAGATGGACTTTGATAGCAGGAAGAATTCCAGGCAGGACAGACAATGAAATAAAAAACTACTGGAATACTCATTTGAGAAAGAAGCTATGCAGAAGGGCATCCAATACACTGTTCTTAGATTGCAATCCAGTATCCAAACATGTGCAGAATACAAGAAAAGCTGAACAGAATTCGTATGCTAAGCAAGAACATGTTAAAAATAATGATGTGTTTTCTCTACCACAATATGTAACCAAGCCAGACTTGAATATAGAATATGACAAAGAATCAGGTTGTCATGCTGGCAATGTACATAGCCATTTTGATCTGTTTTCACACTTGGATGAATGTTATACTTACTTCCAAGGTTATACTGATACTTTATCTGAGCACACAAAACTTATGGATTGGGATGAAGTGCCTGATGGAGAGGCCGGTACAAGTGTGGAAGACTGTAACCATTTGGATGGCTTTCCTTAATGGTGGAAATGGTGGTGATTATGTATAAACCAACTTTCTCGGTATAATTTTTGTGACCTTCAACCAAATCTAGCTGTGCCTTTCAAATTAAATATGTTTTGAGTCATATGGTCCACCCTACTCTAGGGGTTAATCTTGATTTTGATTTTTTTTTTATAGGTCATGGGTGATGTATTCCCCTCTCTCTTGTCTGTACAGAGAACAATAAGCCCACTTAAAATATGGGTTTGGTCGGCTGTGTATATTTACAAGTGTAATGAATTGGTTACAATATGATATTGCAACCTCTCTCGAAACAGCTTAAAAGAAAATTGATAATATTTTGCATTGAGTGAGTTTCAAGAGGCTGTATATATTGTCCCTCCAAAGTGTATATATTTTGATTATATCGACTCATCAAAAATGTATATGCATTGATTATGTGTCTTTAAATAAATGTGAGCTATTATATTAAGTAGCATTGGTATTGTGATTTATATCTTTTTTTCATATTATATGATTCTCAGCACAGCAAGTATATATTTTATAAAATAAATCAATATTCACTTTTATTCATTGCACAATCATTATTACTACATATTTATTATTGTAAGCAATAGTATATTAATATTGATCTCATTTTTTTTGGTAAGTAAATAGCTACGTTAGGGGCAGCACCCAATGTATTGATAATAAACAGAATTACATTCTCTTCATATATTGATAATAAGCAGAATTACATTCTCTTCATATGAGCCAGATATAAACTTTTTAACGTGACCGGCGGCGCTGGTGCGACACGCTCTCCGGTACCATGGGGGTGGGGAGACTAGACCTCGTGACCAACCTCCTGCAAAGGGAAAGATCTAGCCAACCAAGCTAGGGCCCCCACCCCCTTAATAATTTGAATTATCAAATTGACTCATTTTAATTTATATTTATAAAATACATACACAAGTTTCTTCCTTCAAATGCGTAATCATTATTACTACTTCATATTTATTAGTGTAAATAATAGTACAATTTTTTTTATTGGATAAACATAAGGTAAAATTACACCAGCATAAAGCTGAAATCAAAATCAAGACAAACTCTCAGCTGCACAGCACAAAACAGGGGGCAGCAAAAAAAAATATCAAAAGACACAGGACGGCAGCAAACAAACAAAGACAACCAAATGAGATGAGGGGAATATCTACTCCCTACACTCATCTGGCAAGCAGAAATAAGGAAAGTTAGACCACCACAAAAAGAACTTAATGCTGCTGTACACAAACCAACATACAAACAGATGTACAAAACAGCTGCTCACAATGAAAATGATCAAGTTACACAAGAAATAGTACATTAATGTTGACCATATTTGGTAACCAACATCCTTAGTAATTTTAATTAACAAATCGACTCATTTCAATTTATATTTATAAAATGCATGCACAAGTTTCTTCCTTCCAATGGGATCTCAAATTGAGGTTATGATTTAGAAAATATACGTACAAGTTTATATTTATAAAATACATCCACAAGTTATAATTTTTCTTTATAATTTTTCTTTGAATTTTTATATAATTTAGAGATCCATCTTAGTTCATTATATATTTTTTATTTCATCCTTCTGTAATCATCTTGCAAATGAGGAACTATAAGGGTTGGATTGATGGTATCTAAAATAAAGTACCTGTGTTGGCTTCATCTCTTGCCATATCTATATGCTCTCATTCCTTAATTTAGTACTTTTTGAAGAGATGTTTGAAATTTTAATAATTATTATTTCAAAGGATTGATTGGTCTACTCATTAATGATCACACTTGGAGTGTTATTTCACACATTGAGTGTCTTTGTGTTCTTTGGACCATGATTTGGGAGATACACAAAGATCTTGATACTCAACCATTCTCATATGATCATGTTTCAAACATTCTTGAACCTCTTGATGATTTAGACAATCTACCATATGACTAATACAAATAAGGAGATTTTTTCTATGGAAATCCTTACATGTCTAGATGGTGGTGATGAGATTTTGATTCTCTCTCTCCTCCTACAAAGATACTTTTTGATCCTTAAGCTTCATTGATTTTGAGTGTAGAATTATTGGTTGAGATTCTCCTTATTCCTTATTCTGAGTTCAATGATTCTAGTAGTTCAATTCAACAAGATCCTTCTTGTATTTTAAATTTATCTTTGTGGGTAACCTTATGAAATGTATTATAAATTTGTTTAGTGAGTCATATTATAGATTTGACAAACACACTTGAGGATATACATTTCCTCTTTAATAACAATTACAACAAAACTACTATCAAATCACCTTTGTCTTTGGAGATTGTTCTTCTTTTTTCTTCACAAGGTTTTAGATTGATGTCACCTCATTGCATTATAGAATCCTCTAATGCTATCATGTGGAAGATTGAGAAAATTTTAGAAGCACACATAATGAGATTTCATCCCTTGCCTCTCTTCATGGAGTGAGAGATTCATCTACTTTCTTTTCAAGGGAAAAAATATTATTTTCTAGTTTTGGATCCTCTTCAGCAGTCATCTTCAAACATTCACCATTGGAACAAGATCTATTTCCTTTTGGATTGGATATATAGTCTAACTCTTTCTCTCTTGTGGGGGATATTGATTGTTTATTCATGATGGATGTATTTCTTGGGGGTAATTTTGAGTTCTCCTTCCATCACTTCATCACTTGTACATGTTTGTTTGTATGTTTACTCTTTTCTAGAGAGAGGTTTTTTCCTATGGATTTTCTTCTTTTCTCCATTTGTGAGAGATATTTTGGATGGGTACCATATCATGCCTTGTTTCTAGAACCTATTTTTGCATGTTTGTATTTGTTCAAGTTCCTCCCTAAGTTTCACTTAAGGGGGTGGCTGGTGTGAACAAGGTTTTTCCCTTACCAGTTTCCCTCTTAAGTCCTATTCACACTTAAAATTTTACTTAGGGAAAATTTAGGCTACTTTTTTATGTGTCTCATATCATATGACTATGGCACTTGTCATAATCTTATGTTATTTTTTCTTTCAGCGTGTATATATAAGTAAATTTCCTTTTGTATATTATGTATGACATTATATGCCATTGGGTAAAATTACAAAGTTGTGTCATACTTTATAAAGGAAACAACCAACACTAGTCCAAATTTTTAACTTGAATCAATAAAAAGTGACGTATATGTTTTGAATTTTGTAATGAACTAAACTAATAAATGTGTATTTTTTAGTGTATTTTATGTTTGTATTTAAAAAAAAAAATTAAAAAAAATTGATTTATAAATTTGACACTATAATTTAGTTGTTGATAAAATCCAAAAAATGAAGTTAAATAAATCTTACAATGTGGGTGTATTGAAAGCACAAAGTTTTTCATGGGATGTAATCATCTGTATTAATTATTCATCCAAAAAAAAATGTCATCTTGACATTAAATCTTTTATCTAGTGCATCATAGTTTTTTAACATCAAGGAGGGGTAAAAACTTTATTCAATCAAGAAAATGTTACAAAGCAAGGGCATTAAATGGCCCTATCAAGTTCAATCAAGTGATCCAATTGGTGAAATAGATCCGCAGGAAGTTGACCCTTATCCACCACCTTCCAATCATGAGTATGATTAGAAGCCCATTTAGCCAAGCAATCAGCAACACCATTCCATTCTCGAGGAATATGAGTGAAAGTAGTATAGTCCAGAGAAGCAGAAAGAATGAGAATTTGTTCAACAATCAAAGCCAGCTGCCAGCTCACATCATCTAAATACTACCTTTTTAGTAAGTTCACCACAACCTGAGAGTCATACTCACATATGACTCTACGCCAACCCAAAAGACTGGCCCGCTCCATAGCCAATAAAATGGCCTGAGCCTCCATAAGATTATTAGTATGAAGACCCTTATACACAGAGAAGATAAACTGAACATACCCCAAGCTATCTCGACCAATACCCCCAATGCCAGCATGACCCGGATTTCCATGAGAAGAGCCATCAGAGTTGATTTTTAGGACACCCTGAGGAGGAGGGGTCCATCTTCCCTCTCTATTCACCTTTGGGGTGGGATGTCTACATCTGTTGCGCATGAGCTGCCGTTGCGGAGGTGGAAGATGAAGACGATTACAACAAGCAACATCATGAGGATCCACCAACACAGACATATCACACTTAGCCGCAATAGTTTCCCCTAAAGAGTGTAGAATTTTCCACCACAATTGAGGGGCCAACAACAACGAATCCTGAAAAATCCACCTATTCCTCTCCAACCACAGGTTCCAGATAATGAAGGAAGGCCCTAGAGCCCAAGCAGCTTGAAGAAAGGAGGTAGAGACAGGGGCCCTGCCCCACTGTTCCCCAAACTCCAGCAAAGAGGACGCATGCCAGCAGGCCGTATTCCACACCCCCACCAGAAATGTCAAATCTCACGAGCATAGGAACATTGGAAGAAGAGATGGGAGACACTCTCTTCCCCACCATGACACAAAACACACATAGAGGGGGGACCATGGAAACCACGCTTACATAAATTATCCCAAGTAAGACATCGGTTTTGAGCCATTAACCACATAAAGAAGTTGCACTTGGGCCATGACAGCTTGTGCCAAACATGCTTCCACCAAGGGACCTCAATGTCCCCAAACAACTGTCTACCTAACTGCTTATAACCAGCCGCCACATAGTACTTTCTAGATGACTCCAAACCATCCCAAGCCAAGACATCAGGACCCCTCAAAGAGTTACAAGCACGGGAAGCAAGGAGCAGGGAAAGCTCATGCATCATAGTTTTTTAAAAAAAATTAATAGATTTAATTTATTTTGTTGACAAGATAATCAACCTTATATTTTGATGTTGATTACCTACTTTTAGTAAAACTAAAAAATATATATATAATAATTAAAATATTAAAAATATATTTATTGAGAACATCACTTATAGATGTTAAAAAGGGTATTTTTATATATTTTCTAAAATATTGTTTACATTAGTAGGAATTGTTGAAACACCAATTATTTTGTACAATTTTATTTTTTTTGGTAAATTGGCCTCAAAGTGGTGCTACATATGCATTTAGTGAAAACTTTTAGATGGAAAAGTTTTAGACATATCTATTTAGCTAGAATGAATGTAGATATACCATATGTTTGGCCAAATTTGATTTTTAGTTGGAAATGCTTAAATTTAGTTGTGCTAATAAGTTGGCTGAAATGTGACATAGCTTTTTAGTTTTACTCAATTGTACCTTGTATATATTGTATAATGGAGTATTCATGTTTCTTGCTGCACTCTTATGGAAGGTTATTTTTCATTTTGTAGGTGATCCTAGATAATTGAGTCTATTGTGTGACTTTTATAGTTCATTTAATTTTATTAAATAAATTTAGAATTCACTTCTAGTTCAAGTAAACTCATCCAATCCATTTATGCTTAAAATATTTCTAAGGATGCATATGCACTTGTTTATCTAGAGAGAAAATTCACTTGATAACTTACAATCCATTTTTTTATCATAATATTAAATTAGGCTTTTTTGTGTGTGATTAAAATATTAATAATTTTACTCTTGGCTCTCAATTTATATGTCAATATATAGATTTATAAACTCAAGACTTTTTACTTACTTATTACATTAAATAATTCATAATCAAGTATATTATTAAGTCCTAAATATATTTAATACACCTTAATTCAAAATATAAGATAATTAAGGTCAATAATTTAACCAATTAGTTTCATCCTTATTCAAAATATTAAAACTACATTGAATTCTACTAGTGATAATATTTTAGAATTTTTATCTGAAATTCATCTAATTTCAAAAATAATCATACATATAAAATTAAATTTGGTATATTTATAATAACTCCCACTAAAGAATTAGGTGTCTAAAGAATTAGGTGTCCCAATTAGGTTATGATGAATCTAATCTATAAATATAATAAAAATTAACTTAAACAAGAAAATGGTGGTCAATCTAACTCCATGGTTTTTCTTCTTCAAATGATATATATATATATATAATCAAGACCAATGTAGATTGGTCAAATGGAATTCCTATATCTATCTCCTATAAGACTAAATTCCTTACATTTATTGATAACATTCTAAATACATAAATTTCTACTCTTGATGAGGTTCTCTACTCATCTTTTGGTGGTATAACAAAATAGATAAAATTTTCACTAATTGAATTTTTTTTAAAATCAAAATTTCCATTGTGTGCCCCTTTACAAGTTACTACAACTTGAACAACACCTTAAAAACTATCATTCGTAAACAATAATCTTATAGTCCCTACATCCCCTATAAGAAAATTGAACCAAGATTACTTTTGTGATAGTATAATTTACCTATATTCAATGGTGAAAAGGTATACATATATCTCATAGGGTGATCCCACAATACTGGTTTACAATTTTTGGACACTAAATTGATTTTTTCTAACTAAATCTTCACTTTCAGGCACCTATAGCAGCTAAACCGTGAGGAATTTGAAGATGATGCAAACTAGTGATTTGTGACATTTTGTTTGTAGATTCTAAATATTATTTTTTTCAAAAATTTTGGAATCATATTGCACTTCTTTTTTCATCTCCTTCGAAAACTTTTTTTTTTCAGTAAACACCATTTTTAAGGAGTGACGCTCACCGTATAACACATAACTTTTTTCCCATGAAGGATAAAATTCTATTTTTTTTTAATTTAGATTTGTAACTATGATATCTAGTGCTTCCAATTGGTTTCATAGTGTTTTATTGAATATTTTTTCCTTAATCAAGTTTTGAAGTCAAACCAATTACAATTTAGACATAGGCGAACTGTACAACACATAAATTTTTTTGTATGTATCGAACCTCAAAAAAAAATTGTTTGATCAAGGACTTCAATATCTAGTGCACTCATATTTTTCAAATTTTGTTTTGATAATCTTCTATTTTTCCACATGTGCAGAACAAAGAGCTTGATTTTCGGTGAAAAACCTACATTCACAAGAAATAAAAAATAAATATAATAATAAAATTGAATTTATTTAAAACAATACTTTTTGGGAAGCTTATAATAAGGACTACACACTTTAAAAAAATAAAAAATGAATTCATTTGATCCCCCAAAAGGTTTAAATCAAAAGTGGTTTTTTATTAGCATTTTAATAGGTGTAAAGGAGACTCCGTTATGTATGGTTTAAAACTAGCGGGGTTCTATCCAAAGGGGTTTGATCTAATGTAGTTTGATCAAACCCTCTTCAATTGGAATGCTTTAAATGGAAATTTTTAAAGCTTAAATCATTATATTTTCTAAAAATATGTGATTTCAACAAATATCAAAATCTCCCAGAAATTGTAAACCAGCTTTGTGGGATCACCCCATAGTATTCATTGTATTCCACACTAATTCATAGCCTTGATATGAAATTTTACTATTATTCCCAATGAATAAATAGTCATCAACTTCATAAATTTCAACCTTAATATCTATAATTAATATAGAAGTCACTAAAAGGAAAAACATGATCCAAGGATCCTTTGTAACACCAAATAACCCTCTACATAAGAAATAAGCAATAAAGATTGATATATTTACAATAATAATATAATGCATACAAGATGCAAGATGATAATGTAAAAGAGAAACATTTCTTATATAGGGAGGGGTGAGTGTAAGAGTTAGTATAGAATACTTTATGCCATGCAAGATTTGGCTATTGTGATAGCGACCCAAGATCTAAGAGTTTTAGTGAAAGCACAAGAGAGGCCCAACATGAGATAACAATTGCTTTTTATAAAGGATGTAAATGTATAATATGTAAATATATGGATATTATATGAATATAATGGATTGGGATGATAATGAGAACACCTTGGTTATATAGGCCATGGTGAGATATAGGAAAACATAATATTATGACATGTATCTTAATTTTATGACTTGAGACATAAAGAGATAATACACTTAGAATTCCCTAAGGAAACTAGAGTGAATGGGACCTAAGAGGGAAACTAGTTAGGTAATATACTGCATTCACACCAATAGCCCTCCTTGAGTGTAACTCAGGGAGAATGAAGAAAAATGCAAAGATGTAATGATAGGTCCTTACTAGGAGGCCATGTTAGGTACCCATGTACAAATTAATATGTAAAAAACATAGAAATGGAGAAACTCCCATAGGAAAAAAGTCCTCTCCAAAAGAGATAAAACACAAAATTCTCTCCAAAGATATGAGAAGAAAACCCCATGTGGAAAAAATCCTCCCTTGTAAGAGAGAAGAAGAGAGACCATGCATCCCCCTCATTGTATAAAATCCTACAATAATGGTGGATTCTCAAAAGTAGATGCTAAAGATTATTTGAAACCACTTAACAACATTCTTCCCCTCAAAAAGAAACAAATCCAATTGATAGAGCTCCTAAAATTTCAAAATTTTGGGCTCATTTTGCACCTAGTAATGGTTTATTGCATATATGTCCATAGGTAGGGCTTAGGGTTTTAGCTTTGTAACCTTGCTTTTAATTCCCTTATGTCTTAAACCTTGGGCGTTTTAATTCTTTGTTAACCTACTCTTCTCAATCGTCAGTCAATCAAGTTATAACTTAAGCCATCGAAGACATCCTTTTACCGACCCTTTTGCTTAGGTCTATCAGTTGCCTAGTCATATGTCGTCACGTCAATAATGCCTAAGGTCAGGCTGAAATATTTTCATAAAAATTTCCTTAGGAAAATGTCTACCTTGAGGGTCAAAACCTCGTCGACCTAGTCATGGCCCCATTTTTAAACTAACTTTATAGACATGTGTAGAAATCCTGTATGTCATATTTAAGGGTCAAATCCTAGTTGTCTATCATACACCGCACAAGGGTCAAAGAATGGCCGCCAGAAGGCATGCAAGGTCCATGATTGCTTGATGTGTTTCCTTGCCATGGTGGGGCCTGGTTTGCTTTCATCACATCCGATGCCCAATGGTTCATAGATCGATGGTCCACATGTAGTCACAAGGTTAAATCTCAACTGCCCATCGTACACCTCATAGCATTAAACTAATGCTCATAAGAAGACGTGTGAGGTCCGTGATCAGGTGACACGTGTGTTGTTTCATCTGCTAGGAAAAGAAGTGAAGCCCATGAGAAGGAATGATGTGGCTTATAGTCAACACATTTTCATTGGCTGACAAGTTGGTGAACTATGGCGAAGTAAATTCAAACTGTGTTGACTCAAGCTGAGTCATTTATTGTGCCATCTTGAAGGGAAATCAACAGCTGGTATTTGAAATTATACACACAGACATTATCTAGCCGTTTTGCTTCACGCGAGTGAGCACTAATGGCTGAAAGGACATTAGCAGTTATTGTAATTGGGTCATAAAGGTAGATATAATTGATTTTCTCATATAGTTGAAGATTACAAGCTGGTGCAGAGCAACTAGAAGATTAATTAAAGTGTTCAAGTTGTGACGTGAACAAATTAGGGTTCCTGTAAACGCAAAAAGTTGTGAGTACAATTAAAACTGTATTTTTTTCTTTATTCAAACTATCTTGAATTAAGGCAAATTGTGATTGTTTTCTTCCAATTGATTTGGCCTACATTCTTTAATTGCTTTATTGCATTAAAATTGCATATAAAATTGTTTCTCTTAATCAAATTTGTTCAAGTCTGTGTCTCCTAATTGCGCCCTACGTTGCTAATTGAAAGAAGTAGGTTTTTGAGCTCCTTTCTATTAGAACCCTAGTTCGTTGTAAACCTGCCCGAGTATCCATTGCTCCCAAAACACAAAAGTCTCGTTCTAAAACCCCAGCTAGGTTACTCTTTGAAGAAATTTTTGACCAACTCAAACCCTCAACCAACAAAAGGAGTCAAGGAGTAGTGATATACTATGGCCCTAGAATTTATGAAGGATTACAGGACAAGCTGGCTTGGATCAAGGATGTTAAATTGCCTTATACTAGTTGGAAAATGTTTAGAAACTGGTTTGGGAATAGGAATTGTCGGTATCCCATTTTCCATACCTGGAGACTAGATATGGGGAAACTTGTAGTCCCAAATGTGTATGTGGTTGTGGACCTGCTCAAGGATATTGCATCAAGATATGACCATGTGTCTAGAATTGTTAGGGCATGTAATGGTGCTGAGGTGGTCAGGATTACCAAGGAAGAGATTGCAGAAATATTCAAACTACAGGATTGGAACGAGGATATGGTCCCTATTGACCTTGATACCTTCAGAAAAGAATATGAGAATACCAAAGTCTTGTTCTAAACTACAATGTTGCCAATGCACACTGCTTCAACTGAACATGGAAAGAATAGAAAGCAGATCAAGATTGGAAAAGATGAGAAGGAACCTTTTCCTATGAATTACTTTACCCACTACTTCAAGAAGACTGTTTGCTCCTTGTATCAAATTATTGGCTTTGATGCACTTGAGACTATACCAATTGAATATATGTACATGGAAAGCAATATTCAACATGCATCCTTTAATGTAGTCTATGTGTTTGCCGCTTATTTAGTAGAAAATATGCACAGGCACTTGGTTGATCTCAAGGGAGGAAAGCATTGGGTGAAATTTTGGTGGTATTCCCTTTTGATGCATATGATCTCATACAAGCAAAAAAGTATTTTGGTGAAGATATGTCTTTGAAGAAGGTGGAAGATGATCTCGAGCTACCGATCCAATGTTGGACCCAAATTTTGGATATGGATGACCAGAATTTTGATTATGTGGTCTTCCATAATTTCTTTTCATCCAAGCTAAGGATACTTTTGGTTGTTGATCCGCCAAGGATTCCTAGAGAGATTCATGACTTCTTAAGGCCTGTGGAAAGGAGGCCTAAGCTAAATATAACCCATAATTGGGGAGATATCATTGCATAGCTAGAAAAAACTATATTCAAGGTGTATGGGACTAATGTTTATCCTTTTGTGCTACCAAGAGATGTATCTCTTAGGATTGGATTTATAGAAGTCATGAGACAGTTGGATGGATCCCAAATGTACCACTTGCTAGAAAATAAGAAGGGTTCATTCTTCCCTGAGTACACAACATTTGCAGATTTTGTGTTGGTGAAAGGGGGATGGAAGGATTTGGAGGAGGTCCTTAAGCCTTACATATTTATGACAACTCACCCTAGAAACCATGACCCTGAGGGATTCATTCATGAAGTAAAAGTAAAAAGGTCATTGGGTGTGTTTGTTCATAATTTCTACTATCTTGAGGATGTTATCAGAAACATTCTTAACCTACAAGTGCAAGGGGAAAGGAAATCTATGTATCTTGCTTTCAACAAGATGGTAGTAAGGATCAGGAGATCAGATCCAGCATATGAGCCTCTACCCAACCTTCAAGGGCAATGGAACTAGGTAAGGTATGTATTGGAGAATTTTGAAAGTGTTGTTGGTGTGTTGAGAAGAGAAGAAATAATCAAAGATAAGGGAAAATATTTGGCAACCAAAGAAGGACCATCTGTACAATTGGAGGAAAGGCCTTCCTATCAGCCACCCAAAAATATTTGGGTGTATACTAGGAAAAAGGAAATAATTAAGAAGGAGAAAATAGAGCCAACCCCTGTTGCATTAGAGGATTCAAGGCCAGTCTCTCCAACTGGATCAGTCTCATTGCCTCCTAGGCAATCCTCACCTGTTATAATTGATATTGATTCCCCTCCAAGAAGTTATCCTCCCCCAGAGCAACCACTAATTAAGAGACAAAGGGTTGAGAAGAGCACGGTAGTAGACTACCCTAATAGTGATGAAGATGATATTGTGATAAACCCTGAAGATATGTAGCAGGGGATGCCTTCTCCTCCAAGGGAAGTCACATCAAGCTCTAGGAAAAGTATCCTAAGATTGGGAAAAGTCAAATTAAGTGGTGTGAGTAATATTGATGACATGAGAGAGGAGGCTTGCAAATAATTCATGGAGGATGATTCATTTATTGAAACACCAACATTCAAGGATTTTGTATGGAGAGAAAAAGCTAGAAAATTTGCAAAGAGGGTTGCTATTGAGAGAAGCTTACATCTTGAATTGCTCAAAGGCATTATCCAAGCCAATGCGATGCAAGAAATGAGGAAATAGTTTAAGAATATCACACCTAGGGAAGGAAGAGAACTTGTGCAAAAGAGTAGTGTTTTGTTATTGCCTAAATGGGATATTGTTGATGCAGTGGTATTAGATACAATAAGAAGGGCTGATAAGCCTTTATTCCAAATTGAAGAAGAAGCCAAGTTGGCACTTCAAGGATCTGCATTTAGTCAGGAATGGGATGCTCTAGCAATATGGTCATTGTCTCTTAGTTATAGGAATCCCAAAGTTGCAAAGCCATTAGACTTCAGTGGGAAATTGATTATAAAAAGAGTTGTAGATACTCCAACATTAAAAGCTGCTGACATGACTATAAATGCTACTTGGTTCACAAAAGCAATAGTTGAACATCTCACTAAGGACAGGGATATGTTTAGAAGCAAGTACCGTGATCTTTTAGACGAGTACAATAAGAGTCGACAAAGAGTGGATGAGCTTGAAACAGAGCAAGAATTTTGGAAACAAGTGGAAATTTTGAGGTCTCAAGGACCAACTAGTTCAAGCCATACTGCTTCCATTCCTCCTATGACTCATCCTCAGTCTTTTCCACCTAATTAGTCATTGTCAATTGTTCCTTACAACATGAGCCAGGAACCCATTGCAATAGAGGATCCAAGTACATCAAGTGAAACTCCATCTAATGAACCCACAAAAGGAAAACTATTTTAGCAAGTTGAGGTATATAAGAAATTGCTTGAGAAAATGCAGGACATGATGTATGAGAACAATGCCAAGATTGTTCATATTGTTCTGAAGCACCTTAATAAGAAAATTCAAGGTAAATTGAATAGTGTCCATGCTAATTACTCTTTGATGCTGAGAGCAATAAGGATGTCTCAGAGAGATGGAGAATTGGGAACCCCACTCTTAGATAAATGGATTCCCAAGGTTGGTGATTTGAAGTTAATGGTAGTTGGGGCTAAGTAGCGGGAGGACAGATATCCAAAGGTGGTCCCAATTTACAGGTTTGTTAGTGAGGTTAAGGAACAATAGTTCCATGGGTATGTTGCTCCATTAGAGCAGAAAATAAAAGAGTTAAAGGCCAAGTATGATCAAGCAGATTTGACACTATTACTTGACATTCAACAAGCCCATGATGGGGTGAAGACCCTACAGATGTGGAAGAATTAGATGGACACCACAATTGTTTCTCAAGCAAGATTAATTTTTGAGGATGTTAATATTGACATATTGAAAGATACTTTGGAGAAATTATCTTTCATCATTAGTTTTCTCAAAGATTTTGACAAGGAAGCCAATTCAGTGATGACAAAGTACTCTCCTTATAGAAAGAAAATGGACGAAATCATTGACTTCAATTGGCCATCTGAGGAGGAATACAAACAATGGAAAAGGATATTTGTAGATGGAATGGATTAGTGAATACAAAATGGAACACATATACCCGGTCAAGTATTTTACTAGTATGGCCTTTAAGGTTATAAAGTATAAAATATGTGTCTCCTAACTAAAGGTACCACAGATAAATACTAATCACTGATGATGTGGACGTTGACTAGGAATTTTGTTTGCTTTACCTATCTTTGCAATTTTTGTCATCTTGCCCAATGGAATGGATGTGCTACAACAATTTAAAGGATATTCTTTTCAACATGTGCCTTTTGGAAGGCGGGTTTTTTCTTTGCAGCAAATGGAAATAATCTTTGTCTCATGTGTATTCCCTCCAATAGAAAATGTAAATATAACTGTAAAGGGAATATTGTCTTGTAGTGGTCCAATTAGGATGTGACATGTGTACTTTTGGTCTAAAGTTTGTTTGCTCCCTTATTTTCATAAAAGGGAATTCAAGGCCATTAGTGTGGGTCTCTGGTCGAATTCTGGAATTGAATTGTGCAATTGAAGAACATAGAGCAAATATGTTTGAAGTCCTTATCATATGCTTTGAGTCTAGTTAGTAAATTTTGTCAAATGTATGGTTCCTGAGCATATATAAATGATAATGCAAGTTTTTGGAATTTGTAGTCTCTCCAATTTTACTCTATACCTGAATTATTAATGAAAACTCTGATCAAAGATCATTTCATTAATCTTCATCGTTAATATGCTTTGGTGTATGCTTTGATTTTAGCTCTAGTTCAAAGAGTCAGTTAAAATGCTTAGATCAAATTGTAAATTCATGTGCAGGATAATTGGATTTGATAAGTAGTCTTAGAACTCAATTATTTATTTGTGAATTGCAAAGCAACCTCATGTAGATTATGGATGTTTAGGATTAAATTTACCTTGTAGTTCAGTTTGCTTTGACTCCAAGCCCATATATATGGCACTGATCTCAATTCTTATAAGCATGTCTTATGGTTCTAGTCACCCAATTTGAGAACATATTTTATAAATAATCTTTAAATCGATCTTTAATTTGTTGTGGTTGGTGTTGTTTCGTATTCTCGGCTTTGTATGTGTAATTCTCTCAAGAAAATGCCAACTTCTTGAAGAATTTCATCTTCCTAGCCTTCTAATGAGAATGCATCTACTTTATCATGCAATGTATCTGTTAATTGTTTAGAAGAGTTGTAGGATATACATTGTGGGACTACCCTCCCAGGTTTTTTAGAGCTCGAAGTGGAGGAGAAGGATCATTTGTGCTACATCACATTTGTTGGCCAATTATCTTGCAGGTATTCAAGAATTGAGCCTGGCAAGCTCATAGATACTTGGCGAGATCTGATTGGTTAATTGAAAACAACCAACACCAAGGATGTGTGCATGATATCTTCAAATTCTTAAAAGGAATATGAGGGAAGAAATAACAAGATATATTATATCTTTGAGCTCTTCTCAAGTGTTTCTTTTTGGTGCCAAAATGTGTCACAACCAAGTCAGGTGTTCAATAACACACTAATGAAGGTGAAAATCTATCACATTGTACAAATAGAAGTATAAAATCATCCAAAGATGAATATGACTCCTCCAAATACTCCTCAAATTCCTCCAAGATAATTTCAAACTATGAAAAATGAATATGTGGAGAAATAAAAAAGGGTTTAAATGTACCCTCTTGGTATCCAAAGAAGATGATGCGACTCCATAGTAGAAAATATCAAATATAAGATGAAGTCTACAAGATAGGACTCACAAAACAAACTTTTAATGTCTATCAAGTACTCATCCTGAGTAGTTATATGTAGAATATGATGAATTTCCCACTACATTAAATCACTAGAAGTCATGGATGTAGCAATATTATTCTCATCAAAAGCAATAGTAGATAGAGGAGATGGAATGTTAGCACATGTCTCCAAAACCCCAAACAATGAAAGGATGTCAATATTTGAATGACCATGTAATATATCTTCAAAGGTTTCCACACTAGATGCATGAGTTTGTACATTAGTCGAAGGAGAAATAGGAGAAAAATATGAGAATATGTACACTCAAGATTGATGATGTACCTCCCAAACTACAAAAATATCTCTACTATGCAAATATTGAATAATAATAGAATCTAGTGTTAACTCAACACTCTTCTGGATACTCCACCATGTGTGACCTAATATATAGAAAGGATATGTGTTGAAAATGAATTTATATTAAGAACATCATTAAATTTGTAGTTCTCCTCCATTCTCATCGTGGATGTGCAAGTAGTTTGGCATTGGAACTTGGAGATGAAGGTAAAATAATAGGGATATTTAAAGGTATGTGCTAATGATGTTAAGCAATTGATGTTGTATATTATGAGTTTATGGACTGTGTGTGAAGGTTAGGGTAAGACTTATTATATATGTTTAAGGATAGGTTTATCATGATGTGTTTGTGTGTTCAAACATGACCATTAGTAGGATGCATGCTATGGACATATTGATGTGATGGGAGTGCTTTGGTCACCTTTAGGGTTTTCACTTGAATCTAATATATTATTATTGGGTTGACATGACATCATGATTTTGATTATGATTATCTTTATTGTCATGAAGATGTACCAACTTGTGTTCAAGTGTTGTGGTTGCAAATGGGACATCAGCTTCTGTTAGTGCTTTAGTGAGTATGATGTATGTTGTCATGTTATTATTGCTATGTAGAGATTTATTTGGATAGTTAGGGGTGCAATAGTATGTTGTTAGGTTAGGAGAAAAGGGTGGCACGTACCATTAGATGTATGGGGTACATATGGGAATGAGATACGATTACTAGAGTTCCTTTCCTAGTGCATCAACTATTATGCACATGTGCTCTAACTTGTATGTTTGAGTGAATAGGTACTAGGCTACATCTCCACCTGAATTAGCAGGTCTGAGCATGTCTCTAATCCCAATGGTGGTTGAGGAGATAACATGTAGGCCCAAATATACCTTAACCCTAGCCATTTTCCTCAATTAGGGACAATTGATTTAGTGTGTGACCACATTTTCGAGTTGTCATGGGACAATGCCCGATCTTCTATACCCTATGGTTGGAGTGTTGCACTTGAGTGAATGTTTATGTTGGGTTATGTGAATTGTGTGACTCTAATGTCTAGCTTTGAGTATGGATTCAATTCAAATAGTGCTAAGTCCTCTGGTAAGTCAGGTTAGTCAGTGTTGTGATCATTCTCATTATTCATGTTTTGATGTGAATGTCTCCTTTTAGTAAGAAGTTATTTTGTGATTTTATGCTTAGTCTCTGATTGTGAACTATTTAAGTGAAGTAGCTTCTAGGTTGGATCTGTTGATGGTAACTATAATTGTCATGTGTTTGTCAAAGTGTGATTTATTGTTATTATATATATGTATATATATTGCTATGGTTATTCTTTGGTGTGAGTGAATATTGGTTATTAATATTATTATGATAATATGTGTGAAGGAGGTGATTTAATATTGTCATGGGTTTGCACCAATAAGGTATTATGTTAATGTGTGTAGACTATTTGTGTTATAATGTCACTATATATGTTATTATTATTGGTGCAAGGGGATATTGGATTATTATTATTATTTATGTAAGGGTATTATTTACTATTGTGAAGTGTTAATATTAATCAGTTGCTATGTTAGTATGTGCATATCATTATGTTCATTGTTGTTGCTTGTTATGTTTATTATCATTATGTTATTGTTTATTGATATTGGTAAAAGGACCATTTGATTATTTAATTGTGGTTTATTGAATAATGTTTATTTTATTGAGAAATGGAATTAAAAATTAATTAGTGTTTATTTGATTGAAAAGGAATTTGGAATTGGAATTTATTTATTAATTAATTATTTTTGAAACTCTTGTTGGATGGAAGTCTTGTTTCAGGTTTCCTTTTTAGTTGGGAGTTGTGTGTGGAAATGGTAATTTTTGGGATGAAATAGTTGTGATATTTGTGAGAAAGGAATTTTTCTAGGTGTGAGAGTGGTTGTAATTTGGGGGTTTTGAAAGTTGAGAGAATTGTGATTAATTTTGATGTTTTTGGTGAGATTTCGAGTGATTTGAGACGGGATTTGAAAAGGGTAGTTTGGATTTTTGGTTGTGAATTCATTAGAAATTACTATTGTTGGTTTGAATGGATGTTTTGGCTTCTGGTTGTGGTTTTTGATTGGTGATTTGAGCTTGGAGGATTTTTCGGGGTTTCAACTTCTCTTCATCATTTTTCTTTGGATTTGAGGTAGGAATTTTCTTGATTTTTTTAATTTATGCATTTCAGATTTATAGGTATTTAAAAAGGGTTAAATTAATTGAGTTTTTGATGTTTTTGATCATCTAGAAAAGATTTGGTTGTTGGGTTTCTCATTTTTTCATTTGGCTATAATCAGGTATGTCAAAAAGAGGGGAGTCATTTGTTATTTCACATTTTGTGAATTTTTGAGTAATTTTTGGTCAAATTCACCTGCGTTTTTGAGTAGTTGAGGGTCAAATCTAAAATGGGTTTTTGACGGATTTGGATTTTGAGTTGATTTGATTGATTTATCATTGGAAGACTTGACTAATATCAAGAGGGATTTAGCTCAGTTCTGAAGGTTGTATAGGAGGATATAGCTCTATCCTTTTATTTGTATTGTGTTGTACCATTGTGTTTGAATGTGTTTACTATCTATAAGTTGACAATCCCTTCCTATTTGAGAAAGCTTGTGTTGAAGCTTCTGTACTATCTAAGGATCAATTGTACCAAGGTTTTGCATTGTTGGTCTTGATTTTGAACTGCTGAGAAAGAGAAATTAAAGTTTGCTATCATGTTATAGGAATGTGCAAATGATGTAATGTGCTTCATTGTATGTGTTGTAGTATAATGATCAGCTTTTGGGTTTCCTATCCATTTGTGTTATGTGTTGGGCCTCTAGAAGTATTTGAAAGTCTTTGTGAAAGTCCTTGTGATTTTTGGTTGATTCTTGTTTTAGGTAGTCTCCTTTGGATGTTTAGTGTCAGCCACTTGTTTTTTGTTGCTTGCTTGTGTGTGGGGCCTAGTGTTGTCTCCTAGAATAGAGGGAGTGGGCCTCAGGGTTCCACATGGTAGGGTGGTATTTTTCAACCATCCATTGGGGTTTAGGTGGTACAGTTCATGTGCAACATGGAGTCTTTCCTTCCACTTCATTCCAGAGTTGGTTTTATGGTGTGGATGATATTTCTAAGAAAATTGTGTCCAATATGTATTTTATATATATGTACCTCTCAGATGAATGAATCTTGTACATTGTAGCATTCTTGTAAAGGAAATGTAAATGAGTTGATGTAATCTTGAAGATGTATTTATTGTTGTTTATTATGTAATGGAAAGGTTAACATAGGAATGTTGTATTTATGATACATATTAGCATAATTTAGTAGTGGATGTGATGTATCTTTATGTACCTATCTCATGGCATTGATTAATATTAGGTTCATATTGGCATAGGGTTAGATGAGATTTAATTATATTTAAATTCATGTTGGCATGTGTAAAATGACAGTTGAATTCTAATTTTCATTCATGTTCATATGATGGAGTGGATGTATTCTTAATGTATATTATGTATTTTTATAGGCATAGTTTAGAGTAGTTGCATCGTAGTAGCAACGTTGGGGGACCATGGTGGATAGGTGTGTAAGTGGGCTATGATTAATGTTACTTTTAGGCCATAATATGATTACGATATGATGTTAATGTAATGATGTTATCCATGTTAATTTGTTGAGTTGCATTAGTTATTGTCACTTTAGTTTCTTTAAAAAAAAATTGGCATGTTATTTGTGGATTTTTGTGTTGATCCACCGGGTCCCTTAACAAGGCGTTACAAAATTATCCTTCATCCATGTCAATAAATCCTTTCCCATAAACACACATATATCTATTATTATCTATTAGGATGTATGGTGATGAACAATAATCAAATAAAGAGATCATACTTTATGATGAAGTCATATGATGTAAAGCTCCATAGTCAAGTATTCATCTCCCTAGCTTAGAATCTACAACTAGACAAGTTCTTGCTTCTTTTGTTTATATAACTTCAAATGAGAAGAATATTATGAACCTCTTGACATAGTTGAAGGAAAATTGATACGATTCTTCATTAAAAGATGCTTCAACTCATCAAATTATTTTAAATAAAATTTATGTTCATCTTTCCTGATTTTTTCCAAAATGTGTGCATGGGCATCTCCTTATTTTATTCCTTTTTAAAGATATATGATTCAAAATATTTGTGTATCTTGTTTTTTTCTTTCAAGATTCCCTAATTCTTTCTAAAACTTAGGCCACTATCTAGTAGAGTTTGTGGTTTAGAAGACATGATGAGGCCCATTTGAATTAGCTTAATGTCCTCTTATATTAGATGATTTGAAAATACATCAAAAATAGACTCAACATAAGAAGCTACCATAGAAATCCAATGGGTATGAAATCCAAAAACAAATAGTAAATACTTAATACCAAGCTAAGATAACACATTTACAATAAATTGTAAATATTACTTATTAATCTTGAAATCCTTTAGCTATGTTCTTAGTTGCTTAATATTGGATATATTGTTTTGGATGTCAAAATATTTAGATTCAAAATTCATCAAATCATTATCAGTCTAATATCCCCTGGTCTTGTGAGTTTAACCCCAAATTTTTTAAGAGTCACCAAAGCCTCCATAGTTTTTTAACATGATTCAATATGAAATTGTAAACCAAAAGAGACTAATGAACAAATGTAACCAGGATTTTTTGCATGGTTGATCTCCCACATTTCCTTTGCACTAGCATTAGTAGGTTTAGAAATCGTTTCTTTTACATATTTTGTACAACCTTTTCCCTTTAGATAATTCCATATTGATTGTTTCCATGAGGAATAATTAAATGAAGTTAGGAGTTTATTTTTAGTTTTCCCACATGATAAATAAATTAAAGAAATGAACCACCACAAGATTACACCCCCCAAATTCACTCAATCAAGGATCCCCTTATCAATATGTGATCTTGGCACTTTATACTTATTATTACAATTACCACTTGCAAAATTAGTGAGCATTGATCTTAGTACATTATAGATGCCAATTTTGGCCACTAAATTGAAATTATGCTTTTATATAATTAGATCAATTTAATTACAAAAATACAATTTACATAAAAAATTATTTACTTTCAAAAAATTGCACAAGAAAATGTTTCCATATGAACCCAAATGGAACTCCAAAAATTTCAAAATGAGAATTATTTAGCATTACATATGGAATAAATTAATTCTAAAAATATACAACCCAAATATATATATATATATATATATATATATATATATATATATATATATATATATATACATATATATATATATATATAAATGGTGAATCTCCCAAAATTATTCCCTAAATATAAAAATGCTCAAAAAATGAGCCAATATAACTAAGAATGGAACCTACAAAGTTTGAATGCAAAAGATGAAAACTATCAATAGAGTAGGGGGCTTGTTGAGAAGGAAAATCATGAAATAATGCTAACCTCAACAAGATACATGGTGAAATAAGATCCTCATGGATATAATATTCTCCACATCTCATAACCACCATCAAATTCATCAAAAATTCCTATCATACAATTAAATTGTTATTAATTCACAAGAAAACATCCATATCATAGGGAATTGTTTTAATACAAATAGAGTGATTTCACAACAATATATTAAGATATTTACCAAGAGGATTATTCATTTAGATACTTTGTGACTAGTGGTTGATGCAATAGGGTCTCCACCACTTGGCATTCTCTACATAGGTACATACCTTGCAATTGACGGTATAAGGTATGATCTATAAGAACCAAAAATAGTAATTAACCAGTAAAGAGAGAATTGCATAGTAGATAATAAAATAAGCCCTGTTATATTGATGCCTAAACACTACACAAGAAAATATTCTACCAAAGATTGTACTATGTAAAAAATATTTTCTATTGTATTATTTGTATTGTGAAGAAGCTAAAAAAGTATCTATGGTATTGGGGAAAAAGTGTCCAAATTTGATGGATTGATAGTTGATCTTTAGGTTCTTGGGAATTTTGGATGTAATGGTATGGTTATATTTATCCCAAAATTCTCCAAAAATATAACTACCTTTTAAATTTACTACCTCCCAACTTCAAACCCTCATAGATCTTGCCTCTAATGTTTATTTTAAACAAAATAAAAGGATAAATTCACTTTCTTGGGCACTTTAAACTCAATTATATGAGACCAAATTTTCTCTAATAATCTCTCAAATAAATTTTAATACAATTCCATAAAGAAGAACCCCCAAATTTTAGTATTTGTATCAAATGTTTAATTTTCTAGGTCATCATATGACTCATGAGAAGAGGATAGTCAATTGTTCAAGAAAATACAAGAACCAAAACCTATATCTCTCAAAAAGAACAATGACAAGAAATCCCACAAGCTCTAATACAATGTAAGATTTTGTATAGAATTCTCTATACCATGTAATATTTGGATATGGAGATATCCACCCAAGATCTAGAAGCATCTATACCCAATATGAGAGAAAAATGTATTCCATCAAAGGATGAAAATATATTTAATATGTACACATGAATATTATATGAACATAATGGATTGAGATTACAATGATAACATAAGACACGATAAGATTATGAAGTGTCTTAATCTTATAACTTGAGACATAAATTGATAATGTCTTTAGAATTCCTAAACTAGTTTGAATATGATCTAAGAAGGAAACTAATTAGGTTATATACCTTGTTCATACTAACAGTGATGCATAGGACAAACTATCATTATGGTGAGTATCACAACCATTTGAAAAGAGATAAAAAAAATTTAAATAACCCAAAATTACTCTAATTATTCCCTAAGTAAACTTAACTAACCAGATGTGAGAAGGACCCAAGAGGGAAAGCCACTAGGGAATAAACCTATTCACACCAACACCCCCTTAAGTGTAATTTAAAGGGGAAAGAGAAAAAGAATTAAATATAGATCCCAAAAACAAGGCATAATAAGGTAACCATGTATAAAATATTTCTCACAAATGGAGAAAATGAGAAAACCCATAAGAAAAAAATCCTCCCCAAAAGAGAGAAAACATGTACAAGTGAAGGAAGGTAGGAAAAAAATTTATTTTACAAGGGGCGTTATAATAATTTATCTTTAAAAAAATTGATGGATAGTTCAAGATATGCTCAATTTTATGAGGCATTACAATGTTCTTATGTACATGGAAAGAGATAAAGCATATTAGCACATATATGAATAAATTACAATAATTGGAATGAAATATACTCTACTATTGACTAAATAAAAAAAGAGAAGGGTTAAAGTAATAGAGCCTAAGGTTCTAAGAAGGAAAGCTATACTACCCAAAGAATGAATTTATAAGTCAAATACTGCTACCAAACATGTCAAGAATTAAGGGTATGATCCCTCTCTTCAAAGGATATTGATGATCTCCCCAAGATCTCTAGGTTGCTAATTCTCAATATTGTAGGATAACTCAAGGGATTTTTTTTCTATTTTACAATGGGATTGGTAAGAATCTTTTCAATATTTAATGGATAGTTTGAAGTGAAACTTGATTTTGTGTCAAACTTCAAGGTTCTAACATTCATAGAATGAATTAAAAACTATTAGCATATAAATGAAAGAGGGATTAAAATTTATATCTATATAAGGGAAAGATAAAACCTTCTTTTGGATCTTACCTAGTTCAAGTTCTGAGAGTTCAACAAAAAATTAAATTTAGATCCCCAAACCTATGGCTTTATAGACATTCAAAACACACCAATTGATCCTTAAAACCTATTCACTAACGTAAATAATCTCACTAGGGTATCTATTGGTAAACTAATTTATATTTCCTAATTAGACTATTTATCCTAATTTTCATTCAATCAATCCATCCACAAGTCAAAAAATGTTTATCATTCAATAAATCATGTCTACAAATATACCCACCTAGCTTAGGATAAATAGTCCACTCAATCAATCAATCCATTTTGCCTTTGCTCGGCCAAGGGTAATCACTGTTTATATCATCATAGCCATTTGTGGAGGTGGAAACGGGTCAAAATGGGGTTTGAATTAGGAAATCCCCTATACAACACAACCTCTTCTCTCCTATCTTATGTGCAGGTAACATATTTGAAGTGGATTTGGGAAATTATTGAAGACCTAATTGCAAGATCAAGCATTCAAGCCTCACATGTCAACAAATTAGGGAAAGTGGAATTAATCATTGACGAACAAATTTCTGAAGCTAAGTCTGGAAGGGAAGAACCTATAGACAGTGACAATTTGAGATATGATTTATGATTTTGAATATATGCATTTCTATGTATAGGGTGCCAATGCCCCTATCCACCCAGTTTGATCTCATATTTATATACTAGGTTTTGTTATCTTTGCACTCTATTGTTCTGTAATCCTTTTTTATGTTGGAGTTATGTACTTTTCTAAAATCATAACAATTTATTATAGTTACATAGTTAACCTAGGTGCACATTTGCATTATAAAATTAATTTAATCATTAATCAATCAATCAACCCACATAAAAGAATCAAAACCCTAATCCATCATTTTGGCTCTTTTTCATAGTGGTTAGTAGCCAAGTGGGTGTTTGTGATCATTTTTTACATTCCCTCCAATATGATGTAGGAGAAAGTGTGATTTAGGCCCTAGATCCCTTTTTCCTACATTACAATTAATATACATGGTTTTGTTTTCCTTTTTTATTCTTATATATTAATTATCCTTATTCTTCTTTTTACTTTATACTTTTTGGGTAAGAGCAAAAAGATAAGTCCATAGAACATGGAAGTTTTTGCCTTAGGCAAAAAACTAAAATTAGCTTGCAAAAAACAGGATCCCACTTTTTAATAAATCGGATCCCAAGGCTAAATTCTAAATGGGATCCTATTTTTTTAAAATTGAGATCACGTTTATTAATGGGTCCCAAACCAACATTCGGGAAACGAGATCCCAATCTTTACAAAACGAGATCTCATTTTTAAGCGATGTTTATTTTTAAAAATAAACAAAACTCAATCATTTTGAAGGCGCATGGGATCCCAATTTTGTACAGCAGACAATGACCTCTAGGTAAGTCTCTACCCCCATTTTTTTTGCTTTTTCCATGTTTTTTTCAAAAAAATTAACACAATAATAGATTTTAGTAAGTTTTTTTTTCAATTTATTTAACATTTTATGTATTTTTATTTAACTGTAATAGAAGAAATGTTGATTTGTAGATGAAGAAAAAATGAAATGAAACCTTGAAGATATTGAATAGAAACAAAAAAATCAACCTTAAATCATATCCTAAGAAAAAAAATTAGCTTTTGAAACCTAAATTGTTCAATCCAACAAAAGAAAATTGCATTTGAAATCCCTAAATTGAAAGGAAACAAAAAAATTGCATTTGAAAACCCTAAATTGATAGGAAACAAAAAAATTGCATTTGAAAACCCTAAATTGAAATGAAATAAAAAATTACATTTCAAAACCCTTGTTTTTGAAACCCTAAATTGAAATCAAACAAAAAATGCATTTGAAAACCCTAAATTGAAATCAAACAAAAAAAAATGCATTAAATACCCTAATTGCTTCTTGAAACCCTAAATTGAATTCAAACAAAAAAAATTGCATTTGAAAACCCTAAATTGAAATCAAACAAAAAAATTGCATTTGAAAACGTTGATTTCAATCTCAAGAATATTTGATAATGGAATTTGAATTCATTTTCATTGCTTAAATGTTTTAAATTTCATTTGCATTGTATGGAGATAAGTATGTAGGCATGCCTAGGGAAGAAATTATTTGATAGATTTAGGTTGATACATACTAAATTAGGGTCCTTGATATTGACAATGAAATAGGATTTGATAAATACTATACATTTAAATGTGTATTCATTAAGTTAGAGAGAAGTGTCAAGAGACACAATCAATTAAATGCTATGAACATAGATATAATTAGCTTAGAAAACAATATGTTAAACTTTACTTGTGGAACTAGTGAATCATTAGAATTGATATAAATTATGTGTTTATGGATTATGCTCAATTATGTGTTTCTATTACGGATTATGCTTAATTGAGTTAATAATATGGGCCTTATGCATCTATTATGATTCATACTATCTTACAACATGATACTATGCCATAATATGTTACAATTTAGACCATGATTGTTAAAAATTGAGTAGATAGTTAAATTTCCTCACTAGAAGAGTAGATACCTCAACATAATTTTATGATCACTTATATACTTATATGGTAGTGATATATATTCTATTTTTATGGATCTTCAATAAGTAAACATATGTGTGAAGCCTAGGATCAAACCCATTTTTGCAATGTATCTAGCTAGAGCATTATAAAACTTAGTCAATAATTATATGGGAAAATACCTCCATCATAGAAGTAATCTAAGGAAATAGTCAGTCTATTCATAAAATAAAAAATATCCATAAACTAATGTTCTTTCATATGTGATGAATCAAAAATATTTACCCCATTACTTGTCATCCTATTACCCTAAACCCTAAATTGATGTCTTAAGGGGTCCTAATATGACCTTAATGGGTATTGAACTCTAAAATCTAAACCCTAAAGCATTCATTTCATCCTAGGACCTTAAAATGAAATTTGGTTGCCTTGGGAAACTCCACCAAATTTTATTCCCTTAAGCCATGTCATTTTGTCCTAGGACCTTACTACATAGATCCCCTTAAGCCATCCTATTACCCTAAACCCTAAACCGATGTCTTTATGGGTCCTAATATGACATTTCTTAAGGGGATCAAAGAAGTTCTCAAATTTTGGTGAAGTTTCCCAAGGCAACCAAATTTAACAATAATAAGATCGTGCAAGATTATAATATGAATGAGATTTCATGAGAGGTTGGTCAGTCAAAATAAGAGCTATCTCAATCAATTTTTCCACAAGAAAAAAAAATCACTAACTTGCAAGTCCATTATTTTCCTCCTACTTTTTCGCGTCATCACCGAAAAAGGGAAAAATCAACGAAAAAAGAAAAAAACCCAATTTTGTAGAACCCTAATCTAGAAGCTTCTAAGCTTGTTAAAAAGGGGTTCGGATGGGGGTTACAGTATGATGAAAAACATGGTTATTTGCAAGATTGTAATAGGTTTTTGCACTGGATAATAAAATCATTGGATGGCTACGGTTTGGTGGATGTAGCCCAAATTGGGTGAACCACGTTAAATTCTTTGTGTTATAATTTATTCTATGTGTGTAGTTTTATTTTATCTGCATTTAATTGTTAGATATCTACCATTTCTAACCCTAACAAGTGGTATCGAGCGGGTTGTGTTTCGATTATTGTCTGTAGGAAGGTCTCACGGTTGAGTGGGAGTAATGGCAAACGGGGTAAGAAGGTTGAAAATTTTAATGGGCAGAACTATCAGTTATGGAAGATGTAGATGGAGGACTACCTCTATCAGAAGGATTTATGGCAGCCATTGGAAGGGAAAACCAAGAAACCCATAGCAATGTTTGATGAGAACTGGGATATTTTGGATAGAAAGGCTCTTGGTAATATTCGTTTATGCCTGGCACAATCGGTGGTGTTCAATATTACAAAAGCAAAGACAACTCAAGAGTTGATGGAAACCCTAGTGAAGTTATATGAAAATCCTTCCGCTTCGAATAAGGTATTTCTTATGAAGCATTTATTTAATATGAAAATGGTAGAAGGTAGGTCAGTTATTGATCATTTAAATGAGTTTAATACAGTCACCAGTCAATTAACTTCTATAAACGTAAAATTTGATGAAGAAGTTAGGGCTCTTTTGATTTTGTGTTCTTTGTCTGAAAGCTGGAATAGCTTAGTAATCGTTGTTAGCAATTATGTTTCTAGTTCGAATACATTGAAATTTGATGATGTTGTTGGTGTTATTTTGAGCGAGGAAGTTCATAGGAAAAGCTCAAGTGGAACATCCACATCAGGTAGTGTTTTGAATGCAGAAAGAAAGGGCAGAACAAAGGAGAGAGGAAACAATTTTGGAAATCGTGGGAAGTCACGAGGAAAATCAAAGGACAAAACGTCCCAATCTAGAGACAAGAGGGATTGTTGGTACTGTGGTAAGCTGGGTCATTTGAAGAAAGATTGTTGGTCTTGAAAAAATAAAGGAGACAAAAAGGAAGGAAGTAAAGAGGCAAATGTGGTAAGTAATAAATATGATGAAGATGCTTTGATTCTTTCCCTTGCTAATGTTGATGATTCTTGGGTGTTAGATTCAGGGGCTTCATTTCATGCTACCCCCCATAGAAGTTATTTTCTTGATTATGTCCAAGGGGATTTTGGGCTGGTTTATTTAGGAGATAACGAACCTTGTCAGATTCTTAGAAAGGGAAGAATCAAGATTATGTTGCAGAATGGGAATCATTGGCTACTACATGAGGTAAGGCATGTTCCAAAGTTAAGCAGAAATTTAATTTCAACAAGGCAACTAGATGATGAAGATTGTGTTGTTACATTTAGTGATAAAAATTGGAAGGTCACAAAGGGTGCCTTAGTGGTAGCAAAAGGTGTGAAAGTAGGCACCTTATATCTTTGTACAGGTCATACTGTTCCTTCTACTTTAATTGTTACAGAAAAAGGTCAATGTTTAGGAACAGTTGTTGCAGTTCACAAGTAGAAGATCATACAGTTGTTGTGGACTCTGAATCAGCACTGTGGCATAATAGACTTGGGCATATGAGTGCAAAAGGTATGAAAGTACTTCATTCAAATAATGTTTTACCAAGTCTAAAATGTGTTAATATGGATTTCTGTGAAAGTTGTGTGTATGGAAAACAAAAGAGAGTAAGTTTTCTCAAGGATGGGAAGCAAAAGAAAGATGAGAAATTGGAGCTTGTGCATAACGGATGTATGGCGACCAGCTCAGTATCTTCTTTTGGCCCTGTTTGTATTATATTACATTCATTGATGATGCAACTAGGAAGGTATGGATTTATTTCCTTAGGTAGAAATCTGATGTATTTGAAACTTTTAAAAAATGGAGAAGCTTGGTTGAGAATGAGACAGGTAAAAAGATAAAATGTCTCAGATCTGATAATGGTGGTGAGTATTGCAGTAAAGAGTTTGAAGATTATTGTTCCTCTAATGGTATTCGTAGGTAGAAAATGGTTCCAAGGACTCCACAAGAAAATGGAGTGGTTGAGCGCATGAATAGAACAATAATGGAGTGTGCACAGACTATGAGATTGCATGATGGGTTGCCTTTAAAATGTGGGGAGGTAAACAACATTGTTTATTTAATTAATAGAGGTCCCTCTAATCCTTTGGGTTGTGGTATTCTAGAGGAAGCATGGAAAGGTAAGAAGGTGAGTTATTCTTTTCTCAAAACGGTTGTGAAGCATTTGCACTGAAAATAGAACCAAGCTTGATGAAAAATCAAAGAAATGTATATTTGTTGGATATGGCATTGATGAATTTGGTTATAGGCTTTGGGATTTGGAAAATTAGAAAATTGTGGCAGGGATTCATATTCAATGAAAGTGTTGTACAAAGATCATTCTTTGCGGCATGAGAAGAAATAAAATGATTATCAGTGTTGGATGATATTCCAAACAATGATGTTTCAGTGGTTCCTCATGCTTGGGCAACAACAACAACAACAAATACCACAAACTCCTGTGTTAGACGATCTTCAAGGATAAGTAGACCTCCAGAAAGATACTCTCCCTCTTTGTATACTATTTTGTTAACTGATGTTGGTGAACTAGAATATTATGATGAAGCTATGCAGGTGGATACCAAGGTTCAGTGGGAGCATGGAATGGAAGAAGAAATGGACTCCTTGCTGAAAAACTAGACTTGGGAATTATGCAAGTTGCCTGCGAGGTAAAAGAGTTACCAAACAAATGGGTTTATAGGTTTGAAAGAGGAGGATGGAGGTAAGAAAATTTAAAGCCGATTAGTTGTAAAGGGATTTGCACAAAAAAGGGTATTGATTTTGATGAGATTTTTTCTCCAGTTGTTAAAATGAACTTCTATTTGTATTGTTTTAAGTATTGTGGCTGCTGAAGATTTGCATTTAGAATAGCTTGATGTTAAACAACCTTTCTCCATGGTGATTTGGAAGAGGAAATATATATGGACCAACCACAAGGATTTGAGGTCAAAGGTAAGGAGAAACTAGTGTGCAAATTGAAGAAAAGTTTATATGGCTTGAAGCAAGCACCTCGGCAATGGTACTTGAAATTTGATAGTTTTATGGCTGAGCAAGGCTATAGCAGGTGTAATTCTGACCATTGTGTTTATTTTAAGAGGTTGGATAATGACAGCTATATTATTTTATGTTTATATGTTGATGGCATGCTTGTAGCTGGGTCTAACATGGATCACATAAGTGAGCTAAAACAACAGTTAGCAAAATCTTTTGCTATGAAGGATTTGGGGGCAGCAAAACAAATCCTTGGTATGAAAATTTGTAGAGATAGGAAAAATAGACAATTGTTTTTATCTCAGGCTAATTATGTTGAAAAGGTGTTGCAGAGATTTCATATGGAGAATGCAAAAGCTGTCAGCACACCTTTGCCTAGTCATGTTAAATTGACTAAGGATATGTGTCCAAAGACACAAGAGGAGGAAGAAAAAATGTCCAAGGTACCATATGCTTCAGCTGTAGGCAATTTAATGTATGTCATGGTATGCACAAGACCAGATATTGCACATGATGTAGGAGTTGTTAGCAGGGATTTGAGTCATCCTGGAGTTGAGCATTGGAATGCGGTAAAATGGATTCTCAGGTACTTGAGAGGTACATCCAATAAATGTTTATTTTTTGGGGGCTCTAATACTAATTTAAAAGGCTATGTTGACTCATATTTGGCAGCGGATATAGATACCAGGCGGAGTACCACAAGTTATGTATTTACAGTTGGTGGGACAACAATGAGTTGGATTTCTCGATTGCAAAAGGTGGTTGCTTTATCCACCACAGAGGCAGAGTATGTTGTTGCAATAGAGGTGGCAAAGGAGATGATATGGCTGCAACTTTTCATGGATGAGTTGGGAAAACAATAGGCTGGAAATTACTTGTTTATAGACAGCTAGAGTGCTATACATCTTGCAAAGAATTCTGCCTTGCATTCTAAAACAAAACACATACAGTTGAGATATCATTTCATTCGGTCAATGTTGGAGGATGGACAGGTCAAGTTGGACAAGATACATACAGATGTCAATCCAACAGATATGTTTACGAAGGCGGTGACAAGGGAGAAGTTGAGCTCCTCTTCAACTTCGGTTGGCCTTCAAGGTTGAATTCAAGTATAATAGAGCAGCAGGGTCTAAGGTACTTATTTCCAGTGGGAGTTGTAAGTGCAGCAGTGTTGTCCAGGATCAGTCTCCAAGTGGGAGATTGTGTTGGTGTGGAGCCTGATCAGTCTCCAAGTGGGATATTGTTGGTGGATGTAGCTCAAATTGGGTGAACCATGTTAAATTATCTGTGTTATAATTTTTCTATGTGTGTTTTAGTTTCTATGTTTATTAATTAAATATGCATTTAATTGTTAGATATCTGCCATTTCTAACCCTAACAATTACCCTAAACCATAAATTGATGTCTTAAGGGGTCCTAATATGACATTTCTTAAGGGGGTCAAATAAGTTCTCAAAAATTGGCGAAGTTGCCCAAGGCAACCACTTTTAGCAATAATATGATCGTGCAAGATTATAATATGAATGAGATTTCATGAGAGGTTGGTCAGTCGAAACAAGAGCTATCTCAATCAACTATTCCACAACAAAATGTTGTTCACCAAATTGCAAGTCCATTATTCCAAGGTCCACCCAAACTTCACCCTAAACCCTAAACCCTAAACCCTAAACTTTAAACTTTAAACTCTAAACCCTAAACCCTAAAGCATTCATTTTTCCTAGGACCTTAAAATGAAATTTGGTTGCCTTGGGAAACTCCACCAAATTTTATTCCCTTAAGCCATGCCATTTTGTCCTAGGACCTTACTACATGGATCCCCTTAAGCCATCCTATTACCCTAAACCCTAAACCAATGTCTTAAGGGCTCCTAATATGAAATTTCTTAAGGGCATCAAAGAACTCAAAATTTGGTGAAGTTGCCCAAGGCAACCAAATTTAACAATAATAAGATCATGCAAGATTATAATATGAATGAGATTTCATGAGAGGTTGGTCAGTCGAAACAAGAGCTATCTCAATCAACTATTCCACAAGAAAATTTTGTTCACTAACTTGCAAGTCCATTATTCCAAGGGCCGCCCAAACTTCACTCTAAACCCTAAACCCTAAACCCTAAATTCTAAACTCTAAACCCTAAACCCTAAACCCTAAACCCTAAATTCTAAACTCTAAACCCTAAAGCATTCATTTTTTCCTAGGACCTTAAAATGAAATTTGGTTGCTTTGGGAAACTCCAATTTTTTTTCCCTTAAGCCATGTCATTTTGTCTTAGGACCTTACTACATGGATCCCCTTAACCCATCCTATTACCCTAAACTCTAAACTCTAAACTCTAAACCCTAAACCCTAAACCCTAAACCCTAAAGTCATCATTTTGTCCTAGGACCTTAATAAAATTTGGTTGCCTTGGGAAACTTCACAAAATTTTATTCACTTAAGCAATGTCATTTTGTCCTAGGACCTTACTACATAGATCCCCTTAAGCCATCCTCTTACCCTAAACCCTAAACTCTAAATCGTAAACCCTAAAGCATTCATTTTGTCCTAAGACCTTAATGAAATTTGGTTGCCTTGGGAAACTTTAACAAATTTTCTTCCCTTAAGCCATGTCATTTTGTCCTAGGACCTTACCACATAGATCCCCTTAAGCCATCCTATTACCCTAAACCCTAAACTCTAAACTCTAAAGCCTAAACCCTAAAGTCATCATTTTGTCCTAGGACCTTAATGAAATTTGGTTGCCTTGGGCAACTTCACCAAATTTTATTCACTTAAGCGATGTCATTTTTTCTGAGGACCTTACCACATAGATCCCCTTAAGCCATCATATTACCCTAAACTGTAAACCCTAAACTATAAACCGTAAACCCTAAACTCTAAACCGTAAACCCTAAAGTATTCATTTTGTCCTAGGACCTTAATGAAATTTGGTTGCCTTGGGAAACTTCACCAAATTAATACATAGATCCCCTTAAGCCTTCCTATATTAATAATTAATTATTTGTTCATTCAAGTAACACGCCTTAGACATAAATTATGCTTACACATTTTATCATTTGTATTCAATTAGGCCATTTATATTGAATGGTTTAAGGGTATTTCCTAAAAATGTATCTTACATTTTGAAATTTCAAATCTAATGCAGGTTCACTTAAATCTTAGAGATCATGGATCAATTCAATAATATTTGTAATACACCTCCACACCCTCCATCTCCACCACCTTCACCTCCCCCTCCACCCACTCCACCTCATAAGCCCCCACCTCCACCACCTGAAATTGATGGTGCTCGCTTGCAAGCATGGATCAATGCCAATGTTAGAACCATTTAGGATCAAATCAACATTATTCAAAATGAAGAATGTATTGTACCACCTTTGAGGATTTTTGCATTTAGGATGAAAAATGTTGTTGATGTTGTTAGGGCTATGGATGGGGTCTTAGATGAGCATCAACAATGGCTAGAGGAGAGGAGAAAATCTGATTTTGAAAAGGAAAACACAAGGAAATGAAGAGATGCAGTAGAGAGCCACAACACTTTATAAATTAAGACAATGATCTTATAGTTATGAATTTATGAATTTGGTTGGATGGATATTTTTAGTGACAAATTTATGAATTTTGTTGGATGGATATTTTTTGGTGTTGAATTTATGAATATAATTACTTATAATGATGAATTTATAATAGTATATTTTATGACTATCTACTATGATGATTTCTCCTGTTGGAAAAACGTAATTTATTTATGTGTTAGACATAAATGAGCTTTTTGTGAATGTTTCAAGTTTATTTTTTAGTATGTACATGTATTAAAATTACATAGTTCTAGATCTTAAAATTTGAAATTTGTATGTACACATAGTTTAGTTGAATGATGTATGCATGCACTATACATCGTATTTTTTATTTTAAGTGTATGTACATCTTAAATTTTGAAATTTGCATACACATGCTCAAGTTCAATCAATGTATGTATGCGTATGTATATGTATGCACATCCTATTTAAACAAAATTGCATGTACGTTTAAAATTTAACTATTTCTTGTAATTTTGTAAGTTTGTATGTTAATTTTGTATAATTTAATGCAAGTGAACACTTATATAGATATCATGGATCAATCTGACATTGATGATGTCATCAATCCACCACCTCAGCAACCTCTACCTCCACCCCCTCCACCTCCCCCACCCACTGGATCAGATGAGGCTCGCTTGTGAGCACATATCAATGAACATGTGGCATCCATTAAAAACCAAATCAATGCTATGCAAAATGAAGCATTGATTGAACCACATGTGAGACATTTTGCATCTGTGATGCAAAAAGTTGTCGATTCCACTAGGACTATCGATTCTAACTTAGATAGGAATCGACAAGATAGAGAGGAGATGAGACGATTTTATGCAAATGGTCTCTCATATAAGCAAATTTTAGACCTAAAAATAACAAAATCCCATCTAGCCCCTTGTTTTATTGACCCTAATACTCAGTAGCCCATTCCTGCCACTAAATCTAGAATATCCATGAGGTGGTGTATACATCCACAAATGAGTGGAAATTTTTAAGATCAATGGTATATGGTATTTGACAATCCACCACATGCTAATATGGAGATCCCATTATATTTTTTGAGGAAACTATATGTAGAGTTTCTTTTGGGGAAAAAGCCCAATTGTTTTGACTTTAAACCATTTCAAGGTGTTGATGGTGGCATGCCACAATAGAGGTTAGGGGCAAGGGTTGATCCTTAGCACTCCGTGCATGCACAACCCCTTGTTGCTCCTCTTGGTCCTGCCATTCTCACACCTGTGCATCAACATGCGGTGATATCCACATTGGGATCCCTGAGTATGCTCATAGGAGACCTTGATTAGCATGCTCCTGTGATAGCGGCTAGGGAGCCTAGAGACTATGATGATGGAGTAGCGTTCTATGGATTTGGTCCTAGTACCACTCCATGAGTGTTGACACCACATGTATGTACTAGTTGCCATCAACTATGTTATGGACTTGATCAGGCCACACCTAGTTCGGGTGGATGTGGAGCTTTTGGTGGATCATCTAGTCGCCTCAATTCATTCGTATAATTTCTTATTGTAGAGCATCACCCTGAGGATAGTGTGACACAGGTATAAATATGCATCTACATGTTGAATTTATAAGAATTTTAATGAATATATATATCAAAAAAAATTGCAATGCATTTTAACAATCAAACTGTTTGGTGTAGATAACACTAATGATAGGGCAATCATCTGCACCTTGAGTATATATGTCGACACCAGTCGAAGTTGACAACCCTCATGGGGTATTTTTTATTTCAATTTTTTAAAATTATATATGAAATAATCTTTTTTAACTTGAATTTTTAATCTATAATTCAATCATGAACATATGTTTTAAATATTTATGTTGGTTCAGGGGACTCAACCGACTTCCACATTGATTCCACTCGAGAGGTTGTTGAGCGCTCATCCACTATCGAGCATGTCAGATCAAGGGTAGGTACATTTATATTATAAATTATTTAACTTACCTTATTATAACTTTACAATTATGAAAATTTTGAATTCACTATATATCAAATGTGCATGTACACTTGTAAATATTATAAGTGAACTAAATGTCTATATGTATGTCTAGGTTGACACGACCATGAGAATGGGGATTGGACAAACATTGGATGTTGCAACTACTCATGAGGCATCTGAATTTTAGGTTTTTTAAAAATGTTTGTACACAAAATGTGCAAACTTGAATATATATTTTAAACTAATTCAAGTATACATGCTTTAAATTTGACCTTGTAGGACTTTGTTACTACCACTTTCTACCCTGAATCAGTCATAGTTACACCTCAAGGAGAACATGTAGAGCAACCAAATATCATGGTAATTTAAATTTTTTATTATATTTAAAGTCAATTCTAATTTATACATTGTGAATAACTTTAATTAAATTTAAAATTGAATATATATATACATATATGAGCTCATACATGTTAATTTTTTTTTCTTTTATAGCATGAGACACATGTATAGCTTAGGGAAAATAACAGGTTAGAAAATTAAAGCTTAAACAAAATAATCCAAAGCAAAGCAATGAAGAACAAAGGAGTACAAAACATGAAAACAAGGAAAAGATCTCACCAAATGTCTTCAACCTCCATGGTTAACCTTCATTGCACCTTCTCTATTTGCTGCAATATTATGTTTTCCCTCAGATTTATGATGAGCAACCTATGACTATGCCAATGTCCTATGCAAATGTTGAAGGATTCTATCAAATGCTCTACAATACAACTATGAAGCAAGCCTAAAGCATGAAATCAAGAAATGTCAAGATGTATGAAGTGTAAGTATGTCAAATGAGGCCAAAATTGTCATTTTATAGAAAAGTCAATTTTGGACCGTGAATAGCCAAGATTACAAGTTGACAAATACCCTAGAATCAATGGTTGAGATTAAATGTGACAACCCACAATTAGGGTTAGGGAAACATTAGGGTGAAATTTGAAATGAACAGTCAAGATTTTTTTTTTAGAAAATCAAATCAATGGTCAAGGTTGCATGTGACAAGAAGATAAGAATGGCACGGAAAAAGAAAAAGCTGGAAGATCAAATAATAATAGAAATTATTTGATTTATGGAGGAAAGTTGTCGTTTTAAATTAAAAATTAATTTAATTCAAAAGGTGGGGCCATATGATAGTAAATAATTAATTTGAATTATTTACTTGGAGAAAGAAAATTAGAAAGTGGACAATTTTAAATAAATAATTTTATTTAAAATTAGGGGAGGCCAAGGTGGACTATAATTAAATAAATTAAAGATTTTATTTAATTATAAGAGGACATGAAAAATTAATGACCTATTTAAATAAATAAATAAAAAATATTTATTTAAATAATCAAGAAGAAATAGTGGGTAAGTAATAATTAAATAAACTTAAGAATTTATTTAATTATGGAAAGACATAGGAAATTAGTGGCACATTTAAATAAATAAATGTAATTTATTTATTTAAATAGTCAGGAGGAATAAAAGACATGAATTAATTAAATAATTGATAATTATTTAATTAATAATTGAAATCAAACTGGAGGACAATTAAATAGTTTAATTATGTTAGGAAGGATTACAAAGAGAATAGAACTTGCAAGCCTAGATCAATTTTATGTGTACATTTTTCCCCTCTTTGTCATAATGCAACCTGTCACATTGTGACAAAGAAAATTCATTCAAGAACATGCCCCAACGAAGGTACGAAGTAGTTATGGCCCCTCGGGAAAATTTTCAAATTTTGACCCAGTGACAGAAAAATTTGGAAAGTGTCTCGATAAGTCAATTTGATGATTAGAAAATCAGTGGCATGGTCGGTTTTGGATTTCGACGTGTTTAAAGTAGCCAAAAGGTCGGTCAAAGTTGGTCAAAAGAGTCTCTAGTAATAAAATTTGCTAGAAAATCCCACTTTTACCCTATAAATAGGGTCAATTTGGGTAAAAAGTCAATTCATTTTCACTTTTACCTTTTGAAATTTGAGAGAGAGGAGAGAGAGGAGACTTTGCAACGATGGTGATTCTAGTGACCGAGCATCATGGCTACATCGTGCAGGACCTTTAGATGGCCAGAGGGCACAGAGCCACCAGTAAGTACCCCATACCCACCTCGTAATTTTATTGTTTTGCACACTTTTTTAGGGTTTAAAGTCAGGTCAATAGATGCATCGCAACACATCTATGTTTGCAAAAGTTGCATTCACATTCATGTTGCACACATTTGATGCGTCATGATGCAAACTCAAGGGATGGCGGTAGTCTAGGTTTACAATGACGCATTTGCAAGCCAATGAGATGCAATCATCGTGTTGCAACACAAATGATAGGTCTGGCGACACAATCGCCATGTTGAAGCGCAAATGTGGGGTCGTGCTATGCATTTGTTATACAATGATGCAAGTGTTATAGGATGATGCATTTGTGATTTTTTGCGACATAATTTCCATACTAAGATACAATTGCCAGATGAAACGATGCATACGCCCTTTCGTGATGCAAATGAAGTGCTAAACGATGCAATTGACTTGGCACGACACATTTGACTTTGACCAGGGTTGACTTCAGTTTAGGCTCAGTTTCTGTGTACTTTTGATTAGATAGATGTTAACGATGATTTTCAATAATATGCTAACTCTTGTTTTTGCATGTGCATAAATAATTACCACCCATTTATATGCATGATTTCAAGCCTTCGACATATGCATTCAGAGATTAGCTACGAGACAGGGAGCGAGGTGACTGATGCAACTAGGACTATACTATGTGACCTATATGCCCATTGTCTGGGAAAATAGGGGAATATTGATAGCATTGGCTGAGAGATTGCACTTGGAGACTTGTTCATTCCACTTGTCAATGGAAGAGGCCATTGTCACACTCGAGGATGTGTACAGGATTTTGTGCCTTCCGATTAGAGGAGATCAAGTGGTTTATGATCCACACTAAGGATAGCAGGTGATTACAGAGTATTATGAGGTTGATGATGGTGTGGGACTAGGCATCGAGGGATATGTGATTCGATGGGAGTTTATGGCTGAGCATTATCCTTAATGGGATGCGATGTTATGTACTTTGATTATCGATGTCTTGATTTCTAATTGTCATGGACAATTTTTTTATCGGATGGGGAGATGTGCTCGTTCTCATGAGACAAGACAGGATTGTATTTGCATGGGGGCCATGTCTACTAGGTATGCTTTATCATCAATTGCATGAGGTGGTGTACAAAGGTGTGCACAGTATTAGTTGCGGCACTACACTGCTTATGATCTAGTCTTGGGAGCATATTCTTATCTTTTTTCCTTTGATTCAGAGACCACAACTTGTTGAGGGGATGCCATATGCTTACTTGTATGCGAGTGCCCTACATTAGACCAGATTTGGGGAAACTAGATTTTTGCGACATTGGATTGATACTCTGATGGCATTTGTCTAGAGACCCTATAGATATTTTACACAATGGGTAGGAGAGGGTGATCATCTTGCATTTTGCAAATAGTTCAACTATCTAATTGGTCGCATTGTCCAGTCTCAGCGTATTATTGACATGTACCTACCCCAACAGTGTTGCGTCAGTTTGGTGAGCAACAGGATGTGCCAGTGGGGACTGTAGAGTATGCTAGATCTTCATGAGAGATGATGTGGACCAGCTATATCAGCTCATTTGGTAGAGCAGTAGATTGATAGACTGGTGGCATGGTTGTGGGCTTGGAGTGGGGGTTCGGCAGATCTGGGGATTAGTGTAGAGTTTGATACATGGTGGCAGACTCATAGGCCACAGCCTTTGATAGATCTAGATGGGCTAGCGCCAGTGGATCGACGATTAGTTATACCGTGGGTGTGCCAAGGAGGTTGAGGAGGTAGAGATGTCAGTAGGGGGAGGGGGAGAGATGGAGGTTGAGGAGATGGGGGGGAGGAGATGGGGGAGGGGTGGAGGAGATGGGGGAAGAGGAGGTGATGGAGGCGATGAAGGAGATGACAAGAATGGAGGGAGGAGGAGGAGAGGAGGAGATGGCGGGAGGCAGGGAAAGAGGGTGTGATAGCATGTTGAGAGGGTACCATTAGACGTGAACCCTAAGGTGGTTGAGGAGGAGGAGAGAGAGGAAGGAGTCGGACAAGAGGAGGAGTAGCCAGAGGCAGAGGTTAGACCAAAGGTGGAGCAGCTAGAGGTAGAGGTTAGGCTAGAGGGAGAGATGGAGGCCAAGGTGCATATAGGAGAGGAGGCCCTGGATGTCGACAGAGGTCATGAGGTAGTTGGTGGTGAGGAGGAGATCAGAGGTGATGATGAGGAGTTGGATATTGGTGGGGATGATGACATGGATGAGGTAGAGAGATAGTTGCCAAAGTGCATGGTGGATGGAGAGGACATATCCAAGGGACCACCTTTGCCACATGATGCCACGGTTGATCAGAGATTAGCTGATATGCAATGAAGATTAGATGAGGCCTCGACATAGATTAGGTCCCTGTAGGAAGAGCTAGAGGTGACATAGGTGGAGCAGGATCAAGCTGTGATTCGTTAGTGGGAGGCATAGAGCTGGTGCTCAGAGTTTGTGTTGTTATGTATAGGGCCATTTGGGGAGATATCTAGGGAGTTGGCCAGGGTCAGTGTTAGGCGGGGATAGTATCAGATGTTATATGAGAGAGTAGTGTTGGCCGAGTAGCGGGAGTCTAGGTTATCCAAATCATAAAGTAGGACAGGAAGTGGTTCAGGCAGTAGTAGTAGGAGCCACAATAGCCGGAGCTAGAGTAGTGTGGGTGGGTCTACCTCCTTAGGGCATTCCTCAGGGAACAGGTCTCATCACAGACATTCGTTGGGCCACCAATCCAGTCATGGGTCGTCTGCTTCAGGGCACAGGTCAGAGCATAGCTAGCCACTGATCACAGATCCTTCAGCTTCACAGACTCAGCCTGTCATGTCCATGATTCCATCAGTTCTTTCCATAGGTCAACAGTCACCTCGTTCTCCTCGAGGGGATGAGGAGAGCATAGCCTAGGGCATTGACACTATTATCTTGTTATTATGTTTGAGACATTATGTTGTGACATTTATATTTTGACCCTCGAGCCTGTGAGCTCTATTTTTGGGATACCTCGTGACTGTATCTTGTGACATGATTTTTGAGATTATATATGATGCAATTTTGGTACAGACTATATGCTTTATGTTATGTGATGATATGTTATGATGTGATTATGTTTATGTGATGTGATTTATGATGATGCATTTTATATGTTATTTAATGTATGCATTTATGATGGTTATTTATGATGAGATAACATAATGATATTGTGTTATGTATGATAGTTATATGATGATGTATGCATAATGTCGTATATGTGGTGCTATGTTTTGATTCTAATGAATGTCATGTTTAGGATTATGGATGCATTGATGTATGACTTTATATGTATGGATAATGCGACATGTGGTGCCTTATGTTATGAGGTGTATGCATTAATGATATGGACAATGTATGCAAATGTTTTTAATGTAATTTTATGTTATATGAATGCAAACAGATGAATGCAAATGATATATGCTAGTGATGTAAATGGAAATATGTGAATGGATGCTTAATGAATGTATGCCTTAATGAACTTTCACTCTATTGACATATTATGCAAAGGCCTATATGTGAATGAATGTATGTAAATGTGTAATGAACTAATGCAATATCGATATGATCATGTATGCAATTATATTTTTGTATGACACGGGATATCATCAGGAGGCAAAAGAAGAGAAGCAACAAGACATAAGGAAATGGATGTTAGTGTAGAGAAAAAATCCTTCAACATATTGCCAAAGAATTAATATATGTTGCTCAAATCATCATCAGGATGATTATTGTAATGGCAAAAAAAAACCATGATATGATATAAATCAATGGTGTGCAAGGTCATACCATCACATGAAACAAGCAGTCGCAAACAAGGATGATTGTGACTCATACTAAAAGCATAGCTGCCCCAATATTTTTCTCATAACCAACCACAAACAAGAAAGACAAGAAAGACAAGCCATGAAATGTTGTTGCTCCTCTAAAGCCTGTTGCTAGGACATCCTCGAGGAACTAGCAACATGACTATATGAAAAACACAAGACAAGACAATCATCATGATACGTCGCTGCTCCTATAAATTTTGTAGTCAGGACATCCTTGAGGAACTAGTAGCATGATGAAAAATCAAAGGACAAAATGACAAGATAGTGTTTTCCAAGTGTTTTCCAAGTGTGTCTGAATGTCAAGTGATTTGATGTCAAGATGATAGGTTTGATGAAGTCTAGATGGAAAATGTCAGGTAATGTCAAATTCGGGAAGGAAACATCCTGAATGATGTCGGTGTCCAGAGGATTGATCCTCAAATGTTGTGAGAATCCCTCAAAATGCCAGATGATAGTGACGATGCCTTGGAAGGACACATCCTAAGGCCTAAATAAATGAAAAGGGTTGTTCTTCTGAAGGACACATTTGAAGAATAACCAAGAGTTGGTAGTTTGACTTGTTTTGACTAATTTTGACTGGAGTTGTCCAGATGACAGAATTGACTAAAATATTGATTAAATGATTGCCAAAGTTTGTTTTAAGAGTTGTTTGATTTAGAATTTTTTTTTTATTTGAATACATTTGATGTGTGTTCCAGTGCAATGTCATGAACCCTAATGGACTGACCTAGTGCGGCCTTAGAGGCCCATCGTTTGATGGCCTTGCCTACGTCATACACTCAGAAACCTCATAGTTCAACACGACCAATGACTTTTTCTTGATGAAAAAAGATTGAGTCATGATTTTATTTGGACAAACCTAAAAGAACTGACATAATGTCTTAGGGGCTCAAAGACGAGCCTTGCCTACATAGCAAATGCGTAGAGACAACGTAGTTTGATGCAACCAATGACTTTGTCTTAATGACCAAAGATTGAGTCATGATTTTATTTTGACACACCTAAAAGGAATGACCTAATGTCTCGGGGGCTCGAAGATGAGCCTTGCCTATGTAGCAAATGCATAGAGACAATGTAGTTCGATGATGACAAAGACTGACTAATATGACAGACTTGACAAGTTACGACTTTGTTTTTGAGATTTTCAAGTGTTATTTGGACATTTTTATGGTTTTGACATGTTTTGATTTTTTTGTTTCTTTAGGACATTTTTTCTCTTTTTTTTGTCTTTTTTAAGGATATTTTATGATTTTTTCATCTATTTTCAGGACATTTTTAATTTTTTTTGTTTTTTCCCAAGATATTTATGATTTATTTTTTGGTATTTTTGCAAAACATTTTATGATTTTTTTGTCTTTTTCCAGGACATTTACGATTGATAGGACCATGTGATACCCACTGCAGTCAGGTGATAAAGGGTTACCCCTAGTTAGCTCAAGGACTAGCCAAGTTGAAGGATGTGGGAAAGGCATTCTTGGGATGACAGATGGATGGTATGTAAGACCTGATGTCAACCATTATCAACCATGGAAAGAAATGGTAGGATTTTATGACGGGTGTCATGATGGTTTCAGAAAAGTGGGTGTTTATTGTGGGCTAAGGTAGATGGAGTGAAAGTAGATGGTGAAGCAAAGATTGACTACACATGGCATCTGTTTGCTAGGTTTTCACCATGGTACTTATCCAAAGTGTTGGAAATAGGATGCCATTTAATTGCAAATCCTAAACATTAATTATTTCATGTATCTCCTAGATTCTTGGAATGTGTTCAACAACACTAATATTAGGATGAGATTAATATTTGATGAAATAATCATGATTATTGACATTTGTAATTAATTCTAAATGTAAGAAGCATGTGAGGGTGTCCATAGTGAGTTCCTAAATAATAGGGACACATGGGACACTCACATGGTAAGGTGAAACTCACCTTGTGTCCAGTTAACTATACGGAGTAACAGTTAACACTTTTGAATGCATGTAAAGATCCTAGGAGTTAGGATTTGATGTTTGCATGCTTGAAGTTCAGTTAAGTTAGTTCAAATAAATTCAGTTCAGTCCAGTTCAGTTCAGTTCAGTTCAGTTCAGTTCAGAATCAGTTTAGTTCAGTTCAGTTCAATTTAGTTTAGTTTAGTTTAGTTCAATTCAGTTCAGTTCAATTATCTTCAATTGCATGCAAGTGCATGTTACATGCATGTTGGTTATTTTTAGTTGCATGTAGTTAGATTCAGTTAACTTGTAATGCATGGCTAATAACATTGAGTTGTATGACAGATAACAGGGACTACCTCCAGTTAACAAGGGATGACCATTCTTTGGGAATGGTGTTGAGTAAATGTTTCAGTTAACTATAAAGCACTTGAAGCCAACTTGGGCACCCAAGATGCTTTATTGGATTTACCTCTCATGCATGATAAGATATTTCTAAAGGATCAATTAAGTAGCTTTACTTAAGGGCGCCAACTTTGAGGAAGAGCTTTGGAATTATCACCGAAGTGAAGGAGAAGTTGTAGCTTCAGTTTGGGACACCCAAATGCATGAAGCACATGTTGTAAGCTTTAGTCTTCACTAAATAACTCAACTTGAAGGAATATGGCGTACCTTTTCAAGGGCTTGAGCTTGTGCATTGTAATTATCACCATTTGGAGATTACAAGGTTGCATATTGTCTCTATATCTCATTCAAGTTGAATAGAGTTTTGATAATTGTTATTGCAGGTGTGAAGAAGATTGGTAAAGAAGAAGAAGCATTCTCAAGCAAGAATTGGAGCTATTGTAATTCAGAGATTGAATAATAGAATAATTCTTGGTGGAGTTTTTTCGAAAGGGTTTCTCCACGGTACATCTTATGTAATCTTTCTAATATCCTGTCTAGTTCTTCTATCAACTTCTCTCTACATTCTACAACAGTAAAATGGATTAATCAAGATAATCACCCACAAAGAATATATGTAACAAAGAAAATACTTACTTAGATCAGCAATATTAAAGTTTTACAGAGTATTAAGCTAAGAAAACACCTCATTTTTCAACACAAAGTGCATATTTACTAGGTTTTTAGTATTGGATGAATTATTTCTCTTTACTTTTTTTGTCATCATTTTTTTTTGGTGTCACCAAGACGCCTGTTTGCCAGGTTTTCATTAGGGTGACAATTTTTGTATTTTTCAATTTTTTTGTCTTTTTATGGTTTTCAGCCTAATTCTTTGATGCTATGTGTAGAATTTTCGAAGATGCAAACTATTGATGGGTTATGTCAATTGTTCGTCACTTGGAGTAGCTAACTGGTAAGCTCCAGAACTGAATGAGGTAGTGATGATATAAGGACCCAACCAATTGGGCTCAAACTTGTTAGGTTTCTCTCTGTTAGATTGATTCTTAGGATTTTGCATTAAGACCAAGTCATCGATGTCAAACTTTCAGACCATGACTCTCTTATTATAACTTCGGAAAAGGCAATTTTGATATGCATGTAAATGATTTAAGGCATTATGTTTTCGTTCCTCTAACATTTCTAGCTCATGCAGTCGTGACTGTCTATATTCTTCATCATCGATCAAGCCCTTCAGGGAGATTCTTAAAGAGGGAATTTTGACCTCGATGGGAAAGATGACTGCGGCTCCAAAGACCAAGGTGAAAGGTGTGGCTCGTGTAGGCATGTGGATGCTGGTGTGGTAAGTCCATAGAACAGGGTTGAGTTGTAAATGCCAGTCATGGCCAACATCATTGACTATCTTCTTAAGAATTTTAAGAATTGTTTTATTAGATGCCTCAGCTTGATCGTTTCCTTGCAATATGGTGTGGAGAAATGGTGTTGGATGTGGAAGCATTCACACAACTCATGGATGTCTTGATTTTTGAAGGGATGACTGTTGTTTGTGATGATGGACTGTGGGACACCATACCGATAGATGGTGTAGTTGAGGATGAATTTGGAAATTTGTTTGTCGGTTATGTATGTGAGGGGAATGGCTTTGATCCACTTAGTAAAATACTCAGTGGCAGTGATAATGAATTTATGTCCATTAGAAGAGGTAGGATGCATTTTTCCCACGAGGTTGAGTCCCCATTGTGCAAAGGGCCAAGGAGAAGTAATTGACTGCAGTTCTTGTGCTAGTGCATGAATCAAATCACTATGTATTGACATTGGCGACATGTCCTGACAAACTCAAGTGCATCTTTTTCCATTGTCGGCCAATAATACCCAAGTCTCGTAATCTTCTTAGCTAAGGTAGGGCCACTCGAATGAGATCCACATATACCCTCATGTACCTCATGTAAGGTTGTCTGTGCTTTGTCAATGTCGAGACATCGAAGAAGGGTATTGTCAAAGCTGTAGTGGTATAAGGTATCACTGATGATGGTGTATCGGGTGGCTTTGCAGATAAAGTATTTTTCGTTGGTTGTTGGAAAGGTTCAGGGGAAGGGTCTAGGATTGGAGATAATCATAGATGTCTTGATACCATGGAGAATTGGGACCAACAATCTCACAAACCGTTTCTGACTCTGGAATGTCATATGTAGGAACCAAAAGTTGTTCCACCAAGAACTCAAATTGCGGCACATTGTTGGGAATGTCTAGGAGAGATCCAATTGTTACCATTATGTATGTTGCCTTGTTTTGTGCCCTAGGAATTTTCTCAAAAGCAAGAATGTGAAAATATGATTGAAAGTTGTCAACCATGTGTTTGTAGGGCATTCAATTTTTGTCCTTGGTGTGATATTCATCATTGACCTGATTGATGACCAACTAAGAATCTCCGAAGACTAGAAGTGTTTTGATTTTCCATTTGATGGCCATTCGGAGTCCTGTGACAAGTGCCTCATATTCTGCAACATTGTTTGTGCATGGAAAAGTAATGTGAAATGACTTAGGGATGGAGTCTCCTTGTGGTGTGATAAACAATATACCTGCTCCCGAGCCATGACTAGTATGAGACCCATCAAATTATGATTTCCAAGGTGTTTTAGGCTCTGTATGAAATATAGACTCATCAGGGAAGTTTGCCACTAGTGGATGATCACCTTGTACAAGTGGATCTTCCAGTTGATCTGCTATCACTTGTCCTTTTATGGCCTTGCATTCTACATATTGTATGTCATACTCACTCAATATCATAACCAAATTTTCCAACCGCCCTATCAATGTTGCTCGACTTAGGATATACTTCAAGGGATCAATATTTTCCACTAGATGTGTCTTGTGATTCAACATGTAATGTCTTAACTTTTCGGCAGCGAAGACAACTGCAAGACAAGCACATTCAATAGGTGTGTAGTTGAGTTTGTATCCAACCAATGTGCGACTAATGTAGTATATTTCCCTTTCCTTCTCATCATGATCATTTTGTGCAAGCAATGCCCCTAGTGCTGAAGTTGTTGCCGAGATATAAAAAATTAGAGGTTTTCCTTCAATGGGTGGCATTAAGACAAGTGGTGACAATAAATAGTCTTTTATCTGTTGAAATGTCATTTGACACTTATCAGTCCATACAAAGGGGATATCTTTGCGTAGGAGATATTGAAATGGTTGGTACTTGTCTGCTAGTTGCACAATGAAGCGTCAGATAGATTGTAATCTTCCTTGCAATGTCGTTAGCTCACTTATTTCTTTTGGCAGAGGCATGTCTAATATGGCTTTCACTTTGATGGGATCAACTTCAATGCCTCTGCGAGAAACTATATATCCCAAAAAAATTCCTGATGTTACGCCAAAGACACACTTCTTAGGATTCAGGTGGACCTTGTACTCTTCCAATCTTTTGAAAATTTTGTCTAGCACATTAAGGTGATCCTTGCATGTTAAAGACTTTTCCAAAAGGTCATCCACATAGTCTTCCATTAAAGTATGCATGAGGTCATGAAAGAGTGTCATCATAGCTCGATGATATGTGGCACCTGCATTCTTGAGGTCAAAGGGCATGATGTTCCAATAGTATGTACCCCAGGGACATGTAAATGTTGTTTTATGCTGATCTTCAAGGGCAATCTAAATCTGATTGTAACCTAAGAAACCATCCATGAGGGATAGCACCTCGTATCTTGTTGTAAGGTCAACTATGATGTTTATGTTGGGTAATGGAAAGTCATCCTTTGGACATGCTTTATTCAAGTCACGAAATTCTGTACAGATGCGTATTTGACCATTCAGCTTAGTGACAGGTATAAGATTTGAAGTCCATTCAACATAATCTATTGATCTTATGAATCTTGTGTCTAGCAACTTCTTGAGCTTTGGTTTGACTAACAAGGTGATTCGTTGATGCATCTTTCACATATTCTATTTTACTGGCTTGACATTTGGAAGTAAGGGTAGATGATGTAAGACTACCATGGTGTCCTCAATTAGCATTGCCAATTTTTCATGTGTCATGGGGAGAAAGTTCAATCCTCCATCCTTGGGTTCCTCAAAGAGGTTTTCACCATTGGATACGTCCTTTATTTTTACTTTTGTATCGTCAGAAGGTGCCTTGCGGTTTTCACCTAAAGACGTGTCTTTTTTTATTTTATTTTTATTATTTTTATTTTTGCGACTAGAGGATTCCATGGTCTCCCCGAAGTATGTTGTACAATCTAGGTCTATGGTGAATCCATCCTTGTGGTCCCCAATTGGTATGCCCTCACAGAGTCCCATGAATTTTGCAATGGCTTCATCATTTTAAAAAATATCCATAGTAGGAGGGCCTTGTTGATCCCATTCAATGAGTTGTGGGTAGACAAGGGAGATGCCATCATCAGTGTTGGAAAATGGTGGGGACGATGCGGAAAGCATGCTGATGGATTCGAAAAGGATAAAGATGAAATTTTTCTCCTCCAACTCCCATTTGGATTCTATCTTGTATTCTTCTTCACTTGATTCAGACAAGTTGGACTCATTGGAAAAATAGGGGACAAATGGATTGGAATAACGATTAGCAGTGTCATGTGGTGAGTCAGGTGAATCTAAAAGATGATCATTAGGGTCAGATGGTCAGATAAGCATGTCAACATGATGGTCAATATGATCATATGACGGTGAAGGCTTATCATCATTGCGAGGCCAAAATAATCCTACCCATTCTTCTCTTTTCAATGGGACTTTAGGAGAGTCCTTAAGAAGGTCAACTTTAAACATATGTTTGAATTATTCATCAAAATAAGGTTCACCAGGTTCAAGAAACATTTCGTCGAGGCAACAGTCACTCAAGGATATTTGGGAACCAAATTCCCACTTGTGTGAGTCAGTTTCAGTAAGGGAATCTTCGGTAGTCTCGACACTTTTGGAAACGTTCACGTTCTCACCTGAAAGTACATTGGTAGTTTGATCGTCAGTTTCGGGTAGCCCAAACCCTAACCCAAGATACTTTGGTCTTCCAAATGGCATTATAGGTTCTTGTCTTCCAATTTTGTTTTTTCCAAGGCCACTAATTCTATCATATCCTTTTTCCTTCACCATGTCATAGCCTTTGCCATATATCTAGACTGGTAATGGGGATGGGTCTTTTGGATCTTTGTAAATCCAAGTTGATATGTCCTTGATGTCTTCTTTGTTCAATTCACCCAATTTTGTGAAAATTATTGTTGGAGGAACCTTAAAAATTTCTTTGGGTTCCATTCTGAAACAAGGTCGACCATAATCCTTTGGAGACTTGGGTATTTTAGTGATGCAATAGGTCATACTCAATTTGTATTCTCTGCAACCTTGGTCTTGGATCTTGATATTAGGATCAACCTTCGGGATGGAGGGAGATGGTACGGTGGAATTCAAAGGAGTGGATGTGGATGGTTTGGTGAGTGTGGATGAATCAATGTATGTGGATGAAGAGGATGTCGAAGCTTCTTGGTTAATTGGCACTTGATGTTCTGAAATACCCCTCAAATTGGTGCAATATTGGAAGGGATCAGGATCCCCATATATAGTGATTTTGATGTCATCAAAAGGGAACTTCAAGCATTGATGGTAAGTGGATGGCACAACTTTTAAGGCGTGGATCCAAGGTCGACCAAGCAAGACGTTATAGGGTAGCTAAATATCTAGGACCTGACATGTATCTACAATAATCGGCCCCACTCGGATAGGAAGTGTGATAATACCCCGAGAGGAATGTTCTTCATCATCATAATCCTTTATAACAATATTCTTGGTAGTGTCTACACAAGCATCAGAGAAGCCCAAAGCTTTAACCAGTTTTAGGGGGCATATGTTAAATCTTGCTCCACCATCTACTAAGACCTGTCTAACCCTATGTTTATGGATGAAGACTTTGATATGTAATGTCTCATTGTGAGAGGGTTCCGGTGAAGAATAGTCTTGGTTTGAAAATGTTATGTGATGGGGAGTAGTTAGATATCTCACCATGGCTTCAAATTGGTTGACATCGATGTCATGAGGGATGGAAAACTCTTGTAAAGTTTTGTCAAGTATGGCCTTGTGTGCCAGAGAGATGTGTAGTAGCTCAAGTATAGAGATTTCGGTAGGCGTTTTTCCTAATTAATCAATGAGATTGAATTGTCCCTTAAGTTGTGATTGTTTGGTGGATGGACCAGGTTGTGACTGTTTGGAAGATGGACCAGGTATCGTGATCTTCGGCTATCTCGGAGGAGGAGGACCACCTATGGTGACTTTGCCTCTATGGGTAGTGACATTACATTCAAGTGTTTTCTTGATGGTAATTGTATTGACATGTTCATCAACAACTTGGAGGTGATTAATAATTGGTCCACCAGAATAGTTGAAGGTGGTGCGAGTGTAATTGGCTTGGTTATTATTAGTCTTTGGACCTGACGTGGAGGGATTATTTGAACCATGGTTCTGTAGTGGGTTTTTATGAATAGTATGGTCCAAATTTGAAGCAATTTTCTAACCACCTAACTCAATGGTGTGATTTTTAATGAGATCATGTACAAGATTTCTTAATTATCGACAAGAGGAGGTTTTATGCCCTTTTGTGTGGTGATAATCACAAAATTCATTGCCATCCCACCATGATGGATTGAATTGTCCCAGGTCATATGGCTTAGGGTCCTGTAATGTGATGACACCATTTTGGATTAGCTTCTTAAGGACCTCTTCAATTGGTTCACCCAAGGCAGTGTATGTGCGTCTCTTTGGAAATTGTCTAGTTTGGTGTGGTTGTCCCTGGTTTTGATTGTTTTGATTATTTTGGATGGTGTTTATTGTAGGTGTTGGTGTGGTCAATGGTGCATTTTGCGGTTGAGTTCCTTTGAGAGTGAGTATAGGACCTATTGTGTTTACTGCCTTAGCGTCAATGATGTCATCATTGGTGATGTGTTTATTTTTGACCCAGTATTTTTTTTTGTCAATAGGCGGGTTTGTGCTTGTGTTCTTGTTGCCATATTTGAGTTCTCCTTTAGAAATAAGGGCCTTTTCGCTTTGGAATCCCTTTTTGATGAGGTCTGCAAAGGTGGTGTAGCAATGAACTTGTAAATTATATTTTAAGGGGCCTAGAAGGTTTTGGACAAACATGTCCACCTTTTCTTTTTCTGGTATCTCGACATGGCATCGACTTGCTAAACTCCTCCATCTTTGGAAGAATGGAATAAAGGTATCACCAGTTTCTTCTTGAGTAAGTGTGCATAACTTGGCAATGGTGATGTCAATGTCAATGTTATAGGTGTAATTTTGCACAAATTTGTCAGCAAGTTCCTCCCATGATTTTATTCCTTTACGAAAGGTAGAAAACCATTCCAATGTGACACATGTGAGACTCCTAGGAAAGAGTCTCATCAAATAAGTATGTGCATAGGCAATTTCCATGCAATTGGTTGTAAACTCTCTTATGTGTTCAAGGGGATTTGTTTTGCCTTTGTATTTGGTGAAGTTTGGCACCACGTACCCAAGAGGGAATTGTGGCATGTGTAGATCCATGTCAAAAGGGTATGGACATTGTTCATATGATGTGTGAGTCCTTTTGTGTTGCATCTACATGTTCTCCATCTATTTTTGCAAGGTCACAATTTGAGTTGTGAGTGCATCGATTATGGGGTTGTTTGTAGTGTCACACATGCTAGTGATAGGTATTCCTTGAGTCCCCATTTGTTGTGAGGATACATTCAGATTTGGTATGTATTGTTGTGGGATGTTGATGTGTTTTGATTTGGAATTTGTTGATATTGTGAATTCTAATTATGAATGTGTTGTTGTCTATGGATGTGTGACGCATATGTGGGTATGTGCACTCTTGCAATGTTGGTTTGTATTTGTGGGATATGTTGACCTTGAGTGTTTTGGTGTCCAAATGAAGTCATGTGTTGCGTAATCTAAATGCCTTGTCCAAATTGGTACATGTGTCCATGGGGAATGCTGGTGTTTTTCCTTTGGGGGATATTGGTATTAAGTTGTGATGAAGTATTGACATTTGGTTGGGGTCCTGGAATGGAAATCTGTCATTTTTTTCTCCCAAAGGGGTTGAATGATTTTTTCCCATAGTATTATTTGAAGACCCAATTAAAGGATTTGACAACGTTGTTCCCATGGCAGTAGATGAAGCTCCAAATAAAAGGTTTGAAGAATTTGTCCCCATTGTTGAGGATCCAAAGGTAGCTCCAATTGCTTGTAAGGAGGTTGTTGACATTAGAGGCATTGATTATGATGTGGCTTGTGACATGGTTGGTGTTCCTCTAATGGATGTTGTGTTGATCATGCTGGAATTATTTTAATTGGAGGTGCCATTAGAGGTAGCATTGATGGTATTTGTTACACTTTGTGTGGTGGCACCAATGAAGGTATTGTTTGCATTGTGTTGGGGTTGACTAGTGTTGGAAATATTGTTTGTATTATTGTTGGCATTGTGATCTTGGGATGCTGCTCTTAAAGTGTTAATGTCAAACCCATGTGGCAACTTGGACCTTGGTCTAAAAGAATGGCTAGATATCTTTGTAAATCTTGCAAGATAAGTTCATCCACAAAGGAGGTCATTTTTGGATTTTGAGTGGCAACTTCTAAGTCTTCCATGAATACATGTCCATTTTCATCTCTACATATGAATGGTTCAAATGGGTTACGTGAAGAAGATGGCATGTTCATGTCACTAAAAGGATTGATAAAAGATGCCCCCATGTCTGTGTCTTGGTTCATGTCATTGGAAAAGTTATAGGGGTTGGTGTCTTGTCCAAAAGGGTTCATTTTTCTTCTTTTCCTTTGGAGCCTAGTCTCAACCATATAAGGATTTTCTCAAATGAGGAAGATGAAAATGACAACTGAGTCTATAAGTGGGAATGATATGACACTATGCTTTTGGATTTTTTTAATAAGGGATGCAAATGCAACTATATTTTTGGGGTTTTTGGCAATGCAATAATGATAATGTTGTCTAAAGGAAATGTCAAATGCAAAAGGACAATGAAGACTAAGATGAAAGGTATGACACTATTTTTTTTGGATTTTTAGGATAAGGGATGCAAAATGAAGACTAAAATGACTAAAATATGCAAATGTTTAAGCAACTTTGATGGACTTTTAGAAAAAGGTTTACTCCACCACACAAAGCTTGGTCTATGTCTCAATTTGGATCATCAAAGGACTTGTTGGTATGACTAAAGGAAAATGACAAAATGACAAAGTGAGGTTTCCTAACTAGACTTTTGAGTTGGAAAGGCCTCACAAAAGGACAATGACTAAAGGAAATGATTTTGACTAAGTCCAATGATAACCTACTTTTGAAGGAAAAGATTTTGCAAGGTATGGTAAGTTTTCCTATTCCAATGTCTGCAAAAAAGTGAGGACCTAAGGATTGGTTTATTGTTGAAAATGATGACGATGGACTCTAAGGGTGCAACTAACAATTTGCAAGGATGGTAAAATGCAAACTAGAGGATGCAAAGAAGGAAAGATTTGAGCAATTCTTTTTCTGGTTTTCAACAAAGGCCACTGGAAAAAGATGTTTGACAACAGTTTGAAGGTGTTTGATCTCAAGTTTTGCACTGTAACAATTTTTTTGTAAATGCCAAGCAATTGCATCATTTTAGGTCTCAAATGCATTGTAAGATGTCAAATGTGTCGCAGTTTCAGCAAATGCATCATTACAGGTCAAAAATGTAGTTCAAGAAAGCAATTGCGGTGTTCTGGAAATCAAATGTGGTTCAAACTAGTCAAATGTGTTGCACAGGATAGAAAATGTGGCTTAGCAAAGTGATTGCAGCGTAGAAAGTCTCAAATGCAGTTCAAAATGGTGAATGTGTTGCACATAATAGCAAATGCGTTGCAGAATGAATAAATGTCCGATTTGTTTGCAATTTTGGCAAGTTTTTAGAATTGTTTCAGCTTGAGTGAGTGTTTCCAGGTCTTTGAAAGGTGTATACTTGCTCAATGTCTCAGAAAACACTTGGTAAACATAAGGTTTTATCTTTGAATGTTTGAAAACATGCACAATGAAGATAAGCACAATCCTAGGTTAGGAAATGACTATATCCACTTGATTCCACGTGGGTTTCCCTAGCTGTACTTATTCTTAGCAGGTGATCTAGAAGCTTGGCCACATAGGCTCTCCCTTACATTGCACTCACTTCTCAGGTCAACCAAGCTTTAAGCCCCCATAAATCCCCCATGGCAGGCTTTTCACCTCTACTAAGAACTGCAAGAATGTGGATGCCTTGGCAACGACCATTGTTGCACTAGCAAATAGATGGATTTTTGGCAATTACACAAAGGTTTTTAGTTCAGGACTCCCATTCAAGTGGCCACACATGAGGCAAGATTAGCTCTGATAAGGAGGAATTCCAGCTTGAAGAGGTTACACTCAACATGGTTTTGGGGAATTCACTTGTTTATGTGACACATCTACACTCGTAATCCTAAGTTTTCCATTAGGATTCACATTTGTATACCGGTTGGCAGTAGCTCGGCTAAAGAGCTTCGTTGTTGATTTGAGTCACCTTGGGGTGAGTACTTTTTCCTACCAAGGAAGGCCTAATTCCTAGAGTCAACAACAATTTCTCTTGAACCTAGGATCGCATAAGTGCGCAAGGGGAGATGATACTTCTATTATTGAATTGGGGTTACACAAATTGCAAACACTTGTTCATTTTAATTAACCAAAATAAAATATGTGGAAAACACCTAAAACACTTTGTTCATTTTAAACTTGAAATCAATGTGAAACAAACAAAGTTTATTTTAAGCCCATGACATGAAAATGCATGTAAATTTTAGCCTTATGAGTTTCAATGCAAGATTGTGTTCATTTTAAGCCCATGAGTGAGTATGCTTGTTCATTTTAACCAATGACATGTGAATGCAAGTTGTTTGTTGTTTGTTTGATTGATTAAGGAATTGGAAAAGTAATATGAAATCAACAAACAAAAGGGTTAGACTTCTTGCCACATGCTGCCAACAAAATATTAGTAACCCAAAAACCTCTAAACTACTAAATTGAAATAAGAAATATAGAAAATTCTGCAAAAACCCGAAAGTAAATATTTACCAGGCGAATGCGTCATTATGCAAAGCAAATGCATTGCAGGGTAGAAAGACGGATTTTATCAGGCAGATGCATCGGTCTGTAGAGAAAATGTGTTGTGGCAGTCAGATGCGTCGTTCTATTCTACAAGCGTGTCACAACAGAGAAAATACATCGTTCTATTTAACAAATGCGGTTCGGGACCTCAAATGCATCGTTCTATAGATCAAATGCATTGCAACATAGCATTTGCAGCTTAGAAATCTACAAATGCAGCTCTCTGTACCTGTACCTGCAAAACAAAAAAAGAAAGTCGTATAGAAATATGAAAAAACAAGTGTTTTGGCATCGGGTTCACCAATGTAGCTTAGGGAAAATACCAAGTTAGCAGATTAAAGCTTAAAAAAAATAACCCAAAGCAAAGCAATGCAAAACAAAGGAGTACAAAACATGAAAACAAGGAAAGATCTCACCAAATGTCTTCAACCTCCATGGTTAAACTTCATTGCACCTTCTCTACTTGCTGCAATATTATATTTGCCCTCAGATTTATGATGAGCAACCTATGACTATGCCAATGTCCTATGCAAATGTTGAAGGATTCCATCAAATGCTACATAATGCAACTATGAAGCAAGCCTAAAGCATGAAGTCAAGAAATGCTAAGATGTATGAAGTGTAAGTATGTCAAATGAGGCCAAAATTGTCATTTTATAGAAAAGTCAATTTTGGGTGAATGGCCAAGATTAAAAGTTGACAAATACCCTAAAATCAATGGTTAAGATTAAATATGACAACCCACAATTAGGGTTAGGGCAACATTAGAGTGAAATTTGAAATGAATGGTTAAGATTTTATTTTTAGAAAATCAAATCAATGGTCAAGGTTGCATGTGACAAGAAGATAAGAATGGCACAGAAAAAGAAAAAGCTAGAAGATCAAATAATAATAGAAATTATTTGATTCATGGAGAAAACTTGTCATTTTGAATTAAAAATTAATTTAATTCAAAAGGTGGGGCCATGTGACAGTAAATAATTAATTTGAATTATTTACTTGGAGAAAGAAAATTAGAAAGTGGACAATTTTAAATAAATAATTTTATTTAAAATTAGGGGAGGCCAAGGTGGACTATAATTAAATAAATTAAAGAATTTATTTAATTATAAGAGGACATGAGAAATTAATGACGTATTTAAATAAATAAATAAAATTTATTTATTTAAATAATCAGGAAGAAATAGTGGGTAAGTAATAATTAAATAAATTTAAGAATTTATGTAATTATGGAAAGACATAGGAAATTAGTGACACATTTAAATAAATAAATATAATTTATTTATTTAAATAGTCAGGAGGAATAAAAGACATGAATTACTTAAATAATTGATAATTATTTAATTAATAGTTGAAATCAAACTATATGACACAATTAAATAGTTTAATTATGTTAGGAAGAATTATGGAGAGAATAGAACTTGCAGGCCTAGGTCAATTTTATGTGTCTACAACATCTTGTAGCTGAGCATGTACAAACAAGTCTTGGAATAGAGGGTGCATAACCACTTATGGTACAATTTAAATATGATAAATTATAAATTAAATTAAATTAAATCATTGTTAATTATAGACTTTCATCTAATTTCAACTTTCTTTCTCTTGTATATGTAGATTGATTCAGAGCATTTAGAGGTCGGTCTAGGTGCACCAGAGCATCTTGAGCCATATACCATGGTAATTTAATTTTATAATGAATTATAAATTAAATTATCATTAAATCATTTTTAATCGTCTTGTAATTTGATCTCATCTTTCTCTTGTACAGAGTGTTTCAGGTCATTCGCGTAGTTCGCATGGTGTGAAGAGGTCTCTTGATTATAGAGACGGTGAGTTAGACATGATTTCATGGGTTGTATTTCATTATTTCATGGACTACATATTTGGTTTCTCATGGACTTAATATTTTGTTTCATGTCCACTATATTTCATGGGTTGTACTCTTATGGACTTAATATATATTGGTTTCATGGACTTAATATATTGTAAATAATGGACTTTATTATTGTTTAATTTTAAATACAAATATGAAATTAAAGTTGAAATTAATAGGACATTTCAATATTTGTACTTTACAAATTTAGTGATCCATACATGATATACATGATATACATTCAATAATTAGTGATAATTAGTCAGTGTTCACTTATTTAATTCATGTCCTAATAGGATGTCTTAAGGGGTCCTAATAAACAGGTTATCTAATAAAATGAGAAAATAAATCATAATCTACAAACAAAAGCAATATGTTTATATACCACAAAGGGTGAAATTTTAAGAAATAAACAATACCATACAAGATTAGAGAACAAAAGCATTAATAAATTCTATAAACTAAACATAAATACCAATCAAAATGCAATGAGTTTTTCCAAAAAAAAATTATTCTATAAGTATACACCATATTTCCTAGTTCTAAACTACAACATAAAATTAAAGAACAATCATACAACTTAATTATCCAAAAATAGGCTAAAGTTTTGAAATTAAATCATGTACTCCCATATTTACAAATCATGCAAAGTGCTAGAGAAAAATTAAGAACAAAAAAGTCCTCTTGACCTCATGTTCCACAAAAAGCACTCATTTATAAGTTGTCAAAACAATTAATAGCATCCAAAAAAAACACTACAACCTTCTTCCTCTGTGTCCACCCTTTCTTCTGGTACCGTTTGTTGGAATGGGAGTCACATCCTCTATCAAAAGAGACAACTAAGTTAATCTACAAGTTTCCATGTAATTGGCGTCATCCTAAACCAAATGATTTCAAAATACAAATCAAATAATAGCAAACATCTTCACCTATGGACGTCTCAAGGGGATGAAATTATTCAAAGTACATGTCTCATATTTAATTGCAATTAATATAATTAACTTAGAATTTAGGATGACTCATCATAACAATCACATTCTAATTATCGATGGAACTTGGTTAGCTATCTTATGTCCCTCTGATACTCCGATGGTGGGACCAAACTGGAAGGGAGTGAAGGTGAATGGTGGTGTGTGTGTGGGACCTGACATATGAAGGTGAATAAGGTAAGGACATGTAGCTACAGACAATTGGTGTAGGTGTTTCCACTAAGTTTATTCTTCATCGGAGAGACAAAGGAATATTGGTAGGAGATAGATTTAAGTCCCCTTGATGCAGTGACAGTATGGGATGAATGTAGATCAATGGTCGAGTATGAAAGTTATTCATCAAAGGGAGATCAGAACATCAATGGGAGAGTTTTGGTGTCTCATCAATATTGTGATGGAAGTTGAACTACATGATGTGTGTTGTGGGTCCCAGTAGGTGACGTATGTCAATAGGTGGCAGACATCAATTGATCGACAAGGCAATTCACATCCTTGTTGTGAATCGTGAAGTGACAAGTTGGCGATGACTAGTATGGTGGACCTATGAACAGTGTTAGGGCTTCATCAAAAGGACTTGAGGATATTAGCAAGAAAGGATTCCTTGTCCCACGAACATAGCGATATGCATTATACAGTTGAGATGAAGCGCTAAAGTTGATCCAACGGTAAAGACCAAGGTTAGAAGGCATCGATGAGACATAGGGACATCGGTAGAAGAATATAGTCGGTCCCCTCAATACTCCGATGTGAAACCCGAGTGATGACGTAGGTGAAGTGTTGGCGAAATTCAACTAGTCGATTGGCCTTCTCACATCCTTCTATCCTAGTTGTTCATCGGTAACTGCAAAATTGTCTCATCAATGAACTGATGAGATTGTTTTGGTGTGATCGGGTGTCGTCGGCGGGACTCTATCTTGTGTCTCCTTGATAGACCAACAATGTTCCCCTCAGAGGGACATTGCTTCATCAGTGGGACTCTCCTTTGTGTCTCTTCGACGAACCGATAGACTATGGTGGGACCCGAGCTATTAGGAGGAAAGTGGTAATTGATACAAGCCATGTTGACTTAGTAGTGGGGACCACATGGACCGATACAGTGAACATCCAAAGAAGGTAGATGTTGTGTTCTAGGGTGAGCATGATTTTCATAATGCTATACTCAAAGCTTAGTTAGTTTGGGGTATGTAGTTTTTTTATCAAGGGTTATTTAGTGTTTTGCACATAAGCTATTTGGGCATAGAAGGTTTTTGGTTAGGGGATGTTGGGTATTTATAGTTATGTGATCTTTTGTATAATTGGGAGTGGCGTAATTACACATGTAATCTGGGTTGTTTAGGGTCATGATTAGGGGAAATATGGTTCAATTTAAATGAGGGTTGTGAATTATCATGTGGAAGATTTTATGTTTTCAATTTTGGCTAGCAAGAGCCAATGTTATTCATTTTTGTAAATTTTATTATATTATATTAATATATATATATAGACTTCTTACCTTTCACCAAAAAAAAAAATCACATTCTATACAATTTAAATAGTGTCAATGTTATTTAATTCATGTCATAATAGGATGTCTTAAGGGGTTCTAATAGGATGTCTTAAGGGGTCCTAATACGACGTCTTAAGGGGATAAAAAAAGAGTATAATTAAGTATAAATATTAAGTGATATAATCAAGTATTAGAGATTAGGGTGACTCATCATAACAAATGATATAATTAAGTATAATATTTAGGATATGTCCTAATACAACATCTTAAGGGGATGTCTTAAGGGGTCCTAATACAATGTCTTAAGGGGATGTTGTAAGGGGTCCTAATACGATTCTTAAGGGGATCAAAGTAGAGTATAATTAAGTATAAATATTAAGTGATATAAACAAGTATTAGACTTTAGGGTGACTCATCATAACAAATGATATAATTAAGTATAATATTTAGGATATGTCCTAATACGACGTCTTAAGGGGATCAAAGAAGTTGTCAAAATTTGGTGAAGTTGCTCAAGACAACCAAATTTAATAGTAATATACATGTTTAGTGATTATACAATTAAATTTAAAGTTTCAAATTAGGGTGACTCATCATAACAAATGATATAATTAAGTATAATATTTACAATATGTCCTAATAGGATGTCTTAAGGGGATGAAATACTTCAAAGTACATGTCTCATATTTAATCGCAATTGATATAATTGATTTAACAATAATATACATGTTATTTAGTGATTATACAATCAAATTTAAAGTTTCAAAGTAGGAAAACATGCACATTTAACAAACAAAATATATAGAATATTGATTTTGATACATAAAAGTACATAGAGTATAATAGTGTGTGTACATGTATTTGTAATTTGTACAAAATGTTTAATTGTGTAAGTATGTATGTACATACATGTCAACTCAAAACAATGTTTACAAAATTTGGCTATGCCATCTCAAGAACATCTGAAACTTGTGCCTAGAATGTAGTAGGTCTTCACACCACTTGATATCAAAATCGTACAAGCAATATCAATGAAATCATCAAAACATACATATTTTAATTTATATAAAACTATCTATATTACCACAACTCAAGTACCTGTATTTAAAAGTATTCCACACATGTGTGTAGGTTGAATTTGCATCCTCTCCTTTTTGTTTCAAAGTATGAGATCAATGTGATGATGGCTTAAGGATACAAAAAAGGATAATAAATCAATTTTAACTATTATTTATGTACAAGCAATATCAATATATAATCATAACATGTATTTAAATATAATTTAACTAATAGTTACCTATTTTTACCAAGTATTCCATGTTCTCTAGGTTGAATCTGCATGAACTCTCCTTTTTGTGATGATGGCTTAAGGATCTATAAAAGGACAATTTAAATCAATTTCAACTAATACCACACTTGAGCAATATCAAAACATATATTTAATATATTTAAAAGGACAATATAAAACTAAAACTATATTTACCTTTATTTACTTATTTCATTGTACCATTTGCATCCTCTCTTTTTTGTAATGCATCTATGATTGTCTCATGCTCTTCCATAGAAATTGTCCATAGCTCTTTATTTGTAGGTCTTCCACAATACCGATCTAGTTTTATATTTGTTGCCACCACCAAATGTGAGTAGTGTATAATCTTTTTATGTGTTTCATAATCTTCGAATGCAGGCAAACCATTCTTCCTTATCAGGTATTTTCATAGCCAAGTGCCAACAACCACCACTGATCCTATTGGAAAACATGATAACCATCATCAAAGAAGTTCTCAATTTTTTCTTAAGGGGATCAAAGAAGTTCTAATTATTTTATTAAGGGGATCCAAAACTTGTTATCAAAATTTGCTTAAGGGGATGTCTTAAGGGGATCACCATACCTGTTGGATAGTGATAGACATCATCATCTTCTCGAGGTGCTATTAACTTATTTTTAGCCTCCACACAACGAGCCAACCGATATTTCATTTCCTCTTCATTCCCCTCATGTGCAACAATAGCATACACATGTCTTGCAAACAAAATTTGATTTAATAATTAACTTGCACATTTCCATATAATTTGACCAATCTATATACATCCATTCATATGTATATAAATAAATAATTTAGTATTAAAAAATGTGAGAGGTAAAATCTACATTGATCAAAGATTGACAAATATGAATAAATCAATCAATATTGAACAAATGAGATAATAACTCTCCCCATGAAATTATTGAGCAAATGTAAAGGAAACAATAACATCATCAAACTAACATGAAATTACAAGAAAGATAAGCATGAAATCTATTCCTAAACTACTCAAACATCATCTCATAGGGGGATTGGTGCTACTTTGATGTGGAAAGTAGCCCTTTCCCAACCCCTTTTGATAAGCTAAATGGTGAAAATTGCTTTGAAGATGCTATGTGATATGATAAACAATATGCAAGATGATGATCAAGATGCAAGATGAATATGTGTATAACAAAGATACTAAGATTGTGGATGCCAAATGCAAAGGATGAGCTCTCTATTTATAAGAGAGAATGATGGAGAGACATGCAAAATGGGTGAATGTGAGACAAAAGACAAACCAATGACAAGATGTCATTTGTCAAGATGTGATAGGATGAAGGTTGTGCACATCTTGTTCAATGTGCCAAAGAGGGGGAGATTTGAAATTCAAAAGATGGCTTGTTGGAGGGAGAAGAAAAGTCTTAAATGCTAAGTGGGGGACATGTAAGAGGAGAATTAATGTTATGTTGGAAGGGACAAGTCCACTTGGAGGGAGATTTGAAATGGGGGAATATTCTATTTTTATGCCATGTTAATGGAAAATGAAGATTTAATAAATTAATTAAAATCATTTATTTGTGCAAGTGGGAAAAGCTAGAGGATGTGACATGTGTTTAGATTAAATTAATCAGGATTTAGCTAACTTAAGTGAAGATTAGGTGATTTGACCTTTTGATTTAGATTTATGGGTTAAAATAAATCAAAAGGAGATGGAAGATGATTTTAGATTTAGTTAAATAAATATTTTGATTTATTTAGCTAAGGGGGATAATGTTAGTGTTTATTTAATTTAAATGGAGGACCTTAGAGATAAATTAAATAAACTTGATTAATTTAATGAATGGACTTAGTTAAATGCAATATGATAATTTTGCATGTCTACACAAAATAGTAATAAAGTGAAATAAAATGAAATAAATTAAATTAAATTACCTCCTTGTACAAGGTCTGGAACATGGTCATAGTCTTCTAATGTAAACACTTGATCATTCTCTTCAATTGTTATTTCATATTGATCATGTGCTTGTGCAGGTGTCAACGATCTTTGCTTCCACTCTTCAACCCATTCCATATTTTCACATGCTTCCCAATCTCCTGAGATACAAAACTGACAAAAACATGCAAGCTCCCTTGTCCAGATAGTCCATGTGCTTGCATTTGAATTCTTAAATGAATGCCATTTAGTAGATCCACTGATTGTCTCACAATCAAATCTAGGTAGAATATTCTCTTCTTCAACCAACCAAAAGAATTAGTGAACTGTAGAGTACTTGCTCAAACCAGGTGTAGATAATATTGTATTGCACCAATCCACAATCCTAGGTGCATCTTTAAACTTTACTACATCCTCAAATTTCAATTATTCTCTAGCAAGAATTATTTTCACACATGCACCAGCTCCATCCTGTTCTCCTTTACGATGCCCAGCTTCACAAAAACTCCACATATGTTGGAAATTAAGTTCCTTGTGAACCCTACTTAACCAATAGAACATTTGAACATTCTTGAACTATCTTGTACACTTATCTGACCATATGAGGTGTTCTATCATCGGGATTCCTCTTTTTTTAAAATTTCTATAAAATATATTGAAACAATATTGAACAAACTATGACGAGTGTAACTAGTTGTCACTCAAATAGAAATGATACTCCCTCAAAACTTTCTATCATCCTTTGTGCTATCATCTGCATGTCTATAAACCATATGAACAAACATAGCTACTTGCACTGAATTATAATATTGTGACTGAATTTCCTCTTGTGGAACTAGAGTATAGTTTTCTGCAAAATCAACCACTGATAGTATACTACCAACTAGAAATGTGTTTCTACATGCACGGAATTGGCAATCAAGCCATCGAGCATGTTGAGAGTGCATGGCATATTTTGGTACAATCTTATTCTTAAATTCTAATATGAATGCGTGTACACTAATTTTTTTTGTAACTAAATCACAACACTTTCCAAATTTTCCATCTTGTAGAGAATAGTTAACATTCTTAAATTTTTTAACATCCACTAATTGTTTTCCAAAATCATTATCAACACTTTCATGCATGCAAACTCTTAAGAATGAAAGATTTCCACAACTAGTGCATTATCCAGAAATACAAGGACTTAAATAAAATAATTTTCCATTAGATCTTTCACAAAACAAACTTTATATAAACTCCCTTATTGTTTTAGTTGTCATATTAATACCACATTCCTGCATAATCATGTTAGTATGCAAAGTACAACATATATATCGAAAAACATCATAAAAATAATGAAATTGAACATGTGTTTTACAACAAGATATTCATTGCCTATTGATTTTTACATTCTAAGGTTTACATTTTTCAAAAGACCTTTGACTTATTTTAATATTACCAAGTAACGCTAAATCATCACAAAATTTTCTATAAAATTCAATTTGTGTTGTATCTAATAGGTGTTTTGGATGAGGATCATGAACTTTGGACCCCACTCTTAATTTTAAAACATCTCTAGCATTAGATGATACCCTAGTATTATCATGCCAATATTTTTCAATCAAAGATTTAATTTCAACATTCAATTTCATGCTAGATCTCGAGATTCGACCACTAAAACTCCAACATTGGTTGATTGGATCATTTTCTATACTTTCTCTTCTTTTTGCCACTCTTAGCAATGTTTTAGGATGTATTTTAAAACTTCACTAATATTGCTTACCATTCTTTTATTCACAGTTGCTTTATTAACTATAACAATTGTTATAGCTCTTCTTGTTGCATTCTTATCTTTAGATCGACTATTTTTTCCAATAGACTAAATGGAACTAGCAATAGTAGACACAACATGTTTTACTGATTGATCTTTTCTTCTTTGTTTAACAAAAATACCTAATTATTTTATTAATTTTCTCATTTTCCGCATTCTCATCAATTGCATCATTAGTTGACATTGAACTGAAAGTTTTTTTATGATAAAAAAATTGATTACATAAGCTATTAGCATGTGTTCTTATTTGTCTCCAAGAAATCTTACCAGGAAGATTATCCAAAGCATCACTTTCAATTTTTTTAAAAATATATTCATTTTCAACATCACTTCCTAGAAATTCATTTTCATTTTCAACTTCAAAACTATTTTCATTTTCATCAACAAAATCATTTTCATTTTTAGGATAAAAGGATTTCATTTTCATTTTCATTAAAAGGATTTTCATTTTCATTTTCAACAACAAAACGATTTTCATTTTCATTTTTAATAAAAGGATTTTCATTTTCATTTTCAACAACAATTTGACTCAAATCTTAAACTCTACGAATATTATCAATGTCAACATTGTTATATCCAGCTTTTTTTAAATCTCTAATAAACACCATTTTCATGAGGCTCAAAGGTGGATTTGAAGACGTACCTGGACTTGTGCCTATTGAAACATTCTCCATAGCATTGAAAGGGATACTTGAAGACATACCAAGAGTAGTTTGTATATTTGTATTAGATTCCACATTCACCTCTTACAAGTTTGGATCGTCTACATCCATGGCCTCCTCAATGTTTCTATCTTCAATAGTTGTGGAATTGGATGCCTCACCATCATTCATTGATCAAATTCTCATTCTTCTTTTTGTTTGTCTTTTTTCCTCCTCTCTCTTTGCTTGAATTTCTTCAGGGGTCAATACCTTCCTATATTTCCTCTTATTCTGACATTGTGATCCCATAATTGAAAATTTTCAAAGTATACACAAATGAATGCCAAAAACTTGAAAGTATTCCTTGTTTGTTCCTCCTTCAAACAAGTAGCAGTTATTCACAAAATTCCTCTTCCTCCTTCAAACAAGTAGCAATTGAACAAATTTCCTCTTCCTCCTTCAAACAAGTAGCAATTAAACAAAATTCCTCTTCCTCCTTCAAACAAGTAGCAATTGCACAAAATTTATCTTCCTCCTTCAAACAAGTAGCAATTAAACAAAATTTCTCATCCTCCTTTGAAAACAAATAGAAATTAAACAAAATTTCTAGTCCTTCAAACAAATAGCAAATAAATAAAATTACTCTTCCTCCTTTGAAAACAAATAACAATTCAACAAAACTTCTCTTCCTCCTTCAAACAAGTAGAAATTAAATAAAATTCCTCTTCCTCCTTTGGAAACAAGTATAAATTCAACAAAATTCCTTTGTAGCAAAGTCCCAATGATGTCTCCTTTCAAAATTGAAAAAAATCCCAAGTTGAAGAGCTTCTACAAGACAAAAGTTGATAGAAAATAGGGAATATGTCGCAATCGGTCATACAAAACAATTCTCATATCCAAGATGTACCTCTTTGACAATAAAATTGAAAAAATGGTAAAAAATAACTCAGGATCCTATTAATAAATGGGTCTCATTTATAACACGGTATCTCATTCCATTTTCAACAGACAAATGGGAAATAGGATCCTCTTTATAAAGAAAACAGGATCGAGTTTCTTGAAATTTGAAATGTAGGCCGGGTTTTTGCTTTGTTAATAGGTTAAAGAAAAGGTTTGGGGATCTGAACCTAGGACTTGGACCTAGTTTGACTTGCAAGTTGAAGGTCCCAGCAATGTCACAAGAAAATAGTGACTTTGGGCATATGTTTGAAGATTTTTTTTATAGAATTTTTTGACGAAATTAAAACCCATTATAGATGTGACAGTGTAGATTCCAAATATGTATTTTTTTTACAATTGGATTAATTTTTTATTTTAATTTCTAATGAAACATGTCCATAAACTTGAATTATCAGGGTTTTTTAGTATTTTAATAACTTTTTATCGACATAATTTTTTAACGAATGAATTGCACGAAAGCATACTTCAGACAATTCTTTTCAGTTTAAAAATAAATCAAAAAATGATAGGTTTAGGTCATCTTATGCGTGACGTACATGAATTCTTTTTAGTTTAAAAATAAATCAAAAAATGATAGGTTTAGGTCATCTTATGCATGACGTACATGATGATTTTTCAAAACACCAAATATGGCCAGTAAAAAATTAACAAAAGAAATATTCAATAAAAAATTACAAAAAAATATGGAAATCGTGCTTCAGTGAGTTATAGATATTTTCCCAAAAGTATTTAGAAAAAATATGATTATTTAGGTCAAAATATGGATGACGTACACGTGCATGGTATGGTAAAAAAAAAACTTTTAAACAGTGGTTTTTAGAAATGCCTATTGAAAATCAATTTTTATCATCTGAGTATTGAAATAAATTATATATTTGGAAACTAGACTCCAAGTACTACATTTTATGATTAGTGACTTTTATCGAGATTCCATCTCTAAGTGCTTCAAATTTTAAGGTCAAATGTGTTGAATTCTAAAAATTAGGGAAAACACTTCCACTAAATGGCCAAAAACTGGACTCAACTTCTTGCTAGCACCCTTTTATTTCTTTCCCCTTCCCATCTACCCTTCCTCTTCTTTTAAGGCTTCTTTTGCATTCCATCTCTCATTCTCCTCTTCCTAATGATGGATCACTAGGTGTGATATGAAATGTTGTTAATAAAAAACATGTACAGTTGAATCAAGAATCTCACACATTTCTAATTGATAGATTGTGGAAAAATCATACCAACTTTTGCTTTGTTTTTCTCATGTTTACCAAAATGTTTGTATGTTTTAATGTGTGTGTGTGTTATAATGCAAACACATTATGCATTTCTTTAAAATTCCAACCTTAAGGATTTGATTTGGCTTAGACATTTGAGTTGAACTTTCATGTAAGGTGCCTAAATATATTTTTTACATAAAACATGAAAGTATTCAATGTTTTCTCCATCATATTTACACATTTTAAGACATTATTCCAAAAAAATACCACTATCTTCACAAACTTCAAAGACATGATGGTTTGGAGAGAGCGAAAGGCGGACACACTACAATTGGGAGATTCAATGGTAGTCAACCGTTAGGGTTTGGTAATTCTTAAAGTACCCAATTATTTATCCTTTTTATCTTGCTCTCTTTCCTCATTTTCATTGCTTTCATATTATTTACTCTTATGCTAGGGTTTAGTTTCTTGGTTATCATTCCCACTCTAGCATTTTTTCTTTTGCACGTCAAAAGTACCATTAATGTAGAGGCTAGTTGGTAAGGTTAGCAACCAATTTTAATGGAATGTGGGGATTTGACCTCAAGTGACCCTCTCGATGGTGCAGAATCAGTAGGCAAGGTTAATAGCTCCTATGAAACAATTTTTGGGAAAAAAATAATCTTTCAAAGATATTGTTGTGGGCGGTGAGGAAGAAAGTGCCTTGATCACAATGAGGTTTGTAAGGATAGGTGTTGGCTGGAATGGTGACAACCAATCAAAGTTTAGAGGATTAGGTATGGGATCTTCAACTAGCCTTAAGAAACTTGTTCTAGCTCTGAACCCTGAAATGGTAAAAGCCATGGATAAGGAAGAATTTAGGTTAGATAAGGTTACGAAATTTCTTGTAGCCCTTGATTGCAATAAGTTGCCAACTAGGAAATACATGGACAAGTGGTTCGATAATGTGTGGGTTAAAAAATTGGAATCCATCTCACCTTTTGTAGAATGCTACAACGAGGTCTATTTTTCGTCTTTTTCAAAAACCAAGCAATGCAAGAAAAAAACTATAATTCAAAAGAGTCATGGAACATTGGGAACACCATGTTTAGGGTAGTAGCCTAGTTCCTAAAGGTGTTAAATGAGGAAGTGGTTTTTTCATACCTAAGATGGGTCACTGTAAAGAATGTCCCTCCTTAGATTTGGAAATTTTTTGCTTCCCATTAGGAAATGTATTGAAATTAAAGGAAACCAAATTGACCCTCCTTCACATGGATGAAAGAATGTTAGTTTCCCTATCTCCAAGTGTGGATTATCTTGATGAGATAGGAATTGAAACCTCTAGAAAAATGGTAAGATGAAAAATTAATGTTTTAGGAGGTATCAACACATGTTTTCTTTGTAAAAAAGAAGGGCATGTGAGGAGAAATTTCCCAATCCTCAAAGGAAAAAGTGTTAACCTAAATTTAAATCCTGATTCTTCAAACCCTAACCCGATTGGGAGGGATGATGTTGTTTTATAAAATAAAGTTGCAAATTTAGAGCATAAAAAAAATGAAGGAATTCATGATTCAAAACCTAATAAAAGTAATAAAACAAAATTCTTCGATGATAGATCTTTGGATATTGTAGAGGGTTTAGGTGTAGAGGACTTACATTCAAAACCTATAAATGTAGTTGAGGCTACAAGCTCCAAGCTGGTAAGTCTTGATATACAATTGGGGAAATATGAAGGTGAGGAAAAAACTACCCCCAACAAAAATTTATCCCCCTAGATGATTCAAAACTCAAACTTTTTGTTGGCCCTTATTTTGTCTTGGGGCACCAAAACAATGCCTGAGTTGGCTATGGAAAAAATCAAGCAAAGGATTGCTCAAAATAATAAGTCTAAAGTGTCTTCTGATAATTGGGATTTCTAGTACAAAGATATCATTGAAAATTTTAAAAATAAATTATTAATTGATGCAAAAAATCCCCTATGTCTTTCAACCAAAGATTTAAGTAATGAAAATTCAATGTATAATGAAATTAGACCTGGAATAAGAGGAAACATAGCTATAAAATATATTCAACTAAATCATAAGGATAGGCTGAATAAAATCAGCCTTAATTTGCTTGAGTTTCCTAAGACGAAACTTGGGCAAAGTGATGTTGTTGAAGGAATAGCCCTATACAAGAAGCAACAATGAATTGAAAAAGAATCTCTCAAAGAAAAGTGGCATAACTTGGAGGTTCCTAATTGGAATAAAAATAAAATAAACCTTATTTATTTTCTTTGTCTAACACTAACCTAGAGCAAGAAGGAAAAGTTGATCTTGGATTAGTATTATACAAAGAAAATCAAAATCAAAGTAACCTTAAACAATTGGGAAAAAGAAACTACTCCAAGAAAGAGGATCCAATAGGGGATTTAGAGAAATTATCAATTGAGAGGAGTACAACGAGCTTGTTATTCTTTTAACCAATAATTAGACAAAATTTGTGACTAAATTTGGCATCTCTCCTTGTAATCGGGCAATTTGGTTAGTCATTGAAAAGAATAATGAGATTTAGAATTTTCTCAGTATATGCCCCCAATGATTACATAGAAATAACTAAACTATGAAAGTGGATGTATGATCTTCACAACATCCCCTATATTGTAAGGGGTGATTTTAATATGGTTTAACATGAAGATGACAAAATTGGAGGTATAGACATGGACAAGAAAGGTAATGAAAAGTAATTTTGGGAAATAATGAAAAATAAACTTAAACTCTATGATCCCTTGGAATGAATGAAGAAAGGAAAGTAAAACTATATGGTATACTTAGTGTAATTCACAAAAAGCAAGTAAAAGAATATACTGCAGGCTAGACAAATTCTACGCCAACAGAGACTACTTCTTCTTTGATAAAATAGAGGAAGAAAGTAGAGTAAAGGTATACCCTTGCACTCTATCTGATCATTGTCCTATTAATGTTAAGATCATAGTAGCTAAAGAAAGACCTAAATAAGTTAAAAAGGAAGGAAAATTCACGCTAAACAATAAATTGCTATATGATGAGGATTGCAATGAAGCCATTCTTACACTAAGAGAAATTAATAAATGGATGCTTAAAGACATATCAACCATAGGAAAATGGAATAAAAATGTTAAAGGTTGGATAATTATATTCTAGAGTATAGGAAAGAAAGCAATGGATAGCAAGAAAAATGAAAATACTCTTCAAAAAAAACTATACAAACTAGAATACCAATTGCAAGATGATCCAAAAAATGAAGATCTAATCATAAGTAAAAATGAGTTGAGGAAAATACAAACAAAAAAATTCCCAAGGAATAAGGACAAGAGAAAAATGAATTGGTTAAACAATGGGGATACTTGAGATATAAATTCTTCTTCAATTTTATTAAAGAGAAAAATATAAAAGAAAAGGTAGAATGTATATGGTCAAGAGACACTCTAATAAGAGACCCAAAGGAAATGCACAACCAATTCTTTATTTTTTACAAATTTGTTTTCTTTTGAGGAGGATGGATACATGTGTCACAAAGTTAGAGATCAATGCAAAAAATTAATTCAAAAAATGGTATTTGAAAACTATGTTTGAAAGCTTAGAAAAGAGATAACCAAGGAAGAAATTATTTAGACAATATAGACCCTTAGTATTGAAAAGTATCTAGGAGTTAATGACCTACCTGTTGAATTCTATAAGAAAAGATAAGTGAAGATTCGCTTTAGGTATACACTGAAGCAATTAATAAGGGCTTACTAGGTAAAGATATCAACAAAGGAATAATTAAACTAATTCCTAAAGATGGGGACAAATCACTAATTAAAAATTGGAGACCAATTGCATTAGTAAATGTCTCTTATAGTATCCTAGCTAAGTTATTGGCCCTAAGATTAGTAGAAATTCTCCCCACTTTCATTAATTGCACCCAACAATATTTATTAAAGAAAGATATATTTTAGAGTTTACCTTGGTAACAAGCTTTTTTAAAAGTTTCCCAACTTATAGGAATATAGGAATGCTCCTACTCGGCTTTGAAAAGGCATATGATAGAATTGAGTGGCATTTCCTATTGATGGCACTAGAATCCTTTGGGTTCCCAAATGAGTTTTTAAGATGGTTAATACATTATTGCAAGATGCAACTGCACAATTGGATATAAATAAAATAATGACAAAATATTTTTCTCTCCATAGATTTGTAAGGAAGGGATGCCCCCTCACCCCTGCCTTGTTTGTAATAGCTTTTGATGCTATTTTTTACCTATTAAGAGACTCTACCTCTAGTCCCAAAATAAGAGGGTTAAATTTTCCCAATGGAGATGACCTGATAAACATACATTTCATAGATGATACTACCCTTTTTGTAAACCTGGAAAAAAAAAACTTTGATAACCTAATGCAAAAGTTAAATATTTTTTGTGATGCTTTTGGGGCAAAGCTATCCCAATTAAAATCCATAATGTTGAGTTGGGATTCCACCACCCTGAATGGTTTAACAAATATGAATTCCAATGGGGAGACCCAAATAAGCAAGTTAGATACTTGGGCATCCCCTTTGCAGTTAATCCATGCCTAAAAGATATGTGGGAATGGGTTAAAATAAATTTGAGACCAAATTAGATAAGTGGAATAAGCATTATTTATCATTAGTAGAGAGAATCCAAGTTTGTCGAAAAATTCATCTTCTTATACTCTTTACTACTCTTTAGCGTGGCTATTTTGTAGCTATCAAATTAGTGAAATTCAAAGGAAATTAAGCCAATTTCTTTGGTCAGGTGGTAGAGTGAAAAAAAGAAACATGATGTTAAATGGGATTAGTGTTATTTAGATAAAGGAAATATAGGATTAGGTCTAAAGGATCTAAAAAAAGGTTATATCCCTTATTGTTAAATAGATTATTAAAGCAATGGATGGAAATGAACCATAGAAAATACTAGTTAGAAACAACATCCAACAAGCTATCCCTAGAAAGGAAAAATATTGGAAACATCTACCTCTATGTGAATTACTATTAGTGAAATTCCATGTCACCCCTACTGAATCCAACGTCTTCAAAACCATTTACAAGGCATGGGAGAAAATTAGAAGTCTAATTAGAAATGATGATAAGGTAGAGAAAGTAAAAAATAAAATTCATTTTTCTAGTTCAATATGGTGGAATTTGAACCATAAAGGGAAGCCTCTTGCCTTACTACAAGGTTTCTCTACTAAAGCATGGGCAACCAAAAACCTATTAACTGTTTTAAGGATATTATTTGTAACTCTCAATTAAAATCTTGGGCTACTCTCAGCACAAAGTATGATCTACCCCCTACCCAATGGAGAACATACTCTTTTATGAGAGAGATGTGTAAAAAATTTCATTTCCCTAGTAACTATAACTGTTGTTGTGATAAATTGGGGCCAACTACAAATGGATAGATGGATCCTATTTGTCTAAACTAAAAACCAAAACCATTTATAAAGTATTGAATGACACTCAGGATATCACTGGACATTTAAACAAATACTGGAACATTAGAGATGGAGATAAAAATTGGACAAAAATTCTTAGTTGGACTTGGAATAATGTCGTAGAGCCCAAGAAAGCTTCTTTTAAAAGGCTGCTTATATTGCAAAAACTACCTTGTGCATTCTTTGCTTCAAAAATAAAATTATGTGAGGTATGTACAGAAAGCATAAAAATTGCACTCATATCTTTTTTGAATATTTCTTTTCAAAAGAAGTTTGGAATGTGTTATATGTGGACTTGGGGGGATGGGAGAAACAAGAAAAGTTGAGTGGTAGGAAATTTTGTTTGGTCTAATAGAGGGATTAGATAAATCTCTTAATTTATTTTGGATCTTACTTTCTATTGAAATTTTGTGGTGTTTATGGAAAGCAAGTTCCAAGGAAAGATTTCAAGGTAAAAAGAGAGCACATACTAAGTCTTTTAGAAGACTCATATAGTACACTATTTTTGCACATGTAACTGTAACAATGGAGATTTCCAAAGACAAATTTGTAAAGCTGCTAAAATATGAGAAGGTAGAAGTTAATAGCATGAGGTTTCCACAGTCCATGATCGATTAGTACTAAGATTTCTAGATTGTAACTATGTGTAATTTTTTTTGCATCTTAGTTACAATCCTGAAATCTTAGCACTAAGGTAGAAGTTAACAAAGGATAGATAAAATATGTGAGACATTGGCCATTCAACAAAGATGATAACATCCCTTTTCAAAAGAACTACTTGGAATTTCAGAGAAAATATAACAATAAATACAAGCTAGAAACTTTAAAAATAGATCTAGGATTATAGGGACGTCCAAGTTTTTTTGTGAAGTAGGGTGAAGAGCTGGAGGTGGAGATGGTGAGATCCAATTTAGATATGTCAGCTATAAATCCACCATTTGGGTGGAATGAATTGGATAACAGTAGTGAAATAATAAATTTTTGAAACATATATTTTCGCAAAAAATGTAGTAGTTGTTATGGTTTAGTTTTGTATTTTCAAACTTAAAAATTATAAATAATGTCTTGCATGACATCCTATAATTTTATGTTGTTATAAATTTTGTACTATTATAGGTTTTCATATATGAAAACCATGATGTAAAAGCTCCTTTTTGATATTGATAAACTATAATTAATACAAAAAAAATACCACATGTCAATCCCTCTTATCTTTCTGACCATGTAACTCTATAATTCAAATCCTTGAAGGTTCCAATCTTCTATTACTTTTTTCTAGTGTCTTCATGTTTCACCAAAATTGTTTGTATGGCTTTTTTAGTTTCATTTTTTATCTACGCATTAAAATTTAAAATAAATTACATTTTTATATTCTAAACTCCTTTTTATACACATTCAAAAAAGATTGATTTTTCGATTAGTTTTTCAAAATCAATAAGGGTTGTACACTCAATTTTTATTATGCAATAAGTAAAAATTATTATATTCATAAAAAAATAAAACAAATATAACATAAACTACATGATATTAGCTAACTTTTTTACTAAAGGGATTATGGAATGCTTATAAAAATCAACAATTTAGGGGGAGTGCATCTAACACTATGTTATATTTTCTACCAAAAACATGACCAATTTGTGTCTTCCCCCTACTTGACCATCTTAATCTCTACCATTAAAAAAAATAGTTTAGAAACTATATTTTGAGCACCACTGATCTTTTTCTTATCACTTTTTTAAATTTTGAGTGTGGATATCTTGAATTACTTGGCAAAGATCAATTTTGATTGATTTCAAGAAAGTGGCCACTTTTGACCCCCTTTCAACTCCCATTTCCATGCACTTATCTATTTAAGATGTTTCCTTTGGATTCAAACATAGTAGATAGATTGAACAAGAAGCTTGAGTAGCTCCATATTTTTCTTATTTACAAGACATATTTGGTTCACTCTCGTATGCTATTCAACATAGACAAAAGTCTTCGCCAAACTAAACACACTCCCACACAATTGTTTAAAAATTTGGATATCATATTTTTTAGTGCCTTTTACCAAGATCAATATATACATGATACTTGGATATTTGAACAACCAATTATACATGGTGAGACAATACCATACACACTTGGGTGGATAATGTAAAATGCTTCTAGTTGCATATCATAATGAGGCATATCATTCTAAATTATATTAGTAGTTGTTATCAAACTAAACAAGACATTTTTATTTGAATACCATTTATTACAAAGCTTCTTTCAACGAGCTTATCTTTCCATTTATTTATTATATAAGTAATTGATAAAGAGCTCATTCCTATTGATGGGGATCTTGCTAAGGAAAAATCAATATTTTCAAATAGCTTTATGCTAACAACTATAACATACAATATGGATTGGTCAATGATTAAGATGAGATTTAATTTTTTAATGCAATCAACTTGACCAACTTTATAGGAGTTGCAATATAAAACTATAGAATTATCTCCTTCTATGGGACCTTTCCCTAAGATTTGAATTCAATATCTCTATAATAAGTGGAAGCTTGAGACCAAGCATATAGTTATACATTATATTGGAGGGAAATCCTTAACAAGGGATATTCCTAAGCTTAATATTTTTAGAACATCAATGATTGCAAGTCAAATGGAAATGAAATGGTTTTAATTAATCTATGAGGAAATGATATGATGTAGGAGCATCCATGGCAGTTGGCAATCTTGTGTCAAACGAAAAGATTAAATTTTTGTTGAGCACTTTTGAATTTTTGGTGTGTCATTTTTGTTTGAAATTCATGTTAATAGGTGGCAAATGAATTATCTTTTATTAAATAAACTTGTCAAATAAATTTCCATTTCATGTATTGACAAGTTGACATTGTGGGTGAAAAAGCAAAAAATAGTTTTAAAACATTTAATTGCAAAAATATTTGAAAAGCAATATGAGGTGTTGGGATTTAAAATATAGCATTTTAAAAAACTTCATCATGATCCCTAAAAATTAGGGACTGTGGATTTGGGTGCCTCAAACTTGTCTTTCTTTCTTGCTTTTTAGCAGTCAAAAAAAGAGGGAAGAAAAAAATTTGAAATTCCTATCTTTGGTGGGGCTACTGGAAATGAATTTTTAATTGTTTTAAATGATTTTTGAGGGGATTTAATGTGCATATGTAGGAAGTGGCATCCCATATTGGAGAAGGCTAAATAAAGTTCATGAAATCAATTTCTCTACATAAGGAGTTAAGAATCAGAAAACCACTTTTTCATTGCAGGGGTTTTTGAAGAAGAATTTTGAAGAGAGAAAAGAGGAAGGTGTGGTATTCTTAGGAAGAGATTCTTGGATTTTTTTTGCAGATTTGGAATGGTTTACAACAGTCCATGAAGGTGCCAGAACAATAAGATTGAAGCCACAAAATTTGCAAGTGGTGTTGAAGTGTTGAAAGATGAATTTGGTTGTAGGAGCTCACATAGTTGAGCATAGAATGTGTTAGATTGCTACTCGCTTGTATATCAGTTGATTGTATTGAGTTTATTTTATATATAACAATCCATAAATGACTGAATTTTTTTTGTAGTCAGCTTTCTTGAACTGTGCAATTTAGTGGTTCCATTTGCAAACAATTTGTGGTGTTAACTTGCAAGTTTTTGATTTTGTTTTAGCATTTGTTATGAGAATTTTAGAGGGGGTTTAGAGTGTTTGAATCCATTTCTACATTATGATCTATGGGAAATCATAAGCCACAATTATCTTAATTACAAAGACGTTTTGACTTATAAGAAAAATTCACGCCCTAACCAAGGCTGGTTCTTCTTACATATTTTTTTGAATTAAAAATAAGTGCAACTATTTTAATCTACATTAGAGAGTTTTAAGATGTGTAATGGATTTAAAATGTTTGTATATACTTGATTCAAAAAATTTCATAAGTTTGACATTAAATATGATAGTATTTCAAACATTTTCATAAGTTTGGCATTAAATCATAAGCCACAATTATCTTAATTACAAAGAAGTGTTGACTTATAAGAAAAAGTCAGGCCCTAAGAAAGGTTGGTTCTCCTTACATATTATTTTGGATTAAAAATAAGTGCAACTATTTTAATCTACAACATTAGAGAGTTTTAAGATGTGTAATAGATTTAAAATGTTTGTATATACTTGATTCAAACATTTTCATAAGTTTGACATTAAATATGATAGTATTTCCATATCCTAGCTACCAATTTACAATAAAATACACATATTGACCTCTCCTTTGATTTGTCTTTAGGTTTTTCTCATCTATTTGCCTTACATTCAAGTTGTATGACCCAATAATTATCTACAATAAGAGTATCTTATCCTACCATTATATTTTCTACCATAAGTACACCTCATTGTTTTCATACCTAGGCTAAATTGAACAAGTGTTGTTGTTTTTCCAATTCTTCCATTTGATTTATTCTTATTTTAAATTATTTTAAATTTGTTTCCTAATAATTATTCATTTATGGAATTTAGTATCCCACATATCATCCATTTTTTTATTTATTTTCAATTATGTTGCCTTCATTTTATGTAATTCTTAGTTCAACTATTGTCTTAGATCACTTGTTGGTCTCCATGCTTTTACTTTGGTTTAGAAAATGTAGTAATCGAGTCATTATAATTGTTCTAAAAAGAAAATCCTTATTTTTTCTAGGAGCATTTAATTGGAAATTAAAGTACTATTTTTGGTTAAGCATTGATGGGTCCTTTCTGTCTACATCCATTTAAAACCTTACATCCATAAAATAATGTTGAATTTATAAGAAATTGGAATAAAATATTGGGATGTGAAAGAGTGATGACCTTGACTTGTTAGTTGAGAGCATAAATTCCCTAAAAGCCTCTTCTTTGCTCTAATGACCAAGACAACCAATCTCATTACTAGAGAACATGAATTCCTAAATAACCCCATTTAAGTAATAAATTGGTCATTATTTGTATCATCTTCACTTTTAAAATAAACAAATTCCAAAGAAACCAAATTCTTATGAAGAATGTTAATTCCATATCAAATGGACACATACTTCCCTCTATTGATAAGTGAAGGACATCAATTAAATTAAGGAGGAACCCCTCAAGCCATACATCACCATCAAGCCATATAATTTTACCTACCAATAAGCCACAAATAACAACCCATGACTATCTTATAAGTGTTGTATTTTCCAAACATACACTTCTTTTAATAAAAATAATAAAGAAATTACAAACAAAAAACTTGCAAGGACACCTCTTTTATTATCATTTCATACCATCATGCTTTGGTGAAGGATTCAATGGGAGAGTTCACGTATGCATATATTTATTTTTTGATTAGATAAGCAAGGAAGGGCCTTGATCCCATGGTTACAAACAACTGACAAAAAGGAACAAAAAAAAGACGGGAAACATCACCACCAGCACAAACCAAGAAACAACAACTAGATTAGCTCGCATGCCATCATTTAACATAGGAACCATAGTCCAGCAAGTTATAATAAAAAATAGTAAGTTTCTTCTAGCAAAATTAAAACTACGTAAACCATTAATTAAGTCAATAGTGTCCTAGGTGGTATTCCATCAAATCATAACTATTATAAAATAGCATTCCAAGATTATGAAACTAAAGGACAAAAAACTTTTCTTAGTCATCAAAGCAGCAACATAAAGCCATTAATTGGATTTCTTCAGTAGGTCCCCATATTCGCCCATGAGAGAGATGTATTCTCTCTAGTTAGGTCCCTTAGACTTTTCCAACATCTTCAAGACATCCAACTTCCTCAACTTCCTGGTAATTTTGGATTCTCCAGAAGTAGCTCCCAACATCACCCTCCTCATCAATCTGTTAGTTACCTTCATGAGTGTAACTAATGCTTTTTCCATATCTTCAAACCAAACTTGCAGAAAAGTTAGTCTACTCTTTAAAAATTCATTGCTAGAGTCCTTAGTTTTAATCTCCATACCCATATCCCCAGAATCCTGCACATTCTCAACCTCATTCTTTTGTTCCTCAAATTGCTCAATTTTTTCCTCCTCTTCCTCTTCCTTATCCTCCTCCGATCCTTCTTCCCCCATCTCAAAGTAGAGTCCTCAAAATCCATATCCTCTAAATCTTCTTCCTCATGGGCTTCAAAATCTTCACACTCCAGGTCTTCCTCATCACACACAGTCAATTTTTGTTTTCCTTTTTTGTCCTTTGAGGCTGCTTTTGCTAGGCAGGCAGACCTTCTCCTACCACTCCCTCTGCTCCCTTGCCCCTGCAAAGTCTCCTTCACCTCCTCATTATGTGTCCCTTCCTCAAAAATATTAATGACATCCCTAGGGTTTAGGTCTCTTTTGGCTTTATTCACCCTAGGAAGTTCCGACAACAAAGGCAAGTGTTTTCTTTTCTCTAGTGTGGCTCTGATGAGCTCAATCTCATAAACTCTTTTTTCCTCAATCTTCTGCGACACAGGAGTTGAGGGGTTGGAAACATTGGCCACATGGGACTAAATCTTTGCAAGAATAAGCACTCTCCTAGGCGGACAAGGGTTAGGTTCCACATAAGGGATTTCAATAGCAGTAGGGTTTTCATCAACATGTTGTTCCTCATTATCCTCTTCAATACGGTTGGGATTCTCATTTCCACCAGGCAAAGGGTTGCCAAGAGGATTCAATGCAAGATCATACTTATACAGGATTAACATCAAACCTTGGTGAAGGGGGGGATTGACACCCTTCTCAATATTGAGTTGTAGGGAGGACAACAGGTAAAAAGGAAAATTTACTCTCTCACCATGCTAAATGTGATTTAGCAGATGTATTTAGTTACGTATTATGTTACTCACATTAAATTCAAAATCCATGGTTTATATGGTCAAAGTTATAATTTAGTTAAATGAAATATTGAAACCAAATGAGGCTTGTAGGCTTGTTTTTGACATTCTCAAAAACTTAGATATTTGTCTACTTTTTTATTCTTAATATACTAGAAGCACAAGTCAAAGTAAAATAATATTTACATGTATTTCACATGTAGAATCTTAGTGGAGGCTTGTAAATACATAAGTATCTGACTTGATAAGTTCACATTTGCTAACATACTCCAAGCCTATGTGAAAATGAGAGTTCTAGAATAGGGTACATCCATCAAGCATAGATGATAGATGAATTTTGTGAGATATTGTAGATGCAACTATAGTGCAACTCCCAAATTAGTTGTTGTCATATCAAAGTAGGTCATATTAAGAATTACCGTATGTGTAATGCCCCAAAACTTAACCCCCAAAATAAAACTAAGGTCACAACACAAATACCAAAAATTTGACCAATTCTCAACACAAGATCAACTCCCAAATAAAGCATTCAAGAAAGGATAAGGGAACCTAAGGGGCCAGACCTAATTCCTCGGGGGCTCATCTCGGATGGCCTTGCCTACGTACGCACAGTGCAGAGGAATCGTAGTTCGACGCCTTGAACTTGAATTTTCTCAAACTCATAATTGATTGACCAACAAAAGGAATTAGATACATCAACTCTCTAGGAAATTTCATTTGAGAATAATAGTATAGGAAGACATGGATTATATAGAAAATGTAAACAATAATCAAGAGCACACAATCACTATAATGCTATAAAAAAAATCTACTATCTTAATAGTTGAAGCAGTTCCAGTTAAGAAATAAAAATTAATAATAAATTGATCATAACAACTTTTAAATTGCTGATCATAGAAAAAAATAGACGATACTAAAATAACGATAACTTACACAATACTAAACCAAATATAAAAATTCAATATGATCTGGAAAGGGGAAAAACCAAGAATTAAAACCCAGAAATCGTATAGCATAAATCTCAAATATGTGGGAGCAGTTTTTTTTCTGCAACTCAACTCACTAGGCTACCCATAAACAATAGTTAACAGTAAAATTATCTTAATTCATTTCAATGTACAAGATTTTATTAACTATGTCCAATTAAACTATACACAAAAGACTTTATAATAAGAGATGGACAGTAGAAATTAATACTTATACCTATTGCAATCTTTGAAAATAATTTTTACTGGATACTAACAACAACAAATAAGATATTTTATTTTTATTTTTATTTCCTACCAATTTAAATAATGCAAAACTATTAAGCAACAGATCTATGCTTATGAGCTATATATTTTTATTATGATTAGAATGGACATGGATTTAAACAATGCATGCATAATGAGGAAGCCTAAACAACCATACAAGTTTAGACTTGATGTCTCTGTAAAGCACAGTCTCATGGGATGCCATGATCACATCATGAAAATAATAATAAAAATAAATTTGTTGAAAAGGCTTAGAGACTTTCAATAAAAACTGTGACTCATACAATAAACTTAACCACCCATATGTAAGCATGTAATCTGTTTGAGATTTTAATTTAAATTGGGAGACATGCACATGTCCTTTGACTGTCACTATATAGAAAATCTGAAAATGATGAAATATAAATACATATATGCTGCTTGGAAAGTAATGCAAAGAATAAATCTTATCTACAACAAAATAGAATGTGTGCAGCTCAACAAAGAATAACTTCTACTATTAGTTGGCATGCGATGATATATTTTAGCTTGAAATTCATCTTAATTTACATCTAGATATTGTGAATGCTTCTTACTGAAAATATGAAAAGAGAAAGGAAAGTCTCATGAAACAATTTTCCTAGAATTACTTCAAACTTACTAGAAGTTTAGAATAGGCTCGAAGACAATTCAATATATGAGAAGTAATAGATCCACAAGTGATAAGGCAAGCTATTCCCAGTTTTCTTTTTGAACTGCATTAAAGCTGAAAGGACAAATCACATAAGTTACTATTTCTGGTTTACTGAATTAGTTTAAGAAATTTCCTGGTCTTTATTCTAAACGATCAAATACTCCATGTTGGGTATAGTTTGAATATATCTATCACGAGTTTAACATTCACTTCAAGGTAAAAAAAAAATGGCAAGAAAATTTGAAACAAAACAGAGAAGCATTTAAAGTGGTAAAATAACTAAGGGCTGAGATCGTTCAACTACTTAGAAGTTCAGAAGATTGAAGGATCACAAAGTGTAATTTTTTTTGCAGATTGAGATTATTAACATGATAGTTTGGTGCAACCTCAAACGTGGATCTTTTTTCAATATACATTTACAGGCCTGCACCTATTCTGTACAAGTAGCTAAGAAAATAAATCGTAAAATCAGAGAGAGATAAATGAATGAAGCGTAGTTAAATTATATTACAAGTAGATTAATTATAGAAAAATTATGAACTCATTCCATAGTAGAATTAAAGGATTACAGGAATATGGATTTAAAATGCTTAGTCCAACACCACAAATAACATATGTATTTATTCTTAAAATAAATAATGGACATGAGGTCCTACCTGATAGCGCCAAACTTAATAAAGGGTTTAGAGATCAGACAAAGAAAATAAGTGCCCAGATCACCACGCCAACCTTTTTACCTCTAGTCTTAGTCCGATCACAAAACTAGAATCTCCTCTTCTAGCCATAGAGTGTCTTTCTAATTTTCAGTCTCAATGTTAGATCATGTTAAAGAATTTCCAGCCTTCTCACATCTTTCTAATTCTCTCTCTCAGTTAGGAATGCCCTTGCTCAGAATGTAGCCGAGCTAGATCTATAGCTACCCTTGGAAAAAAGATACGCTACTGCCGAGCATGAGATCCCCCCCCAAATAAAAACTTTGTATTGTTCTTTAAACCTTAACCGACTACCCCCCCAATAGCGATCAATCCCTGATTTATAGAGCTAAGAAAGCTTAAATGAAAGAAAAAAAAAAGAGACAACTAATCATAGGGAGTTTTTTTTTCTACATGCAATAAAACTGCTGGAAAGTTTCTAAAACTCCGATTTAAAGCTTAACAAAATAAACGCATGGAAACCCGTATATTTTTTTATCAAGTAGAAACTTATAATTCTAATACTTAGCACTGAAGTTAACTCACAATAATAATAGAGTTTATTAAATTTGGAAACACACTTTTCCTGGGAATTCAGATTTGAAATTATTACAATATTGTTATTAATTACTGGTACGTTATTATATAAGTTAGAATTAATGTTAATAAATTAGTAACAAGAAAAAAAAATCCACATGAAAAAGTGGAAAGAAACATATTATATTGCAACAGTAAATCCGTTTTATATCAGAAAAACTATATTCATTTTAACAACTTTTCTTTATATAAAATAATAAATAATAAAAGATTATTATTGTGGGAGACACTAACAATTTTATAAATATTTAGACATGTAATAGTAAAATAAAATGGAGTGAATAAGATGCTTCACATTTCTCTCCTAAATATCCCATTCTTAAATTAAAGATTCCCTAATATTCTTTTAAAAGTTAAAAAAAATGAAACTACTTTTCCCTCGGATGGGAAAAAGTGTTATTTTAAAACAAGAATAAAGATAAGGATGAATATTAGATATTATTGGCATTATAAAAATAAAATCAATTCTTTTATGTCTTCTTTTTATTTATTTCCTTATTTTTTTTCAAAAAGTAAAAATTATATGCAAAGGAAAATATATTCTTATCACATGTTTATTATAGTTATTAATCTTAAAAATTTGAGTTTCTTTTAAAATTAAATAAATTATATATATAAGAAAATTATTATAATTATTGATAATAATAAATTAAATTAAAAATTTATTGTTTATTAAAGAATCTATGATTAATTTTTAAATAAGCATGTATGCAATATATATTGAAATGGTCTATCTCTTACACTCCTTCATTCGAGATTAACAAATTTGGAATATTTACATAGCTTAGATGAATATGTCAACTATATCAAAATTATTGGAACATATGGTGTTGTTACTTAGTAAAGTAGTGTTTATACACTGTACTTTAAAAAAAACGTTGTGTTATTTTCCCAAGGTGTAAATAATGGGTGTAAACTAACTAAACCAGTTTATCCATAATTCATTTAGGGTACTTTGTTAGTAGCTATTAAAAGATCCTTAGTTTGCTTTATAAAGAGAATTTACTCAGTGGTCTTACATTCTACCCCCTTGTATAGACTTCCTCTTGGAAGTCTTGAAGGATGGGGAGACTTAATCCTCAATATAGAAACACAAAAAGATAAGAATAACCTTCTAGTTGAAATTAATAACTTGAAATGATACCTTAACCTTTGACACTATTTTATATGACATCATAACTGGCCAAACTATAACACAAGGAGTTAGAACTTTCATATGAAGGGAGGAGCCCTACAATATGACATGCTTGAAATTTCCATCATAGTATCACATTGAACACAATCCATCCTAACAAGATATTAGGCTCAACACCACTGAAGGTGACTATGGTGAGAAATAATTCACTCTTGAGTCCATATAGGCTGCAAAGAAGAACCAAACATCCACTTAGATATGCAAGTATGATCCACTAGGGAGGACTTGTGATTCCAAATGATTCACCCATGCACAACATAATAGAAGTGCTAGTCATATGTGTTAAACACATTGAATCAAAGATTGATGATTGATGCAAGAGATGGTAAGATTTGATGGTATGTTCACAACATAAATAAAATGTGTGATAGAAGTTTGCCTATTGTACACCACAAATAAAGATGCAACACATAATAGGCATGCATTGTGTAAGCATGTGAAAATGTAGGCAATTAGTAGGCTAGACCAAAGGCCATGACCAAAGGCCTAATAGGTGATTTAGGCTAATAAGTAAATATTTGAGGCCACTTAAAATAGTTAGCTACTATGTGCATTAATTTGTTAAATAAAACACCAAAAAGAAATTTGGTCTCATGGAATGTCATGATTGTAGGAAATGCACAAAATCAAATTGTTGAAATGGATTTATAAACTTTCAAGGAAATGGAATTAGTAAGTTGTTTGATGTTTTAGTCGTATGCCATATCCCATTTCTAGTCAATTTAAGTTTGTAAACATTAGGTCTATAATTGTATCTTTTCTTTTTTTGTTTGTTGTGTGTTTTCCCTTCCTAAGTATGCTTTTCCTTTCAACTCTTTTCTTGCCTTCTTCTTGTCAGGGTTTCATTTACCATCCCATCATACCTTTCATCTTTTTCCCACCTTGTCGTTGTATTCATAATAATTCTCTATCTTATCATATGCCCATTGCTTGACCCTTTGCACCTCATCCTATAATTGAGTCTTGTAATATGGTTGACCCTCAATCCTCAATATTTCTTCCAATGTTTCTATTTCACTCCTAACTTCCCAACACGTGTTGTATTATTCTTAGTAGTTTATTTTTAGTGTCATTACTTCAAAAGTGAAATCTTTCTCACCCATTATCATTATTTAAATTTGAAGTTATATGTGTAATTAGTGGCTAACCTATTTCTCAAGGGTATAAATGAGTGAATGTTTTCATCTAGAATTATCATCTATGTACTTAATCAAATTCCTTTCAAAATTTGTTTTGAGCACTAATGTGCGAGTGTGAGAATCCTAGGATGAAAAATTCGATGATTTTAGAGGATGATCTCATACATAGTTCATATTTGAGCTTCATTGGATGTAGATTCTAGCCACATTATATTGATCCAAATTGCCATTGCTATTGGTATGACTTAATATTGTAGTTAATGAAATAGTAAAATTATTTGAATGTAATGCAATGATTGTTATAATAAGAAATAGATTAGGATTTACATGTGTTATTTGCTAGGTTATTGTTTAGAATGCAATGACAACAATGTGATGTAAACAATGATTAAATTTGAGTTCGATAATATCTAAGTTAAATACCAACCTTTGATATCATTTGTACCAAATACTTAACATTTGAATAGGGAATAAAATCAATTCAAAGTCAAAATTGCATAATTATTTTAGATTAGGACATTACATTGCAACCACCTTGATAGACATGTATGCAAAATATAGATTATAATGCTAGGTTCAAACTTGTTGAAAAGGATAAAGGAATTTTGTCAAATATTAAACTTGCAATTTCTCTCGTACACCACTTGTGCAACTTACAACTGATAATTTGTACAACTTGTAATTGTAGACAAGGAAAAAAAAGAATTAAAACTATATAAATTAATTTAATTTAACCCTCTCATTAATCCTATATATATTTTAATTAAATCTAATAAAAAATTAAATTTTCTCCCACCTAATTTCCCTCCAATCAAAAAATGAAATTCATACATTTTCAAACAAAAAATTAACTATTAACAATACTATTATATTATTTCAAAAATTCCGTGAAGTTTTATTTGGACAATAAAGTTGATCATAATGTTATACAACTTTTGTCTATATAATTGTATTTTATGGTTGATTTTATGTATTGTTTTAGTGACCTCATCCGCTCTTATAGATATTGTATAGTTTATCTGACATTTTCGCTGGTCATCTGTTATAGCTAACTTTATTCTTGTAAATTCTTTTGTTTTATTCAATACAAACCATTATTTTTTAAAAAATATACATAAAATCCACCCAAATTCTATTCTCCATAAAGAAATATGGGTAAAAAAAAAAAAATGGGTCAAGATTTGGTGGCCAAACAACCTGCTATCATATAGCGCGACTTGACCATTAGTGACATTAACATCTTAGTACTAGTACCTCTTTTGATTCTTTCTTAAGTTAATACGCCATGTTTCCACTCCACACCAAGGTTCTGTTTAAGCCCACATGACCAAACTGCTACTTTTCACCCGCTAAATCTAGCAGGCGCTGACAAACGGCACAAATGCAGAAGCCGTCTCCATGAAATCGCGTCCCCCAAATCAAAATACAGCCTTATAACAGTCAAAATATAAGACTGTTATTGCAGTGGAGTGATCGCGGGATTCGATCATGAAACTTAACAAGCTGAAAATGCAGAAGCAAATCTTTCAGAGCGTATTTGTAGGAGTGGCGGTGCTTCTGCTGCCTCTGTTGCGTCCACATCTTTTCAGTCCGCTTGGAAATGCAATGCCTTCACTTTTCTCGGTATGATTCTGCTTATGTCTTCGTTTTTCTTTTCAAGCCATTTCAAGTTTCGCGAGATTTGAACTCCCGACCTTGGCATATCATCTGATCTGCGAAATAGAGAGTTAATGTAGTGGGTCGAAATCGTCAAACTGGGAGGATATGCCTCTTTTCCTGGAATGAGCTAGAATAATCACATTACCGATAATCCCAAGGCAAGGCTCTAATCCATTTTTTTTCCTTTTCTTTTTTTGGGTTAGGGGCACTTAGCTAAGAGGTGCGGTGGTAGTGGGTCAGGTTGTGGTTCGAATCTGTTTCAATATGGAAAATTCTGTAGGATTCATTGCTGGACTACAGCCTTCAGGTCCTCTAAGCTATGTTAGTACTAAAGAAAAAGAATATGCTAACAATCAACTATGGATTTGCGCCCGAAAACTGTTCTCTGGAAAGAATGAGAGAATTAGTTTTTGTCTACTAGATGTAGTTGATGGAAGCTGATCTTTCATTGCCGACAAAACACCTGGTATTTTTATTTAACATGGACTGCCTAGAACTAGAACTAGAGGACTTCCCATTACTGTGCCAAGGCACTCTACCAGTGAACTGTCTCGAGTGTGAATTGTTCTTTTAATAGCAATCATAGATTTTGCTACCAAATTCTCTGTAATTAAAATTCTAGCTTCTTTTTTTATTATTAAATACGAATTGTCAACTTCCTATTAGCATGCTGGGGTACTCTATGACACGCGAGTACTGGCTTCTCTGCAGTCTGGAGTGTTGATTGCCTTTTCAAAAACAGTCACATAAAAGTCTTACTGCCAAGTACTTATTGATTCCGTTCTTCTTTGTACAGTAGAATTTGAACACGAGCTCCAATTAGCCAGGTCCAAACAGGTACCCGGCCTGAATATTTTAGAACTAAGTTTTTTGCAAAAAGACATCTGCCAAAGCTCTTCTAGATAACACGTAGAACTACACAGGTTATCCAGACGAGCTTTTGCAAACTTAGGAAACTAGCTTTTCCATGTTGAGCAAACAGGCAAAGCTGTCTTTGATAAACAAAAACAAATTTCTTGCTCAGATATCTCAAATTCGTAAAAGTATTTTCCGTCAGAAAAAAAAGCACTTAGATATCAAAAACAGGCATGGCTGGAACAGTTTGGTAGGAGAATAGAGAAACAATGTATTTCTGTTAGCTTTGAAACAAAATTCAGTACAATATTGGGTTAACTAGTTTATGGCAAGACAGAAACCCTTTCTCTGGTATGCATCCTTAACAGCATCCCTCTCTGCTTTGCATCCTTTAACCGTATCCCTTGGCTCTGGTTTGCATCTTTCACAACTAACCCTTTTCTTTATTCTTTCTCTTCTCCTTACTATTTCAGTTAACTAAAGCATAAGAACAACAAGAATCCTAAACTTGTATTGTAACTAACATAATGACTTTCCTTATTGCTAATGTAGTTTTTAGTGCCAAAATTACAGACATATCAGTATTACACAGAAGCACACCATTCTGATGTAATTTTAGAAGAGTGAGATTGTACACAGATAAATTTGAGGTCTTTCATCTTTGGGAGGTTGGATCTTCTATGTTCCTTTGCCTTTGCCAGTTTCTCTTCTTCAAAGAGGAGGCAAATACTTAACTGTCAACTGTCAAGTTGTCAGTATTACAGAAAATTTAAAGTAGTGGAAGTTTTTTAGAAGTGAAGATTAGTAGGCGAAACTATTTAGCTCAAAAAGTACAAAAACATAAAAACTTGTGTATTTAGGTTAATTCTGAGGACATATAATTTGGCGAATCTAATAACAGGATGTAAATTTAATATAGAAAGTTATCAAACACTATTTGAAAATTTTGTTGATTGGCCTATCTATGTTCTCAAATTTTTGTGAAAAACCATTGCTATTAAAAATACTCTGCATGTTGTTCTGTGCTTGAATATCACTATAGGCAAAGCGCTCTATCATGTTATGCCATTCTAGCCACACCAAAGGTGCAAAACAAACATATTCTCTCCTTCTTTTCATCCTTAGGTATTGTTATCCGTTGGTTTGTCATTTGAATTGGTGTGAGCTAGTTCTCAATCATGCTCTCAACATCTTCATCTTCAACTTGATTTCCACTCTTATAGATGCTTTATGATGGTGTTTAGTATTTTTGTTTCCTTCCAAGTTTCTTTGTCCATGTGGTTAGCCTGATTTTTTTGTTGGAGGGTTTTATATCAAACCCACAAAATCGTTTTAGCTACCTGATATGGTAGCATGCGCCTTAGGCTGAGAGCTCTTCGGCTTAAAGCCAAAGACTGAGGGGTATCCATTCCACCAAAGTCACCTAGGGCACAATCCTGGTTTCATTCCTTATGGTGTTGGGGCCTTGCACTCACTAAGACTTGATCATTGGTGGGCTCATTTAGAACCATTCAACTTCACCAGTACCAAGGGCCAATTGACTGCCTGAATTTTTCTTTTACATACTTCTTGATTTTCTGATTTTATTGACAACATAAATCTGTTAGTTTTAGGATCAGATTTAACAGAAAGCAGAAAATGCAACACATGAACAATAAACACAGCAGATACCCTGGGAAAACCCTCCTTCTCAAGGGAGAAAAACCCAGCAAAATATATCCCTTATATATTGAACAAATAAGAGCAGAAATCTGCTTTACAATCAGACCCTTCTCAAGGGCGAACTTGATACAATAAATGATGAGAATCTCTTCTTGATACAACTGAATATAAAACTCCTTGAAAGCGATCTGCTGCTAAAAAATGACGATCTGCTGCTAAAGGGCGAACTTCTGCTCCATAGAAATGTGAATTGAAGTGTGAAAATGAATATATCTCCAAATGAGATGAAATCACCTTCATTATATACAAGGATAGGTGATCTTTCCACCAGGTCGCCCCCTTAAGAAATAAAGAATATAAAATATTGTTTGTTACAAGAAGGCCGACCTGCCTCTACCTTAGACAAAGGGAGAATAGCTTCCAAAGCTTACAAACATTAACACTCCCTCTTAGCTAGGGAGATATTTTCTAGATATCTATGTCATGGAGTCTCTCAACATGACGCCCACAATGGCTACACCCATTTGTGAAAAGCTCAAAGGTTCATCACGGAGTCTCTCAACGTGATGTCGTCATGGAGTCTCTCAACGTGACGTCCACCATGGCTACTCCCATGTGTGGAAAGAAACACATGTACAATTGTTCATCACGGAGTCTCTCAATATGACGTCCACCATGGCTACTCCCATGTGTGGAAAGAAACACAAGTACAAGGGTACATCACGGGTCTCTCAACGTGATGTCGTCATGGAGTCTCTCAACATGACGTCTCATCTCAGTTTCGAAGATGAACAAGGGCTCGCACCTCATATTTCTCCGTCTCAGAGAAATATACACTACAAGGGCTTTCACTTCATATTTCTCCGTCTCAGAGAAATATACACTATAAGGGCTTTCACCTCATATTTCTTCGTCTCAGAGAAATATACACTACAACAAATTTTCATGATGATGTGACTCCCTTTGAAGCTCCAAGTACTTGCATCAACCTCCTGACCTTCTCGTCCAAGATTGCCTGCAACGCTTGCCTTAGAGAGATGGTTTCCAACGCACACCTCTGGTACTGTAGAGAGTTTAGGACCGTCCTCCTCGACCTTATCCTAGATCACCTTATTCTGAATAGGTTTGCGGAGCTACCAATGTCAAATCCAGATTGACTGTCTTGTGCAATTTTGTTCTTAGCAGCTGAAGAGGTCTTCTAAGGACTTTAGCACCTGGCCTTGCAACACTGCAACCCACTTAGCTAACACCTTCGCTTCTTCTCAGTGAGTCACAAAACTCCCTCTTGATCCTTGCCTTAGAGATTGCAAAGAAATCCTCTGGAAGTGAACTCCCCTCCATTGACTGATCTGAGAACCTTAATTCTTTTCCCGGACAAGCTCTGAACTCGTGCCTTGAATTCTCCAAATTTAACTCCCTTTGAATGTCATTTCCTCTTCGAAGTAGCTGATTGCAATGACAATCTTGTGCCCTCGAGAGATGTCTCCAGTGAAGAATCATGAGAGTTATACACCACCGACTCAATCCCGAGGCTGCAAGCTATGTCTTCATGTTTTGTTCATTTCTTCCTCATAGGATGCCTCAAGCTCTTCCTCCCTTGAATTCCTTATGCAATCTCTCATCATCCTTTTGCTCCTCGATCCGTCCTGGGAGCATCTTAGAGAGATTAATAATAGTTCATAGATCAAACTACCTTGAAGAGAAATTTACAGACCACTACATGAAGCATACACAATGTTATTGCATGAATTAACTACATAAAATTCATGGTCATTATTAAAAAATACTTATCTCTGTTGATTCCGTTGCAGTCATTTTTCTCCTCCTGACAACTATATCCTGCTATAATTCCCTGAATCTTTCATTCTCATTCAATCACCTTATGCAACAACAGCTTCTTCTCAAGCATTTAATTCAAACGATGCTGCCTTTAAAAGTTTAAGTTATGCCTCTCAGAACCTGAAACTAATTCAGCCTAAGGCAGCCTCATGATCACATATACGGTTTAATAATAGGATGAGCCACTGCCACCTAAATATCCACCCCCCATACCACGACTTGAATACAGTGAAGAGTAAGAACCTCCACCAATATCAGGCCCACTAGTAAATAGTCATTGTCGTAACCAGAAGAGTAAGCTCCACCAGTTTTTACTGCCACCTAGTGAACCTGCATAGCCCATGCCAGATTGATGTCCCTCATATAACCCATACGAATCTGGTCTAGCACCACTGGATCTCCAAATCCATTCTGGAAGTGTTTGTAATGGCGTCACAATGCTCAGAACTCACACGCAGCAGCTGCAATGGCTTCTTTGGCATTCGTTTCTTCAAGAAGATGGTGTGCCTAAACAAGAGACTCCAAAACGCCACCTCTAAACTCCATGAATGGCCACGACCTAGCTTGCTAAGACTTCACAAATATTTCTGCATTGAATCTGATCAGGTCTTGTCTTAAACCCTCTCTGATACCATGTTAGTTTTAGGATCAGATTTAACAGAAAGCAGAAAATGCAACACATGAACAATAAACACAGCAGATACCCTGGGAAAACCCTCCTTCTTGAGGGAGAAAAACCCATCAAAATATATCCCTTATATATTGAACAAATAAGAGCAGAAATCTGCTTTACAATCAAACCCTTCTCAAGAGCGAACTTGATACAATAAATGATGAGAATCTCTTCTTGATACAACTGAATATAAAACTCCTTGAAATCGATCTGCTGCTAAAGAATGATGATCTGCTGCTAAAGGGCGAACTTCTGCTTTGTAGAAATATGAATTGAAGTGTGAAAATGAATGTATCTCCAAATGAGATGAAATCACCTTCATTATATACAAGGATAGGTGACCTTTCCACTAGGTCGGCCCCCTTAAGAAATAAAGAATATAAAATATTGTTTGTTACAAGAAGGCCGACCTGCCTTAGACAAAGGGAGAATAGCTTCCGAAGCTACCAAACACTAACAAAATCTCTCTATGGGCATTAACATATTAATCATTGGTAGGTTTATTTTTATTGCTTGAATAAGTGGTAAGTTATCTGAAATCAAGCAAATCTTGTAATGGTGTAGATTTGAAGTGATAAGCGTTCAGTCAGAAAACTTCAAAATTGAAAGAAATAGTGGATAATTTGCTTAGGTGAGCTTGGGAAATACTCTCTAAAATGGGGCCAAAGAGAGTTTATTTTTATTTCTCAAACTAGAGATGATTAATCTATATAGCATTTTCTTTTTCTTCTTCTATGGGATAAAAAATCCAATCAGTTAATAGAGAGCTTCCCTTTCCTTATAAAATTTACAATTCTCACTAGAGTATTCATAGCCCATGGGATCTAGGATTCATTGAAAACCAATTCTTCTGGCATTAAGGCAACCAGCTTACCACACCATCATTGCTCAATGCTGATCCAATTTAGGATTTGTTGAAAGTCACCTCTTCTGCTAAGAAGGCAGCCAACCCACAACATCATCACAGATTGGATCTAGGACATATTGAAAGGTAGCTCTTCCTCTACATCTAGCAAGGTGCACCAACACATTATTTTAACATGTAAAGAGTATTTTCTGCTATTTTAACCTAGGTAAGCATGTTTTAAGTTCCCCAACTTATTGTACTGTACTGTTTGAGTAGGTAAATTTGTAGCTGGTCACTGTGTATTCTCATCTTGACCTTTTTGGTTCATGAATGTTTAATTGCCTTCTGAAAAGCCTCTCTGGATATGCTTTTTGTTATTATTTTCCTTTATGCCGTTTTAATTTATGGGCTTCTGAATGTTTGCAATTTTTCTAGAGGACAAATGTTTCAGATATCAAAAGAGTAGCTTTGCCTACAATTGGGCCACTTGTTAATCTGGATATACTTCCTGATGGAGCTTCAGCATGCAAAAGTTTTGGGCAGTGCATAGGTGTTTCTAGCCAAGTTAGTCTTTTGAGTAACATGTCGTATGATTTTGCAGGAATGGAAAGCACCTAAAGCTAGATATCCTGCTTTACTGGAAGCTGCTTCAAAGTCTCGACTTGTAAGCATGCAATTTATTAAACTGTAATTTCTTTGTAAATTAAACTTCCTTAAAGATGTTAATGAGTTCCTGAAAGTGTTTTGGTTCTTTTCACTTACAGTTGGAGGGGGAGCCTTCTGATCTTTGGGACACACTGCCAAATCAAGGCTGGCAACCTTGTACTGAAAGATTCACCTCATCCAGTAAGTATAGTAGGGTGTAAAGTAGTAAGCCTTTGTGGAAAAATCTGGAATGCATGATTTGTTAAAAAAATTGATGTGCATCAATTGACATATTGATATTTTAGAATTTACAACTGTTGCAATCAAAGGATTACAGACTTGCAGTGGCAATCTTTTAGAGGTTACAGTATTGTTTCTGGTTACACTTTATTCCACTATAAGGGCATTGCTGTGAAAGACTAATGATAGTGAATATTGCTGCATAACTCTAAATAGCACCTCCTGAAAAGACTCAAGGATATGTCCAAGTTTTCCTGGAAGGGGGTCTCAATCAACAACGAATGGGGGTCAGTGTGCTATGCTTGCAGTTAATTTGTTTATTGGTAGTTTAATTTCTATGATTAATCTCTGAAAAGAATTTTTGGTCATAAGCTGGCATAATTATGTCACAAAGAGAGTACACCAAAAAATATTGTCATTTGTTTCTTGTTTGTTATGAAGATATGCGATGCAGTTGCTGTTGCCAAAATTTTGAATGCGACATTGGTTGTTCCTCATTTTGATATGAATCCTGTTTGGCGAGATTCAAGGTATTTTATCACTGTTTGTAACTTGTTTCCTTTTATTCTTACAATTATGGTGAACACAAATTTTAGACATTTGTGTGGGGGTACATGTGCATGTGCACTCATGAGTTTATTACAGTTAATGGGGGGAAATGGTCAAGATGAAGTTCATGATGTTTTTGCAGCTCATTTGCAGATATTTTTGATGTGGATCACTTTATACAAACTCTAAAGGATGATGTGACCATAGTGAAAGACTTACCAAGACAATATCGCTGGAGCACTCGGGAATATTATGCAACACGAATTCGAGATACAAGAGTGAAGACAGCACCTGTCCATGCTCCAGCCAACTGGTTTCTAGAGAATGTGCTTCCTGTATTGAAGAGGTAACAAGAAACTGTGGAGTGTCGTAATGTGTACTGTTCTACTGTTCATTACTGTAAGAGTATTTGTTTTATGATTGTAAGTTTGTAACCATGCCAATGATTACAGACCAATGCATTGTCTGCATCTAGCAATAGACAACCTTAGCTGGGTTCAGTTTTAACAGAGCCTTAATTGATTAGGAGAAATGTCAAACCGATGCTTGTCTGCATCTAGTAATCAGACAACCTTGCTAGACATCATTGGCAACCTTGCCAATAAAAGGGGCTCAGTTTTAACAGTCCTAGTTTATTAGGAGAAACATTTTGTTACAGCACCAATACCATAGGTTAGCAGATGCGATTTTTCATTAGAGTCCTTATAATGGCTCCTAATTATGAAAATCTAAGTTGCCGAATTGGAAACTCTAAAGGATGAGGTGACCATAGTGAAAGATTTACCAAGACAATATTGCTGAAGCACTCTGGAATATTATGTAACAAGAATTCGAGATACAAGAGTGAAGACAGCACCTTTCCATGCTCCAGCCAACTGGTTTCTAGAGAATGTGCTTCCTGTATTGAAGAGGTAACAAGGAAATATGGAATGTCTTAATGTGTACTGTTCTTCTGTTCATTACTGTAAGAGTTTTTTTTTATGATTGTAACCATGCCAATGCTTGGAGACCGACGCATTGTCTGCATCTAGCAATAGAAAACCTTAGCTGGACATCATTGGCGACCTTGTCAATAAAAGGGGTTCAATTTCAACAGTCTTAATTTATTAGGAGAAATGTCAAACCGATGCTTGTCTGTATCTAGTAATCAGGCAACCTTGCTAGACATCATTGGCAACCTTGCCTATAAAAGGGGTTCAGTTTTAACAGAGCCTTAGTTTTTTAGGAGAAACATTTTGTTACAGCACCAATATCATAGGTTAGCAGATACGATTTTTCATTAGAGTCCTTATAATGGCTCCTAATTATGAAAATCTAAGTTGCTGAATTGGGTACGTGTATGTGGGTATAGTATTCAGGTACGGAAAATGTGTTTTGGGGGGCTGGGTGTGTTTGGATACGTCCATACAAAAAACATATAAAAAACATAAATATATACATATTTGCAGCATAAAAACAAGAATTGAATTTGGAATACCACATATCATTCATATGCTAAACAAAACTGCCATAAATATTACAAATTTGAAATACAATATACTAATTCAATATCGATTTGTCAAAGCTTGAATGTTATGATAGATATATTAAATTCATTGTTCATTGGTTCAATATTAAAATAATACAATTAGTAATTAGTGTCATATGGGTCATAATGAAGACCAACATTAGCATCATCATTGACATTATATGATGTGGGTAGATGTCATGTCCCCCGAAATTGTAGCATCCTGATATAAGACAACGAAGCAAGATAAACAAAATACACATTTAAGACACTAACTATTGAAATAATTATCAATGATAATCTTATAATTATAATAATATTAAAGATAATATTGTAAATTTGTAATCACCAATACTAAATATTATAATCATTATACATCAAAGATTGCAATACATTAGAATAAAATAATAATAATAAGATATTAGCAAATTGTTTTTATTATTATTATACCTTAATGTTAAAATATCAAATATAATAATGTAAATATCAAAATATAAATACTAACAAATTAAATACCATTATCATAATATACCAATAGTAAAGTATACATAAAATAATAATTATAACAAATATATTAAGAAACATATAATATAAAATATAAAACAAATAAAATATAGAACAAAATATAATCCCCTGCAGCGATTGTTAAAGTAAAGCAGCAATTACGTAATCAAATTATCACTTTATGAAAAGGTACAGATCTCTTTTCATAAAGTTGTTCCCTCTTATAGAAGACACCTCTCTAGGGAATATAAAAGAGAGGAGTGCAGCGATGAAGAAAAGGGGAGGTACTTTATAAATGTAGAAGGCAAGCCATAGATATAAGATTATACATATTTTCAGTCAGCATATGGATCATCGGTGGCTGACAAAGAGAAGAAATATAGCATCATTGCTGGGAAGAATTAAAAGGAACGGACTGAGCCTGCAAGACGATAACAGGTAAAGGATTTTGGTTTGCAGCAAAAAGTAATTAAAAATATATAAATATAAATATATTAAGATCAGACAAAGGTAAAGATTATCAAGGCAAGACCATCAAGGAGAAATGAAGTCTGCAGCAGCAGTAGGTAAAATCATAGGTAAGAAATAAATATAAATAATATCAATGGTATGTAAATAGTAAACAAGTAATAAGTGTAGATATCGTGTAAATAAGAATACAAATATAGGCAGTATATAAGTGTATAAGTAATAAGTATATGAATATAAATAATATGTATGCTGGGTTAGGGTGAGTATTGTAAGCCTAAAACTAATTGATAATGATTATACACATATATGTTTTATGTTCAATTAGGTAATAATGGTTAATTCATGACTTATGGTAACTAGATTATGATTTCAAGATTATGTTAATTAAAGATAGATATTAACAATGGGTATTTGATAAATATATTTAATATTGATAGAGATAATAATGCAAATGTTAATATGGGATAATTATTGTTGTTTATAGTTAGTCAAATCCTATGATATGCATATCATGTTATTAGTCTCATAGTTAATGTGGATCCATCTACTTGAATCCATAATTGAACATATTAGGATGGATAAGTATATTGGGAGATGGAATTAACAATTGATAAGTGTATAGTTAGATATATATATTGAAATTCATAGATACATCATCATTGCGTGGAGAGAGAAGATGGGTCGGGCTACAGGGAACTACGTCCAGAGAAGATCCAATATAGTGCAACAACCAGAGGTAAGTATGATTGCTCAAAACCGATGCTTCATCATTGTAGATTTGGTCTCATATTAATGCGTATCATGCTTATAAAACACGTATATCTGGATGTAATCGAATCACTTTAAAATGTAGTATAAATCACTTACAAATAGATAAATTAGTCATGTCTGTAGTAAGAACAAATACTACGTGTTGTGACCTTTTCACACATCGCCCCATCTAAAATGGGGACCCATAAATTTTTGCTCCGTTCTGGTCTTTTGGCTTTGCTTTTCGTCTTTTTCTCTCGTTCTGCTTCTGTTCCGCTTTCTGCTTTTCTGGGGACGTTCCCGTCAGCAAGCTTCAACGTAAGATTCGACCAAGTCTAAAATTAGGGTTTCACGTTTTTAGGTCATATTGAGATCAGATTGAGTTGGTTTGACAGCTTTTGAACCTAGCAGGGTTATTACCATGTTTTCAGCAAGCGACCCCTGAACTTTCACTGAATTCTGCCATCTTTCTATTTTTAGTAAGTGTCAGTTTAGGGTTGATTTTTGTAAGATTTTTCACATTTTGGCAACTTCATTGCACTCAAAGCACTTCAGATTCACTTTTGACAAATTTTGAGCAGAAACCGACAACCTGCTATTTTTAGCAGTTCTGCCTTCGGAGGCAATTTTCAGGGCTTAAACGCAGAGTTTTTCAACGCATGTCCGGAGATTCCTTGTGGGTTTTCGAGAGACCTTCGCAGATGTGTGACATGCAAAGTATGATGATGACTTTCAGCATTGGGCCTTATAATATAGGGTTTGCATGCAGACATTTTCAGCGCATGTCGGCATTTTCTTTCTGGGTTTTCCAAGAGCTTCGCGACGAGCATAAATGGAGCTGACCACTTTTCGGAAACTTACTATTTTTAGCCAGTGCGTGCATGTTGAAGATTTTTCTGGGTTTTTCTGGGTTTTTCAAGATTTTTCGGGCAGTGTGACATGCAAGATCATCCGACAGCTGGTTGATCACTTTTCAGGCCGCTTTCTATTTTTAGCAGGTATTACTTGGGTAGCAGCTCGACGCTTCAGAACTGCAAGCTGATCATCATGCAACTGAAACGACGTCAAACGGAGCTCATCTAAGCGACATGCATAAAATTAGGGTTTCGAGCTTCAGCGCTAAAAATGAGGAGTCAAAGGTCAGAATGTTCAAAACTGAAGTACCCATCACGATCAGCATCCTTTCGAGAGTCTGCTGGCAAAATTTGAAGGCAATCGGAGAACTTGCTATTTTTAGTAAGATATTCTCGGCGCAGGCTATAAATAGAAAGTTGATCTCGGCGTCAGCGTACACGGGCAAGTTCACCAGCGATGGGCCCACTGTCCAAATTTCCAAGCAAACGGAGCAAGGAAGGTCTCAGAAACAGACACTTACTATAAATAGTAAGTCACCTCAGCAGCGGCTATAATTGGCAGGTCAGCACCAAATCTCAGCAAATACAGGTCGAACATGTGATGAAAAGTCCGTGGCGCGAATTTCAAAGCAAACAGAGTTACAGAGATTGAAGAATCAAGCAATTGCTATTTTTAGCAGGTCAATTAGGGTTTCCTAAAATCAAGGGCGGAACCTGACATTCACGAAGAATCAGCATCCGATGGCAATCACCATGTTTCGGGCATCTGGCACATGAAATTTGAAGACTTTCTGAGAAGTTGCTATTTTTAGCAGGTTGCTAAAAATAGCAGGTACAAACAGACATCAGGCGCTGACAGAAAAGGTTAGTCGAAATTCAAAGCAAAGTGAAAATCAGGCTTTCAGGAGTCAGAATCCAGTCCACGGCGCGAAATTTCAAGAACTTTCTAAAAATAGAAAGTCAAGGCGAGTTAGGGTTGACCACGAAAAATCAACTCAAATCTGGCAACAGGCATAAAATTTGCTAAATTGGATAAAATTTCAAATCCAGCATTAAGGCTCACTTTGAAGGCTGAACGGAGGTGAAAAATTTTCTAAGCATAAATTGAATGTAGACCCTTGCAAAAGCGCCCCTCTTGACAAAAATGAAAGCTTAGTATGCTAAATGCGCCTAGTCACAAAATGGAGGTTGACTATCTCAAATGCGCCCCCCTAGTCAAAATTGGATGTTGACCATGTGGAATGCGCCCATGTGCCAAAATGGAACCTTGATAGGTGAAATGCGCCTCAGTGCAAAAAGTAAAAGTTGGACCATGCAAATGCGCCCAGGAACAAAATGGAAGTTCACCTTCCTATATGCGCCCCTAACTTGATGCTGGACCCCTTGAATGCGCCCCTCTTTGAAGATTTTAGAATTTTTGCCTAAATGCCAAAAACTGAGAGTTGACCATAGCAAATGCGCCCAAGAAGATTGGAATGGTGAAATTTTTTTCTAAGTGTTAAGGCTAAGCAGAGACCCTACTATTTGCGCCCAAGCTTAAAATGAAAGCTTGATGGGTAATTTGCGCCCCAGGTCATTGAGATGTTATAACATGAAAAAGTTTCTAAGGCAAATAAAAACTGAACGTAGCCAGGGTGATTTGCGCCTAGGCCAAAATTGAAACCTCCACCACCCAAATGCGCCTATGTGCCAAAAGTGGAAGCTTGATGTGAAATTTGCGCCTGGGGTGTTAAAGTGGAAGCTTATGGGTCTATTTGCGCCCCTCTCAAAGCTGAAAGCACCTTGTAAAATTTGCGCCTGGGAAAGGGGTCTTGAAAACAACTAAGTTAAAACTCGAAGCTCCACTAGCTATATGCGCCCAATGTTAAAGATTGATGCTTGGTAGGCAAAGTGCGCCTAAGTCAAAAGATTGAAACCTTGGAAGGAGATTTGCGGCTAAAATGAAAGTCAAAGGTCCCATATGCGCCCAAGCACAAAATGGAAGCTAAGACATCCAAATGCGCCCCTATGTGTTAAAGTGAAAGTTAGAAGGACCAAATGCGCCTGGCAAAAAGTGAAAGTTGGATGTCTAAAATGCGCCCAGTGTCAAAATTAAAAGTTGCATCCCTCATTTGCGCCCCTCTTTAACAAATTGAAAGTTGGATATGGTAAATGCGTTAGAATCAAAATTGAAACCTCTGGGTCTCATTTGCGCCCAAAGCAAAATTGGATGCTTGCCAGGTCATATGCGCCAAAGCCAAAAGTAAAAGCTGAAAACGACTAAGATAAAAACTGTGAGTAAAAGGTATAAAATGCGCCTCAAATTGGAAGCTCATATACTCATATGCGCCCTTGATAGCAAATTTGGAAAGTGCGTGGGGAAATTGAAAATCGCTAAGTGTCAAAGCTGAAAGTTCATACTTCAATATGCGCCTCCATTCGAAGCTTGCCCAAAGCATGAAAGAGTCTTTGACTAAGACGTGTGAATGAAAATGGCTCTTGCCATTCGCACCCAAGCTAAGTTGAAATTGGAAGCTCAACACTTCAAATGCGCCCAGTCTTAAGAATGAAACCTCAACATGCAAAATGCGCCCCAAGCTGAAAGTCACCCCTGCAATATGCGCCTAGAGAAATATGGAGAAAATTGACTAAGGCGTTAAAAAACAATCATAACTTGAGGTATGATTTAAGTTTCCTGGGGCGTGTGATTTAATCTTCCTGAAAAGCGTGGAAGTTGAAGATATTTTGAAAATGAAACCACCACCCATGTCTTGCGCCTTGGACAAAGGGGTAAAAGATGATTTAATGTTTGGCTAAAAGGCGTTTAATCTTGAAAAAATAAATTAAAAGGGGGCGTTTATTCTTCAAAAAGCAAAATAAAATAAAAGACGTTTGAAATAAATAAAGCAAAAGGCGTTTGAAATAATAAAAAAAATCAAGATGGCAATTAAAATTTTAAATTTTGACTTCAAAGCACGTGATTTTTTTTTCTCAGCACGAAAAAAATCGAAAGGCAATCGGAGGAAATTAAAATTTCTCTAAGCGAGACGGAGAAATTAATTTAATTAATCGATTTAATTATTTTCCTAAGTCTAATATTAAATTCCCCCTTCGATTTTGACCCATGCAATTTTAAAATATCGGACGATTTAACAAGGGGAATTTGTTTTGGAAATTAATTACGGACGAAAAATAAAATTTTTGCCTAGCCAATTTTGACCATCGATGTCGATTTTTAAATGCGTTGAAAGAAATAAATTAAAATGGCGATTAAATTAAAATTTTAATTAATTAAAAGTGCCATTTTAAAATGCAGTCGAGATAACTTCAAATCGATGTAAAAATGATTTTCTCGAAATCACTGGAGGTAACTGGCAGTCGGGAGGGAATTTTAAATTTAAATCGAGGAAAGAATCTCCCCGAATAGCAAATTGTCATAATAACTGCCAGACGACGAGAATATTCCCTTTTAAATTTAGCAGACGCGTCAGTCATGATGAAAGGAATAAAAGGCATCTGCTAAAATTAGCGCCAGCCTTTTGCTATAAAACTTCGAAGATTTTCATTATCGTCTCACAAGATTCGAAGTTGAGATTTGTGCTGGCAAACTGAGTTGTGAGATTTAATTCGAGAAGTTGCTGAAAGTTCGAAGTTTGAGATTGGAGTTGCTGAAAGTTCGATTGTTGGAGTTGCTGAGATTTGAGATTGCAAGTTGCGAGGTGCTTCGAAGTTAAAGGGTTTAGCATTTTCTTTTTCTTCACGTTATCGAGGTATGTCTTCGAAGTTGCTGAAGCTTTTTATTTTGCTGAAAGTCGAAATTGTTTTTGAAGTTAAAGTTGAAATGCTGAAATGCTTTATTTATGCTGAGAGTTTAAAATGCTGAGATTGTTTGAATGCCAAGATTGATTGAGCGTTAATTTTTCGAAGTTGTTTGAGATTGCTGAGGATTAGAATCGAATTGGATTTAATTTGTAATGACTTCGAAGTTGCTGTTTTATAATTTCGAAGTGTTAGCTTTTGATTGCTTTTCGAAGTTGCTGTTTTATAACTTCGAAAAGCTGATTTTAATTTGTCGAAGCTTGCTGATTTTGAACTTGCACGTTTTAAAAACTCTCGAATTTATTTTCTTCGAAGTTGCTGATGTATAACTGTCGAAGAATTGATTTCTGACTTGGTAGTTTATAATTCGATGGCTTGCTGATTTTAATTCGAAATTGCTGATTTTAAATATTGCTGATACTTAACACGCTTTTTCGAAGTTGGGGTTAATAGAGTAAATTTCTCGTGGGGAGTTAAGTTATTTATTCGAGTTAAGTTATTTATTCTGGCTGCGAGTTGCTGGAGGTTGAAGTTTTAATCTTGAGAAGTCAAAGTTGGATGCTAACGCTACTAACGTGTATTTATTTTGCAGCCGCCAGCCGCCTCACGTGATTGTCGTTTTTAAAAGTTGATGGAGTAATATTCGCTTTTGTTTTGCAGATGGCTGACGCTGCTGGCACTAGCAAGGCCGGAACTAAGGCTGCAAACAACGAAGCTAACGCCTCCAGGCAGGCGATCATCAAAGGTCTGAAGAAATCCTTCGTCCCTGAGTCAAAGATCACCTCAAAGTACGGCAATTTGACGGATACCAATCTCGGGTCCTTCAACCTCGAGACGTTCATACGCCGAATGTACGGGCAAGGTGGCAACCTTCCAACAGAGGCATCACAGAATATTGTGAAGAGTGGGTTGTACAATGCAGCAGGCTTCCAACCAGCAGTTCGGTGTCCCGAGTTGATTCTTGAGTGCGCCAACTTCTATAATTCTGAGGATCGAACTATCACCTCTCCTGGTGGTTTGATCATGGCTAATCTCGCTCCAGATGCGATTGGCGAGGCATTTGGAATCCTCGCTACAGACAACATGATGTATAAGTCCAAGGCCAAGGCGGATAAGATGTACGCCACAACCTTCGAGAAGTGCATGAAGAGAATAAACACCACATGGATGCGCAAGCCAAAGCCACCGGCTGCTAGGCTACCGAAGCAAATAATATCAGAAGAGCTGAAGCAGGAATATTGCGACATTATTATGTTGCTCAGCAGGGTCAATGGTAGCCCACAGTCTTTCATTTTCGAGCCATGGATGTTCTTGTACATCAGTGTAGTACTCGAGGGGAACGAGCAAGTGAACTGGGCGAAGATGATAAGTGACAACATCGATGAGCAGTTCCGGGACCTCAGAAGAACGAAGACATTTTATATGAGCTCATACGTCATCTATATGTTGGCTCGAATGACCAAGTACAGGGGATTGGCGTACCAAGAGCCAATTGGCTGCGGCTACAATCAGTTTAAGATCCACCAGTCGTGCAGACAATTACATCTCACTCACACTGGTGACTTCCAAAGAGTGAACGATGCCTTCACTATGTACATCACGAGAACACTTCAGCAGAGGCTACAGCAGAGGATCTCCGAGGAGGCACAGGCATTGATCGAAGAATACGGGTGTTGGTTTATCCAATTCCCAAAATTCACCTACTTGAGGCTGCCAGGGTATGATTCCTATGTGTATAAACTGCCGAGGTACCCCACTAACAGGATGATCCTACTTGAGTTGTCTAGGCAGTTGGTGGCCTACGACAAGATTATAAGGCGCAAGAAGAAGGGAGGTCTTCATTTTCCCATTGTGCTAGGAAATTCACTCGAGGAATGCCCGACTTTGCAAGCAGCCAAGGAGGCTGAGAATGAGCTAAAGTTTTACAAGCTGACTCTTTATACCAGCAGGCAGAATTTTGATCCCAAGGGGATAATTGGAACAGTACAAGGAGAAGAATTTAAGCACAAGGCTCACATGGAGGACTTTTGGGCAAATGCTGCAGGCGAGGACGAAATCAGAAGAAGGACATTCTCAAGGCTGCCTCTAAAGCTAATCAGGGAGTGCGAGGTGATCAGGGTGCCGGATCAACTGGAGGAGGATACTAGGGTCACCCATCCAGATTTTGAAGCAGTGAAGAACACGCCTATACCACCTGTAGATTGGGCTGAGCCGGAGATTGTGGATCTAGACACTCTATTTATCCCAGTCATGACGTTTACGAGAGCTTGGGTGGACGAGCGTGTTAATAGATTGAGGAGGAGGTCAGTCGCTCTCACATATGACCTCATGGGTGATGGAAAGCCACCAGTGGTAGCGAAAAGGAAGAAGCAGCTCACACGAGGTCCGGAACCAAAAAGAAGCCCGGAGCCCGTTCAGCCAGACGGAACCTCAGGGATCGGAAGATACGTCCTCAACACAATTGGTGTCTCATGCTTCCAGTGTGCGCGAAGTGTCATTATTTGCTAGTCAGAGAGCAAAAGGGAATGAAGAGCTAGAGGATGGAGAAATTAACCAGCCGATGCCAAGGGAGGTGGATACTCAGAGTGTGAATGATCCCGAAGCTGCTAGTAAGCGGGATGAAGGGGAAGACACGGACATGGACACCCACTTCGATTATTCCTTCGGAGAGGAAGATGCTGGGGCACATGAAGGAAGTGATCAAGAGGTCGAGATAATCGAGCCTCCACCAAACACCCCTCGGGAAGAAGTTCGAGAAGTGGAAGCCACTGAGGAGCAGCCTCTGATTGTTTATGATATTCAACGAAATTGGCTTACACAGGCAATTCGAAGGGATCAAGACGATGACACCAACCTAGCAATTGAAATGGAAGCACTCTTGAATAGGACAAGCAAGTCGCCAAAGCGGAAGAGGGCGAGAAAATATACAAGGATAGAAACTAACGAGGCAGGTTCCCGGAGCCTTCACATCGCTGCCCCAAGAGAAGATCACGACTTGAGTGATGCGATGCCAGAGAAATACACAATCACCACGGTTGAGTTGGGACGCCCTTCAGGAGCGCAGGTGGTGGAAGAGGCTGAAACTTCGTTTCAGGCATTAAAAGATAGGCTGGTAAAGAAAGAAGGAAAGTATAAAAGGTTGAAGAAAGAGCACAGAGCGTTGGTTGAATACGTGCAAAATCTCGCACATCCTGTTGCTCAAAGTAATCCAGCAGCAGAGCTTCCACCAGAGGTGCCACGTGAGCCTATCAGCGGCTTGGAAGAAGTAAAGAGGGCTGTGCGAGAAGGAGATAAGTGGGTGAATGGTGTCCGCATTGAGGCAGAAAAGTTCATGGCGGATCTCGCCTCAGCATTCCAAAATGCTTCCGGTATCCTTTCACGATTGGATGATGTTGAGCAGGCTTGGGGAGATACCCACATCTTCCAAGACAATACTATCCCACGCCTGGCTGTTTTGATGCGTGTTCCCACGCAAACTCTGGTGAACGAAGGGGTAATTCAGGCTGGTGACAGATATGACTTCCGTGGATGGCATTCAGCAGCATTCACAGGGAAGGGTTTCTTTGATACTGCAGCAATAGAGTCTTCCAGGATCAGAAAGGCCATGAGGAATATTCGTGAGAGTATTCTCAACACTTTGGAGTCGGTATTTGCAAAAAGGCTCGCACATGAGGAGGTAGATGCAGAAGGACTAAAGGCAAGATTGCAGCCTTTCTTTTCAGAAATGAGGACGTTTTCCCAGCTAGATTTTGAAAACATCTCCACGTTTTCAACGATCATTCAGAGCACACAGGATTCCATCGAAACATGGGGAAAATCTTGCGAGAGGCATGAACAGATGGTGGCCATCTTAGAATATCAGCTGAATCTCACTCCATCAATTTCAGAAGAAGAGGTCGATGCAGTGTTGGCAAGATTCATAGCGTACGCGGTCAGAGAGAAGAGCAAAGGAATCCGGGTCATGGACGAGAATCTTCTAGAAGGATAGTGGGCATTAATTGCTCATACCGGTCAAAGGAGGAATCTGCTATTTTTAGGAGCATTTATGACGCCACTCCTCCACCTTCTGGCGGTTTTTAGGGCAAACTCGTCTAGGGCTGAGGTGGCTCAATCTGAGCCCTCCGATGTAATTTGATCTGGGCCGTCGATTCAAACAGGCCAGCTATATAAGGGGGAGTCCCCCTCATTTGTACACTAGTAGTCATAGAATCAGAGAATAGAGAGCAATTGTTGAAGCAGAATAGAGAGTAGAAGCTTTTAAGTTAGAGTAGTTTTTCATTTGCATTGTTGAAGAAGAAGGGGAATTCTCCCTTAGAGAATTTTGTAAGAGATTGTCACAAAAGATTATTCTTAATAAAGCTTTTCATTGATGGTGAATTTCAACTTTGTTTGGAATAGTTCGTGAGGTTTCTTATTCCCTTTGACTTCAATTAGGAACTTAATTTCATGCTTGTAGTTAGATATGGATGTTTATGCTTGATATAAGTGAATTTCTTTTATCCATACCACTAACGTTCTTGCTGATGGTAAGTCCGTCTTGTGTGGTCAACTGGACTTTCAGTACTTAACTTCAATCAAGGTTCATAGGTGGTTATGCATCGTTGTGATGGTAGTTGCTCTATTGAATCGTGATTTGAACATCATTTTCACCCTTTGAAGATTGCACTTACCTTGTTGACGCTGTCCAATAGGAGGCTAAACAATGTTTGTCGAAATTCATTTAGGTTGAGCGTAATATCCATTTGCATTTAGATTAGAAGTTAGATTTTAGAAATCTCTGCAACCATTCAATTCTGCATAATCTTGGTTAGTTTTAGGAAACTTGCATCATAAAGCCAAATCATTCGCGCATAAAATCCCCTTTAAAAGCACACATTGGTTGTCACTACACGTCTTGTGAACAACTACGTAAGTCCCCTCGTGAGTACACAGCATACACACATCAACCAAACTGAGCCTATTCGCATTTAAAGAACCTTGGAGTTGAAGGCGTGATCTCACTCGCAATCTTAGCACGTCGAATACTTTGTTCAAGAGAGAATAGGGGATCCATTTGGAAACTTTGTTCTACCTGGTTGGTGAGGTCACAAAAATCACATCAACACTACGACAGTGTGTTATTGCTAAGTATTGTGAATAATGAAAATCGATAAGCATTATTGTTGCTTACAGCGATTATTGCTTTCTTCATAAACTATTACGACTTGCTGGAGGATAGATTTAGAGCCAACAAACTCTCTCGTTGATGCTCACCGAGGAGAGGATGGTTGTGAGAGGGAAAGGCTGGTAAGTTCGAGCCCATGTTGGATATCCCAAGATGGTAATGAATCCTGAGGGAGTCCACTTAGAGCTTGGTCACGCGCCCTCGGCACTGTAAGGCATCCCTCCTCGAATGGGGTCTAGAACAGAGGTAAAGGCGATGGTCTATTCCGGTCAAGCGTGATAAGTTACGATAACTACGATGAGTATGAGTTCATGTAATTTGTATCATGAATGTGTGATAATGGTAAACCAATTAATGCATTTATTTTATATGTTGTTCTAATAGAATCAATGCACTAATCCCTAGAGTTAAATTGGAATAAATCTATATAGTTAATTAATTAAAGGCAACAGCAATCTTTTAAAGCAATCTATATCAAACTGAATTACTCAAACATAAAGTGAATTTGTGCATTTCATTTCTTTTTCTAGGGAAAATTTAAATAGGGACATTACAGTAGATGAGAAGAACCAAATGCAACCCCATTGCCACTTGCACTAAAAATACGGTGGGAACTCCACAAAAAGTGAAGATTGTGTGGCAGCTGAAAAATCTAAATCAGTTCACTCTAGATCTACATCCCACAATTTCGTGCCCCTTCTTGTACTAATTCTGTCTATGAGTAAGAAGGCACAAGTTGGAATGCACATAAACTAGCTCTTCTGTTTTACTTGCTGCCAATTGGTTGTGTTTCATTGAGTGGATGAAGGAGTATGTACTCCAATTTAACTTAGATGAAGAGGAACTAGCAACCTATTGAAGCAAAGTGAGAGAGTTATAGTCATAAAATTGTAAATCAAACTTTAAATTTGAGCAAACAATTCAAATTTGGACAGTGCAATAAAAAAAAAAAAACTTACTTGTGATAAAAATTTGATTGCAAGACTTTGGAGGTGTGGTGATGTATGGCCATTGAAGTACAACAAAATGTGAGCATCCTTCCTATATTTGTCAGAGAAAGTGGAAACACTTTGACCATTGGAAGCTACAAAAACAACAAACTCATGTGTAACTAAATCCTACATTTGAGTATCGAGGAAGAGTTTAGTAAGTGCTTTCCTATGCCTTTCATTGACTTCTACATCTTTGTATGGTGGCAACCTTGATGTCATATCAAGAATCTCACGATTGTAAAATTTGGGCATCAATGTAAAGGCAAGAAGATGTATTGGGGTGGTTATTTTGTTCCATCGCTCAACACAAATTGTTTGCACTTTCCTTCAAGAAAGTTTCTTGAGAATCTTGCTCTTTTTCATTAATGATGGACTTCATCTTCTCAATTATTGAGTCTATGCCACAATATACGTCTCTCAAACATGGCTTATCCATGTCAGTAAAATAGGTCATCCTCATGATGGGCTTGGTGAAACGAAGAATATATTCCTTGTGGTCCCATTAAGTGTCTTCTAGGATCATCTGCTGTACATTTGTTGCCCTATCATTAGTGGATTGCCTCCATAGGGACCAACTTTGGTTGATGACCATGTTAGAAAGTGGCTCTTGCATCTTAAGAAGTTGTCTCAAGACAACTGTGTTGGATGCAAATTGGATCTCAACAACTCATTTAAGAATTGAAACTTCAAAAAGAAAGAAAGGATACATAAGTTTTAAAAAATAAATTGGCAATTACTAAAGTGAAGTGAAAAATTTAAAAATTGTAATGTTTCAATTACCTTCAACAACTTTAATTGTGAGAATGGTCTAAAAATGGTTGCTTGTGTTAATTTTAGGACCAGAAATGAATTAAGCAGAAATAAAACAAATATGAACAATAGAACACAGCATATACCTTGGGAAAACCCTCCTTCTTGAGGGAGAAAAACCCAGCCACAAATATATCACTTATATTTTGAATGAAAGAGCAGAATTCTGCTTTACAACTTGGCCAAACACTAGGCTGATCCGATGCAATGATAATAGCACCTCTCTAGATGCAAATATACCAACAACAATGAATATCGATCTCCTTGAAGCAAATATCGATCTGCTGAATGAATGCGAACTCCTGCTTGAAGTATGTGAACTTGTTTTGATAATATAATTGATGATATTAGAATGAGCATGGCGTTTCATCTAGGGTCGGCATTTCATCTAGGGTCGGCACCTTCCATCAAACAAGGCGTCCTTTTGTTTGGTCGGCCTCAATAAAAAATAAATATAAATTATTATTTGAAATAAGACGTCTCTTGAGTCGATCTTATTCAATTATTTATTTAATTATTTCGAATTTTAGGGAGAAAGAGAATTCCCACCACTACAACATCAACACTCCCTCTTACCTAGGGAGGTATCTTTCTAGATATCCATGTCATGGATTCTCTCAACATGACACCCACAATGGCTACACCATTTGTGGAGAAGAGTTCATCACGAAGTCTCTCAACGTGATATCGTCATGGAGTCACTCAACATGACGTCCACCATGGCTACTCCCATGTGTGGAAAAAACCATGTGCACAAGTGCCCATCACAGAGTCACTCAACGCGATGTCATCATGGAGTCTCTCAACATGACGTCCACCATGGCTACTCCCATGTGTGGAAAAACACAAGTACAAAGGATTCATCACGGAGTCTCTCAACGTGATGTTGTCATGGGGTCTCTCAACATGACATCCACCATGGCTACTCCCATGTGCGGAAAGAACCACATCTCTTGCTCAGAGATGGATAAGGGCTTTCACCTCATATTTTTCCATCTCAGAGAAATATGCATTATAGCAAATAGCAAAGATCACTGATGCTGAGTCTCCCTCTTAGCAAGGGCAACATTCTCCACAACTCCAAGCTTGTCTCGAAAATGTGCAAACTTCACTTTGGAGAGAGGCTTGGTGAGAATATCAGCTGTCTGGTCATTAGTGCAAATATACTTGAGTTGAATTGCTTTCCGTAGCACCATATCTCTGATATAATGATATTTGATCTCCACATGTTTTGTCCTATCATGAAACACTGGATTGACAAAGAGCTTCACATAGCTTTGATTGTCACAATGAATCACAGTCGGCTCCAATGTTTGCCCAAACAAACCTGTAAGGAGCTTTTGAAGCCACACTGCTTCTCGAGCTGCTACACATGCTGCAATATATTTGGCCTCTGTAGTGCTTAGTGCCACAAAAGTCTGCTCCCTGCTACACCAAGAAATCATGGCAAACCCCAAACTGAAGCAACATCCAGAGGTGCTCTTCCTATCAGCTACACTCCCGGCCCAATCAGAATCAGAATAGCCTTAACTTCAGATCTTCACAGGAAGTATATCTCAAGCCATATCCTACTGTGCCACACAAGTATCTCAAGATATGCTTTGCTGCAACTAGATGAATTTGCCTTGGTTCGCACATGAACTGACCGAGGGAACTCACCACATAGCAAATGTCTGGTCTAGTATTGACTAAGTACATCAACGATCCAATCAATTGTCTATACATGGTAGGATCTACCAAATCTGAACTAGCTGCAGACTCATTCAACTTCTTCAAATTTGTTTCCATCGGTGTAGACATGGACTTGCAGTCCATCATCCCAAATCTCTTCAAGATATCTATGGTGTATTTCCCTTGACTTAGAATAATCTCATTAGGTCTTTGCCACACTTCCAGTCCTAGAAAGTAGTGCATAAGACCTAGATCCTTTATCTCAAACTCAGAGGCTAACTCTTTCTTGCATTTTACAATGAGATATTCTGCTCTAGTAAGAAATAAATCATCAACATAAAGAACCAATATTAATGCCTCACCATCAACTAGCTTGAAGTAAAGATTGGAATTTGCATCATTCTTGGAGAATCCCAAGCTCATCAAGTATCGATCAATCCTTTCATACCAAGCACAAGGTGCCTGCTTAAGGCTGTACAATGCCTTCTTCAATTTGCATACGTGAGACTCCTTCCCATGAATCACAAAACCATTTGGTTGCTCAATGTACACTTCTTCAATTACGCCATTAAGTAATGCAGTCTTTACATCCATTTGATGTAGCTTCTAGCCTTTAGGAGATGCAATAGCTATAATAGTCTTGATAGATGTATATCGGGCAATAGGAGCAAATGTCTCCTCATAAGCTATTCCCTCCTTCTGAGAGAATCCTCTTGCCACAAATCTTGCTTTGTACTTCTCAATGCTCCCATCAGTTGCATGCTTGATCTTGAAAAACCACTTGGAAGACACAACTGATTTCCCTTCAGGTCTTGGTACAACATCCCAAACATCATTCTTGATAATAGATTGATATTCTTTTGTCATAGCATCTCTCCATACCTGCTGATCGGATGCCTCCTCAAAACTGGAAGGCTCAGACTCAATGATGTGACTCATCAATGCTACATAGCCTGGAAACTTTTGCGGTCTCTTGCTTTCTCTAAATGTGCCTTGAGGAGCTGCATACTTCTCTGCCTCTTGCATAGTTTTTCTAGCCCATAGAGGTCTCTTTCGACCTATAGCAATATCTCTCGGACCATCAGTAGGTTCTATGGGATCAACTAGATCACTAGACTCTTCTGGTTCAGTAGACTCCCTCTGAATCTCTTGAGTATGATCTGGAGAAATGTCCATATCTTGAGGTATCTCTTGTTCTTCATTGTCTATCTCCATATAAGATCCTTTAGATCTTTTGAAGGCTACTTCCTCTTCGAAAGAGACATCCCTGCTGATCTCAATTTGTTTCTATCCTGGAATGTAGATCCTGAAGGCCTTTGAAGATTCACTATAACCCACAAATATTCCTTTCTTGCTTGATGGTTCTAACTTAGATCTTTTATCCTTAGGCACATGAATATAAATAGGACAACCAAAAATTCTTAAATGACTGACCTCAAGACCTGTGAAGGCTTTTTTAAGAGTCATGTTTTCCAATATTCGATGAGGGCTTCGGTTCTGAACATACACTGTAGTTCTGGATGCTTCTACCCAAAGGAAGGTTTGTAGATCTTGATCATGAATCAAAGCTTTAGCTGCCTCAACTATGGATCTTTTCTTTCTTTCTGCAACTCCGTTTTCTTGAGGATTGTATGGAACACAAAACTTCCTCTTGATCCCTGCCTCAATGCATAAATTATGGAAACCTCCAGAAGTGTATTCTCCTCCACTATCCGATCTCAGTGTTGATGTTTATTGGGCAGCATCAGTAGTATTCTTCTAGTGATCTCCTTTACATGAGATAAATTAATATAGCCCCAGGCTATTTAATTTATAGAGATTCCGATTTGATGAAAAGGCACAATTTATGATAACTATATTTAGTTATTAAGAGGCACAAATTAATGAAGAAATGTAATTTTGAATGAGGCCGACCTCATGCTCCTTGGATGTGATTTTCTAGAAGGGCGCGATTCTTAGAAGAGATGTGTTCCTCACTTGTGGCCGACTTGCTTTTGAAGGGTCACATCTTGTATATATATTCATTGATGTTTCATTGTTTATTAGTCATTCATATATTCATCATAAGTCGTCATACATAGTGCGAATTCTGTAGAAGAGCAGATTGAGGTTCTGTAGAAGGCTGAGTCTTATCATCAGCGAATTACATCATTGTGTTACTGTGTTTGCATTAGTTTGTGGTGCCTCTTATTGGCCTTCATATCGACCCTTGTAAAGGAGACAATTGTGTTGACATTTCAATATATAAGTGATATATTGTTGCTGGGTTTTTCTCCCTCAAGTGAAGGGTTTTCCCAGGGTATTTGCTATGTTCTTGTGCCTGATTTTGAATTAATTTCTATGCATTAAATCTGATCATAAACTAACACTCAGAACCTTGATCCTTTTTCTGGACATATTTCAACTTGAGCCTTGAATTCTTTGAATCTATCAAGTACTTCTTCAGACTCCTTAGACTTCAAAAAGTAAATCTAAGTCTTTCGAGAATAGTCATCAATGAAAATCACATAATACCAAAAACCACTCAAAGATGCCATAGACATTGGACCACATAAATCAAAATGAACAAGATTTAGAATTCTTTTTGATCTACTTTCACTATTATGAAAAGGACCCTTAGTATTCTTACCCAGTGCACATCCTCTGCAAATGCCATCGTGCTCCTGACTGAGCTTCGGTAGACCAGTAACCATCTTCTCCATAGATGGAAGAGCTCTAAAGTGTAGGTGAGCAAGTCTCCTATGCCATAGCTCACTTGAATTGGTAGAGTCATGCAACAATGCTTGAACTGGACGAATAGAGAGTCTGTATAGGTTCTCTTGACAGACACCAATCACACGGGCTGTTTTGATGCTAGAGTTCTTCGGTCAAGCAAGAACTTTCCCTTCAGAAAATGCAACTTGATACCCTTTGTCCTCCAATGCTGAAATTGATACAAGGTTTCTCTTGATTCCTGGTACAAACAAGACATCACTCAAATGAAGAGGGATGCCAAAATCTAGATGAAGAGAGGTGGCTCCAACACCTTTCACTGAATAACAAGCATCATCTCCGATTATCACTTGCAAGTTGGTTTCTCTTTCTACCAAGTTTGAAAGATGCTCTCGATATCCTGTAATGTGTCGTGAAGCACCACTATCAATCAACTAAGCGCTATTGTCGGTTGGAACATTGCTTGAAAGAGCGGAGATGAATAGAAATCCTCCTGAGTTGTCTCTAGATTCCTTTTGAGGTGACACATCATCAACATCTGCAATAGAAGCATGTTGCTTTGGTCTTGTTATACAATCTCGAGCATAGTGACCATACTTGTCACATCTGAAACATTGAATGTGAGAGAGATCCTTCTTCTTCTTTGGCTCAGGAGCAAAATCTGATTTTCTGTCTCTATTCCTCTTGAAATTGCCTTTTCTCCCTTCTCTTCCTGTCCTTCTGGAAGTTTGAGCAGCAAGGACATGACTGTCTTCATTATGAGAGCTTCGACCATTCCCTCTTGCTGCCAACCTGGATTCTTCTTGAATGCAATCAGCTCTAAGACGATCAAACTTGGGCAATTTAGATCTTCCACTAATGCCTTGGATAAAGGGCTCCCAAGATTGAGGAAGACCATTCAGTGCCAACATAACTAGGTCTCTATCTTCAACTATATCTCCAAGGGCATATAGCTGATCTTTCAACTCAGTTATCTTCATGAAGAAAGAGATGACTGAATCTCCTTTAGCCATCTTTATATGATGAAGTTGTTGTCTCAAGGCAAGAGCTTTGCTGGTGTTGTTAATCTCATACAAGCCTTGAAGAGTCATGAACATGACTTTGGCTGTCTTCATCTTGGATATAATTGGCGCAAGATGATCCTCCACGGAATCTATCAAGATTTTCCTAGCCTTAGTGCCATTCTTCTTCCATTGAGTTTTCTCAGCCTCATCGGATGGCTCAGGCACATCACTCTCCATGAAATCGAGAAGATCATTCTCTTCTAATGCAATAAGAACTCTGAATTTCCAAGAGGTGAAGTTCGATGCACCATCAAGCCTATCTTCAACCTTGAGTCCGTTCACCATTTTTGATGCTTAGATAGTCTCCCTTAGATGAGAAGAAGATGAGAATACTTTGCTGCTTAAACAAATCTGATCTCGATCTTGCTTAAACCCGCTTTGATACCATGTTAATTTTAGGACCATAAATGAATTAAGCAGAAATAAAACAAATATGAACAATAGAACACAGCATATACCCTAGGAAAACCCTCCTTCTTGAGGGAGAAAAACCCAGCCACAAATATATCACTTATATTTTGAATGAAAGAGCAGAATTTTGCTTTACAATTTGGCCAAACACTAGGCCGATCTGATGCAATGATAATAGCACCTCTCTAGATGCAAATATACCAGCAACAATGAATATTGATCTCCTTGAAGCAAATATCGATCCGCTGAATGAATGCGAACTCCTGCTTGAAGTATGAAAACTTGTCTTGATAATATAATTGATGATATAAGAATGAGCATCATCTTCTATATATACAAAATGAGATGGCGTTTCATCTAGGGTCGGCACCTTCCATCAAACAAGGCGTCCTTTTGTTTGGTCGGCCTCAATAAAAAATAAATATAAATTATTATTTGAAATAAGACGTCTCTTGAGTCAGCCTCATTCAATTATTTATTTAATTATTTCAAATTTTAGGGAGAAAGAGAACTCCTGCCGCTACAACATCAACAACTTGCATGTCACATGTGATGGAGAAGTTGCTTTTTATGCATTTTAAAAAAGTCTAGTTCTTTGAAGACAGGAAGAAAGCAAGTATAGACAACTCAAAATGGATGGTTGCCTATTTAGCTTGGGAGTCTATGATCTTGGGAATCATACCCTTACAAGGGTTATGAGACAACTTGATGGAGCTGAGTGAGTGTAGCTCAACATGGATCGTTGTCAAATGGTTTGGGAGATCTATAATTCAGAAGTTTAGTGAGGTGGTAATTTGGAAACTTGAGAATTCAACTTAGGAGCTACACCTTTACGAAGGTTTGAGGTAGCTTGATGGAGTTCTGCCTGGTGTATGATCTGTTTTTAAAGAAGAACTTTTGAAGAATGGCATATTCTTGGTTTAGGATGTTTTTTTGTTTGTTATGTTTTGTTTTCAATGAAGTAAGCCTTAAGGGGGGGTATTAGAATAATATTAAATTATTAAAAGATAAGGTTTACAATTGTAGTAAAGCCACTTTAGTGGCAAGTGTTTTCTTTCCATTTTTTTAGATTCGCTTTTCAGTATTAGTTAGTCATGTAATGTTTCTTCGTTTGGGACGTTTCTTCCCAATTTCTATATATGGAGATGAAACTCTTTGTAATTATTATCTTGTTAATTAATATAATATTAAAATATTGTGTTCTATTAATTTTTACAAAAAATTGGGGGATGTGATTGAAAGATTGAGATCTTTCTGCACACTTATAAGGGATGCAATGACGATTTCTTTTCTTCCCTCATTAAAAACATTCCGCTTGCTTATATTTTGTTTGCTCTGCCCCTCCCCACCTTTTCTCCCATTATTGTTGATGCTTTTGCAACAAAGAGGTCACTATATCAAACTCTAATTGTTGGATACTATTTTTCTTTGTCAACAAGTTAAAGAGGTAAAAGAATTGGCCATTCTGATATATGTGTACCAGTGATCAAAGAGAAAATAGACAAATCAACTCATGTTATCTAATTCAGGTGGTTTATTGGCTTCTCTATAGCAATGTTTGTAGAAGATCAATCTAAATCTTGTTGCTAGGCTATTTGTTTCTTTTAAGAGTTTCTCAAGATGGCAGTTTGACATGCAACCTTCAACATAGCATGGATCATAGTTAGCAGACTTTGACTCACCAAAAACTTGGTAGACCCAAAATTTGTGACTTGACAAAAAACTTGGAAACTTAAAAAAAATGCTTAAATTTCTTTCGAAACACTTTTTTTTTTGCAAAATTCAATGATCCAATGAGTCCATAAATGAGTACATAAGTGTTTTCTATTAAATTTGATTAATTTGAATACAAATTGAGTACAAAATCGCATCATCATGTGGAATCCTGATATAATAGATAGCTGACAACTATTATGAATTTATGATGATTACTTTTGAAAGTTATCATCATAATTCATAAATCACATATTACAAAATATATCATTTTACATCTTCCTTTTCCCTAATCTATTGAAAACTTGGGGAGAGGTTGAGGTTCTAATCCTTGGAGTGTATTGCGGCTCCTCACTAGGCATAGAAGGTTGTGCTTGTGACTCTAGCTCGACCTCCATCTTGCTAGTAGATGGCAATGACTCCTTTGCTTCATCAATGCCATCCAATTCTAAAGCTCCTTCTATTGCATCCACATCTTCCATTGTCTGCCTCTCAAAATCAAGAATCTCATCTTTAGTAAAAAATGGGGGTCGCTCATCTTAGCCAATCCAATTGCTATAAAGATCAATGCCACCCAAATCAATGACCTCCTCTGATTTGTCCTATACCCTTCTTGTGTGAAGCCAATGATTGTATTGCACAAATACAAGGTCATTGAGGTTTTTGAGATAATGTGTCCTTCTTTGTGTGGATGGCCTCAAACAAACCCCAATTGAACTTGCAATTGGATGCACTACAAAGTTGGCACGAAATGCGAAGGGCTAACCTTTGAAGATTTGGGGTATTTGCATCCCAATCTATCCACCAAGGATCTACAAAATAAAATATTAAAGAGTTAGTAAGCAAATCGTATTTTATCAAATTATCAAAAGTTGTAAATTTGAAATTTGTAACTTGTAAGATGCATGTGATGTAAAGGCTCCAATTTTTATTACTTGGTGATTGAGGGGTTCTTCCTTTGATAGCTAGTTCTGAAGAAAAGAGCTTACCCTTGCTAGTCCTATAATTGTGCAATTCTTGAATATTGAGGTCCCTCACCTCAACTTGGGGTGTCATCTTTTGAATGCATGTCGTGAGACCTTCCTTAACCTCTCCATTAGGATTTGGGAGGCTATCTGAATGGATAAAATTGGGGTTGATTTTGTACCCTATTGCATGGATGGGTTGGTGGAGTTGATTGTTTCAACTCCAATGATTGATCTACCAAATGGGATCAAATTTAAGGCTGCCCCCTTGTAATAGTTTCAGATGGCTCTTTGGCCCTATCCATGGCCTCATAAATGTGCACTCCATTGGGTTTTGATCCCCATCTACCAAATGGAGAACTCTAATCAAGGGCTCTGACACCTACAATTTACAAATACAAAAATATTAAGGTTACATATTTATAATGAAAGACCGAAATTAAAAAAAAAAAAATCAATTTGAATTTAAAATCAAAGTTTTGAGGTTACCTTCACGATCTTTGTAGCTCTTTGTGCAAAAAGATTATCAAAGACTATCCTTGCAACCCTCTCTCCTTCAGGCTTCTTTGAATATGATGAGTCTAGCCATGCTTGACTCACAAACATCAGTTTCAATGAAGTCAACAAACCAATAATGCTTTGCTACGTTAGGAAAATCGTTGCAAACCTTGTGACACTCGATCGCATCAACTCTTTCCCTTGTGATCTCTCATCAAATTAAGAACCCAAGGGTGATTGCAAATAAATTTTGTTATGCTTCTTGCATCATCCACAATTAGTCTCACCCAATCAAGTTTTCCTATGTCCTCCAAAAGTAGGTCAAGGCAATGTGCTACACAAGGGGTCCAAAAGAGTGACTGATGCCTCTCTTCGAGCAATCCCCTAGCTGCTACATGTCATTGCATTGGCAGTTATGATTTGAACTACATTCTCTATGCCCACCTCCATGACAATTTCCTCCAACATTAAACTCAATGTTTTTGCATTTTTTACTTTGTCAGAGGCATCCATTGATATCAAAAAAATTGCCTCACCATATGAAGCTATCAAAAAGTTGATAATTATGCAGTTCTTTCCGTTTGTCCACCCATATGAAAGAATAGTGCAAGCATACTTGCACCATTGCTTCTTTTGTTCTTCCACTGCTAACTTTGCCTCTTTAGTTGCATTCATGAGCAACCTCCCACGTAAGTCTTTCCAAGAAGGCACTTGTAGCCTTTTCCTGCTAATGTCAATGTAGTTAGCAAATTCTCCCAACAAGGATTGCTGACCACATTGAAAGGAAAGTTGTTGAAGTACCAAAAATTGGCACATGTCTTATCTACTTCTTGATGCACCGCTTTGTTTCACCCTATACCTCCCAATGATGGTTGTGCTCCAGGTATGTTTTTGGTTACAAAAAAAGCTATGTGGTGTGTGTGTAGGTGCTCTACTTGAAGTAGATGGAGTGGATGCCGATGTGTTTCATATGTGTGGACCACAAAGGGAGCCCACTATGCCTTCAAATGTTGTTTATTCATATGTTTCTGCTTGCATTTGAGGACCATGACCACTAGCTATGGATGCTGCTATGGCTGCCCTTGTCTTCTCCCTTCGTAATTTTTTCTCTTCTACTGATGCAAGGTGTGCATTCATCTCTTGTTTTATCTCTTCTATGGTGTTGGTACAGGGCTTGGCATCATAATGAGTAATGCTTGGAAGATGGTATTTGAGGTGATTATGCCCCCATGATGTAACTTCTGGCATCTAATGCAAACAACTGTCCTAGGTGTTGGACCTTGTACGACATATTTCTAAGTAGGGTTTCTAGCTCTAGTTGGACGAGTGCTTGTAATTGGCGTTGGTTGAGTTAAGCTTGAAGCTGAGCCTGATCCAAAGGCCTCTCTATTTGCCATTGCATCTAAACTATAAGTACAGAATGAAAGTGCAACATTTTAATTTTTAAATTCAAAAAAATTAGCCTAAATTCAACATAAATTACTATATATCAGCATAAATTTAGCCTAAAATTTATATAAATCAACATAAATAAGTTTAAATCAGCATAAATTCAATATAATTTAATCATTTATTTCAAAAAATAGGTTAAAATCAGAAAAATAATTTGTGCATAAAAAAATAGTGAACTAAAAAAAATCAGTATAAATGAACAAAAAATGGTGATGAATCCAATTTTATGGAAGTAAATTTCAAAATACTACCAAGTTTTAGGAAATTATGATTTTAATATTGCCTACATGCTAGATTTTAGTTGTTAAAATGAATTTAAATGCTCGAAAAAAATAAATAAAAAAATTTACTAAGCCGCCTTTGAAATTTTCCAAAGTTGCTCTTCAAATTTGCTAAAAAATCCTTCCAATTAGCTCATGTTTTCTCTTCAACCGCTTTTGAGGAAGTGTGGGGGTGTTCATGCATTTATAGACAAAATAGGAGAGTTTTTGGCACATTTTTGACCCTATCCACTTGCTGGATGCGTCCGGCGAGTTTTTTGTATGGACTCCTTGGGTTTCCCCGATGAGTTTATAGGCAAGTAACTCGCCTGTGTGAAAGCACAGGAGTGCTCACCAACTGTGCCGTTTATGGCCTCAATAGACATAAGGTCGCTCAACTTCGTTGTTAGTGCCAAAGGGAAGAAAACATGCCATGGCAAATATGAAGGATCCTTTTTCGCTGCTTAGGATATTATCAGCACCCGAAATGCTTGAGTTACCTCAGACACACCATAAAAGTTTAAGTTTCAATTCTTCTCTAGGAGAAGACCAATGCACCACCCACTTAATTTTCTTGGTGTTTCTTAACTTGTTAATGGGTGATGTGGTCTAGCATTATTGGAAGAACAATTTTGTATTTGTTTGATCCTAGAAGTGGCATTTAACCATTCAATTCCCTAATTACCAACACTATTTACAAGGATATCATTGAAGGTAAAGGCTAAAGTTGGTATTTCTTGTTGCGGACATCAATAATTGTTGCCTCCTTTTATATTTGGGAGTTTTTAATAGCTCACTTGTGTATTTAAATATCATCGAGCCCACATATGGCCCAATTGATCTTCTAGTGCATGACATGGATACAATGGGAGGATGTTTCAGATTGTTCCACAGGACATTACATACACAATAGAAAATATAATTCAAATACTCTTGACCTTCAGTTGTACTTGCACATAAAACACCCTAGCTGGTAATCCAATCCTGACAATTCTAGGCCAGAGGAGGGCCATCTTCAAACTGTGCTTGAAGATAGGCATCCCTTGAGGTTCATTATTGTAAGGCCTCACTAATTTGGGACTCCAGTTACTCAGTCTCTCCATCTAGTCCAGATTAAAATATAGGAATTTTAAACAATTCAGTAATTCTATAGAGTGCAGTCTATTTCGGACAAGATTCTCAATGGTAGAGGTGGTTACATCTCAGGTCAGAAAAACATAGCCCACCCAAGGCCCCATCTTGGGAGAGGAAGACTATGTCAGAACTATGTATTGCCTCCAAAATTCTGAAGGTTATCATTGTAGTGGAGATTTCATGTGTAATTTGATTAATAAGTTATCTTAGATTTAACCATGTCATTTGGAGTTATTTGGAACTATTTGAATTCAACAATGGCAAAATCTCTTGGGAAGGGGTATAATCATAAAAAACTTTTAAAATGATATAATCCAGTTTTTGAATTTCTATGAGCAAACCATTTGCTGAAACCTGTTAAACTTACAAATCAGGTAAAATTCCTAAACACCAATTAAATGTAATTCACCTTACTGGAATGAGTCTAATGGTTTCTTTGTGCACATAAAAGCCTCAGCAAGAGAAGGTAAGCTCTGTTTTTATATGCTTCATTGCAACTGATGTTGCTTGGGAAGACTATGTGGAATGGACTTTGGCAGATGATTCTATTCATCCTATAAACAGAAGGCTATGAAGCCTCACGAAAGACAAAGTATTTTTCACAGACAATTTAGTTTCTTGAAAATAGATTGCTTGAAACATCACTGTAGCTTTATGCTGGTGAGATGATAGATGTGAATGCTGATGTATTCAAAAGGCTAAGGCATACCTGCCAGTGGATCAACCATTGCACCAGCTTTCAAACATTTAGTAAAATATAAATTTTTAGATTGAAAAAAAATACTATTGCTTGATGCTGTATCAGTAAATTAGGAGTTCCTTCAGTTTGATTCATGAAGGCAGTTGCTTCTCAAATAAAGGGTGACACGTGCATCAAGCTCTATTGCTATCTCCCTTGCTGATATCCCAGCATTTCATCTCAAATAACTTTCATAATTTTCTTTTGTAACTACTTTATTTGGCTTTTGCAATTGATCCATCATCCATCCTCTTGTTAGTGCTAATTGCAAAACCTTTCTCTTTTTTTTCACAAAATTTATCACATGCATTAAGTTCCATTCTCTCTAGAGATCAATTTATGGAGTTTCTCCCATTGTTTTTATGTCTTATTGAGAGGTCAGATATTTCCTTTTGGATTTTTCCCATTAGGGAGCTAATTTATTGATAGTTTATGATGAAATAGAGCTTTACATATTTTATTAATGATTGCTGGAGATATGCTGATGTTGCTCTGCTTCTGTGGGAATTTGTTTGAGTAAAATTTTCTTTGGAGGTTCATATAAGTTATAATTTATTGTAAATTTTCTTATTGAGAGGTCAGATGTTTCCGTTTCTTTCTATTAGGGAGCTAATTTGTTGATAGATTATAATGAAATGGGGCTTTACATATTTTAGTAATAATTGCTGGAGATATGTTGATGTTGCTTTGCTTCTGTGGAAATTTGTTTGATTAAAATTTTCTTTGGAGGTTCATATAAGTTACTGTAGATCATCCAACGGCAAAGGTCGTGAAGAATTTCGTTCTTCAGGAAGCACTTTAATGAAATATATTGCTTGATTAAATTTGAAATATTTCTATTTGGGTTAGTACTGTATTTGAATTATTGTGTTTGATGTTTGTCTGTCCATGTTATCTTAGTGAAGTCATTTTAAGCTTACCAGCTCTGCTGATTGTGTTGTGTTTGGTACAGTGAAGGAATTGTTGCAATTGCCCCCTTCTCACATCGACTGGCTTTTGATAATATACCCATAGAAATCCAACAATTACGTTGCAAAGTTAATTTTCAGGCACTAACTTTTGTTCCTTACATTCGTTCTCTTGGAGATGTGCTTGTAAGTCGCCTGAGATCACATTCTCATAGCATCCGAGAAGCAGGTCAAAGAAACTTCCAAACAGAACCAAATGGAGATGCTTATGCAGGGTCTGGAAAATTTGTTGTCCTGCATCTTCGGTTTGACAAGGTATATACATATAGAACTGGCTGTTTTGGTAAACTGCTTCATGTGTGTGCACATGTTGAGTACTGTACTCTCCATTTTTTCATATTTACATGTGCTGTGAATGCTAGGTAGACAGTCAACTACAGAATGCTGGCTTCCTTTTTAGTAATACATACCAGCAATGTTTGAAATTACTGGCTGCTTACTTCTAACTTGAGGCCTCTGACATAAATTATGATGTGGGCAAATATAGGGGAGGTAGTATATAGTCTTCTCTATGAAATTTGGATAAGGTATATTGTTGTCTGTCCTGACTTGAATGTCTAAACAATAGTATCAAAGCCAGATTAGGAGGAAATTGTTCCTCATTTTAGCAATTGTTCTTCAGCATTAGGACCAACGAAAGGTCATTGTTAGATTTTTTAGTTTATGGAGCTTACCATAGGGGGTAGTGGTGAAGGGTCTCCTACAGACAAGGCTCCATATGCTTGTTCATGGAAATCATAAGCCTGGTAATGCTATATGTTATTGTGCATAAGGCTCAATGTCATACGCTGCATTTAGGTTGTGCAATAGTGTATTATTTCTTGTGTTGTTACACCTGAACCAAAATAGGAGTCAATAAGAAGGGAAGAAATTAATGAGAAACATGAGATCTAATGCTTTAGCTACACGATGAAATCGCTGAATGCTTGACATATTTAGAATTCAGGAATTGAAACTTTTGGATCTTCAATCAGTTCAAGGCACAATGCATGGATGGGTAGGGTGGCCATAGAGGAATGCTACCAGCTTTTAAAGAAGCCAGGCCAAATTGAATTTGTGAAGAGCGTTTGGATATTCCTTTTTTCAGAATATAATTGTTCTTTACTCAAATTCAAGTCTCAGTGAAAGTAGAGCACATTTATCACTAATTTTGTTTTATATGAGGTGTCATAAATCATTTCAAGGAAATTTCAGGGTTTATCTATCAAAGTTTTACAAATCAATGCCAAACCTTGTTTATAACTCGTAAGGTATATCATTCTTGAGTTTGCAATCTTCTATGGATGATATAACTCGTAAGGTATATCATAACTGTAAGATAGCTTTTTTGATTCCTAACTATAGTGTAAGAAGTGGGAGAAATCATTGCTCATCTTATTAGGTCAAAAGACTCTATTTTTACAAGGCACTGATCTGTTTGTACTGTTTCCACATGTTAAGCTGAAACAATCCATTTCCTGGGCTTCAAAATGTTTTAGTATGTTTTCATGTCAGCACTATTTTCAATATTTATATGTTCAGTTCAAATGTAATTACAAGTAGGCTCTAGAAAATACAATCCTTGTTATAAATGGTAGGATAATAACTATGCTAAATTGATTAATCATTTTTGTAAATGAACGTTGTTAGATTGAGTAAATGCATGTTAGAAGCTGTCCCTTTTCTACACGGAAGGTTAACATACAAGGATTGTTATTGAAGTTACCCTCATAGTTGGAAAATACTTAATAGCATCCTTTGTAGTCTTTTTATATGTTGCCAGTGATCAAAATTTTAGTACCTTCACAACAGTATTGCTTATGGTCTATGCTATTGGATTCATACCTGAACCAAAATGTTTCTGATACCAATCCCCTGGTTCACCCTTTAAACTTGTTGTGTTCTTCAGAATTGTTGCCCTTTGCAGAAATTCAGATGGTGTTTCCGGAACATTTTGGATAGGACCCAGCATTTTGAGGCAATTTTAAGGGATATATCCATGGCAGATGTCTGCTGAAAGTATAAAAAAAACAGAACTAACCTTTTTCTGAGTGGTAAATTCCCTTCCTAGATGGCATTCAGTTTAGATGACATGACCGAGGCGTATCTCTTCAACTAAATTCAACTAGGGCTTGTCCCTGGCCTTGTTTGTTGGGGTACATCACACATAGAATTGGATATAGTAATTTACTTATTGTGTTCAACATTAAACATTAAATATTTGTGCATATGAGTATGTAACATATCTTGTGGGGATTTGAAAATGGATCTCTACTATGAAAGGCTTTATATGAGCTACCACTTGAGCTCATCCCATTTGACAAAAAACATAATCAACTTAATCAAAGATTCAAAATCATAAATCATAATTTATAAACCTGATATCTTGATCTATATAGTGTGAAAGCATTGAAAAATGAAAACGTAAAAATATGAAGAACTTGAAAGCAAATAAACAATCAAATCCTAATTACCAAGTTCACTGTAAACCTCAAGACTGAGCTTGCTGTAGTGACTTGCTTATGAATCAATGTGGATGCAACTCAACAGCATAACATTATGGATTTTGATAACACAACTCAACAGAGTAAACTTGGATAAAGACTTGATATATGAAAGTAATGAGAAGACAAGCTATTTGTAAATTCTTGGAAAAATCAAATGGATGGATGAGGATAAGATTGAAGACCAGGAGTTAAGGAGTTAACTGAACTGATTGTGAAGTCGACTCAAGAAAGTGATGAAGATAAATCAATTGATAATGGAAAATTGCCATTTTGAGCTCCTAGGAGGATAATAATGATTTTTTTTTAATTTATTAAATGGATAAATGAGAAGAAGTTTCTATTAGAAGACAGCGTTATCTGGTGAGATGATAAATATGATTTTTATTTATTTATTAAAAGTGGATAATTAGCATGCATTAATTAAAATAATAAAATATTATTTAATATGGATAAATAGATAATGGAAAATAGTAATTTTTAATGAATAAATGGTAATTGTAACAATTAATGGTAAGTATTGTGATAAATGATTAATGGTAAATGATAAATGATAATTAATGAATGATTGATTAATAATTAATGGTATTATTAATAATCTATGTTTAGGAGAATATTTTAGTGTCTACATAGTGAATTATTAATTTATGTAATTTCAATGCTGCTTGTGCACATAGCATTGATAGAGGATTTTTTTTAATATTCTAATATATTATATATTTTATATACTGACACTTCCATGATAAAATGTACCTAAGGTCCCAAAAAAATTGGTGTTTCCTGTACTCATGCCTGTTTATTTTCCTGGAAATGTAGCTTACGGTGATAACAGAACATATTTCTACACCTGTCAGCATCTATCTCCTTGTGTATTTTATCCATTAAATATAGGTTTTGATTTGGATTTTCATGCTTTTCTTTTCTCAACATTTATAATATGGTTGAGCCTTCTTAATCATATCAGTCATGCTGACCTTGTTTTTCTTTTTGCATGTTATTGTATATTTCTACTAACAGAGAGCTTATATTTAAAGCTTAATTAACTTATATTTTTTTTTTATAGTGTGATTCATATAAATTTATTGTCATTTGCAGGATATGGCTGCTCATTCTGCTTGCAATTTTGGAGGTGGTAGAGCAGAGCAATTAGCCCTTGCAAAGTATAGGCAAGTACTTTGGCAAGGACGAGTGCTGAATTCTCAATTTTCTGATGAAGAGCTTCGAAGTCAGGGAAAGTGTCCCTTGACCCCAGAAGAAATTGGATTGTTATTAGCAGCTTTAGGATTTAGCAATAAAACCAGACTTTATCTTGCTTCTCATAAGGTAAGCTGTCTTTGTTTGCTCCAAGTAAGTTATTATGCAGTTTGATGGCATTTACGATACATATGCATTATTTATAGTGTTTTGCATTTTTTTATTTGAATCTTGGAATAGGTCTATGGGGGGGAAGCAAGAATTTCAATACTGCGGCAATTGTTCCCTTTGATGGAAGACAAAAGGAGTCTTACAAAAGAGGAGGAACTTGCACAGCTTGAAGGGAAAGCTTCTGTTTCGGCTGCTGTGGATTATTATGTCAGTATGCAGAGTAATATCTTTATTTCAGCATCGCCTGGAAATATGCACAATGCTTTGGTAATCACATACCCCACATTTTATATCATATGTGTGTATTCATAGTTTGCATGTTAAAGGATGAGAGATACTCTATGATTGACACATTTCAAGCTCCATATGCTCTGAACCTGTAAATGGGTTTGAGGGTTAACCTATGTTCAATGGGGGGATGTGTTTCTGGGACGACATCGTATATATATATATATATATAAGCATTATCATTATTTAATCATAGCATATTTCTATATATATATATATACCGGTGTGTATATGTATATATTAATACATATATATTTATATATACGAACGATCGCATACACATAATGTATCTGCGTATGGTATACGTAGACATTTTTGTCTACTCATGCTCGTACGTACATATGATCATATGTGCGCGCCATCGCATATATATATATATATATATCCAATACACAATATTTAAACATCTCAAGCCTATCAAAAGGATTTTAACAGTAAGACCCAAATCGACAAAACAATCACAAGGAGTCAAAGACAATAACCTCGACATTCCTATAACCCAAAAAGGATAACAACATAGTTCAACACATACCGACGCTGACTTAACAAGGTTACTCTACCCAGTGCAGTGCGTGTGTGCATTTACTCAGATGGTCATGTCAATGGTTTCCATTCCAAACTTCCTCTCCTGGGTCGTACTCTCCCTCTCCCTCTGGAGGGTTCGATCATTTCCTGCATCCAACTTAGTGCATATGAATGAAGTTAGCTGATAACACAAAAATCATATTCATCACATTTCATATATATCACTAAAGCATTTCAAAATTAATTACATCACAATGCATATTCATACATCTCATTCATTCACTGAAATTCACTTAAACATAATCATGAATTAAAACATTTTTATTCATAGAAGTAATAGTATGTGGTAAACAAACAACGGGGTGTAACATTAATGAAATGATGACAAAGTTCAACAAAATTGTTTGAGTTCCAACAATTACCTTTTGTCCCATTAAAACTCCAAGTACCTTAATACCTTGTCGATCTGTAGCCACCAATTGAAAAGTTGGCAGCCAAATGGTCAGCTTGGTGAGACTTCTCCAAGTGTCTTCTGGAAGTACATTCACATCGAACTCGCCATCAACAATTGTATTGGTGAGATTCCTTCCAAGGATCTCCATATTCACCATTGTTGGTTTCTTTGTCATGTTAACTATTACTAACATTGGATCAATCACTTGGTCGCTTGATAGCAGAGGTTCAATTGTTGGTTCTTCATTCTCACCAGATTCCAAATGGGCCGTAGCATGCACCATCTCTTTCTCCCCTGACACAATAGCATTTTGAAGTTCAGGAATACTTTTGTAATAAATCCACTACAACTAGTATAGTAGCTTGAAGTACTTGTCGTGCAATATTTTTTTCGGATTGTAATTGATTTGTTACCATACTTGCATTTGCATTTGAGTAGTGTTGTTCATTGTCCGTAGCATTCTCCAATTCAGCCCTTGCTTCACAAAGCCTTTCTTTTTTTGTTTGTGGGTTTGGGTACACAACCTTCTTCACTTGGGCATGAGTAATGGTCAATACTTCATTATGCCTTACATCAATCATGTTGACACTAGCCTTTTGCTTCGAACATCTGTTGTCTTCGTGGTTTCTGGATCCACACCATTTGCACAATAATTACATTTTGTATTGCTTGTTTTGGCAGTCTCTCGCAAAGTGTCCCCATTTGCTACATTGTCGACATTGTATGATAAGGCGTCCTTTGGGGTCATATTGTATTTGGCTTCATCCTCTTTGATTTCGATAATGGGCTTGGAGATGCATTCTGTGGCTTCAATGGAGTGGAATCCACTCCCTGTGTAAAGAGTACTTGTGTACTCTTCATCTTTGAATTGTATGGGCACTTCTTTATTGAATGACCCATAACTTGGCAAATCTCACAAAACATCTTTTTAGGACAATTACCTTTTGTGTGCCTTTCAATTTTGCACTCAGTAAACCATAGTTTGTTAGTTTCTTTGTTGGTTTCTTTCTCCGCCTTCAATTCTTTCATCATTCGGAGCATGTCCCTACATAGTGCTTGTACCGTTCTTGATTCATCGTCGCTATTGTCATCTGAACTTCCATCTTCTTCTATTTTTCTTTTATTGTGTGAGGACATTTTATCTTTACTTTCTATGTCCATTGCTCAATTGTAAGAATTGGTGTATGATGACGGAGGTGCAACTTTCATTTTCTTCCTTAATGAAGGAATTAATTCCTCAATGAAGCATCTTTTCTTCAGTTCATTGGCCGGCTAGTTTTTTAATTTCACTAGTAATTCCTTAAGCCTACGATTATAGGTTCACACATTCTCGTGCTTCCCTTGTTTAGTATTGAGATCTCTGCCACAATTTCATTGTCATCTCTCAAGAGTTTGAATTCCTCTTGGAATGCTCTTTTCAATGCATCCCATGTATTCTTATGAGGTGCTTCCAATTCTATGTACTAGTCTATGGCTATCCCTCTGAGAGTTGCTGGAAATTCTCTTAGCCAATTCACTTTGTTATCCTGACCGTTTGCTACCTAGATTGTCTCACATGTCTTACAATGCCTTACAGGGTCATCTGATCCATTTCTAGTGAACTTTGGAAGTTTTGTCCGTTCTACATTAGGACTTGCTGGGGGAGTCACCATCTTGCCTCCCTGTTACACCCTTTGTGATGGTAGCTTGGTTGGAGAGTTTTGATTTGTATGTTTTGGTGCTTTCCCTACACTCTCGGACATGCCACAATCCTTCACTCATCCCTCTTCAGCGTTCGTCACCCTCGGGTTGCCTTTGAGGTACTTTCGATGCTCCCTTTTTTCCTAGCATTATCGGCTCTGATCTTCCAATGTTTGATTCTTTTGTCAGTGTCAAGTCTTCAATTTGGCGTATGGTCTTTGTCAGACCATTGGTAGGTTCTCTCTAGCCTTCCCCTTCAGCTAGTTTTATTGGTTCGAACTGTTCTTTGATGGTTGGGTTGGCAGTTTCTTTCTTGCCTTCCCTTTTGCCCGACAGTGAACCGTCTTTGTCACTCATTGATGACCCTTCTTTGTTCGATGGTGATGGTTTGCATGGTTCTTTGGCGGGTTAGTTTTTTCTTCTTCACTTTCCCCTTCGTTCGACATTGATAGTATGAACGACTCTCTAGCTTGGTTAGCGAGGTTAGTGTATGTCTCATCAGGAAGTGGTAAGTGTCAGGTTGTTTCTACCCACTCTCCATGCATTCTCTTATCGTGAAATTTCTCTTGCTCTCCTGACTACGAATTTTGCTTACGCTTTGGCTTCTGCTCTTGGGTGGACTTGAGCTTTCCCTTAGAAACCCTTCGCCTTCTTCAACTTCACGCCTCAGTCATCTCCTTTCTCTTTGTTTGATGATCCTTAAAGATTGCCCGATCTCTTGATCTTGACCATGTTGTGGTCTCTTGCCACCTTTATTGGGGTCTAAGGGCATGAATCTCTCAAATCCATAGTTTTAGGACTCAAACTCGGACTCAACTCGGCAGCCCAAAATTTTGACTCGGACTCGGAACTCAACACGGACTTGGCAAAAATCTCAACATGGACTCGGCAAAAAAAACCTTCATAATTACACACAAAAAATAAATATATGCATTTAGAGAACATAAAAGTCTAATTTAACTATCAATTTGTCATAATTCAAATGTTACACATGTCATATGATCATCAAACTCTCAAAATTTGAAATTTCAGCCATTGTGTCTGTTATGTTCAAGTGCCAAAAGAATCTAAGCTCAAGACTTAGGAGTTTGAGCCTAAAAATCAGGGGTCTTGGAGCAAGACTCGAGTGAGTACTCTTCAAGACTTGGCCAAACTCGACTCAGGAGTTTGGTAGACTCGGCTCGGCCAGCTTAGAGATTCGAGAGTTTGGAGAGTTTTGCAGAGTACTCAGAGAGTCCTCAAACTATGCTCAAATCTGACTCGATTTCTTTAAGGCAATGATGCCAAATGTTTACTTCTTTGCCTAATAAATTAAATACATGAATTAATAATAGAGATGACAATGCATACCAGATACATGCGTAAAATATATCTTTATTTGCACATGAAATTATTACAAAAGACCAGAGATGGTCAACCAAGGATCAAAGTCAATCCGACTAGATCACACTTCTCTCCTTGACGATAACAATGTATTTAAAGCACTTGACGATTGCCAAGAAGAATACAATTGTCAACCAACTGATGCTTGTAACTACTTGAAGCCGACAACCAATTAATACAAACGATTAGTACATAGTTGGATAGCCAATATTACTTGTTGTACCCCAAATTAAAATTTTTGCTACACTTAGGCATTTTGAAAGAGTCGGCAAAAGTCTTGTAAAAATTGTCAAAAAAGGTCGGAAAATGGGATTTTGCATGTCATGCATGTGGGTCAAAAGCTCAAAATTTTCAAAATCGGATGATCTGGCCTTGCTTAGAGTGACCTTGTCTACAAAACCCAGATCTTAGTTTTTTGGCCCTAAATTTTAGGAATTTTTTTTAAAATAGAAAGTTTCTAAAAATGGACTTTTTCTGGGTTTCTTCTCAAATGGATGCTAGCATAATTTTCTAAAAATAGAATGTCTAACTTCAAGGGTTCAAACTGATTCTGATTGGCTTAAAATACTTCCTCATCAGGCAAGTCCAGTCAGAATTGTTAAAAGATCAGTTTTTCTTTGGTGGGTTTATTTTGCTTTTTCAAAAGCTAAAATGGGAGCTTCGAGGTATGGAGGTTGGTCAACTGCCAAGTGTCAAATTCAAGGTCTCAAACACTACACAAATTGAGAAATGGTGGAAGATGCTTCGCATAACGAAGAACAAAGGAGGGAAGTTGGAAAATCTTGAAAACTGAGGAAAAATGGTTATAAGTATGGGGATACTAGGTGCCCCTATCCAGTCAGGGTGCCTAGCCATTCATGCCTTAGTATATTTTTTCAACCCCGACAATCAAAACATGGAGCGAAGCGTGAGGAGTAGAGGAAAAGTTGTAAAATGATAAAATTTGACTTAACACTGACAAGTAAAGGTGCCCCTACTAGCCAGGGGCGCCCATCATTTCAAGCTATTAGTTGCAGTTGTTAAGGTTTATGCTTCTAAGGTATCTTGCTCAAACTTCCTTTGGCTTTGCATTGAATCTATCGACAGGTCCATCAGAACAATTAGTGAACCAAAATCTCGGATCGAATGGAGAAGTTTCATCAAAGGGAAAGAATGCAAATCATGAAAAACATCAAAAATGTTCTAAGTCTAGAAAATAAAGGCGCCCTAGGTAGCCAGGGGCGCTTAGGGTTTTGGAGGACCTAATCCAATTGCTAGGGTTTGCAAAAATCATCAGCTTCATCATAATTCTTCGAGCTTTCCAGTGGATATCTTTGCTAGATCATCAAATTCTTCAGTCACCTGTAGTTGTAGATCAAATGGAGGACAAGGCATGGAAGGTCAAAGTTGAGAAATTGAGAATCACTCAAAAATGACTAAGTCTGGTGACATGGGCGCCATAGCTAACTAGGGGTGCCCAAGCTTTTGAGGGTGTTATAGTGGAAATTAGGGTTTGAGACATCCAACAAATTTTCTCCAGATTTGAACCGGCTCTCCAACGAAGTCAACAACGAGCTCATCAGATTTGTCAAGCACCAGATATGTCAGATTGAATGGAAGTGGAAACACGTGCAAAATGAGAAAAGTCAAAAGAAAGATGAAAAATCTCAGAAAATAATCTAACTTTGGAGGAGTTGGGCGCCCCAGCTAGCCAGGGGCACCCAAGCTTTTGACCCCCCAAAACTACTTTTCTAGGCCAGTCACCTCTAGAAGATCTTTCACATAATACTTCAGGCTATCCAACGCATCTGACAGCCAGTTCATCGGGTCATTCAAACATCCAGAAATGAAAATTCAATAGAGAATTCATCTGAAGGTTAAAAAATTGAAGAAAAATAAAAAATGGCTATCTTTGGTGATCATGGGCGCCCCAGGTAGCCAGGGGCACCCAAAATTTTGAGGCCCCAGATTTAGTTTTTTGAGGTTGCAGTCTCCAGGACAATCTTTCCAGATTCAATCAGGCTCCGCAACGAGATCATCAACCAATTCATTGGATTCATCTAGCGTCTGAAAATCAAGGTCAAACTGAGGACAAAATCAAGCAAAATTTGGAAATTTCAAGAAAAATGGCTAAGTCTGCCAAGAAGGGCGTCCAAAAATCAATGACTTAGTAAATTTTTCAAATTTCATCCTTCAACATTTGAAGCAGTGTCCACATTCAATGAATCTAGTTCAGGATTGGCTTCAAAGATTTAAAGCTGGAGAATAAAGGTGTTTTTTATCCTCAAAACCTATTTAAGAAAGCCTTTGCATTCATTATTCACATATTTTTGCAGGTGGTGTCCAAAGCAAGAGAGGAGGAATCAAAGTAGTTTATTCATATCAAGATTTGAAGGCTAAAACGTGTTGCTTTTTCTGAGTTCTTCATATTTTCCATATCAGGTTGCTCGAGGCTCACTTTTTCATGCTTCAAATTTCTAGGGCATCATTTTTCAGAAGAAGGGGGTCATCTTTTTCAATTTTCATCAATTTGGGTCAGTTAGGTTTTTGATTCTCTACAACTTTGGAAAATTTTATATTTTTCAAGAACTTGCTTTTTCCGCACTTTTTCGGGTGAACCTCAGTATTTTCAAAATCTGATCAACTAGGTCTCTCTGAAACATGATTTTGCACAATACCCAATTTTTAGCTTTTTTCGGGAAAATCCTAAAATTTTAGGGTTTTTGCTTTTTCAATCAGCCATCAACATTTTCCAAAATCAGACGATCTGGGTCTCTTCACAACGAGATTGTACACAAAACCCATAACTCAACTTTTTCCGAAAAATCTGCCTTTTTTAAGAAGAAAAATCAGCAAGCTATTTTTAGCTTTTGTGCAGAGTTTGTCTGAGCATAGTCAAGTTTACAGTCAAAAGTCGAGTTTTTCAGCATGCAATATTCTCCCATGGAATTCAAAACCAAGCAGTAGATGGGCGGATTGTTTGCAACCTCAGGCTGGATGATGTTGAGAAGTGCTTTTCAATACCACCATGGACAAAAAACATCATCATCTTGGTTGAAGAATGTGAAAAGGTGTGGTATGAGAAAAAGGACAAGTATTGGAAAAGAGTTGTACAATACTTTTCCATTAAAAAATCAGGACAAGTGTTAGAGACTCAGAAGTATAAAAGCTGTAGAAGAAACAGAGGAATGTCAGAAGATGGTCACACATAGGGTAAAAAGATATGTTGAAGCAAGATGATATATTTATAGAAGATCATCACTCCAGTTGCAGAGCCATTGAAATTAGCAAGATTTGATAAAGTAGTTGAAGATGTCAAAGATTTTCTAAGTTTGGTTGTAGAAGGTGAGGAAATCTTGTAAAAGCGGAATTTTACTGTAGATAGTATTGATGCTCCCAACAAAGAGGCAATTTCTAGTTTTTTGGCAGATTTAGTTTCCCAAAATACCAATAGATGAGCTCTCTTATCCGGACAGCAATGATCTCCAAAGATAGATTTAAAGTAGCAGTTAACTCAATGCTTTTTCTGAGTTTTCTTGCTATTCTTGTCTCATGTTTATCTATTCCTTGTGAGAGAGAAAAGAATCAAGTTGTAATAGTTGGCATTTTCCTTGTTTTTGCTTTTAGTAGGTTGTTAGATAGTTATATTGTTTTAGTTTTACAAATAAAGCTTGCATGTTGGCAAGTCTTGTTGTAAAAGCAAGGAGACTTTAGGGTTCCCTACTCCTTTGCTTGTGTATAAATAAGGGCAGCCTTGCCCATTTTTCTTTAACCGTTATTGTGATAGCAATTTGCTGAGCCTACTTTGCCTGCAAGTTGTTATTCTGTGTTTTGCTGCAAGATATTGTTCATTTCATGTGTAACTTGTGTTAAGTGTATTTTTGATCGCTAAACTGTAAGCTTGTTATTGCTACAATTCTGCTGTCCCAGAACTAGAAGTGTAATCGTTATTTGAAATTTGAGAAAGAAAATCTTATGCTTGCTATGTTGCTTTGATCTACTATCTCGGGTTTTGTTTTATGTGTTCTGCTTATATAATCTTTATTTCAGCTTGCATCGAAAAGTACAATGAGTCTTCAGGTGTGCGTTGAGAGAAAGTTTGTTTAAGTATCTATGTAAAGATCATTCCTTGTTTACTTTTAACTCTCAAGCTCTGAGTTTACTTGAGTTGTTAAAAGTGTCATTAGAGTAGGCTTAGTCGTAGTTGAAGTTCAAAAGAGAAAATCTCAGCTACGGCGCTAGAGTTTTATAACCTTGTGCTCTTAGCTGAGAACAAAAAGATTGACAAATAGTTTAGTTTACTTTCTTTAAGCATCATCAACAAAGAGGGAGCTTCCCCTCCTAATTCGAAGAGCAGTTTATCTGTGCATAGCTGTATGTTTCTAATCTGCATTCCAGAGGTGCAAATTGAAACGCCAACATTACCAAAGCATAATTATAGACATTGTACACCGACTACATATCAAAGCAATTTTACAACATTTGACCCGTTACAATATTGCACCAATTAAAACATCAGAACTAGAAGAAGAGTGATTATATTGATTATGTTGGGGGTCCTTAACTCCTTGTTTGTGGTTTGGAAAAAGGTTTTGATAGATCTTGAAGTTAGCATTCCAAGGGGTGGATAGGCCCCTAACTGCTTGGTGAAGGGTTATTCTAAGGCTGAAGAAACATGTCTATAAATAACTGTTATTGATCCTCAGGCAACTGCTGGAAGAATATGTTATATTCCTTTGAAGTCTTTGTATTATGGCCTCTTGTTTTATGATTATTTTTTCAAGATTGTAATCACATGGCCTCAGGTAGGTGTCAAAGCAATTGTTATTAGGGAATTGGCTAAAGTGAGGTTGTTCTTTCCCTTGATAATGGTTTATGTACAAAGGCTAATCAACAACATTCACTATCATATTTGAATTCATATTTCTCCGATTAGTGCTATCATTGAGACGTGACCACTTGAAGGTCGACAACATTCTCATCCACACCAAGCACACTAAATACACATCCAAAAATATTGTTGAGAGACTATGGGGGCCAAGGCTACGAGATTGCTCGATTCATAATCCTTGCCTATTTTGCTGAAGCCCCATATACTTGTCGTCACCACAACTTAACGAATATTAGAAGTACATGCTCATTATCATAATATTAATCAGTGTTCCATGTGTATGCATCCTTGGGGGTCCAAGTGACATCCCTAATGTCTTGGAGAATTGGGAACTCGGAGGGTATGTCCTCTTCATTCAGGACTGGACTGCCTGCAACATTTGGAAGATGAAATTAAAAAAATAACTTTTAAAGGAAAAATATGCTAACAACCCCTAAAAGTCTAAAAGATGGAGAATTGCAATTGCAAATTTCCGATGCGTTTAAGTTATTTTAATAGCTGTCGTCCCCCCTGTTGTTACCAAAATTTGAGTTTTTTTATATCATCACTGAAACCTCATCCCTATGTACCTGCATCCTCCGTCCTGGAAACTTAGAAACATTGATAATAATTGGTAATTCATAACAACTATAACCCATATCATTTCTAACTGTTCAATCACAATTGATAATGCATTAATTAAATTCAAGTCAGTTTTAAACCATATTTTGTAAAGTAAAATCACAGTATCAAAAGAGTTAATTAATTAACTCCCACTTCCAATTATTACAATGGGATGGGTTAAGCTTATTATAATGTTTTAAGTGTGAGGGATATTACAAATAGTTTGGTGGCCACATACACTGAAAATCTGTTGATCAATGAGACGACCAAGCTGGGGTATTTGATAGATTTAAAAAAATTGCTTGAGAATATTTCTATAGGTTATTTGATGACAGTTTTTAAATATTGTCCGAGAATACTTCTCTATGCATGCTTGGTTTTCAATCTCAAAATTTGCACATCTCTCTGCCCTGCAATTTTCATTTATGATAATTATTTTATTTGTTTCATTCTTCTTACTTGACTGTTTGTATTCTTGCCTATCAGGCAGTACAACACTCCTATATGATTAAACAAGAAAACTTTTTGCAAGTCTGGAAGAGCTCTAAAATGTCAAATAATTAAAATTTGAAACTATTAAGGGAGTATCGTAAGCACGAAATTTATTATTGTTAAATGGCCACGTATGCTCAAGATTTGTTGATCAATGAGATGACAAGGATGAGGTTTTTGATACCTTTTAAAGTTGTCTAAAAATGCTTCTCCAAGCCTGTTTGGTTTTCAATGTTGTGGAATTTTTCAATTATTTCTCTCCGTCCTACAGTCTTCATTTATGATAATTATTTGATTCAATTTATTCTTCTTACTGGAATTTTGGTATTCTTACTTGACAGACAGCACATCGCTCCTATGATTACCATAAGAAAACAATTCGTCCACACATGATTTTATTGGGTCAGTTGTTCCTTAATAGGAGTATTGACTGGTCAGACTTTCAACAAAGTATTAGAATGGGCCATAAGCAAAGACAAGGGCAACTCAGGGTACGGAAAGAGAAACAGTCAATATATACATATCCTGCTCCAGATTGCATGTGCCAAGTGAGTTAGTGGTTTGGGAAAGTGATCAGGTTCTCCAACAAGTATGTTGATCTGGAAACTTGGGTGAATAGCTTACAGGTCATCAATTTTTGTCCTATTGGAAATTGATCAGAATTTTCTGCTCAAGGCAATGTACATAATAGAAGTGTGGATGCTATGTTTTAAAAACTGTTACAATCATTTGGTACATACTTTGCCTTCTACATAGAAGGTTATTATTCTTTTTTAATCTATTCCATCTTATGTGAAGTCAGTGTGTTATTGCATCTCAATTGTTGTACCTTCCGTGCATTGAAGATGTTAATTGTGCTTTTTGTGCTGTGGTTTATGTTTTGGAGGTGAATGTGATATTTTCTTGTATGTCATTTGAAAAAGGCCTTGATTGCATGGAAAGTAAATGTAAGAAGTACAATGTTAAGGTTTGAATTTCACGTCTGGAATTTTCATATCAGTTACATCTTCACAAATGTAAATTTAGTTAGTGCAAAGGCATTTTTTTGTTGACAGTGTTGCATTTTTTTTGGGTGTAACCCCCAGATTATTGCAATTGCACTTTGTAGAATACATGAACAATTTTCTTGGATTATATCACATCCAGTTTACATATGGCATCTGTAATTGATGTCTTCAATTGAGTTTGCATGCCCTCTATAGATGGTTTCAGATGTATAGTTCTCTAAGAATGGTTTCCTTATTGAGCATTCAATAATCAACATAGAGAGCAATGCATCATCTTCTTCTGAACTTAGATGATAATCCATTAAATTCATGTATTTGTACCTTAAGACCAAATAGCTCTATAGTCTATAGTGTTCATATGTTAAAATGTTTGAGATCAAGGTTTTGTTTCAGCTAGGAGATCAATAGCCAAAACAAACTTCTGTTTGGAAGGAATTCCATTTAACTTTTTCAAAGAAATTCCTTGAAAGTTAGGTCCTTGCCATTTTTTTGAGTAGGAATTATATAGTAATACATCTTTTTCTATTTGCTTTTCTTGAATTACATTTTTTCTTAGAGTTAAATTGGTCTCTGAATTCCCTGAACTTTCACGGGTTGGTGTAGACAATCAAGGAACTTGAGGTTTCCTAAAATATTATACTTGTATCTCGTGTTTCCAAAGCCAGCTAATTCCTAAGATCACATTATAGGATCCCAATGGAGCTACATTACTTGTGTTTTTAGACAGCATTTCCAATTCGTTCATATATGGGTATTGATGATCTACATATTTTGTTGCTTTATTCTCATATTGGACATTCTTTGTTTCCTCTTATAAACTTGTTTATTAGACTTTTTCTCAAAACCTTAAAATCCATAGAACAGTCAATATCCCAGGCGCCCAAAGAATATAGCAACAAGATGACCAAGCAGCATGCCTGGTGTCTTAATAGGTTGTTAATGGTGCTCATATTATTGTTTATGTTTACTTACCACAATATGAAGGGTGTGTTGTCTCTAGTGTTGAGGTTGTTCCTGCTTAGTAGTGTGTGGTCAGTCTAAACAACGATTAGCATAATGATCCACTCTACATTTGTAACAACCACCTCTCATTCATCTCTTTGTTGGAATCTATTTCATACTACCCCCATCTTGATTCCCACAGGGATTTATTATATTCTAACAGTTCGAATAGTTTGCTTGTGGCTTTTGGTTTGTGTTACTTTGTTGAAACTTATTGTTGCCTATGCCTTTGTGGTTAAACTTCTGAAATATCGAAGAATATTACTTTGTTGTGGCTTCTTATGCTTTAGTAGCTTGCATTTTTCTCTCTTATTTAATAGCCTTCTTAATTTTCTGATGGTCCATTAACCTGTTACATATTAATCCCAAAATTGAAATTGTAATATTGGAATCACTTCTCTCTGATGCTTAGGCACAAGAAACCACGTAAAATTATCCGAGTATTGAGTGACTACCGTTGCACCTTGTCTCATATTCTAAAATTCCAATATTTTCTTATTAAAATATTTTTTAGGGAGCTTACACTATTAAAAAATGGTTAATATATCTCCACCATATAGTGTTCTATCGTTTCACTTGTAGCTCTAGTTTCTGCTCATCCCTCTTAATGAACAATTTACTGGAAAGAAGATACGGGCACTAGATCGCCTGCCTCCTTTGAGGAGTTACAGAGCTCAAAATATTTTGTCTTCTCTATAATTCATGGCAATGTCTATGCAGGCAATTGATTGCACCTTTGACTGCATTTATTAATTAATTGAAAATAAAAAATGAACACACTTTTTATTTTCAATTAATTAATAAATACAGTCAAAGGTGCGATCAGTTACTTGCATAGACAATTCCATAATTCATGCCTCAACGTCATCTCCTAGCATTGTGACATTAAACTTTTGAGGATAAATCCTTTTAAATTCCTTAGCATATTGAATAAGGCTCTGTTGTTAGGCCCTGTTGTTATCCCCACCACCTTTTGTATTTTCTTCTTCGAGTTGGCATGTTCCACGCCATCCCAATATTATTCATCTATATTCATTTCGAGGATATCCTGATCTCCCAAATATATTATATCATTTTCTTATTCATCTCGTTGACCTTGAATATCATTAAAACCTTAGTCAAATGCAACCACTAGTTCATGGTTCTGACGAACATCACGAGGGTTTCATTTAAGTTCATTTACTAATTATCTTCTTAAGCATCGTTATGATTTAAATTAAGGCATTTCCATTATTAACATCAAAGGTATTTGTGTTCTCATCTATTGGATATTTTTTTCATTGTTCTCATGGCCTCACCATTCTTCCTAGCTGCCTTTGACAATGCTTTGATTATAGACAAAGAAAAGCTAAAGCTAGTGGCCCTAAGATACCCAAGGTACGATATTCAAATTTGTATTACCCAAGGTACGATATTCAAATTTGTATTACCCAAGGTACGATATTCAAATTTGAATCTCTAATACAAAGATGTATCTGAAAAATACAATATTAAATACATTTTGTACTTCAAATTATCACTCACAAAATTATACCAATGTAATTATTATGTTACTAATAAATACTAATTTGTTGTAATTTATCTCTTTGGTTAAGTCTATCTATTCAAATAAATATTTTATTATTTTATTATACTATTTAATAAAATAAGCTTTCCATTCCATTACAAGAATTCTTTGATTTAAAAATTTATTAATTGCATAATTGACAATTTACATTGAAGTGAAATAATATAAACAAAAATACCAAGCAGATTTGAGGTAGAGAGATATTGTACTTTCATTTATATGTGATTATATTGACTCCTAAATAGTCATACTACATCCCATTTTACTCCCACTTTAAAGAAGATATTCAATCACCAAATCTAAACAATGAACATCTAACTAAAATGTTAGATTTTACCATTACATTGGCCATAATGATATTCAATCACCAAATCTAAACGATAAACATCTCATACATCTCATTACTCATGTTCATTGGCTATGTTTGTACCTTAAGAATCAAAATAATTTCCTCTTCCATGCTTATAAAGTTGGAAGATTGAAGGTTTATTGTCTTTTAGGTGTATAATAATCAACTACTTAAAATCCATCATTTTATAACATTATGGTATTGTTCATTGGCTATGTTTGTACCTTAAGAATCAAAATAATTTCCTCTTCCATGCTTATAAAGTTGGAAGATTGAAGGTTTATTGTCTTTTAGGTGTATAATAATCAACTACTTAAAATCCATCATTTTATAACATTATGGTATTGTTCATAATCTTATTCTAAGTTTAACTATGCCAACCTTTGGTATTCATATATAATATCACTTCAAAACATAGTAAAAGTTTTAATTAGCTTCTCTTTTACACTAGGATTGTGAGCCAATCCCTACATAAATTCTTTAAGATGTTACTTTCAAATAAGTACTTGATAAAGAGTATTACAAAAGGTTATCCAACATAACAAGTGACGTATAACATGTATACCGATCTACAAAATCATATGCCAATAATCCAATATTAAAGGTTGAGTATATCTAACTTTGATTAGGTAGTGAAAAGTAATTACATGAAGCTACACCTCATTGAAGAGTGGTAGTTTAGCCCTATTGTGGTGAGATTAAGAGGGAATCCATATCTAGTCCAATCTATATGACAATATTAATTCAATCCTTTTATAGATGACCTCTTAAGTATTTCATACACCTAGCATTAGGAGTTTATAATACCTCTATACAAATTCTAATCCTAGGTTCAAGTATACTAAACAAACATTATGGTCATCTTTGAAATTTAAGGTATCTATTTCTTCCATTTGAGAACAAAACCCCCTTTCATACTAAGATGTTAGGTGACTATCATATACATTAAATACTAAATATAATGCTATGATTCTTTGGGTCCTCTAGCCATTAATATTAATATCATAGATATCTAATCTACCACATTGATCAAGAAAAAAGCGTTTTCATGATTTTTCCACAATTTTTTTGTGATAGTTGGAATTGCAAAAGTTTCTATGAGAGTACTGCTCATCTTTCATTGATCAAAACTTAGATTGTCATTAGTAGAGATGGTAATACCAATATGCTCATATTACATAGAGGGCAATGTTTCAAAAATAACATATTTGATGTTACTTTAATTTATATATACTCTTGATGCAAGATTGCTTAAACTAGAATAATTGACAAGTCATTGCATTTAGAGAGTTGACTCAAACAAAATCCTTAATTATGATGATTGAGAATAGGAAATTCCAAGTACGTATCTTGATGTCATCTTGATATTTCGGAAAGATATTTCACACCTAGAATTTATTTTCTAATCCAACACAATAATGTAGACTACATATATCATTTTAAAAACAATAATTCAAATCCTTTTTCCACACTATTTCTCTAAAGATAATGATAACAAACTATAGTTGAATTTGGAAAGGTCACCATGTTCAAGTTAAGGCCAAGGAAATAACAATGCACCTACTACTATGTGCATAGAATTATATCATAGTGGGACACTCTTCTAGAGGAAAATTTTAATTAAATCCTAATACATCATTCCCTTATACCAAGTATGTTCTCTCAATTGAGTTACAAATTAGAGAAAATAATATCTTTAGGGTTTGTTCATATTGTATAGTCAACATATTTCAAGAGTGTCACAATGGTTAGAAAGTATGCCTTGATGTATAACAATCCAATGTTTTCCTATAATCTATGCACAACAAATACATACTTGATAAATGAAAATTACAATGTGTTAATAATTGTAAGCATATTTTTCTTTACAACAGTTGGGTTATATCTTATAGGGGAGAGTAGAACATCACACTAGAGTCTCTTGATCAATGATCATGTTGTCATTTTTACCATCATTCTTGTGCAATGATCACAACATCACTCTAATTTATTCAATCCCCATCTTCTCTTAAAAAATTCATTTTGTCTTTAGCTAAGTAACATTATTACGAAGTATAGTGACAATGGAGAGAATTTCTAAGATGATAACCTATGATAATAACAAAGATAATTAGGGATGTACATGTCATAGGATGAGGTTTTGATCAATGGTTAGTGCATTCCCTGAAACATCATTATATAATGTGGGGTGTTATAGAAACCACATGATGGGCTCAAAGAGTCATGACCAATGCACACCTAAAGAAATGAGGTCATTAAACTTTGAGTGTTGTTCCATTGGTTCACGGGGAATGAATCAATAGTGAAGCGAGACCATGGTGAGCTCACAATGTGCACAAGAGGTCATTGAAGTAGAACAATATGATCAACAACTGATATGGAGATCAAAATCCTTGCATAACGTGAAACTATGGAACACTTTGTTGAAATAATATTGAATGGGCCATTACACAAAATTGAATCTAATAGCCTAGGAGAGCACAAGGAGACCAATTGGAGCATACAACACATCGAAAATAAGATCACAAGGCCAAATACTACAATGACTAAGGTCATGAGAGCCAAAGGGAAATAATCAATTATATTAGTTTGAGAAGACCAATAAGCTTTGAGCAACATAAAGGGTGGGAGTGGAGGCACACAAGCACAAATCAATTGACAAGAACATAAATAACTCTCAAGTAAAGGATACAATAATGAAAAGATAAAGCTCACAAAAGCTATCTAGGCCAAGAGTAAACATATTTGATTAGTTATAAATGACCAATAGGTTAAGCACATGGTGGAGGAAGATATGGAATAAGATGGAAGTTAACAAGCCATTAGGTCACTCACATTAGTTATTAGTGTAGGAGTGAATAGTGTCTGAGGGCCAAAATGAGGTGGAAGCTAAACAAGTGGGTCTAGAGATAATTTGAAGGCTTGAATTTAGTGGTCTTGACTTCGAAATGTACTTGGGTGTGTTGCACGACCAACATTATTAAATATTATAGTCAAGACAATGGATTTATTTCACCATATTTTCATTACCATTGAAATATTAATTTTCTTGGTCTCGAGGATCAATCCAACTACTTGGCCTACTTTTCCACTTTCCACCCTCATCGTAAAGTATGCAACTTCATAGGGGTGGTAGTATGGTGTAGGGCCATTAAAAAGTCCTTGAGTTTGGAAAGAGATGATTTATCCATACAATCTTCTGAAGGTCAATCGTTTGCTAGGTTCCTTATCAAGTCCCTTTCTAACTCTAAGCTTGACACATTAATCACCTTGATCAAATCACACTAGACTCATTAGTCACACCATTGTATACATTCTTACATGATTTGACCTCTAGGATTAACTATATTTGAATCACTTAAACTCCACCAAGTTTATATTTATTTCATCTCTCATTATCCCCCTCAATGGTAGAAATCCCTTAAGTTAATGAGGCTTCAATAATAAGGATTGAGAAGGAAGAGTTGGTACGATTGTCAAGACTTGTGCATAAAAATGCAATTACATGAAAATCATGTAATTGGGAAAACACAAGAGATAATATATTATTAAACACTGAATAAAAGTTCTTTGTTTAACAAATTGAGTACACACAACTAAAAAGCCTACATAACATCTTTCAGATATGTTCATCCCTTCTCATTGTAAAAAAAAATTGTTCCTAGTTACCATTGTAAAGTCAACAAATGATTTCATCTCTATGATTTGTAGTGCCATCAGATCTCAAGTGGGCTTAGACTTTTCAAGCACCATTCATCAACCCACTCCTTTGACTCACAAAAGCATGTCATCTTTCACATATGGATAGTCCATGAACCTACATTAGAGCTTCTAAAAGAGTGCAACTCACTTGATCTTGTTAATATACAACAATTCTCATATTTTGCAATGTTAGTATCATCTACCAACCAAAAAAATCTACGAGCTAAAGACTTACCTTCATTACCTGGACCCATTGTAGCATTACACCACTCGATGATAGAGTTTGCATTTGTCAAATTTGGACAATCTTTGTACTTTAACTCTTCTCATGCTAAGACTCTTCTAATACATGCTCCTGCACCATCATGACCCCCCTTTCCATGCCTGACATTAGAGAAATTCCACATATGCTGAACACCATTGATCTTATGCATCCTGATCAAACAATAAAACATTTAGGAGTTCTTGAATTGTGATGTACAATTATTTGACCATATGATATACTAACAAAATGATATGCCCCTCCTAGCCAAATTATCGTAGAACATCCGAAAGAAACCTTGCACAAACTTTGTAGAATGTGTGTGATAATCACTAATGTAAAAGTGATACTCCCTCAATATCTTCCTGTCATTCTCTATACTATCACCTACATGAATGAATGCTATATGCACAAATATAGCAACCTGTGTGGAGTTGTAATATTGTGATTACACCTCGTTATGTGGCTGTAGTGTATAGTTCTCTACAAAGTCAAAAATTGAAATGATGGTATGAAGTGGAAACATGTCCTTTCATATCTTGAATTGCGAGTCCAACCATTGAGATCCATGTGTATGCCTTGTATACTCATACACTACATGATCATGAAAAAATGCCCATAAACTAATACACTGGAATCTTCTCACTGACCAATTCACACTTTTTTGCTTCTTTCCCATCTTTTAGACTATAGGCTACTATCTTCTATTTGCCAAATTCCACTATTTTGTTTCCAATTGCATGTATACTATCCATATGTTGACAAATTGAAAAAAATTGCAAGTGATCAAAATGAACACACGTGCCATCCAAGCATAATTTCTTGTAAAAAAATTGACCATCCACTCTTTCACATAAAATGCTAGATATGAAATCCCTTGAAGATCTAGGGGGAGGCCTTATGTTGCATTCTGACAAAACATTGTTAGTATGTAAGTCTAAACATATACACCGATAAACATCATAATGGTTAGAAAACTCAATATGTACTCTACAACAAGTAGTGTGTGCGTGATATATTTTGACATAAAAGACTTTAACATTTCAAAAAACCTTTGAAACTTTTTAACTTGAGGATACATATCTAAAATATTAGCAAAAAATTGTGTTTATTATATCCAAAAAATGCTTTGGATGTGGCTCACACTTTTAACTACCAATTCTCCTTATAACATATCTTTTATTGAGAGAGACCATTGTGTTATTCTTCCAAAATTATTCAATTAGGGATCTCAAGGCTTCAACAACTGCTTTATCTTTTCGTGGTAGTCTACTCAAGAATGCCCATAATTTATTGTTATTTGGATCCTCCACTCATTCACACCTTCTTTGTAAGGATCATCTTATTCCTGGTTTGATTGCTTACCATTATTGATGTCATGACACATTGGGTGACATTACTATCTTTCGTGCATGAGGTAGAACCCACACTCTCATATGCACTCATTAGATTCTTTATAATAGATTTGTCACTTGAATCATTCGATGTTCTTATCCAAACAATCTTCATGATGGTCCTAAATTTTAGTTGCCTCATCATTTCGAAAAATAGTTGACCTCTTTCTGTCTTATTTAACTTCTAAAAAAAATCTCCAAATCCTCGTATAAGCATATCTTTGATAAGTACGCTTTGGAATCTTATCAACCATTGGTTTCAAAATATTAGCATCAATATCAACCAAATACTTAGGCTTTCTATGCAAAAATTTAGGAGGTGTTCTCAAAGGTAGAGTTGCCTCAACATTAGGAATGTCAACAATATTGGGGATAGATGGTGTACCTTCAACTGGAGATGAAAAGGATGACATACCTTGAAATTGAACTATAAAAGATGGTGTACCTTCAACTTGAGATGTGGTAGGTGGAGTGTCTCCAAATAGAGATATGAATGCCAATGTACTTTCAACATGAGATGTTGTAGATGATGTGAACTTCACTTGTGGTAGATGATGTCCCCCCAACTTTGGGATTCAATAGTCTCATTGCATAGAGGTTTTGCATCCGTTTCCTTTGTGATGCCAATTCCACATCTCTCTTACATTGCATAGGAATTTCTTCTTCTATGGGATTCAATAGTCTATTTTATTATTTAATTAATTATATCACCTCCTAGACTAAAGTTCTTCCAATTAATTAAATAATCAATTTTTTTAATTAATCCCATCACTACCCCCTTTTCTTCTAATACCCTTTGAGTTAATTAATCCTTGATTAATCAATCTCTTAACCTTCATTATCCATGACGTGCCCCCAAATACATGATTCAATAGTCTATTTTATTATTTAATTAATTATATCACCTCCTAGACTAAAGTTCTTCCAATTAATTAAATAATTGAATTATTTAATTAATCCCATCACTACCCCTTTCCTTCTAATACCATTTGAGTTAATTAATCCTTGATTAATTAACTTCCTAACCTTCATTATCCCATTCTCCAACTTTTAACCCTAGGCTAGTTAATAAACCCATGGTTTATTGACTCAACCTACCCCATTAAACTAATTTATCCTTGATTAATCAATATAACATACATTCCTAATCATCATTACCATTACTTCCCTAATTCAAAATTCACCCACATCCCCCAATCTTGTCTCATAAATATGAGAGATCTCACCTACCTCCACTTACACCTAGCCTCCAAAATCAATGGCTTCTCTATCCAAGGTGTACTCACACATGTGTAAGAACACCTCATCACCTCTCCTACACTCCATTGTGACACTTTTCACAATGCTAACAAGACACACCATCTTGATCCAAACCTTACCCTCTCAATCAATCCTAGCCCTTCATCAACTAATCAATCATAACCCTCCATTTCTCCCCTCCAATTTCTATAAATTAGAGCTTCATCCCCTCATTTTGACATCTTGGATCATAGCCTTGTTATGCTGGTACTTTGGTGAGCAATCCACATTCTAACACGTGAGAAATCCTTCAAGACTTGGGTGCAATCTTGAGCTCAATCCATGAAGGGTTATTGAAGGTATACACTTATGTTTTGTGTTTCAAATTCATTTATTTTCATGTTGTTTTACCTTTGATGTTAATCTAACCCATCTACATTTGATGTTCTTATCCAAAGAATATTCATGATGGGCCTAAATTTTAGTTGCCTCATCATTTCAACAAATAGTTGACATCTTTCGGTCTTATTTAAATTGTCAAAATATAATCTCCAAATCCTCTTAGCATATCTTTGACAAGTACACTTTGGAATCTTATCAACCATTGGTTTCAAAATATTAGAATCAATATCAATCAAATACTTAGGATTTCTATGCAAAACTCTAGGAGGTGTTCTTAAAGGTAGAGTTTCCTAAACATTAGAAATGTCAACAATATTGGGGATAGATGGCATACCTTCAACTGGAGATGAAAAGGATGACATACCTTGAAATTGATATGTAAAAGATGGTGTACCTTCAACTTGACATGTGTTAGGTGGAGTGTCTCCAACTAGAGATGTGAATGCTGATGTAATTTCAACATGAGATGTTGTAGATGGTGTGCCTTCAACTTCACTTGTGGTAGATGACGTGCCCCCAATCTTGAGATTCAATAGTCTCATTGCATGGAGGTTTTGCATCTGTTTCCTTTGTGATGCCAATTCCACATCTCTCTTACATCACATAGGCAATTTTTTCTTCTATAGGGTTCAATTTATTTTCTTCTCAAAGTTGCCTCATTCTTTCTCTTTTCTTTGAATTCTTGGCTTCATGATCATCCGATGTTAGAGTCTTTTCTCATTTCGTCAGCATGATGATGAATTTTACATGTTCACAAATACAAAAAGAAAAAAGTAGGTAATGTTCAAAAATAAAAATGACAACATGGAATATTACCTCGTATAATAAAATTTGATCTAAAAACTTCAAATTTTCATCAAGATAATTGTTGAATAGAAAATGGAATTCACTTTAATTGATGAACATGATCCAAATATAAGAGGGCAATGCTAAATAATATGATATTCTTGTGTTGTAAAAGCTAAAAAAAAAGTAAGGATAATTTTCATGAAGATGTTTCAAAGGACGGTCCTTGTTGAAGAAAGAGAAATACCCATGAAATCAAACACCAAGAAAGCAAAGCACAAGGCAACATTGCAAGGGATAGTCATAATCCTAACACAAAAGGGAAATCATCAATAATTGCCATGATGAAGAGTATGGTATAGGTCTACATACTACAACCTTATTCATGATTGTTGCTAATTAAAAAGAAATTCAAAAGGATTAAATTTACAAGGTTGTGGCTAGAAGTCTTCTTCGGGTTTATCTTGCATGATCATATGTGATTTTCTAGCAAGAAGTCTATTTTCTAGTGATGATGAGTTGATAAAGAATTTGAATTTCCCTCCAACATATATGATGCCAAATGTTATATATTCACAAGTTGGCAAAGTAAAAGTGGTTGAGATGTTGAATATTCATTAACATTGTTGTAGAACCAAATAGAAAATAGAGTGGTAGAGTTTTCCTTGTATTTATATGGTGTTGAGTGTGATATTAAATGTATAAGTTTGGCTTCATTGTCTCACTATTCCACTTCTTTTGCAATACATTAGAGGAATGATACAAAGTGAAACCTTCGGTCATTTGAATGTCTCCATGAGTATTTAATGTACTTTTGGTAGTCTATCTAACTATCTTAATCACAATTGCTGATTTGAGTATTGTCTAACTAACTATCTTAATCACAATTGCTGATTTGAGTTGATAAAGAATTTGAATTTCCCTCCAATGTCTATGGTGATAAATGCTATATATTCAAAAGTTGGGAAAGGAAAAGGGGTTGATATGTTGAATATTCATTAACATGGTTGTAGAACCAAACATAAAATAGAGTGGTAGAGTTTTCCTTGTATTTGTATGGTGTTGAGTGTAATATTGAATGTAAAAGTTTGGCTTCATTGTCTCACTATTCCACTTTTTTTCAATCCATTAGAGGAATGATAAAAAGTGAAACCATTGGTCATTTGAATGTATCCATGAGTATTTCATGTACTTTTGGTAGTCTAGCTAACTATCTTAATCACAATTACTGATTTGAGTGTTATCTAGCTAACTATCTTAGTCACAATTTCTGATTTGAGTTGATAAAGAATTTGAATTTCCCTCCAATGTCTATGATTCCAAATGTTATATATTCATAATTTGAAAAATGAAAAAGGGGTTGAGATGTTGAATATTCATTAACATGGTTGTAGAACCAAATATAAAATAGAGTGGTAGAGTTTTCCTTGCATTTATATGGTGTTGAGTTTAATATTGAATGTATAAGTTTGGCTTAATTGTCTCACTATTCCACTTCTTTTGCAATCCATTAGAGGAATGATACAAAGTACAACCTTCAGTCATTTGAATGTATCCATGAGTATTTCATGTACTTTTAGTATTCTAGCTAGTTATCTTAATCACAATTGCTGATTTGAGTGTTGTCTAGCTAACTATCTTAATCACAATTTCTGATTGGTAGTTGAGATAACTATTTTGTTTCCAATATTTACATATAGAGTCTTTCTTGTGTGTGGGATTGATAAGCATTGTACTCCATGTCATTTTGTATAAGGTTGTTGGAAGTGGATTCACTCTAAGAGGGGGGGGGGGTGAATCAAAGTGATACAAATTTTAACTCTTAAAGCACAAATTAAACTTTTTAACCTTTAACACAACATGACAAATTTTGTTTGAATCTTAACTCAATGCAACTTGGTTTGTGCAAGTGAAACTTGAACCTTGACTTCACATATAACACTTATTAAAAGCACTATATGATATGTTCAATTGAACTTTATGAAAAATCTTGCTGCGCTTCTCAAAACAAAACTTAATGACTTCACAAAATAAAACTTTGAAAACATTCACATATGGAGTACAAAATGAAGATTTCAATTTGCTCTATGAAAGACTTTTTGCATCAGATTTACACATATTAAATTTGCATGACCAACCTGAACATTTTAAAGTATCAAAGCATTGACTTACATCAATATGAAACATAATGAGAGAGACAAATGATAACACATAACACAAAGATTTCCTGAGTGGAAAAACCCTCATGGGGTATAAAAAACCACTTGCTAAAAATTCCTTTTCATTAATCAAAGAGCACCAACTTTGTAACAAGTTTCTGAAGCACCAACTTCATAGGAACACAAACTTTGTAACAATATAGGAGCACCAACTCCACCTAAATTCTGAAGCACCAACTTCAGTATGAGCACCAACTCTTTTACAAAGTTTCTCAAACATCATGCAAACTATCAGGACCTTATAACTACATTATTTTGCAATTACAAAATCTCAACAACGTACCATAAAAGATATACAATAATGCCCATTATAATCTGTACTGAATGAAACAATACCAAGATAATCTCATTGAAATATGCAATCTCAATAATAAGGATAAGAGATATATACACTTTAAACTCTCTTTTTCAAAATTTCAAAAATACAATGATATCACTGTAATAACCCCTTATTCTCTTTTCAACAATACTTTGTTTGGAGTTATAAACTCTCATCACTATTTTCTCTTTTTCAACAAATATTCTTTTCAAAACCTCTAAATACAATAATGGCTTATTGCCATTCTTTTTATACAAGAAAAAAACTGATACCCTTGTACCAAAATGTGAGACCTTGAGTCAAGAACCAAACCCTCGAGTTAGGGTTTTGAAAAAATAACTGAAAGATGTAGTTTAAACAAATTGTCAATTATTTCCATAGCCGTTTCCTTAATATTTGTTTCAAAAACAAATTCAAAGAACAAGATTTGAAATCTTTTCAAACAACCAAAAGATTACATTTTTCACCTTTTTCACTTCGAAGAAACAAGAAGAATGTTCAGATATTACCTCTGCTATGGCATTTCAAACTGCAAACAAAATCCCATAAAATCATCTATTACCTCCACTTCCAACTCATGGAGAGTCCACCAACCAATTCACCATTCTTCATAATCTAACATATCTGAAAGCCAAGTCGGAATACCAGCTAGAACACTCTCAAGCTGTAACTATAATCTCTTCATGTCGACGCAACTAGGGTTGAGACTTGCAATGTGAAATGAAAAATATAACAATGAATTTTCCCTATTTTCCTTTACCATTGAGTACTCAACAAAAAAATAATAATCATTTAGAATCCACAAGCCAAATTGTAATCATTTTGAGTTCCATCAAACATCGACATCATAATGCTATAATCAAGTGCCAAATCACTGCTCACATGTATTGCCAAGGAAATCATCATTCTAACATTCAACTGTCCAAGTCGCACATTGACTATATTGCTGCCAAAGTTCATGTAAAACCTGATACCATTGAAAATGTATATCAATTGTTGATGTCAAACATTAAGTGGAGCCCGATACCATGCAAAATGGTTGACTAAAAAACATTAAGTAAAATATGCACTTGATAACAATGGAGCCGGATAAACTAACTATAATCTGTCCATAATGCTAAATGTTAGCATTTTAAATAGTATGTGTATAAAGGCTAGAACACAATGTAAGTTGTTGATCACAAGCATTAAAGTCTCCACCTTGTGAAAAATGCAAGAACCCGATATAATATTGAACCCATGTAAAATGTGAAGGCCCAAGTGTATGTCGAAATACACTTTGTATGAAGTGATATGGTAAGTCCAAGCAATACCATTGTGAACTCCATGTAATGAAAATCTTATGAAGTTATATACAATAGCCAACTCATAAATACAAATATGACTGTGTATCAATACCAGATACAACATGAAATATAGCTTGAAAGAGCCCTGTGAGAAAGCAATATACCTCATGTGAACTGAAGCCAAATGCCATAGAATCAAAAACATATTATCTTCAATCTGAGTAGTGATGTAACCAAGCAATCACCATTATCTGCACATGAAGCTCAACCTGATCAGTACCACAAGATATAACAAATTTGAATGTAAACCAAAGTCATAATACTATCCATATCCAAGGTACTAAACGCCAAAACATGAACAAACCAAGAGTAAGACAAGATTGAATCAAGTATCACAATGTCAATGCCAAAATGCCATGAGTCATAATACCAAAGTGCCAGAACTGAACCAATGAATATGCCAAGACCAAAGTAAGAACCAATCAATTTTGACATCAAGGACAAATAACAAAAGAGAAGTCAACAAAGGTTCCATCTTGTGTCCTACTTTAGTGATGCTCTATGCTCATGAATTCTTGACTTTGCTGCCCATATGAATGAAGGCACATGTCTTCTATTTTTTACAATCCCCACCTACTATTTGTTACAACCTAATGGCATCCCACGACATATACAAAACCAACAAAGTTCAATATTTAGCAAGTGAAGTAGAGTTAGTTAATTTCTTGCAATTGTTTGATTTCATTCCCTATTACTACAAAGTGTGCAATCCTCATAAAATTCATTCACAATGAAATCTACATTGCTTTGCCACCAAATCCATGTTTGAAGTGAGATAATGTACTATAAATCTTAAGGGGTTAGGAAGAATGCATTATGGTCTCTACTTAGAGAGGAATTTCATCCTTGGTTCAAGGTAAACCAACACATTGGTGCCTAGTAACAATCCAATATGATCTTCATGTGTTTTGGATATGGTTTTCCTCAAGGTAAATTTTATCATTGTTTTCCCTTAGTCTTTTCAAAGAATACACCTCAAGGAACAAATTAAAATGCTAATAGTGCTAACTAAATTTTATTGTTTCTAAGGAATTCAAAAGGATTAAATTTGATGATTTATGAAAACATAGATACTTGTTTCTCACTATTACAAAATTGTCACTTGAATCAACTCTTATCAATAAAGGCCAAAGTTGGAACAAATTGTTGCTCCTTTTAGCTATCACTAAAGACTAGTCTTGTCTTAAAGAGTACTTCCATAGGATTTGCACTCGAAGATTGCTTGAATAGAGACAAACTTAGAATTATTCAAAGTCAAATTATGGTGGCCCCTGTTTTAAAATTGAGTTATTTTAATTGTAATTGTAAATTAAAATTCAGATGGAAAATTTTTGGGCTTCTCATCCTTGGGAAACCTTTAAAGGTTGCAAAATGTGACATTGTAAACGATTTAAAATCATTTATTCACTCCTTTAATAAAATTTTCATTATGCTTTTTCCCTTATTTGGTTTTTTATCATAAGCTATACAATCCTAAACTTTAATCTTTGATTCACTGAGTATTTGATGGATTCAAAGAGAACATCATACAATTGATGTTTTTCTCATTATAAGGCATTCTATTGGTCAACCTGGGCATTATAATGCAATATTATATGAAATATTCTTCTTGCATAAAGGCTATGGGAGTTGTTCTTTCAATTTTCACCTGGAATAAGGTGATTGTCTACTCTTTCTTTCATAGTTGATTGGTCCCTAAAAGATGCACCCTTTTGTATTGATGACCATGTGTAACCTAGTCAAGCAAGAGTAGTTTCAAATTGGATTTGTCTACTTGTAGATTCAAATTTAAGAATTAGATAAAAATAGGCTCAAATATTATTATGTTAGATTAGGGTGTTGCCACAATAGTGTGTCTCACTTTTGGGGGCATGCTGATTTTTTCCTGAAATCACTTTTTAAAAGAAAAACTAATGATTTTAGCCTTGAGAGGTTCCATATAAAGGGTTTTAATCGAAGATGGATAGATAATACCCTCTTAGATCAAACCCCATTGGATAGAACCCCTCTAGTATTAAATCATACCCACAATGGAGTCTCCTTCACACCTATCAAAATGCTAAAAAAAATATTTTCTTTACCTTTTGATGGATTAAATAATGTCATTTAGAAATGATATTTTTCAAGATTGTAGCCCTTGAAATGAGCTTTCCAACAAGTATAGTTTTGATATGTTTTAATTTTATTTTGTATTTAATTTTTAACTTTTACTGATCATAGGTTTTTCTCCGAACATCAAGCTCTTTGTTTTGCATTACATATATAGTTGATCATTAGGTGTGCATGGTTGACTTTAGTGCCTATGCTGGCTATCTTGAGGACACGCTAAACATTATTATTGAGATGCTAGTTAAACCTTTGGTTATTGTGGATCATATATAAATATAGGATGAATATTCTAGCAACACTGCTTTTTTAGTTGGATCCTAAAAATGCTACAACTTATGTTCTCTAAAACATCTGTGCAAAATTAGGTAGGTGTGGTGAGGTTCAAATAGTAAGAAGATTGATGAAAGATAGAGGAATTAAAAAGATACCTGCATGTAGTTGGATTGAAGAGCATAAAATGGTACATGCATTTTTGTGTAGGAGATAGATCACATCCACAAACATGGAAGATCTATGCAAAATTGGAGAAATTGGCTTAGCAAATGAAGGCAATAGGGTATTTCTAGATTCAAGACTTTTACTCAGTTTTGTGGAATAGAAGAAAAAAAATCATTTATTTGCCACCATAGTGAAAAGTTAGCAATTGCATTTGGTTTGTTAAACATGGCCCCTAGTACAACTATTAGAGTTGTTAAGAACCTTCAAGAATGTTCTGATTTTCACATTGTATCTAAATTCATCTCCAATATTGTTGCAAGAGAAATTGTTTTGAGAGATGTGAACCATTTCCATCATTTTAAACAAGGACAATGTTCTTGTGGAGAATATTGGTGATGCTAAATGAAACAATCTAGAAGATAGGGTTACACTATAATAATGTGCACTACATCAGATATCTAGTAATAAGGAAAGGACATCCATCAAAGCATAACAAGGATTTTTTTGTCATATGTTGTAGTTAAAAGTGCCTTGCTAGACATACATGAAAATGTGGAAGCAATATACACAAGGCGAGCAAATTGTTTCAAAAAAATACCTCAAAGAAATGTGATATTTCTTTGCGGTAATGTGAGATTTTACTGCTACACCACATCGTTATTGCTTGGCCTTCATGGTAATGCGGGATGTTACTGCTACACTACACCATGTATTCTTGGCTTGTGCGGGGATGCGGGAGAAGTATTTGAGTTACCACCATACCAGACATTTGTTGCTTGGCCTTCGTGGTAATGGAGGATGTTACTGCTACACTGCATTGTGTCTTCTTGGCTCTTGTGATATGGTGGTATTATGAAACTTGTCACACCAGACTTATGAAACTTGTCACAACCACCTACTACCTTGACACAACAGTCTTATGGAACTTGTCAATATTTATGGGCACCTTTTAAATTCCATTCAAATCTATAGGGAAACTATCCTATAGGGATGACAGTCCCAAGAAACACGGCAATGGTTACACCAATAAATAGTTAACTAGAAACCATGAATTTTTGATGCATAATGGAGAATATGTACAGAGAGTTAAGTCATTGAGAAAACCTCCTTGGAGAATTTTCATCAAAAGTATGACAATCTAAGAGTTCATAGTATAAAATTATATACCCTCAAAGACCTAACAGTCATAATAGACCTAGTGATAGCTTTCAGAGTCATAAGAATAAATTCATAAGAGAATAGATGCAAGAGCATGAAAAGAAATTGAGATGGAAGGGAAGTTGGTAGAGTTGAAGAATCAAACCTGTAGTGAGAAGGTAGGGAGAACAAAGTAATTTACAGTCAAGAGAATCATGGCAATTTCTTAGGTGACTATATTTGGGCAAGGAGAGAACTTAGTGACAACATTACCATCAAAATAATAAGGATATTCAAAACCCTACCAAACCCTATGGCCTTTTTCATCACCTTGTAGAGATATCAAACATGCATGAAAATATTTCACAGAGACTAAAATCATCTCTATTTTTGATGATCATAAAAAGAAACAAAAAGTAACAAAAAATTAGATTTACAAGTGATGAAAAGAAGTACATGGAAAGTATATTATGCTGATTTTTTTTTTTTTAAACTTGACCATTAACTATCCAATACAATCTAACAAAATATAAATATACAATGAAATATTATGATTAACAAAATTATAATTTTAATGGTTATCTTAAGGTAGACATTTTCTTTTTGTGCAAGTGAAAAATAACACCCTTAGATTATTCTGAACAAATAACATTTTCATTTATATCATTTTCAATCAACAGTTTTTTAGATCCGTCCATCTATACAAAAAAATATGATATTTTTAGATCTATTCTTGGGTGTATCCTACAAAATTCATCATAGAAGGATGGGTCATCACCTCATTTAGACTTGGATATGGAACTGCCTTTGCTTCTTCCATAGAATCCAAAATAGGCCTAACAAAAGTTGTAAGAAATAACCTTGTAAACATGCAAAAGGAAAAGCTAAATCAGTAGTAATTTACTAATTTTCATTCAACTTCTCTATAATCATTTTAAGTACTTGATTCTATTGTAATTTAAATATTTATAATATGAAATTTAGCTATTCAAATAGCTTAAATAATTTTAGGTTATAAAATTGATAAATAGGCTTTAACAATTGAAAAAAATCCACTTCTAAAATTTTAAATATCTTTACTATATCTATTTACCATTGTTAGAGAGTTGCAAATTGCGAATTGTCCTCTGTCCTATAGGAATGAGAAAGGAAGAACACTGTCAAATAGTGATTGAATTATAACAAACAATCCAAAAATAATGAAAGTTACTATCAAAGGGTGAAAAAGATTTGTCCTCCAAGTCATTTGCACATGGTGATTGAGAACACAATGAGTAAGAAGTAAAAGAGCACTGGATCATAGCACTACAAAATGACCATGATTTAAGCAATGAATTTCACTATTCTTTTGATCACAAAGGAGATCAAGATAATAACCAACATACTGATGTGCATAGAGAATGTTCATGGAGTACAAACTTCCTTACAAAAAATTACCACAACAGAGTTTGAGGTGAATTGCACCTGCTATTTTATGCCGATATGGATATGTTCTAACCTATAGTTAATTTTTGTAGCATAACGGATAGGATAAATAGTTGTTCATATACCATTGTTTCAAATTGTAAATTGCTATACCTTATCATAGGAGCAAATCATAGGGGGATTCTATACATAAGACATCATTGTTTCAAATTCAAAATTGCTAACTCTTTAACAATTATTTGCTTCATTTATTCTATCTAAGACAACCTATTGTATAGAAGATGCTCTCAAAATCACAGTAAAATCCTTTATTCCGGGATGACTGTTAAGAATCTTTCACATCATAACAATGAAAAAAAGCACATTTATTAACCTGAACTTTGCAAGAGTTTCATCAAATTCTACTTTTCCACTCTCTTTTCCATTCTAAATTTTATTCCCAATTTCTTCCATGAAGATCTTCCCCAACAATTTTGAATTTGAAACAATGGTGTCTTATGTATAGACTCCCCATATGATTTTCTCCTAGAATAAGGTATAACAATTTAGAATTTGAAACTATGGTATATGAACAACTATTTAGCCTATTTGTTATGCTACAACAATTAACTATAGGCTAGAACATATCCATATCAATATAAAATACTAAGTTCAATTCACCTCAAACTCTGTTGTACCTAAGTATGACAATACTTGAGCTTCTAGTGTTTCTAAATGAAACCTATAGCAGAAAAGTGTAGTCTCCATCTGAAGGAACCATCTTCGGAGCTCTTCTCTGAAATGAGGGTTGAAAACATTAGAAGAAAAGAAATACCATAATTCTAAAGTAACAATTTGTATCAAGCCAAATGATAGAAAGTATAATTAAAAAGACAAATCCTTACAATTGGACCTCAAATTGGACCAAGTAGATTTATGATTTTATCTTTAGAATGTAGGAACTTTCTCTGTCAGAGCTTCACGAACTCAAATTGGACTGATAAAATTTATGATTTTATCTTTAAAATGTAGGAACTTGCTTTGTCGAAGCTTCACTACCTCACATTGGATCTGAAATTGGTCCAACAAATTTATGATTTTATCTTTAGAACATGCAAACTTTCTCTATCGAATATTAAAGATCTTAGGTTGGATGTCTAATTGGACAAGTAGATTTATGATTTTATCTTTAGGATAAAGGAACTTCCTCTATTAGATATTCATAAATTCCTACAATCAGGTTCTGCTTCCTATTGAAAACACCTAGAAGTGTTTCACATTGGCTCAAGGTACTCTCCAACTTGGTTATGACATCGATAGCAATCCAATTTTTCCTGAACTATCTATACCCAAACGTCGCATCACAATCTATTCTTCCTATACATAAAAATTCCACATATTAACCCCTTCTAAATAAAACTCAAAATCATCATAAAACCATAATTAATAAATCATTTCAGCTTTAGAAAGAATCCGATGTCATTTACTATCAAAACAAAAGTTGTATAAATCACAAAAAATCAATGAAACAATCCATCTAAAGAGAAAATAAGCAATGTAAGGATTTTAGAAATATAAGTCCAGAAGGTTATGATGTAGCAGTAATGGAATCACCATAAGAGCACAACCGAGGAACAAATTCTTGTGACTGCAATTATGTGATCCATAACTCTATTGGTCACGTGGCACAATTGTGCTACAACAAATACAGGATGCATTCATGTGTGACCCAAGTTTAATGTGGCTATGTTGTGATAGAGATGGAGGAAATCATATGAGCACAATTCATGTACAAATCACTATCATCACAATTAGGTGTCAATCATCATTGGGTGCATTTAGGTTGACTCAAGTTTAACAAGTTACGATGTAATGATAGCATGATCCAAGAGCGATTACCTCTTGCTGAAATAAAGAGCCTATAACTTTGGTTGATATGCATAGTGGTTGTGTTATATCAATTATGTAGTGCATTCAAGCACAACCCATGTTTAATGGGCTATTCTAGAGACTGATCAAGATTTTCTAAACCTTATGAATGTTACTTAAAAGTGTATATCTTAAACTACAAACCAAGTTTGTTACATACTTGAATGCAATCTTGAGTTACCACAAACTATAATAATGTGATATGATAATAACCATTATGGAAAGTATTAAAGCAAGACCCATGCTATATAGGATACATTTCCTTGATCAAGTTTACATACCTTAATGATCAAACAAAAGCTTCCCACACACTCTAGGATACAATCCAAGATCATACCACAACCCTATCAAAACAACTATTTTTTTGACCCAAGATTTAAGGTTGTTTTTTAATACCAATAGAAGCATTAGTAAGAGCATGACTATGGTAAAAACCATAGGCCTCCGTAGAAACATAAACAACAACTTTGGTGGATTAGTGAGGTTGCAATACCAGAAAGATTGAGACATTGTAGCAAATAACAAAATCTTGCAATCTAAAGATTATAGCTAATAAAAAGCACACTATGTAGCTCAGTGACATTTGTAAATGCAATCTATGGTAAGAAGAATGACAACCACTTGAGGTGTGACGGTTAAAAAGAGGCCGAGCAGTGACAAGATAATAAAGCTCAAACTTTGCATAATAAAGTGGAGATTTAAACAGTGAGTTTCCTTACCCCCTTGCTAACCTTAAGGGTTTTTCAAATGCTTTTGGCAGTGTTAAACAAGGAAAATGCAATTACGGAATGACTATCCAAATGAAGTAACAGTGGTAATCACAGGTTCAATGTTTCTTCTTAGCCATTATATAATGGAGGTAGTGGATTGCATGTTTGAGTAGTGTTTTGAGACTCATCAAAGATGGGAGAATAGTGAATAATACCTTGTGGACTATGAAGTAGTGACAATAAGGTTGAAGGATCTTAAGATTTGCAATACCATGAAACAATGAATCCCATGTAGTAAATAGGCAGTCTATAGGGCATAGTTTAATTTTATAGAAGGATACTCATAAAAGGAATCTTCAAGTGACAATGAGTGAGTTGTTTGAGATTGCAGCTGAGGGTGCAATATTCAGTCTTAAAGGAAGTTAGCAAAGTAGTAAATGTGCAAGAAAATCAAATCATACACAACAAAAAATTTACAATATTATCTTGCAGAATTCCTTGAGTTTGAAGACAAAAATCTCATTGTATCTTGATGAAAGTAGTGAACTTAATGGTCAATCATTGGCAATGATGATTTTAAAACATACTATTGTTCTTATGGAGGCAATATTTTAAGCAAGGCAGTGAATGGTGGTTTGGAACAATGGCAGGTATGAAGGACTTGCTTTATATGCATACTATGCAATCTATCTTAAGACAACATTCTTAGAAGAGATTGAAGGTGGATTATGGAACTCAAGGGTTACCATGATAAGGATTAAAGCAAAGATTGAGATCTATTTAAAAGCCACTGTCATGAAGATATTAAATGTCACATGCAAAACCCTAGCAACTGGATTAATGAATACAATGTCAAAAAGGATAGTGTGTTGGGGAAGATTTAGGAGATCTCCACATTATCTAATCACAAGAAAATACATCATTTATTTATTTTTTAAAATTAAAATAAATCATTCTAAACTCTAGATAGGATACATTGATACTTCAAAAGCATTTGATTTATTTTTTAAATTAAAAGAAATCATTCTAAACCCTATATAGGATACATTGATACTTCAAAAGCATCTGAAGGAATTTGAGATTATGCAAATATATGTCAATTAAATATTTGGATTACAAATAGTAGCGCAGACAATGTAACCCTTGTTGAGAAGAGAAGGAATGAGATAAGTAGCAATGAATACTATGCTTCCTATCACGCACATCTCCTTACTGTTCTATGTCATTCTTTACTGAAACACTTCTCCATTTTGGCAGGATACAACTGAAAATAAGGTTTCGACGAAGGTTTTAGAGTATGTTTATTAAAATGAAATCTCCATTCTGGAGGGCTACACTTGAAAATAAGATTTTGATGAAAGTTTTAGAGTATGTTTATTAAAGTTTTAGAGTATTTTGGCAGGCTATATTCTTGATTCCTTAAATGATTTATTCAAATGGATTGTGACTAAATAAATAAATAACTATTTAGTCATTTTTATTTGTGTGACTAAATAAATTTTAGTTAACAACCAAATTAGTCATTTATTTACTCATTTATAGATGAGTTGCAAAAAATGAGTAGAATTTAGTCATTTTTAGTTGTTGTGACTAAAAGTTTGTCACCTAGTCATTTATTTTCTAAATTCTACTAGTGGTAGATAATGAGTGATTGAGAGATGTAGAGAGTGAAGAGGTAGATAGGTGAGGGGGAGAGAGGTGAGAGAGAGAATAGAGGGAGAGAGAAAGGGAAGTATTGGTAAAGGAGTAATAAGGGATAGGAAAGAGAAGAAGAGGGAAAGAGAAGAAGAGAGATGTAGGGAGGCAAGGATATAGATGGGGGTAAGGAGGTAAGGCAAGGTAGAGAGGGAGAGAGAGTGGGAGAGACCTAGATAGGGGAGAGAGAAAAATAATTATTGGTAGAGGAGTAGCAAGGGATGGAGTGAGAGGTAGACATGGAGGGAGTGAGAGAAATAAAGAGGAGGTAGAGAGGTGATGACATAGAGATGGGAGGGAGAGAAAATAGGAGAGAGAGAATAATAAAGAGAAAGAGATTTGGCTAAGGAGGGATAGAGAGGTAGAAAATAGGTACTAAGATACTTAGAGATGGGATAGTTAGAGAGGTGAAGAGGAGAGAGAAGAAAATGAGAGAGAAGTTCACAAAGAGGGAAAGAGGGATAAGGAGGGAGGGATAAAGGTGGAGAGGGAGGGAAATAACTAGAGAGGGGAGAGATATAGAGGTGAGAGACCTGCAACCTAGGGAGAGATGGGTGAGAGACATAGGGGAGAGATAGGGGTGAGAGAGATAGAGGGGGGAGAGAGGTGGATAATGAGACAAGGAAGGAGAGGTAGAGAGGTAAATTGGGAAGGAGGGAGAGACCTGGATATGGGGAGAGAGAGGGTGGGAGGGAGAGGTAGTTGTTGATGGATGTTTTTGCACTTCTCAACACAAGAAACACACAAGTATGCTACCTCTATTGAAAGGTGAAAATATATAGCTAAGTTTTAGATAATCACCCCAAGGTCTCTCGAGTGTCAGGTCATGACTAAGCTTGGAATTTTTTAGTTGGTTGATGTGATTTGCTGGGAATCACAAGGGGAATTTATGGTTGACTAAACATGGAGGGAATTGGGTCTACAAAAGAAGTTTTGTAAGTTCTAGAAATGAGGTACAACTGCTGCAAGTTTAGGACAACAATCTAAAACTCCTCTTTACTCATCAAATTTGGCTTTGTTATGATGCTAGAACTCTATCTTGACTTCAGTTTCCAAAGAAAGATTAAAAGGGAAAGGGGACAAGAAGTTTCCTAAACCTGCAACTAATGTTAAACAGTAACAATGGAGGATGCTACAGTGGACAACCTTCCTAAAACTAAGTTCAACTTAACCAAGAGTAGCCTACGGTCTCATGAAACAAGTGCAATCTTCTAAGGTTTGTAGATTTTCAACCATCCATTCACCATTAAAGCATGAACAATAGATGAAATTAAGTGCAAAAATAAAATAATGCTCAGACTAACTTTACACAAATGTTTATCATCAATAGACAACAAAATTATGAGCATGAAATATATTGAGAGAATAACAAAGCTAAAATACAACATTTGGAGAATGAATCATGCACACATGTGAAAAAAAACACAAGAATCCATCAAACAATGATATTCTCATTAAATTTTTGCAGCATGCCTTTACACAACAACTCAACTCTCTCTTTGAAAATGAGAGGAGACCCCTATTTATAGTTTTCCAAAAGAAGAATGAATGTACAAGATTTAATTTCATTGTGTGGCTCATATTCATTTTACATTAGGGTTTCACCTACCCCCAAATATGTGACAATATAAAATAAATCTTTATCTTTTTTCCTATTTTGTCTTTTAGTGACCCTAGCACTATAGTAGTTTTATCCTATAGTGGCTTCCATCCTTTATAGTTACTTTGAAAAATATTCATCATCTATGATGGGTTTTCCAACTGCCTTTTGAGCATTTCCATATTCTATGAACTTTCCAAACATAGCTATAAGCTTCTTCTCCTCGGAGAGCTCAGATTTGAGGATCTGGAAGGACATCCTCTTGATTCTTTCTATAATCTCCTACCCATTCTCTATATAATTTGAGGAAGCCTCCTTCATTTTCTCTATTCGGACAAAGGCCCTTACAAAAAATTCCATAAAGTCTGGTGACAGGGTGTCATCATCTCCTTGCTCCATTTTTTGGTGGAACAAAGGCTTGACTTTCTCTACATCTAGTTCCAAGGTGGGCACCTCAAAATTAGTCAATAACTTCAAATAGTCAACACTATTCATCTGGTGCTCAACAACCCATTCATGATCGACCTTAAGGTCATGTAGAAATTTCTCCAGAACCTCTTTCCTGTACTCTAGGTTCATTAACTAGATGTCTACTAGCTAGTGATCTTCCTTTGGCACCTGGAGGTCCTTTTCCCAAATTCCTTGTGAAAGCTTGAGGATACACTCCAATTTTGGATAAGTGATCCCGTTGTCTCAGGGAATTCCTTATAGGTATTCATCATACTTTCTATGTATTTTCCTAGGATTTGATAGTTTTTATACATTGTGACGGCATGCTCGATCCCTTTGTCACTGACGGTTATCACTTTTTTGAACCAAGCAGTCATGGACTTGGTTCAGTTCTTCTTCTTTTCTATCTTACTAATATCCTCTTTTGATAACAAGGAGTGTAGATTTGATGTTGCTACTGGGGTTTCCTCTTTAGTTGACGTCCACTATTGAATATAAGTGGTGAGATCTGTTACCTGTGCTTTTAGCTCTTCCTTACTGGATTGATATTTGCTCATTTGTTGCACAATGGTGGCTGCCAATCCTTGGAATTCATCTATTTTATACTCTCATGTCGTTGAGCCTAAATTGATCATTGATATGCTATAGCCTTTCCCTTACATGACACCCATATCTTTGTCTACGACAGGAGTGGAAATTTGTATCATTTGGGATCCTGAGGCATCCATCATGATGTGAGAGCAAACCTTGGTATTTTTTATCTTTTCTGGTTCTCATTTGAGCTTGTGCCAAGATTGCTTCTAATATTTCCCTTGAGTTAGAGGCCATAGGGAATTTCTTATTTTCCAATTGGCACCCTAGCCAATTAGGAATTTTAGTTTGATCTTTGGGTGATTCATGATCACCTTCCTCTTTGTCCTGTTAATCTTCCTCATTACTAAGAATCTTTCCCTCATCTTTTTCCTCTTCATCTGAGCCTTCGATCTGCACAAACTTTTCTCTATCCGGTTGAGTAGGAGCTACATTCCCTTCAGTGATGCATTACTATTGTTGGGAAGTTCCTTTATCTCCTTCATGCTCAACCTCAATATTCTTCTTAGGCTTGACATCCTTTTCTTTCATGCTCTCTTCTTCTTTGTTTTTGACTCTTTTTCTAGAACAACTTCCTCTTCTGAATGCGTTTCTTCTTGTCTCAGGCCCTCTTCTTGGCCTGTTCGTGGAGCCTCCTCAAGGATATCCACATCTATATTAAAACTTGCTCTATCTTTTTTAGAATGATGTGCCTTAGGGTTGGCCTCTTTGCTTGCATTTTTATGTTCTTGGAGCACTTCCTCCTCTTGATTCGAGGTTTCAACCTCATAAGGCTCATCGTGTGTGTCATTTCCTTCATCTTTGGGGCTTTTCTGCACTTCTTCATTGGAGGCTACCTTATCAATATTTATGTTCAGTCCACCCTCTAGATGTTCAAAGTAGTCATACCTATCAAAATCTTCGAGCTCATTAGCAATGTCTTTCACAACCTCTCTTTGTTGCTGTGTGTGATGCTTCTCCATCTCTTATGAGATCTGCATTGTAGCTTCCATTTTTGGTGGATTTGTAGGTGGTGGGGGAAGAGGTAGGGAAACAAAAATATGAGCCATTAAAGCTTGGAATTTGGGGTCGAGTATTACCCCAAAAAGTTCAATAGGTACATTTTACATATAAGTCACGAAGTCATGCGATAGAGTGGGTATTTCCATAGTGGTGGTCATTACAGAGGGAGGGAAATTGGATAGAGTAGGAAAGAGAGATGGGAACGAAGAAGTTGATAGCAAGGAAGTAGTGGAGGAAGAAGAGTCCAACACTACCATTGGAGCGGTCGACGAGATGGAGGAAAGGTGGACAGAGATGTCCATCGCAGGTGGGGATGAAATGGGAAAATATTGCATTGGAGGCAGTGGAATGGTAGTGGCTATGGCAATGGAGATGGATGCAGTCGGTGGTGGTGAGAAAGGCCTCTTAGAATATTCTTCCTTAGGTAGGGTTTCCTCCTCCTGGATAGTCATAATTTATAACACTAAAGTCCCCATTCTTCCTTTCTTTGGTGGGGGTGGCCCTTTTGTTGTCTTTCTAGTATAAACTTTATGCTTGGGTTGTCGTTCCGATACCTCCTTCCTCTTTCTAGATCTTGTACTAGGTGGGGACTTTAGTGCCTCACCAGAGGGTTCCATAGTAGCAACACTATCAGTCTCACTACTCATTTCATCCTTGAGCTCCCCATAAGTGAGCTCACCAGCTTGTTCCTTTAATTGAGCAATCTGTTCCTCCAACCATTACTTTGTTCAATTTTCCATGGGACAAGTGAGAATATCCAGGTCAATGACCTCCTCTTCAGACCTATCTATCATCGAAAAAGGCACATTCATCAAGGCACCATATCTCTCATCTATCATGTTGTTGTCATCGACAACTTGGTCTGGAACGTGAAAAAAATTGATTAAATTTATGAACGCGAGGGTCATTCTCATATGATGGAAAATTCACACCTCTTTATCATCTTTGAAATTTTCCCAAAAGTCCTCGATGTGAGGGCGATGAGCATACTCTCTCCCTACCCATTTCTTTAATTTTCTCTTGGGGTTTACTCTTCCTTTATCTGTATGAAGGTCAAGATTATACTCGACCAACTCCTTCTCTGAGTATTTTGCACATTGGGTGGCGGGGAAAGCATACATACCTTGTCCAAGAGAGAGAGGATATGGGGCCACAACCCTATGTTTATTGCTTAGAAAGGTGTGTGAGGTTTGTAGCTGTTGAGTTTCCTCCAGCATAATGATCCTATCATTGGGGTAGTGCGATAACTTGTATGGTTTTCCTGAGAATCCCTCGAATTCGATGTAAGTGAACTTGGGGAATTGGATGAACAAATATCTAAAACCGTTCATGAAGGCTTGTGCATTATGTCTTACCCTTCTCTCAAAATCTCCATCTAGGAGTCTGATTATGTGTCCAATGAAGGAATCATTTACTTTTCTATACTCCTTAAAGTTCATGTACTGTAATTGAGGGTAGCAATTATATACTTTCAACTACCCTTGCTTGGTTCCTAGTTCTATGACACAAAACAAACCCTTGTATGGAAACTTAGCCTTTAGGAGGTAGACCAAATATGAAGTCATTAAGAAGTGAGAGGTCTTCTTACCTCCATTAATTGCTGATGCATGTTGTCACTAATCATCTTCGTCCAATGGAACTGTGTATTTACCTGAAGGATCTCTTCTACAAAATAAAACATCCAATTTTTAAAGAATGTGGCTGTGCGAAAACCCATTACTTTGCTCAAGAGTGTGACTAGGTCATGGTACTCTTTAAAGATGTCAATTCTGTATAGATTTTGAGGGACCTTAGTAGCACTTTCCCTTTTTTTCTTTTAACTAGTTTTGGTTGATTGTTTGTTTACACCCAATAGGATCTATTTGCCACACATTTTGGGTGAATTCTTTCTCTACTTCCATCTTATCGAAGACTGGAATGTTGAATGTCTTGCCAATAGACTTATCAGTACTCTTCCATGATGGTCAATTATCTTTCTATTGGAGTGATAGCACTCTCGACAGGCCATTACCAATTCTGGAGTGATGAGCATGAGGGGGAAACCAATGGCCTTGGATAGGCCACTCTTCTTGATTTTCAATTCCCTATCTATTTTTGGGTTCAACATAACCCTCGGTCTAAATTCATCTATATTAACATGCCCAAATTCAGTATCCAATATTGTCTCGTAGCTAGATGTAATCTTTGACGTGTGTTCCACTCTGTGAAACTCGTACTTCATTTGCAATTTCTCTTCGTTTCCCCTAGGAGCACAAGCATGATTCTTTCCCTTGTCATTTTTCTATGCAGGCTTCTCGGAAGGCCCCACAGTAGGTTCCATAAATCCTACATACATAAGATGCAGTAAGTGTGCTTACATATAAATGCAAGAAAATATCAGTCAAATCCTACACATTGAGCATTAGATCATTTATACATTATCAAAAGATCATAAAATTTGTCACTATTCCTCATTTGGAGCTCATTCAGGTCATTAAGAAAATTGTAGGCCCAAGGATGCGGGTTTCCCCTAGGCGGAAGCAGTTAACTGACATCCAAGGGGCCATAGAGACCTATAGACAGAAATTTGCATCAAAGGTTCTACATTGGTAAGTTGGAAATCAAATTCCTTGTGAGGTGTTTTGGCATGTGCAAAGATAGGTGATGGGGTGTCTAATTTCATTAAATTATGTCTTGATTCTTCATGATTCTAGGATGCGTGGGTGCTAGGAGGTGGGAAGACGTCTGGGTTCAATCGTTAAACATCGGTATTCAAGGGACGAAAATCTGCAGGAAGAGTTTCACACTGTAGGACCCGCGAAGGACTCAGGAACGATGGGTTGTGCCTTAGAGTGTTGATGCTTTGGGCCTTACAAATGAAAGCTATAATGCCACTATGAGAAGTTCACCATTAAGGAAAAACTAAGGAGGAGTGGTGGTCTGCAAGGGCCGACTCACAGCGAGCTCCATGTCTTAAGTTTGCATCAAAGACTTTAGAGGAAATTGTCCTAGCAGAATCTACATTGTGGATGGATGTGGTTGTTTTTTCTTTATGTTAGGGAGACTAAGGGAAGGCTTCCAACAAGTGGAAATTCGTATACCTCTTTAACTTAGTGTTCCTACATTTGGTGGATTTCTGAAGACAAATAGAAGTAGAAGGGTCAAAATCTGAGTTGCGGGTGGATAGGATGATTTTTCCACTAAAAAATGGTGAAGGGACAATGGAAAGCCACATGCCATGGTCTGTGGGTGTATTCAGACTTAGTGAAATTTCTAGTGGTAAGCTTAGTTCATTTGACAACAAGGATGAAAGCAGGTTCCACACTATGGGATGGTGTGATAGCTTGGCTGGAAAATAACAACAATGAGGAAGTGACCGCCTGCAAGAGGAAGTCCACGTGGGAACTTCTCCCCAAGATTAAACACTTAAGTCATTTTAAGCTTGCAACATATGATCTAGGGAGGTGATAGTGATGGAATGGGCTACAAAGGTCTCTTCGTTGTATGAATAATGGCGAAGGTAGGACAGGATTCCGCAAGGGCACAACTGCAGATTTTGTAAGTTTAAATGGCACTGAGGGTTTGAATGCTAGAGGTAGATCATTTGTGAGGTTTGCTTCATGAGAACATTAGGGGTGAATGAGGGTTTTCTTTCAATCAATTTTAATACTTTTCAAAACCCTAACATCTCATAATTTAATCACACAATAGAGGATAATGTGTGCCTACCTCTAAATCATGTGTGGATATGAGAAAATATGGCTTAAAACTTGCTTCCAAACTTCATGCGAGAAAGGTCTCTTTCTTCACCATTGAGAACTTGAAAATTAAGGTGTGAAAATGATAGGTTCAACCTCCCCTTTTATAGGTGAATTGTGATTAATGACACACCATAAATTCTTGGTACAAAAATTGTAGGGTAGGTTAGGTAGTTGGGTTTGTGGAAACTCTACTTGGCGCGATCATTGGTAAAGACCCACATGACGATGAACAATGTGAAGCCATCCTAGGTTGGCTATTACTTAGTGGCAAAGTGGCAACGATGAACCACAAAGGGAGACGCGCAAATGTGGGTCCGTAGGGGTCGAAGGATGCCATGGAAAATGACTAAGGAAAACCCGCAAGGGAATTTTTCGCACAAGCCAAATGACTTAGTGAATTTGAAGTGGTGATTTTGGTCATTGGGAAATTGATGACTTCACTTCATGTGACCAACTCAAGCTCAGAAATAGGGGCACACAAAATGAGGCAAAGGAAAAAATGAACCAATGAAGCCAAAAAAGGAAAGAGGGGGTCCTCATTCCAAACAAGGTGTGTGTGCAACAAGAACAATAGATGGTGACTCCATTGGGAGAATTCTCTTGAGAATTCTAAGGGTAAGGATTCATTCAGAACCTAAGATATTTGGTTTCGCAGACCAGAAGCCAATTTCCTTAAGCAAGCTAGAAACTTAAAGGAGGATGGGATCCTTAATTGAACCGAGTCACAAAATACATCAAAAGTGTGTGCAGTTAGTTCATTTCCCTCCGTCAGAGACCACACAAGATAGTGATTAGTTAGCCAAGGCAAGGTACATAAGTTGTCTAACCCCAAAAGTAACCTGGACATTGCTCCGCTTCCAGTCAGGTGTTTATAGCCTCGACATAGGTGTCGCTGTGACCCTACAAACATTGCAATATTTCCAACGAGGCCTCTATAGCCTCGATAGAGTTTTCCACACACCCACACAGTTGCTTGTTTCAACGTTTTCTTTCTCTTTTCTCTTGATACCTTTTCTTTGATACTCTTTTCTTTTGCTCAACTGCATAAGCACTAAAGCTTATAGTGGGTTTGGAATCACAATGGTCATTGGAGTAGACTTAGGATTTTTCACTTGCCGGAGCCTCATAGTAACTATCATGTAGCTCATCAAGAGTATTTAAGGTGTATTTTCTTGTGTAATTTGAGGTAAGCATAAGGGGATTCGAATAAGGGTTCTGCCCTATGTTAAGTTAGAGTTTAGGTAAGGAAACCCACTTCACAGAAGTAGTCAGAAATTCATAGTAACTAATGAAGACTTATCCAAAGAACAAGCGAGAGTGAGTAGCAGAGCAAGCCCTCTGACAAACCAAGCATGGAAACAACATTAGGATAAAAATAAACCCTTAGCAAAAAAAAATCTAGGAAAGCAAGCGAAAGCGAAGCAAAAAACCAAGTAGCAAAGCGAAGGTATCTACTCTAACTATATACAACTATATACAAAGGAGATGAGCTTGGGAAGCTCAAGCAAGGAAACAATGCTTGAGGTATTTCCTATTGACAGGCAACAGGACATCCTCCCCAGTTAAATTTTTGAGGCGAACGACATTATCTCCTAGAATCTCAAAAATTTGAAAGGGGCCAAGCCAGAGCTTGTCAAATTTGTCATGTCCCCCTTTCTTCTCGTGGGCCTTGTACCAACAAGGGACTAAATCAACTATCCTAAAGGCCTTTACTTTGGCTCAACGATTGAACCATCTTTTGACTATGCCTTGGTGTTTGGTGACATTTTCTATTGCTTGGTCACAAAATTCTTCTAGATGTAGCAATTCAGCAAGGTGGGCCTCTTGGCATTCCCCTTCCTCATAGTACACATTAATAAATTGGAGTGAGGGGATCTTGAGGTGGACTGGGAATACTAGCTCTAATCCATAGATGAGATGGAATGGGGAATTTCCCAAAGTGACCTTGTGACGAGTGCAATTTTCCCACAAGGTGTAATGCCGCTGGGTGTGCCAATCTTTTGGATTCTTATCAAGTAGCTTTTAGATCACAGTTAGTAGATTTTTGTTTATGGATTCAGCTAGGCCATTTCCCCAAGGGTAGTAGTTGGATGAGCATTTGAGTGCAATTCCATAATAAAAGGCCCAACTAGTGAACTTAAGGGATGAAAAGGAAAGACCATTGTCACAAATCAAAGCAAATGGGCAACCAAAATGATTTAAAATAAAAAATTCCAAAAAATTAGTGACCACTTCAATTGTACATAGCCTACATGCTATTGCTTCAGTCCATCTAGTGTAGTAATCAGAAGCGGTCAGAATGTACCTGTGAATGGTAGAGGATGGTGGGATTACTAGACCAATGGAGTTTTCCTATTGGTGTATGTTTTATCATTCACTGAACATTAGAATAAAAAGTCCAAAGACACTCTATCCTCTCTTGAAAAACCACCACGTATGCTAAGATTGCGAGAAAATCATATGGCGATTCCAAGGTTTCTTTTGTCAAGTATTGACGTGTGGATAATCTCAATGGGCGTTGTGATATGTTGGTAATACACAAAGGGACTGGCGTTAACAAGTCACTCACAAGCTAGGACTTAGACTAATTTGACAGTAATGCTCTCTCTTTTTTTTTTGCTTTTGGATTTTGGAATTTAAAAAAAAAAGGTGCAAAAGGATAAGGGTTTAAAGGTTTTATGCTAATCCTAAGAACTCAAGAGACAATAAAGATTGGGTGAAACCAATAACAACACTTTGCTTCGCCACACTGAGGACAACTACACAAAGTGAGTGCAATCTTCGAGGGGTGTGCTTATGATTTTCATGTCATGAATAACTACCATCAAATCGAACAATATTTATTTAGACAGAAGTTAAGCATCCACAATATAAGCTCAGGCTAACTTTACACATTGAACAAAAATAATTCATTCAAAGAAAGTATTAGAAAATTTTCAGCAATCTCTACTATCAAATATTTTATTCATCTAACATACATTCAAATCAAATTCTAGTTTTAAATCTATTTTATGTTCTACACTAAATCTATTATATTGTTGAAGGAGATATGCAACCATGCAACCACTTGACAATAACAAGGATTCAAAGAAAATCATGCATATGGACTTTTATTATCCAAAGTAGCTATACACAACAATTTCATAAAACTCTCTTCACCCAATGAAAAATGAGAGAATTAGAGTTTATATAGAGTTTTTGAAAACAAATGAATGACCGAGATCAATTTAAGATCAATGACAAAGATTAAAACAAATCAACCCTAACTAGGGTTTCCCAAAATAATCATCAATATCCAGTGGATGAAGAACAAGTGGTGTGAGGAGCTATTTTATAGGAGGCACATCCTTATCCTCTTGAGTGGTTGTGTATTCAATGAATCTAGACACTATTATGCTGACCTCTTCCATTGTGACATGTGGCAACATGTTGACCTTGAATTCAAACACGTCCAAATCATCTACACACTTGGTGAAAGCGATCTCCCACTCTGATTCCTATTGTTGGAAGGCATCCCAGATGGACAAGAAGTTTGATGCCTTAGTCAAATTTGTTTCAAGATTGGCCCAGTGGTGGCAAAGAAAATTTCCTGAATTTTGAGCTTTATATTTTCAAGTTGCATATCATTCTCTTGGAAAATATCCCTCTCAAGCACATCTACAACCACAAGTAAAATCTTATTCTAAATTTCCCTTGTTTTCTCTTCAGCTATACCACCATTTTCCTTCACCTTCTCCAAGACTTCACTTTGTACAATCATTGCCCAATACCAGTTATTGAAATCATATGCAACACTATTGCAATAAATTTTCCATCAATTACTTCCTACTTTAGAACCCCTTTCAGCACTCTGAGACATGGGATAATTATGTCCTGAATATCTTGGAGGCTATCCCATGCTTCTTCTAAAACTGCAATCCTTGAAAGAAAAGAGGAAGTTTTTCCATAAGCCAACATCAATCTTTCCATGAATGTAGCCACTTCTCCAATCATGCTTGCTATCCACTCCTTAGTTTCTTTAGTCGTGACCATCTCTTCTTCAATTTTTTTGATTTTTTCTTGTGAAGAGTTCAAAAGTGAACTATTGGGTTGGCCTGATCAAGAGGTTTGGTTAAGTGCTGAATGTATTATTTCAGGTGTTCAATCTCCTTATATTCTCATTGCATTGCCACTTCCTTTTCCAACCTCGCCTTAATGGAAGTGACTAAATTGTCTAAATCTTCCATCTCTTGACCCTTTGTTGTTGGGCCCAAGTCAACAGTCGTGATGGCATACTCTTTGGGAGCAATATCCTCCTTTGACTTATCCACTATTGGTATACCAATTTGTACTGAATAATGGTCAACTTCGTCCCTCTGGATTGTGGAAAAAATTTTGGTGGGATTCTTTACAGTAACTGTTTCTAACCTGGCCAAGAAATTGGCCGTATCATCTTCCTCTAGAATTTCTACTAGTACTTTTATCTTCAATATTTCTTTTAACCAATTAGGAATAGTAGGTTGCTCAATGCCTTCTTCTTCTTGAATATTCTCTACACATGGAATATCTTGGACTCCTCTAAGAGCAGAAATCATCCCCTCTTGAAACTCTTCACCCAGAATATTCATTTCATTTTCGAACTCAAGTATCTCTGTGCCTGTAGGAGATGGAGGCTCATCATTGTCAATGTTCTCCTCAAGGATTGGAGAAGGAATTCTAATTTCTACCAAGGAATCATCCTCAATGGTTAACATCTTTTTCACATTCCTAGACATGACAGAATGAGATGGACCTGACCTTTGTTTCTTTTGTACAAGCTCTTCATCTACAATCGTCTCCCCTTTCGACCTTGTAGAGTCATCAATTGTTTCCTTCCTTTTCCTAGTGCTTTCAATCGACTCATCGCTTTGGGATGTACCAACATTTGAAGAATAGGATTCCACTTCACCCATTAAATTATAAGTCAGACTCACATTCCTTCCCCTTAGCTCATATTTTTTGATCCACCCACCACTGTGAATATTTGACAACTGGGCTCATCAAGGTGGTTAGATCTGCGAGCTCTAGTTCTGACCATTTTACAGGAGGAAGAGGCCAATTCTCATCAAAGCCTGGCTGAATATACTCTCCATAATCCTCAAGCTAATCAGAAAGATCGATTGTTCTGATTAGCTTCATTGGCAATTTGGACCATAGTCTTTTCCTAACATCATATTCATTTGCAACATTTGCCAAAAAATATTCTAGGTCTATCTTATGTTTGTATTCCCCTCCATTCACGGTCTGAATGTGGTGGTGAGGGTCGAAATCAGCCTAGAACTAGTAAGATGTGAACGAATACCATTGCATTTCCAACCTAGAACTTTTGGCTGCTTGTGCCGATGGACAAGAATCCAACATATTCCCAATGAAAAATGGAAAGGTGATGGCGGCCTTCTGCTTTGATCTTTGGAGGCCTTGATATGTTTCCAGTTGCTTGAGGAATTTGAGCAAGATCATTCTGTTAGTAGGGTAGATGAAAAGTCAGTATGGATATCCGGTGAATCCTTGAACTCTTATGCAGGTGAACCTTGGAAATTGGATAAACCAGGATCTGTACTTGCTGATCAACCTCTTGGCCTCATGAGTAAGTCTTTGATGCATTCCTCCTTGAAAAATCCTAGTGATGTACATCAAGAAGGCATCATTTGCTCTCCTGAAGTGGGATTTTTCGCAGAGCTACAATTAGGGATAACAATCATAAGAATTGAATTCATTTTCACCATTGCCTACTACAACTCTGCATATCAATCCTGTATATCTGTAAGTACTAGCCAATAGGTAGATAATGTAAGAACTCATGTAGAAAGACTTTGTCCTTTCCAAATTTATTAACTACTCATGGAGATTGCCACTGATCATCTGTGACCAATTGAACTTCTTGACGCCCGAAGTGATCTCATCAATAAAGTAATACATCCATGTCTCAAATGGTGCACCTTGAGGGCTGCCCATTACTCTGTTTAATAGAAAAATAATGTTTTCATATTCCTCGTTGAAGTTAGTCCAAAGAAATTTCTTTGGAATTTTCTTGATGGAAGGCCTCGGCTTCTCTAACCACACCTTATTGATATTCATTGCACAAAGATCCATCTGGTCCTCATAAAGTCTTCTTCCATCCTCTTTGGTCTTGTATGAAGTTTAGTTATAATTTGGTATGCCAAACACTTCTTGAATGGCTAATTCTCTGAGATGAGCCAATATTCTCTCGTTTGGTGAACAATTTTCCTCTCTTATACATTGTAGTCTATGGCGCATTCTACGATCAATTTAGCACACTCCATAGCCAGTGGAAATCTAGCTGCTTGGATAATGCCATTCTGTATCATCTGACGAGAAATAGGTGTTGGTAGGAATCCATCTTGTCCATACATTCTCTTGAAATATTTGAAATCTACATGTCCAAGGTTGGTGTTTGTAACATTCTTCCACTTGGAGTTGATTTTTGATTCTGGCTGTAGTCCTTTATTGACAAACTTCATTTGGGCCTTTCTCAAAGGTTCTCCTCTAGTGGTCATCAACTTGCAAGAAACATGAAGAAAGTATATTAATTTTAATATTTTAAATTTTTATTTTCTTGGACCTTTGCTCTAGAAATTTTTTACTTTTAGTCTGTTAAAGGTTAAATTTTGTGAAAAATTAGACTGAAATTGGCTAAGTTTTTAGCAAATTTTGCTAGAATAGACAGAAGAAGGATAAAGAATTCGTCAAACTCAGATGTTGAACCTTTGAAATTATACACTTTGATGGTAGTTCTACGTTACATTTTTTCTTTAGCTCAGAAAAAACATGCCTATCCTCTAGAAATTTAGTCCTTCAATTCAGAAATTTTACTTTGTTCTTTGTGCTCCACTTCGAAAAATTACTTTATCTCCAAGAATTTTCTTCAAGAATTTATCTTCTGTAACTTTGAGAGCTAAAATATTCTTACAATCGAACTTTGAAATAATGAGTTGAAAATGACATGTTCGACCTCTTATAAAGTTGAAGAGTATGTTTTTTCTCTAGATTCATTGAACCTGGTCTTGCTTTATTTTGTCCACCATGGCAATTTAATATTTATCAAAAATATCCAAGACCAATTTCTAATTTTTATCAAAGCACCATCCTTAGCCAAAATCTTCTATATTTTCATTTGAGTTCAATTTTTTTCTAAGTGTTGAATATCAAAAATATCTTCAAAGTGTTGGAAATATTCTAAGTGTTTAAGTTTGATTTTTCCAATCTTTCCAACCTTTCATCATGGAAAAATTCATTTTATTCATGGATTTCCTCTTTTGTCTGTTTGGCTTCGTGGTGAATTTTAGGCTCTTCATGCCAAGGGTGGACTTCATAGTTGTCTTTCCAAGGCAGACTTGGTCATCTTTATGCCATTCTAATCTTTCCTTGGATAGGGCAGACTTGGCAATTGCTTGGACATATTCCATTTTGCCTTGACAAACTTCATGGTTGGTTGGCCATGTTGGGAAAAGTTACTCATTGCCTAGGGAATTTCCTTGATACTTAACCAAATTTTGAAATTTTACTCTTCACAGTATCAATACTTAGCCAATTCTTTGAGTTTTTCTTCCCTAGGTGTCAACACTTAGCCAATTTTTGAGTTTTTCTTTCCTCCTCTTGGCTGGTCGGACTTTACCTTTGTCTTTCCATCCACTCTTCAAGCACATGAGGAATTCATGACCGTTTGGACAAGGATGGGAAAACTTTACTTCATGCTTTCCTTATTCTCTTCAAGGTGGGGTAGACTTCATCACTTCCTTGCCATCTTGTCTAGGGAGGACTTCTCATTTCCTTGGAAAAGCATCATTCAAGCTAAGGGTAGACTTGATAGTAGTTTGGACATAGCTTTTCTTCCTCGAGTGGACTTTGCATCATCTTGGACATTTTCGTTGGCTGGAATTTGAGGTTGGCTAGACAAGTCTCATCTCCTTTGGGCGGAATTTGCTTGACCTATACCATCTTCTCGTTCTTCCAAGTGGACTTCATCATGTGTTTGACCATGCGCATGATGAATTTTATCTTCCTTTTTCCATGGTCATTCTTCATGTCTAGGCGAACTTGATGATGCTTATGACATGAATTTCTTGCTATCATCTGGAACAAAACCCTCATTTTTTCTCTTTCTATTGCTTTCGAATCTTGAAGGCACAAAATTTGATTCTGAAGATGAAAACATTGACAACATGACCTATGGGACCCAACCCTAGGTCAACTTTCAAAAAAGCTGAAAAAAGCAAAAAGCAAAAAGCAGGTCAAAAAAGCTGCTTCCTAGATTGGTCCCAAAGTTCCAAAAATAGAAAAAGCAAAAAGAAAAAAATTAGAATCCCTAAAAAATAGGAAGTGTCAAAATTGACTCAAAGTAATGGAATTCTTCATCCTCCAGACTTTCTGAGCACTTTGATGACGTCTATGCACTGTTCTAGGCTTTAATTCTCTACTTGGCTCAAATGATTTTTTAAAACTCTAACTCCAAACTCTCAAAACAATGACTTATGAAATTGTAATGCTAAGGAAAAACCCTAAAAAAAAACTACTGGGGATCCCCATTTGCAATGGGGCGATGTGTGAAATAGGTCACAAGTCCCCATCGAGTGAAAGGCCTTACCTCTATGACTGGTTGCAATAGGACAACAACATTCCTTTCCCCGGTAGTAGTGGTTTGGTAGATGTGGCAGGTTTCAACATGGTTGTGTGCATTCTTAAACAATGTCGGCCAATAGTATCCAACTCGTAGAATCTGATGAGCAGTGGAAGGGCTGGATCTATGGCCAGTGTCGAACTTGTCATGAAACTATTTCAACACCTCAATTGCTTCTTCCTTTCCTAGGCATCTAAGGTAGATGTCTTTATGATTTCTCTTGTACAATATAGATCCCTGTAGCATGTAGTTGTTCCTTTTCAACCTTAAAGCACAATTTTGTAATCCTTGCAGCCATGATGGGCACTTATTTTTTAGCAAATAATAAACAATGTTATCATAGCACTCTCCTAGAGAGATGTCCTCTAATTGGTATTGCTACACCATGAGTTCGGGCCTAGTTTTAGCTATGGTGCGAGTGAGGGATTTTCCACATACTAGTTTCATGGGTTGAATCTCCATGCCATATTATTGTAATAGCGTGACCCATTTTTCTCTTCTTTCCCCTAACTCATTATGCATTAATAGGGTCTTGAATGCTAGATCTGGGATGATTACAAACACCTTGTGCCTCAAGATATGGTGTCAAAATTAATTAACTCCCCTAACCAAGGCATACGCATGTTTTTGAACATTATGGTAACACAATTTTGCATCCTTTAGTGAAGCACTCATAAATGCTATAGGGTGCTCATTCCCTTCATCATCCTTTTGTGTTAACATGTTTGTGCACGAATGATCTAAAGCAAATGAATAGATGTAGAATGGCTTCAAGCAATTTGGACTAACTAGCATTGGTGCATCAACAATAGCTCTCTTGATTTCTTCAAAAGCTTGCTTGGCTTCTAGTGTCCATTCTACTTTAGCATCTTGTTTGAGCATGGCATTTAATGGCTTGATGATTTCTACAAAGCCAGTGATGAATTTTTTTGACAAAGTTGATCTTTCCAAAGAAATACTTCATTTCTTTCTTACTGCTTGGAGGATGAATTATTAATATGGCCCGGATGTGCTTGGGGTCAATTGAAATTCCTTTCTTTGAAATCACGTGTCCTAACAACTTTCCCTCATTTACTCTAAAGATACATTTCTTCAGATTTAATGAAATACCAAACTCTCTACATTTTTGAAAGACCTTGCACAAATTGGAGATGCAGTCTCCTCTTTTCTTTGAAAACACAGTGAGGTCATCCATATATATATGATGATGCACTTGCCGATGAGGTCCTTGAAGGCAATGTCCATTGCATGCTGAAAAGTGGTGCCAACATTAATCAATTTGAATGACATTCTTCTATATGCAAAGGTCCCCCATTTGGTGGTAAATGTTATTTTATGCCTATCCTCATATTGCACCATAACCTAGTTGTATGCTGAGTAGCCGTTTAGAAATGACATCATCTAAGATCCATTGACTATTTGCAGTACTTCATCTAGTGATGGCATTGGGTAGTTGTCCTTCTTAGAAGCTCTATTTAGACTCCAAAAGTCCACACACAATCTGATCTCTCCATTCTTTTTTCTAACCAGAACCAAATTTTCCACCCAAGTGGAGTGTCATACTGGAAAGATAATTTTGACTGACAACATCTTCTGAACCTCTTTAAAAATAATTGGCTCCAACAGTGCATTGATCACGCATTGACGCTATCAGAAAGGCCTTACATCTAGCTTGAGGGGGACAGTATGAGTGATTATTGAAGTATCATAGGTTTTCAAGTCTTCGTATCCCCAAGCAATTACATCATGATACATGCATAAGGCATCAATGATCCCCTTTCTTTCATCTGATGTGCACACTTTTCCAATGAAAACACTTTTAATTTCTTCAGTCGTGCCCATGTTGTGAGCATCACATTGATTATGTATTGAATCCTTCTTAGTATACTGATCTAGGTCCTTCATCTAATCCAAATAAAATATTCTCTCCAGCTGGACCATACCTCTCAGTACTGTGTTGCTCTTTAGATTGATGAACCCTTCTATATCAAGTTCAACCTCCTCTGGTTCCATTTCATCAATGATTTGGGTTGTGAACACATCAGAAATGGTGATGAAATCAAGGATGTGCTTGTCATCATTGAACACTTGAAAGTTGGTGATGTTTTCGGGCACTAATGGGGTAGAGGTGAGCTCTACAGTGAATTTCTTTAAGCGGGTTAAGGACAGGGGTTGAAGGGTGCTAACTGCTTGAGCTAATCCATCAACAGTTTGATTCCTATTGTGAGGGATTAACTGAATGTTGAATGCATCTAATCCTTCTATAAGATTCCATACCCTATGTCTATACTTTTCTAACTTTCTATCATGACAGGAGTAAAGTTTCCTAACTTTTTTTACTACCAGCTCATAATCACCAAATACTTGCATCATTTTAACCCTTTTTCTTAATGCCATTAAAAGCCCATGAACTAATGCTTCGTATTTTGCTACATTATTTGTACAATAAAACTAGAGTCTATGGGTAGCAAAATACGTCTTACTCGTAGGACTGATGAGTTCAAAGCTGACTTTCGCTCCTTGCTTGGACTTGGATCCATCAAAGCATAACATCCAAAACTTAGAAGAGTCTTTGGCTTTGGAGCTAGTTGAGTATGCTTCCTTTCTTGGTTGTGTATCTGCTTCAACATCCTCGAGTGGCTGTGTACATTAAGCCTGGCCCTGATCTTGTTGTTCTTCTTGAGGATTCTCTTTGGGAATGACCTGCCCCACTATATGTTCCATTTCCATCTGGCATAGGCAACATTCAAATTCATAATGAGTTGCATTGTGTACCCTGCACCAGTTGGGAAATAACAACTCCTAAAAGTCCATCTTAGCTCCTAGGATGAGTTGATCCTGTATGCATTTCTAAATGAACTCTTGGAATTCGTAAAGCAATCCAAGGTTGCCATCTTTGTAGGATTCTTCATCTTCTGACTCAATTAGCACTTCTAAACTATTAGGGGTGTGGATCAAGTCAGTGGGGGTACTGATAGAACAAGGACCTCTTTGGCCACTTCCTCTTCTTGGAACTCTTCTTCACCCTGATGGACCATGGGACAATAATTCCCCAGCTCCGTTTTTGTGAATAACACCTCATTTGTGTTATTATACTCTATGATCATGAACTTTTTTTGAGGTTCTCTCTCAATGCAAATATAGTTTGGCAGTCCCTTCCATGGCAACCATAGGTGAGAATAGTCTATTGTAGTGTATCCATTCAAGGCCTAGGTGAAATCTCTTCCGAGTATGATGTCATGGGTGTCTAAAATATCAACAACCTGAATGTATATAACCTACTAGACTCTTGGATCCATTGCAATCTGCATGGGTATTCTATTCAATTCCCCAACTATGTTTACTTCTATTTTTTCTAGCTGAGTTACCTTCCATCGAGAGAGGGTAGGATTTATTCCCAAGGATTTGCATACTACCAGTGGCATGACGTTGGCTAAAGCTTCTGAATCCAACAAACAGTTATGCAATTCTTTCCAAATATTTTGATTGTTTTTAAGAAAGGAGGGATCTCCAACTTCCCTTGGAACAACCCCACTGAAACATCATCCCGTGCTACTTGAGCCTTGTCTTTATCATTGGTTTTGTCCTTGGTTTGTGCTTGATTTTTCTCTTTTGTTGGTTGCTTGTTTACTCGTTGATTTGGAGGCTGATTGGGTTTCTTTCCCAGGATTTCCCTAATTATAGGCTCACTTTGGGAAGTATCAAATGAAACCACCTTATCAGGTGATTCTTGGGTTGAATTGGATGAAGTAGTCCCATTGAGCATCCTAAAGAAGGAATTCCTAACTGTCAGGACTCTGAGTAATTTAAAAAATGATAGATTCAGCTTAACCTTCTTGAATTCTTTAGCTACGTATTCCCCCATTTGTTCAACCTCTACTTTGAAGGATTTTCCTTGGGAGAAACTATTAGGCTGATCTTGAGTTTGGGTTGGATTCCTATTCCTATTTAAGTATTGGGTAGGGATGTGGGGATAGGTAGGATTATTGGTGACATTAGGATTAGGCGGGGTACTAAAGTTGTTGGGAGGAGTAGAAGTCGTGAAAGGACCACCTAATTTCCTATTTATCAAGTTGTAAGGAGTTTCTCTTTGATGAAACATTTGGACCTCATCTACTAGAGCAATATCTACTAAATCGAAGAGCTAGGATAGGGCATTATTGTTACTTACCTCTTTTTCCTTCTCATCCTTGGGCGTAGCCTCCTCAGGAAATTGCTTTCAATTTTTGGGAAAGGAGCTTGGTTGACCACCAACACTGAAGAATCATATGGCTCCAACGAAACTATGTCTCGGTAACCCAAACCATCAACGACATTCTAGACCTCCACTTGAAAAAATTCTGCGATAGTTTGGAATTCTAGACAATCCAACTCTAAATTCCTGTTTGTCTTGTGAATCCAGTGCCATCTAGATAGGACAGCCTCAACCAGGTAAAATTTTCTTGTAGGTCTATCGGTGCCAACTAGTTGATCAAGAGGTGTGGGAAAATATCCATTATTTGGCCTTGTATTCCATGTTTGATTTTTCCATTGTGAAGGCCTCCTTTCAAAGTTCTATCCTGAATTTTGTCTCTTTTCATAGTTCTTTCCAACAGAGGCACCAAAGTCACGATTGTATCAATTGAGGTTGGATTGGATGCTTTTCTAAGAAGCTTGTAGCTGGTTATTTTGATTCCTCAAATGTGTCATTTCAGTTGACAACTTCTTAACTAGTTCAGTTAACTCATCAATATGATCCTTTTCTGTGTTATTCTACCATGGGATTGAGTTCTGAAGGAAGAACAATTGCATCATGGGTTGGTTCTGTTAAGTAGGTGGGAATTTAGAGCCTTGCAGGTACATAGGAACTTGGGACTATTGAGAATACACCTGTTGTTGCTGAGGTTGCAAATAACGAGGCACTAGAGGTGCCTGATTCAGTGGATGCCCTAGATGTGGCATGATTGACAGTTATGGAACTTGGTTCATAATAGGTGTCTAATGAGCCAATGCATGGGTAAGTCCTTGGATCTATGTGGGGTGAGCAGTTGGTCCCAATGAGGGCAACAAACCTGCAATGTGCTACCCCAAGTTTGTGCTTATTGTGACTGCTTCTGCATATGCATCCACTAATCTGGTAGGCGACAGGTGCATCCTCTTGACCAAGGCAGATGTGAGATTATCCAAGGTAGCGTAATAAACCAATTGAACTGAGGAATCATCAACTACATAGGGTGACCAAAATTTCATGAAGTCCCTATGAAATCGATCATTGAATGAACTGATGGACTTATTGACCTCCCTCTTAACGAACATAAATTGCTGATATAATTCATTGGGGCTGATTGGAACTTTAAACTTCTACAGAAAAGTGTTTTTCATTTGGCCCCAAGTAGTAATGGATCCAGTCAAAAGATGGATGTACCAATAGAAGGTCTCATCCCTGAATGATTAAGGGAAGAGCCTACAAGCCACATCTTCATGCTCAATCTGCATATCCTTCAAGGCTGTTTAGAAATTATTTATGTGTTCTGCTATCCTTTGTGGATCCCGTGGATGAAACTTAGTGCAAAATCCTTACAGGTTCTTTGGCATGTCATTTTAGTCATTCAAGGACAATGGGGATGGGTTGTTTCCCAACCAAGCCATTGTGGGAGGGGGAGTTTGCAAGTGCTATGCTACAGTAACTTGAGGCTGTAATGGAGCAACAGTTGAGGCAGTGCCCTGGAGGAATTGTGTAGGGACCGAGACAACACCTTGGCTATGGGAAATGTAGGATGGAAATGCAGTTTGGAGTGAATAAGAGGATTGAGGTCATATCGGCAGTGAAGGGAATGAATGGGATGGATGGATGGAAGGAGATGGAGGGGATGGAGGAGACGTAGGTTGAGTGGATGGAGCTGAAGCTGATCCTTCCCCTTTCTTGACTCTCTTAGTCTTGGTAGGGGTCTTTAGCTCTTGGAATTTTCCTTGTTTGGTGAGGATCTAAGCACTCTATGAAACCTTTGAGGGGAGAAGGAACCAATTCAATTCAGCTTAGCTAAGATCCCCTCCCTCTAACACCAATTCTGTTGATGGATTTTTTTGCACTTCTCAACACAGGAAACACACAAGTATGCTACCTCCTTTGAAAGGTGAAAATATGCAACTAAGTTTTAGACAATCACCCCAAGGTCTCTTGGCTATCAAGTTATGAATAAGCTTGGAATTTTTTAGTTGGTTGATGCGATTTGCTGGTAATTACAAGGGGCATTTATGGTTGACTAAGCATGGAGGGGATTAGGTCTACAAAAGAATTTTTGTAAGTTTTGGAAATGTGGTATAGTTGCTGCAAGTTTGGAACAATAGTTTAAAACTCCTCTTTACTCATCAAATCTGGCTTTCTTATAATGCTAGAACTCTATCTTGAATTCATTTTCAAAATAAAGATCAAAATGGAAAGGGGACAAGAAGTTTCCTAAACCTGCAACTAATGTTGAACAGTAACAATGGAGGATGCTTCGGTGGACAACCTTCCTAAAACTAAGTTCCACTTAACCAAGAACAACCTACAATCTCATGAAACAAGTGCAATCTTCTAAGGTTTGCAAATTTTCAACCATCCATTCACCATTAAAGCATGAAAAATAGATGAACTTAAGTGCAACAATAAAATAATGTTCAGACTAACTTTACACAGCTATTTATCATCAATAGACAACAAAAAGTATGAGCATGGAAGATATCAACACCATAACATTCTTCACCATTAAAGTGAAACATACACTAACAACTAAAGCAACTTAAAGCTAGATTAGAAAAGCTAAAATCTAGCATTGGGAGAATGAATCATACACACATGTGAAGAAAAACATAAGAATCCATCAAACAATGATATTCTCATTAAATTTCTATAGCATGCCTTTACACAACAACTCAACTCTGTCTTTGAAAATGAGAGGAGACCCCTATTTATAGTTTTCCAAAAGAAAAATGAATTGAAAAGATTTAATTTCATTGTGTGGCTTAGATTCATTTTACATTAGGGTTTCACATACCCCCAAATATGTGACAATATAAAATACATCTTTGTCTTTTTTCCTATTTTGTCATTTAGTGACCCTAGCACTATAATAGTTTTGTCCTGTAGTGACTGCCATCCTTTATAGTTATTTTGAAAATATTCATCATCTATGATGGGATTTCCATCCACCTTTTGACAATTTGCATATTCTATGAACTTTCCAAACATAGCTATAAGCTTCTTCTCCTCAGAGAGCTCAAATTTGAGGATCTAGAAGGACATCCTCTTGATTCTTTCTATAATCTCCTGCTGATTCTTTGTTTAATTTCAGGAAACCTCCATCATCTACTTTGTTCAGATGAAGGCCATTGCAACAAAGTCCATAAATTCTTTGACAGGGTGTCACTAGCTCCTTGCTCCATTTTTTGGTTGAACAAAGGCTTGAATTTCTCTACATCTAGTTCAAGGGTGGTTACCTCAAAATCAATCATTAACTTCAAATAGTCAACACTATTCGTATGGTGCTCAAAAACTTGTTCGTGATTGACCTCAAGGTCATGTAGAAATTTCTCCAGAACCCCTTTCTTGTACTTTAGGTTCATCAACCAGGTTTCTACTAGCCAGTGATTTTCCTTTAGCACCTGTACCTCCTTTTCCTAGATGCCTCATGAAAGCTTGAGGATGCACTCCAATTTCGGATAAGTTATCTTGTATGTCTCGAGGAATTCCTTACAGGTATTCATCATAATTTCTGTCTTTTCCTAGGCTTCGATACCTATTATACATTGTGACGACATGCTCGATCTCTTTTTTGCTAGTGGATATCACTTTGTTGAACCAAGCAGTCATGGACTTGGTCAAGTTATTCCTATTTTCCATCTTATCGATATCCTCTTTTGATAACAAGGAAGGCGGAGCTGATGTTGTTGCTGGGGTTTCCTCTTTAGTTGATGTCCATTTCTAAATATCAGTGGTGAGATCCACTACCTATGCTTTCAACTCTTCCATAGTGGATTGATCTTTGCTCATTTGTTGCACAATGGTGGCTACCGATCCTTGAAATTCATCTATTTTTTTCTCTAGTGTCGTCGGGCCTAAATTGATTGTTGATATGCTATATCCTTTCCCTTGCACGACTCTCGTATCTTTTTCTGTCAAAGGAGTGACAATTTGTATCATTTAGGATCCTGATGCATCCATCGTGATGTGAGAGTGGTCCTTGGTATTTTTCTCTTTTTCTGGTTCTCTTTTGAGCCTGTGCCAAGATTGCTTCTAATCTTTCCCTTGGGTCAATGACCATAGGGGCTTTCTTCTTTTCCAATTCATTCCCTATCTAGTTAGGCATTTTAGTTTGACTTTTGGGTGATTCATGATTACCTTACTCTTTGTCCTTCTCATCTTCCTCATCACTGGGAATCTTTCCCTCATATTTTTCCTCTTCATCTAATCCTTCGATCTACAAAACCTTTTCTTTATCTAGCTTAGTAGGAGCTAAATTCCCTTCAGTGATGCATTGTTTTTGTTGGGAAGTTCCTTTAACTCCTTCATTCTCGACCTCAACATTCTTCTTAGGCTCGAAACCCTTTTCTTTCATTCTCTCTTCTTCTTTGTTTTTTGACTCTTTTTCTGGAAGAACTTCCTCTTTCAAATGCATTTCTTCTTGTCTCAGGCCCTCTTCTTGGCTGGTTCGTGGGGGCTCATCAAGGATCTCCACATTTTTATGAGTACCTGCTTTCTCTTTTTTAGAATGATGCACCTCAGGTTTGGCATCTTTTCTTACATTTTTATTATCCTAGAGCACTTCTTCCTCCTGATATGAGGTTTCAACCTCATAAGGCTCATCGAGCTTGTCATTTGCTTCATCTTCAGGGCTTTGCTGTACTTCTTCATCAAAGGTTACCTTATCAATATTTATGTTTAGTCTACCCTCTGGATGTTCAAAGTATTCATCCCTATCAAAATATTTGGGCTCATTGAAAATGTCTTTCACATCCTCTCTTTGTTGTTGTGTGTGATGCTTCTTCATCTCTTTTGAGATCTACATTGTAGCTTCCATTTTTGGTGGCTTTGTAGGTGGCAGGGAAAGAGGTAGGGAAGCAACAATTTGAGCCATTAAAGCCTGGAATTTTGGGTCAAGCATTACCCTAGAAATTTTAGTAGGTACATTTTGCATATAAGTCATGAAGGCATGCGATAGAGCGGGTATTACCATAGTGGTGGTCATTATGGAGGGAGGAAAATTGGATAAGTAGGAAAGGGAGGTGAGAGAGAAGGAATCAATAATGGGGAAGTAGTGGAGGAACAAGAGTCCAACACTACCACTGAGGTGGTCAGTGAGGTGGAGGCAAGGTGGATAGAGATATCCACCGTAGGTGGGGATTGAACGAGCAAATATTGTGTTGGAGGTGATGGAGTGGTAGCAGTAGTGACAGTAGAGATGGATGTGGTTGGTGGTGGTGAGCTAGGCCGCTTAGACTCTTTTTCCTCAGGTAGGGTTTCCTCCTCTTGGCTAGTCAACATTTCTAACACAAAAGTCCCTATTCTTCCTTTCTATGGTGGGGGTGGCCCTTCTGTTGTCTTTCTGGTATAAACTTTGTGCTTGGGCTGTCATTCTGATACCTCCTTCCTCTTTCTAGATCTTGTAGCAAGTGGGGATTTTGGTGCCTCACCAGAGGGTTCCACAACAACAACACTATCATTCTAACTACTCATTTCATCCTGAAGCTCCCCATATGTGAGCTTAGCCCCTTATTCCTTTAATTAAGCAATTTGTTCCTCTAGCCATTGCTTTGTTCAGTTTTCCACCTTACGAGTGAGAATATCCAGATTAATGACCTACTCTTTTGACCAATCTATCACTAGCAAAGGTGCATTCATCAAGGCACCATATGTTTCATCTATCATGTTGTCATCACCGAAAACTTGGTCTGGCACTTGAAACAAATTAATTGAGTTTATGAACGTGAGGGTCATTCTCATATAATGGTGCATCCACACCTCTTTATCATCTTTACAATTTTCCCAAAAGTCTTCAATGTGAGGGCGATGAGCATACTCTCTCCCAAACCATTTATTTAATTTTCCCTTGGAGTCTAGTCTTCCTCTGTCTATATGAATGTGGAGAATGGAGATTATACTCGGCCAACTCCTTTGAGTATTCTGCATACTAGGCGGCGAGGCAAGCATACATACCCTGTCCAAGAGTGAGAGGATATGGGACCACAACCATATGTTTATTGCTTAGCAAGGTGTGGGAGGTTTGTAGCTATTGAGTTGCCTCCACTATATTGTTCCTATCATTGGGGTAGCGCGACAACCTATATGGTTTTCTCGAGAATCCCTCAATTCTAATGTAAGTGAACCTAGGGATTTGGATGAACAAATATCCAAAACCATTCACAAAGGCTTGTGCACTGTGTGTTACCCTTCTCTCAAAATCTCTACCTAGGAGTCTGATTATGTTCCCAATGAAGGAATCATTTAGTCTTCTATACTCCTTAAAGTCCCTGTACTATAATTGAGGGGAGCAATCATATACTTTCAACTTCCCTTGCTTCGTTCCCAATTCTTTGGCGCAGAACAAATCCTTGTATGGAAACTTAGCCACTAGGAGGTAGAAAAAATATGAAGTCATGAAGAAGTGAGAGGTCTTCTTTACCTCTATTAATTGTTGATGCATGTTGTCACTAATCAACTTCGCTCAATGGAACCAGGTATTTCCCTTGAGGATCTCTTCTACAAAATAAAACATCCAATTTTCAAAGAATGTGGTCGTGGGCAAACCCATTACTTTTCTCAAGAGTGTGGCTAGGTCATGGTAATCCTCAAAGAAGTCGCTTTTGTACAACTTCTGAGGGACCTTGGTGGTACTTTCCATTTTTTATTTTAACCAGTTCTAGTTGATTGTTCATTTACACCCAATAGGATCTATTTGCCACAAATTTTGGGTGAATTCTTTCTCTACTTCTTCCATTTTATCAAAGACTGAAATGCTAAAGGTCCTACTAGTGGACTTAGTTGATAGGTTTTCCAATACTCTTTCATCATGGTCAATTATATTTCTATTGGAGTGATAGCACTCCTAGAAGACCATTACCAATTCTGAAGCAATGACCACGGGGGGGAAACTAGCGGCCTTGGCTAGGCCACTCTTCCTAATTTTCAATGCCCTATTTGTTTTGGGGTTCAACATAACCCTCTCTTTGAATTCATCTATATTGACATGCCCAAAGTTAGTATCCAAAATTGTCTCCCAACTAGAGGTAATCTTTGATGTGTGTTCTACTCTATGAAACTCATACTTCATTTTCACTTTCTCCTCCTTTCCCCCCCGAGCACGAGCGGGCTTCTTTCCCTTGTCAGTTTTCTTCATAGGCTTCTCAAATGGCCCCACAATAGGTTCCATAAATATTGCATACACAAGATTTAGTAAGTGCGCTTACATATAAATGTAGGCGAATATCAGTCAAATCCTCCAAATCGAGCATTAAATCATTAATATGTTATCAAAAGATCATAAAAATTGTCATTAGTCATCATTTGGAGCTCATTCTTGAGTCATTGAGTAAATTGTGGGCCCAAGGATGCAAGTTTCCCCTAGGAAGAAGTTGTTAAGGAAAAGGCAGTTATCTAACATCCAAGGGGCCATGGAGACCCATAGATGGAAATCTACATCAAAGGTTCCACATTGGTAAGTTGGTAATCAAATTCCTTGTGAGGTGTTTTGGCATGTGTGGAGATAGGTCATGGGGCATCTGATGTCATTAAATTATGTCTTGATGCTTCGTAGGTCTAGGATGCATGGGTGTCGAGAGGTGGGAAGACGCATGAGTTCAACCATTAAAAATTAGTATTAAAAGGACAAAAAATCCCAGCGGAGTTCCACATTGCGGGACTCGCAGAGGACTCAAGCGTGATGGGTTGTGCCTTAGAGTGTTGAAATTTTGGGCCTTGTGGATGAAAGATATTGGGCTGCTACGAAAATTTCACTATTAAGGAATGGCTAAGGAGGAGTGGCAGTCTGCAAGGGCCGACCCTCATTGAGCTCCATGTCTTAAGTTTGCATCGAAGACTTTAGAGGGAAATCATTTTGACAAAGTCTGCAATGCAGACGAATGTGGCTATTTTTCCGTTATGTAAGGGAGACTGAGGGAAGGCTACCCACAAGTGGCAAATCACATACCACTTTGACTTAACATTCTTGTGTTTGGTGAATTTTTGAAGACAAACAAAAGCGAAAGGGTCAGAATCTGAGTTGTGGGTGGATGAGATGATTTTTCTACTAAACAATAGTGAAGGGATGATGGTGAGCCTCACGCCATGGCTTGTGGGTGTATTCATACTTAGAAAAATTTCTGGCGACAAGCTTGGTTCATTTGACAATGAGGATGAAAGCGGGTTCTGAATTGCAGGATTGTGTGATAGCTTGGCCACCAATAACGACAATAAGGAAGCGACCGTCCACAAGAGGAAGTCTGCGTGGGAACTTCCTCCCAAGATTAAACACTTACATATTTTTAGCTTGCAACATATGATCTAGGGAAGCGACAATGAGAGCACAGGCTGCAAAGGTCTCTTCACCATATGAAGAATGGTGAAGGTAGGATGGGATTTTGCACAGGCACAACTACAGATTTTGCAAGTTTAAATGGAATTGAGGGTTTGAATGCTAGAGGTAGATCATTTGTTAGGTTTACATAACTTAGCGAGAACACCAAGGGTGAACTAGGGTTTTCTTTCAATTAATTTTAACACTTTTCAAAACCCTAACATCTCAAAATTTAATCACACAACAGAGGATAATGTGTTCCTACCTCTAAATCACCTGTGGATGCAAGAAAATCCACCTTAAAACTTGCTTCTAGACTTCGTACGGGTGAGATCTCTTTGTTCACCATTGAGAATTTGAAAATCAGGGTGTGAAAATGATAGGTCTGACCCCCCATTTTATAGGTGAAATGCCATTAATGATGCACCATAAATTCTTGGTATGGAAATTACAGGGTAGGTTGGGTAGTTGGGTTTGTGGAAACCTGACTTAGCGTGACCGTCGGTGAAGATCCAGACGATGATGAACAATGTGAAGCCTGCCATGCGGGAAAAAGTCCTAGGTTGGCCGCAACCTAGTAGTGAAGCAACAAGGACGAACCGCCAAGGGAGACTAGCAAATGCCGGTCCGTAGGGGTCGAAGGATGCCAAGGCAAAAGACTAAGGGAAACCCGCAAGGGAATTTCTGCACAAGCCAAATGACTTAGTGAATTTGAAGTGGTGATTTTGGTCATCAGGAAATTGATGACTTTATTTCATGTGACTAATTCAGGCTCATAAATAGGGGCATGCAAAATGAGGCAAAGGCGAAAATGAGCCGGTGAAGCCAAAAAAGGAAAGTGGGGGTTCCCAGTCCAAATGGGGCATGTATGCAATAGGCACAACAATAGTGATAGAGAGAATAGAGAGAAATGGGAAAGAAACATTAATAGAGGGAGAGAGAAGAAGACAGAGGTAGGGAAGAAATGATATATATGGGGGTAAGGAGGGAAGGAAAGGTAGAGAGGGAGATAGAGAGAGAGTAGGAGAGACCTAGAGATGGGAGAGAAAGAAGAGAGGGAGAGAGAAAGGAAAGTATTGGTAGATGAGTAAGAATGGATGGAGGGAGAGGTAAACATAGAGAGAGTGAGATACATAGGGAGGAGATAGAGGTGATGACCTAGAGAGGGGAGAGAGAGAGGAGCAAAGAGAAAAAAGAGGTGAGATAGATAAAGGGGGAGAGAGGTGGGTAAAGAGACAAGGAGGGAGAGGTAGAGAGGTAAAGAGGGAAGGATGGAGAAACTTGGAGATGGGGAGAAAGAGAGGGTTGGAGGGAGAGGTAGTGATCGAGAGAATGGAGAGAGATGGGTGAGAAATAGTAATAAAGGGAGAGAGAAGAAGAGATAGGTAGGGAGGAAAGGATAGAGATTGGGTTAAGGAGGGAAGGCAAGGTAGAGAGGTAGGAAAAAACCTAGAGAGGGTTGAGAGAGAAGAGGGGGAGTATTGGTTAAGAGGGAACAAGGTAGAGAGGGAGTGAAAGGTAAAACCTCTACTATCCATCATCAATCATAAACTATATGCTCTAAGCCTTATCACAGTGGGGGAGAGAGAGACAAAGAGAAAGAGAAGTTGGCTTTAGGATTTATAGTTGGTGCATACCAAATGGATTGCATTGGGAAATACCAACCCTTTCAATTGGATTTATCTTGGGCATCCAACCCAAAGGGTTGGATGACCATTTCATGCTAAGGGAATAATTTTTTTAAAGGGTAACAAAATTACACACACTTTTGGTTGTTTTCTCTATTAGGTTTGTACATGTTTCAATACAAATTTATCAAAATACCATGATGACGTTAAGCTCTTTCTTAGCTATCAAACCATATAAATTTTTTAACGTTTTGATTATGTTAAGGTTTTCTTTAACTTCTTTTGTTAGTGTCTCTATTTTTTGTCAAAACCAACATGTGCTAGTTTGGGTATAGTCTTTAACTCATTCATCAAATTTTTAAAAAAATTACATTTTTAGAAATTAGACTTCATTCTACACATATTGAAAAAAATGATTTTTGATTACTTTTCAAAAAAATTAGGGGGGAGTAGGCTCAAATTTATTCTTTTCAATATGTGTCCACTTTGAAACTTAGTAAAATACTATATATTCATCAAAAAGAGCCAAAAAAACTGGTATACACTACATGGTGTTAGCTAATTACTCACTAAAGCGATTTTTGAAATTCTGAAAAAAAAGGTTAACATTTTAGGGGGAGCACAACAAACACAATGCTATTTTTTTGATAAAAACATGACCACTTTGTGTTCTCCCCCTTTTTCAAACCCTTTATATTCAATATTTTTAAAATTAAAAAGTAGTTTAGAAAGTAGATTTAAAGCACTACAACTCTTGTTCTTTTTGCATCTTCAAATTTTGAGTGTAACTATCTTCATTTTCTCGTTGAACATTAGAATTTACTGATTTAAAAAAAAAGTGGCATCTTAAGAGCCATTTTTTTGTCACAACTTTGTGCACTTACCCTATACTTTATTTATAAATATATAAGGGGTTCTAGGAAGGTTATGGCTCCTTAAAAAATCCAATTTCATGCTAGAGTTTATCAAGGGATTCAAATGGATCCTTATTATAGGCCAAATACTTTCTATCTCTTAGGGATTTAAGGAAGGCTATAGTTCATTAATAAATCTAGTTTCATGCTAGAGTTTAACCAAGGGATTCAATCATGAAGCTATGGGTTTCATTTGGATCAAACAATTGGTCCGATTAATTACCTTGTTAGTCAATCAACAATCATGTAGTTGTTGTGTTGTAATTCAAAATATTTCCTATCCAAGATCCTCAGGTTTAATTAGGATTTATAAACTTAGCACATGTATGGTCACCTTAATATTTTGTCACCTCATGTTTATAAAATAAATGTTGGTCTAATTAGAGATAGTTGACTTATTATAGGAAATTGATGTTTCATAATTAATTGGAGAGATTTACTAGTTTACTAATTTCTACTCAGACTCAGAAAGCTACAACAAATAAAGCACATATATATTTTTTTATAAAATTATAATAGACATAAAGGTTTTGGTTCCTTATAGAATATAGAACTATAGAACTTAACTAAAAACCATTTCTATAGTTGTGTCTTGTTTCATGAGGTTTCATCCATAGGGGCTGATAGTGTCCATGCAAGTTCCATAGTATCTATACAGGTGTAGTCACTTCTAGGTAGTCATGGTTGTGTATTGAAAGTTAAGTAAATAATCCAAACAATGTTTGACTTACTATGTTTTGAATAGATCATACAATATTGAAAAAAATAATATAGGAAATGAAAGTATTTTTCCTTCAAGAAATTATATTGAAAATAAGTCAAATTTCTAGATAGAATTATTATTTCTCTAGGTTACCCAACCCTATAAATTTTGTAGTAATAGTGTAAGGAACATCCCAAACATGTCTCTACAATGAGTGTTATATTAAATTCCATTGATAAATTTTATATCCATTGCGTAAACTATTCTTTATTTTCATATTTGATAGTAATTGCATTTATTGTTGAAGTGAATAACCAAAATCTTCAATCTACAACATCAAATAAGCTCCACACATGTAAGAGAGAAGCAAAAATAAAATATGTTATTCCACCAAGCAAGAATACAATATGATACAAGATTCACAAGATTTGAAATTGTTACGATTAAGGTGTCTCAACCTTTGAGTCATAGCATTATTTTTGGGATAAATATTTGTGCAAATATTGATATATCCTAGGTTTCCAACTATAGTAATTGTCATAGAGCTTTGTAGGACCTATCAGGGAGAGTTATATCCTACATGCAAATTTTGGAGCTTTATGGAGTGCCACTTGTCACCTAGGAACTTCATGGAAGCATTGTTGCTTGTGCCTACTTTATGAAGGTGTGCCATAGTGAAACTTGTCACCTAGGTGCTTCATGGAAGAATTGTTGCACCATAGTGAAACTTGTCACTTGGGCACTTATTTGGAGAGAAGTTTGTAAAAACTTCTCAAAGTTGCGTGAAGGTGACATGTGTCAAGGCATGTTGAGATAACTATGGAATGCACCTACTTTTGTGGAAGTTGGCACCCACTTTGAAAAGTCAAAATTGGAAGTTGCTATTTGCAAGGGGAGTTATGCATGGATGCAATTTCTATTCCTTGCGGAGTTAACTTCGAATGTGGAAACATTCTGAAGTGTAAATTTTTGACAAGTTCTTTTTTGTATGTGTATGTTGCATGTTCATGCATGGGTGTGGGTTTTGAGGAAACTTCTAGCTTGGGCGCTACATACTCTATATATACAGGTGTTTCTAGAGGAGTTAAGAGAAGAGAGTGTTATTCATAAGGGTTATGCAACTAGAATTCTATTAGAGATGGAACAAGATGTGAATCTCCTATAATGGCGTTGAGCTTGAAGAATGTATTGTAATGATTCTTTTTACTAAATAACATATCAAAGAGGGGAAAAAATAGACACCTAAAATGTGACAATATGTTAACTGCACTTGAATTTTACCTTATCCTAGCTATTTATTAAAAAAGTATTTAATTAATTTATCCATTACTCTTATCCCCCACTTTAATTAAATAAATTTATATTTATTTAATTAAGTCTAGCTTTATTCTCAAAAGTCTCCAACTAAATGAATTAATTAGTTTCCAATTAATTAATTGATTTAGGTTAATTAATCCCCATTACCTTTTCTTCCAATTTTTAATTCCACTTTATTCTTGAATCCTTGTCCATTTAATCAAAGCCATTAAATCCATTCACATGAATCACAATCTAAAATTATCATGTGACAAGTATCCCTCACACTTGTATCCTCACATGTGAAAGGATGCAAAAGTCAAACTAAATTTTTATATAATCTATTAATTTCATACTACATCTCCAAATATCAACCATTTACATAAGGCTATTCCCTAGTGTTTCCCTAAACAAATCCTAAAACTAACCCTTATCCCTCATGTGACACTTGCCACATGACTAAAAATTTGATACAAAACCTAATCTTTAATTAATACTAGCCATCTACCAACCAATCTATCTTGGCCCTTATTTTCCCTCATGAAAATTCTATAAATTAGAGGCCTCTTACCCCATTTGGGCAATCTTGTATTATCACACTATTATGCTGTCCAATTTTCTATTGTATCATCTTGATCATAGCATGATGCTTCTAAAATCATGATCAACCACATCCAAGCTATCAACACATCAACATATCACATTTGATCTTTCTAAGGTTTGCATGTATTTGGTTTGAATTGGCTACATTTGAAGTATATTTTAATTAGTACATTTGCATGCATACATGTTTATCATTAATGAATTTCTATTATTTATTACAAATAGTTTGAATAATTACATTCAAATCCCGTTGTGTAATCAACTTTCTTAGAGCCTCCATTGAGATATTTGTTTAGGAAGGGGTCTCATGGGAAGAAACAAAATATGCTATAGGATAAAATTGAATCTTGTGCAAGAAAATAGGAGCCCCTAAATTTTATATTTTAGATTTAAGTGAGTGTCTTTGGGCTAGGGATGAAAGTTTCACTCACCCACTTCCTAAAATTTTGTTGCTACATAACATCAATCTATATTTTAAAAAAATTCCTAATAATAGTTTTTAGATTTAGCTATACAATAATAAATTTAATATTTCTTGTTGCTAAGAAATAATCACGAGACCACCAAACTCCTAAAATTTTGGAGCTTAAAGTTTCAAGCTTGCCCATTATTAAAAAATTCATAGGACTCTATGCTTATAATAGCTCCTAAAAATTCTTAGCAAAACACATTGAGATATTTTAGGAAGCCCCTTCCATGTTCCTTAAATCTTATCTAGACTAAATATACTTGAATATAATTTAGGAGTAAGAATGAAAGTCAACTATATTCCTATCAAGCCAAACAACCATTCTACAAGCATATATACTCATAATTTCCCTATAAATAATAAATGGATCTAATTTTTAACATATCCATCATCAAAACCTTATTATTTGCTAGGGTATTTTATTTAAGGTAAAATATTAATTTATTTGCACACTATTCATCAAAACATTAGTATTGCATCATCATCTTACATCAACATTTTAGAAATCACTACATGTTTTCTTGTTGTCTTGGATTATTTGTATCAAATTATTGAATTTTCAAAAGTTCTTGACCAAAGGAGAAGTTTCCTTTCCTAGAAACCTCCTAAATAATGTTTATTAACATTGCTCCTTTCAAGTGGAAAATTCTAGACATCAATGCATACAAGTTTTCAACAAAAAATCAAGCAAGGTTAAGACCTAAGAGTAGAGTTCAAAGAGACTTCCATAAGTGCAGTGACCAAATATGAAGATGTATAGTTGAACTAGAACATTAGATGAGAAAATTAATAATAAAAATGAATTCATCTAATCATTTCCAAAGTATTAATAAATTTGTGACATCTATCATAAAAAAACTTCATCAAGTTTAGAGTTTAGTATCATTACTTTTATTTATTTAAATGAGCATTTATTTCAATAACATTATCAATACTAGCTAATTAATTCTACGTGTATTTCTTGATGATTATTTCAATTTATTTACCCTAGATTAGTTGACAAATGTTAAGTTATTTATTTTCCTTTCCCAAATACATAGAAATGCATTATATTGATAAAATTTACTCTAAAGTTAAAAATATACATATGATGAAAAATAAATAAATGTAGAGATTAAAAATTTCTACCTAGCACTTTTTACTCTCTTTTTATCATGCACTATTATGTCCCTACCCCTATAGTATGTATTGAAGGCTATGAATAGTCTGCTTGTGACTATCTTAACTCCTAATTAAGTCATGTTATCATTATTATATTATTATTCAGCTAGTTAGGTCAGCCTAGGACTTATATAGGGTTATCCAAGTCAGATTGGGTGATATCCTAGGCATAAATAGGTATATATAGGAGGTTGTGAGTCTTATTTGATCATCATGTTGAGTATTGAGTTCTTATTGAAGACTATTGGAGGTATCCCCCTCAAAGTGGATTAGAAGGTTGACCCTTTGAAGTGGAATATTATTATCAAATATTTTCAACATATTTCATATTATAGTCTTCTTGTGCAAGTTATTTCATTACAAGTGGTATCAAAGCATGATCTTGGCATCGTTACAACAAGGCATTTTTTCAATTTTAGAGGTCATTTTGTGAAGCCCATATCTCCTAGATTTTGGTGAATTTTTTTCTTATTTTTAAAGGGTTTTTGAAGAACATTTTTGTTAGAGTGAATGGTTTTTACCGTTCACATTCTCTTAAGTTAAATTAGGGGTGGTTATGCATTTAGTGCTTTTGCCTAAATTATTTGCAAGGTCCATATCTCCTAAATCCTGTAGATTTGGTTCTTTATTTTTAGTGGATTTTTGCAGATATATTCAAGGAGAATACAATTTTCTTAAAAAAAAATTGGATTCAAAATAAGTGATTTATTGGGAAATTAGGGTTTTCAAAAAACTTGCTCTTGAGGCTACAAATTAGCAAAATTTTGGGAGATTTCTTTGGGAGAGTATGATCTAGGACTTGGTAAGTTACAAATTTTTTTTCTAAGTATTGTGACTTTATTTGTGTGATTTATTGAAAAATTATCTTTCTAGATCTTCTTCACAACAAAAGGTAGCCACAAAAAAAGAATAAAAAGAAAAAAGAACAAGTAGAATAAGAAAAAGAGAAAGAGAGAGAAAGAGAAAGAACAAGAGCAAGAGTAAGAGAACGAGAAAGAGAAATAGCAAGAACAAGAAAAACAAGAACAAGAACAAGAGAAAGAACAAGAGCAGGAATAACAAGAAGAAGAACAATAAGCAGTAGAAGAAGAAGCAAAAGTAAAAAAAAAGATGAAGGAGAAGAAAAAGAAAAAAATAGCATTGAGGACAATGCTTTTGTAAAGATGAGGGAAATGTTATGCCCCTACCCCTATAGTACGTATCAGGTTATGAATAGTTAGGTTGTGACTATCTTAACTCCTAATTAAGTCATGTTATCATTATTATATTATTATTTAGTTAGTTAGGTCAGCCTAGGCCTTATATAGGGTTATCTAAGTTATCCCGAGTGATATCCTAGGAATAAATAGGTATATATAGGAGGTTGAGAGTCTTATTTGATCATCATGTTGAGTATTAAGTTCTTATTGAAGACTATTGAAGGTATCCCTCTTGAAGTGGATTAGGAGGTTGCCCCCTCAAAGTGGAATATTATTATCAAGTGTTTTCAACATATTTCATATTATATTCTTCTTGTGCAAGTTGTTTCATTACGTGTAATCTTAGCCTCTTTATTTCAATAAACACTACAAATTTAACCTTTAATGATTATTTGACACTCAAATTGTTTATTTACATTAATTGTGTGGGTTTTGTCTATCTCTTCCTTCGTGCAACCTTCTCTTTCTCCTGCCCTCTTTTTAAGTCAGTTTGGTCTGCAACTATCCATTTTTCCTTCAACTTTGCTTTCATCTTGATGATGGATCGTGAAGTGTGATATGAAATGTTTTTACTTCTATTACTATTGATGCAAAAAAAAAATTACACAATCAAATACAAAAAATTGATGTAAATAATCAGTATGGATTGTGGAAACTTGATATCTCTACTCAAATTGTTCCTAACCTCATAGCCCACCTTACAATCAAAATTTTAGTTCATGGAAAAATTAGTTTCATTCCAAATCCCCATAATTTGATCTCCTTGAACATTTCAATGCCTATGATCTCATCCCTAACATTCATTTAAACTATGAGATGGAGCGGAAGCAGAAGTTGGGTGGGAATGGGCACGATATCTACAGTTTGAAATCTGCAGATGGTGAAGATGATGATGACAATGGTGATGATCTTGTTGGGAAGGTTTGGATGGCTGTGTTGCCCCTCTTCTTTTCTCTGCTATGGACGTTGTTTCTATTTTGGGTGATTGCATTCTTTGGGGATGTCTTTTGGTGGTCTCCTCTACTTGGTCCTGAGGGGCTCGGGTTTCTCTCCTCCCGAGCTTTTTGTTTTTTTTTCTCTTTTCGTGGCTTCTAGGTGTTCTTCGTTGGGTCACTTGCTCAGGCTATTCTCTTTCCTGTTGGGATTTCTTGTGGCATTTTTGGAGGTGGGGTGTTGTGAAGTTTCCCAATGCTTATATTTGTTCTACTTCTCTGGTATTGCCTGGAGGTTCTATGTGGTGTGCGGCTGTGGGGGTTCCTTTTCCTGTAAGGTGGATTGGTTGGAAGATTGGCCAATTTCTGGTCCTATTCGGTGTAATGGGATAGCTTGAGGGATTTCTATGCTTGCTATCTTTCTAACTGGTTCCTTCAAGGTTTCCCTCTGCCCATCTTTGTTTCCCTTTTGGTGGTGCTTTGGTGGTGGATCTGGCCTTGGGTGTCTTGTGGGTGCTTTTGGTTTCCCTTTGGTGGTTTGGTGGTTCCTTCCTTCAGTTGGCTCTATGGAGTTTCGACCTATCTTTGACTTTGACCAAAGTGTTGGGGTAGCTTGGGGGATTTATGGTTTGGCCATCTCTTAGTGTTCTTCTTGTTGGGGCTCCCTTTTCCCTCTTGGGGTCCTGTTTGCCTCTATTTTCTTTGGGCTTGGATCTCTGCTCATGGTCCTTTAGCTTGTTTTTTGGTGTGCAAATTGTGGCTTATTTGCTGTTGGCTGGGTTATGTTCATGGTGTTATTTTGAGCCTAGTTTTGTGATTTATTTGAAGAGTTTGAGCTGCTTCCTCCTTTCAGTACTTGATGCTAGGGCTTCCTTAGGATGGGGTGTCTTCCCTTCCTTCTAATTTCACTTTCTGTTGGGATCTACAACTAGAGTCTCCTATAGAGGGGGATACTGTTCATTTTGAGGTGGATTCTTCTTTTATTGAGGTGGAGTTGGTAGCTATAGTGTTTCTCGGTAGTTTTTCTCCTTTATGTTGGCTCTTCTTGAGGTGTTTCTTGTATGAGGAGGAGATTGGTGGATTTTGAGGTTTTGGATCTCATTTCATTCTCTCTTTTAGAGGTGAGCCCCATCCTCTTGAGGTGGAGGTTAGGTTGGTGTCCTTAGTGGGATGGTGCTATTGGGAGGATTTTGTTTGTAGTTTGGTGGAGTGTTGCTGCAAGTTAGTTGTTTGTTTGGGGAGGTTCTCTCCCTTTTCTCAACCTTGTTTTTCTCATATTATGGTTGAGAATTTGGTTGGGATGTTTGCTTTGATTTATAAGACAACAGAGGGATTTTGTAGGAATGTTGTTGGTTTATAGTATTTAGTTTTTGGGTTGATTGTTGCCTTGAGGAATCAAGTTGTTTGCATGTTGGCTGAGGGTTGTTGTTGGAATGTTGATGTTGTGCAATTTTTTATTGATTTATTTAGGTTGATTGTTGTTTGGATAAATCAGGCTTATAAGGGTTCAAGGTCCCTATTAAAACCTGGTTGTAAAGGGTGTAAGGTCCCTTCAAAACCTTTGGATTTTAGGCCATTGTAAACTAGGTTGTTAAAGGGTTCTAGGTCCCTTCAAAACCTTTGTGCAGCCTTTGGTGCCGCTGTTGTTGGGCTACTATTGGTTTGTGGTTTATATTTGTTGTAGCATGATTCACTTGGATAGGGGTTTGGGTCCCTTCAAAACTGACTTGTAATAGGTTTCAGATCCCATCAAAACCTGCTTTTCCCCATCAAAAACATTCATTTAAACTAATTTTTTAACTATGCAACTTGCCTTTTATTAGTCCAATTTGTACTATTATCCTTTATGTGTGTTGAAATAGTAAAAATGGTCTTATTTATAAAAGAAATTAAAAATTGTATAAACAAACACAACCTACACATATAGCTAACAATTTAGTGGGAGTGATAATTTTAAGAAACATGTAACTTTGATAGTATACCTCCCTAATTGTATACACACATAGATACTAGATCCCTACTCCCTAGGTATTGTACACATTTTCCAATGATCCATTCCAAAACTTTCAAATCCTTTATGAGGATTTATCACTAATGAAAAGTCTCAAAATTTTCCCTTTCTCAAGACAATTGTGTAAAAGGTGTCAAGAACACCATCTTATGGAAATAACAAATTTTTATCATAGGTGGTGAAGAGTGCAAGTTGCATAGGATGAAATTTCAACTAAATGACATCATTGTTGTCATACAACTAGCACCATACCAAAAGGGATGGAACCATGTGCAATTACATATATACATTAAAATTCTAAGGACAACCCAATTCAAATTTTATTGGTCTACTTCCAATTCATATAATTTTAAGTGATTCAAATTTGTTATTAACCTTGAAAAACTATTTAAGATGAGTCACAAATTGTAGAGTTGCAAAGAATACTACCATGTGAAAAAAAACACTATGACATGTAGACAAATTTTGTTTTATACATAGATCAAAGTAAAAGATCTAAAGAATAAATAAAATTCAAACTTAACATCATACACAAATTAAGGCAACCAAACAATAACCTCTAAAAAAGGAGTAAACTTTTAAAACCATATATTCTTATTTGAGCTCTATGAAGATCCATTAAATAAAATTATTTATATTATTATGTTTTCTTTTTAGATTAGAGAAAAAAATAAAAAAGAATTAAGATTATTATTTTCCTTTTTACTTACCATGGTGAGATTGAACTAAAAGTTGGCTACCTTCTACCCACATCCATCAATTACACATACATTGAATTGAGAACAATTGAAACATAATTTGTAGAACAAACAAATATATTTTTTCATCTATATTTTGTTCACAAGAGATACAAATTAGCTATAAACTACATAAAAGAAACTAATTGTATTGGTAAATGTTTGGCTGCTTACCAATATCACCATGTACTCTGAAAATATAATGTACATAAAAAAATTAAGATCATATTTTGATTGATATATACAAAGTTACGAATATAATTTGTTATAAATGAATAAATTTTACTTAATTTTTTATATTAATTAAAAAGATTATAACATAAAGATGGGTTGTAAAGAGACACATCTCAAAGTTTGTAAAAGAACATCCAAAACAAAGATGAAAGTTTAAAATATGAAGCATGAACATAATATAATGAAATTAAATAGTTAAAGCAACACTAATAGAAGGAATCTTCATCATCATATTTTCCCAAACATCACTAAAAACAAAATTATCACCAATCCACTATAACAAATACAAGCATCCTCTACAAATCTCTTAAAAAATGAAAAACAATAGCTTCTTCCTTTCTATTTGGCCCCTAATCATATCATCAGAGTAAGAATAGTGGGATGTGGCAATCTGAATCCAATCAACATAAATCCATTTGAGTGATCAATGTTAAGCTGATTAGTGTTGCAACCAAAGCAAAACGATGAAACAATACTTAAGGTTAACTAGTGACTTGTATCATTCCATGATAAGGCATTCCTTGGATCATGAGAAAATCCATGGGGGTTCTCATTATTATTATTGTTAGTCTTAGTGTTATTAATAATGGTCTTCTTACTGAATGGTTTACAGGGTTCTCAATTGTTGTCGGCCCTGATCTCACAATGGGAAATTGCAAAGCTTGAAGCTGAAGCAAGGTTGTGCATAGATTCTATTCTCATCTTCATCTTCCTCTTCTAACAATAAGTTGATGGGAAATGATAATGCAGAGGTAGAATCCAATAATGGTATCCTTTCTGAAGGTCATGCCTGCTTTTGAGTTTTCTTAGTGTTTTTAATAATGTTCTCTTTTTTGAAGGCCTTGCCTGCTTCTGAGTTCCAAAGCTTCAAGAAAATATTAGTGGGTGCCTTGGAATTGGCCTCCCATCAAATTATTGTGAGAAGAGGAAGATGAAGATGGCATGCCTTGCTTCCGCTTGAAGCCATGCAATTTCCCACTGTGAAATGTGCCTCATTAGTGCTAACGGCTAAGATCCCTATAAACCATTTAGTAAAAGACCATTATTAATAACACTAAGTCTAACAATAACAATAATGAGAACCCCCATGGGTTTTCTCATGATCTAGGGAATCCCTTACCATGGAATGATACAAGTCCCCAGTTAACCTTAAACCCTGTTTCATCGTTTTTCTCTTGTTGCAACTCTAATTTGTGTGCACTGGTGGAAGAATCTAGTTCCATTTGCATTGGGTATCTTAGATTTGTGTGCATGTGTGGAAAAATTGAGTTCCATTTGAAACAAATTTTTCTTCAGGTGAGTGTCCCAGAAATCCTTGATCTCATTATCTGTTGACCACTTGTAGAAAATCAAATATATCAAAATTAGCGACACCGCCTTCTTAAAAATAACAACTTTAAACTGACAAACAACACTTTTAAACTAAGTAGTTATCTAGAACAAGCAAGAATATCTCTAGTACAATTCTTTAAAAGTGAATAGATAACACTAAACCGTACTCTAGTGTTTTTTCTACCCGTTGCCTAAAATTCCATGCAACTGAATGACAATTCTTTTTTCTTCTGGTGAAAATGAGCCTTCCTTAATATAAGTCATATAAAGTCCAACATCAAAAAGGTCCCACACACATATACATTACATATATTCATAATATACATACAAATTCACATAAACCATGTTTGAATCTACATAGCTTTCACCTTCTTGTATTTGATTAGATATATAAATATTAAACTCAGATAATTATATTAATCTGACAAGAAAAATTATAGCAAGATCTAAATTTGGTAGTAACCTTTATTTCATTATTGAAAGTTGTTCATTAATACATATCTATATATAACATTAAATTTTTGTGATGCTTAAATTTTTTTTCCCTTTTGTAGAATACAATGTTGTTAATCATATTTTACAGAAAAACCACTAAATATGAACAAAGATGTATCACAAAAGCATAAATTTATGACATGCACACACACACTGTCTCTTCATATATTATTGCGATATATTTATAAGTTTGATTGTACCCTAGTGATTTTTCTACCTATTGTCTAAAATTCCATGCAATTGAATGATATTTCTTTCTTCTTTTGATGAAAATGAGTCTCCTTTAATGTCAAATCATAGATAATTAGTTTAACATAGACCACAATCTAGCCAAAAAGCCTCATACACATACACATTGCATATATTCAGAATATAAATACAAATTCACATAAAACATGTTTGAATCTACCTAACTTTTCCCTTTCCCTTTTATTGAAACCATATATAAATATTAAATTCAGATAATTACAAAATTTAATATGACAAGAAAAATTATAACAAAACCTAAATTTGACAATTACCTTTTTTTCATTGTTGAAAATTGTATATATATATATATATAAAATATTTTTCTTTTATATAATACAGTCTTGATAATCATATTTTACAGCAAAATCATTAAATATAGACAAAGATATATTAGAAAAACATGAATTTATGACATGTATACAGTCTCTCTGAATATTATTGATGATTTACTCAAAAACTCAAATGTAACATATATTCTCATTCAAATACTTGCTAGCTACATAAAAATCCAAACTCAATCAGATAAACAAAATAAACTCAACTAATTACAATTTACCCTTTGACCTTTATTATACTAACTCAGTCTACCCAGTTGAGAATCAATTGTAAAAACTGTGTTTTTCCATTCAACCAGCCATTTCATTAATTAAGCATCTTCAGATTCAACAGTTCCCTATACAAAAAAATTTGTGAAGTTTCTTATATTTATATATACCAATAAGGATTGATGCCACTATTCTCTCAATTCAAATAATTGTATATGTGGGTCTGCATTAACTTGCAAACAAATTCTTATATACAGAACTCAGACGTAGCTCCTTAAGTTTCTTATATAATTAAAGATCTATGTATATAATGAGTATTTATGTCAATATTCTTCCCATGCAAATGATGTTATATGTGGCATGCATGGTCCATATATACAGAATTCGGATGAAATTGAGAAGTTTTTTAAGATGATAAATAAAATCTGTTCATATATTTCATTAACAAATGAGTTTTTATAATACTCAGTAATAATCTTTATGGATTGTGGAAATCTGTTATCACTATATGCAAATGATTTTTTACTTAAAATGAAATCAACCTGATAATATATTATATACATACCAACCTGTTTCGGAAGAGCACGCCAGCTACCATGGCCATTTTGCTGAATATACCCAATAAGAACCTTATATTCGTTGGGCGGCCAGGGGCTCTACCTATTATTCCTTCATTCTTGCAGGCAGTGTAGAAGCAGAATAACAAGGCAGGGAGACAAGAATTTGAAGAGATCAAAAATTGCCTAAAGGGTGGAGGACAGTTCATATGGATGGAGGTTGTAATGATACTGTTACTTCAATATAAAGAAATTAGAATCAAAATTTCCCTTTCAAATTGATTGAACGTAACTATAGTTCAATTCAACCAGGTTGGAGTGGGCCAACACTAGTAATTATAACCGAATTCAATCAAAATTTACCTTCAAATTGAAGAAGTTGTACTGATACCATTAAGACTTACATTAGATTGACCAGACTTCACTTTACAAGTCCCATTAATATAAAAAAATTAAAATCAAAATTTACCTGTGACATAGATTGATCGTCAAGGCTTCACGTGACGTTCTCCCCTTCAACATGTTGGAGTGGGGCAAGGGTAGTAAGTGTAGGGCAATTCAAAGGCGATTGAAAGGCAAAGAGCTGCTCTACGTGTTCTATCCCATGAATATGAACAGAGACGTTTAGGCCCTTACAATGTGGAGTAATGGCATCATTATGGACAATCCAATGCACGTTTTTTTCTTAGCTATAAATATATCTTTACCCATTACAACAGATACAATGAACATTTAATTTATGTAGTACAAGTAGACAATCTATTCATAGAATTTCTAATTATGAAAAGAAATCTAATAGAAAAATTTAATAGAAAAATTTAATGCAGGTGGGGGCTCATTTTAAATTTTATGGTTGTATGATTCTGTCTAGTTATTTTGAGTATAGGGAAGCTGAATCAAGTAGTTGAGCATTAAATAGTTGTGATAGTATTTGTAGATTTAACGCTTAGTATTTTTAATGGTATAGTACTAGTAGTTGTGACTTTAATGTAGTTAGTGTTGACTATGAGTACTTATAAATGAATAAAATGTATTATTTAAATCTAAAAAGCAACAAATCATATAATATCACATTGGTGTACCGACAAAAAAATACTTAATGCACAACTATTGGTTTACCCTTTTTTGGAGCCTTTTTAGACAACCCCAACAAAAAGCATGTTGATGTGCCATCATATTTGATGATATAGACCTAAAACCTTAGTTATAAGTAGGATCCTTGCGAAGAAAGTTGCCCTAAATTTTTTGGAGTAATTCAAAATTGTCACATATGATTTTCATAAGCATGAAATTAGGGTTCTCAACTACTAGGTCCTATCCCCTAATATAATGAAAATCTTAGGGCACCTAATATAATCAAAATCTTAGGGCACAAAGAAATTACATGACATATAGGATTTATGGTAAATGAAACTAAAATAGCATGCATTATAGTCATATTAAAATTGATAGAGTATAATTACATTCTATGTGTTGCTATTGTAAGATTAGAGCTTGGCAAGTGGGCAATAGAAAAAGTAATATTTGATAAAGACTGTCGTAAAAGTATTTTATATTTATCAAATAAATATATTTTAATTTAATTTTAATAAATATATGTTAATTTTTTAAATATATATTTTTAAATTAATCATTTAATTTAGTTAATTTAATGTTAATGGTAAATCAAAATTAATTCATATAACCCAGATAAATATAGTATAAAAGAATCATCTAGAAAAATACATAAATCTATGACAATAATATAAATTTATTACATGACTAAGTTTTAGCTTATATTAAAAAATAGAGATACAGTTATGATATTTATAAATAAAACATTTGAAATAAATTATTTGTATGGAAGATCAAGAAACCCTTTTGTGTCCATTTTGAGGTTTTAGATCTAAATGTCATGCAAATTGATTTTGAAATGTCATGAAACTAGAGTTGGTGGGTGATTCAAATGTCATGCAACTTGGTTATGTACTTAAATAAAATGAAGCTAGAGTTGGTGGGTCATTCAAATGTTATGGAATTTGTTTTTTCCCTAGTTGTTGATCTAAGGGACCATATGTGTTATTCATTCAATTGATCATAAGTTGTAAAATCCTTTACTCTTTGCATGTGCTTTTGTTTTAAAATTAAGTTGACCACCTATTGTCAGTCAAAGAAAAGTTTATTTGTCACTTTCCATTTCTTAGTGATCATTCCAAGTGATGTTTATATTAGTGACCTAGAATACACCATAATTATCTTCTAACTAATGGGAAAATGATAACAAATGGAAAATCATCAAAGCATAACAAATAAATGAATTTTGTTATATATTGTAGTTACAACTAGCCTACTATAGAAAAATATGTAGCATGTGACTAGTATTGTTGTTTAGTAGACTTGCTACCCATGGTGCATCAAGGTACACCAATGACTAATCTTGTTAGATACCTATTCAAAACACTTTCTATTTGATGTGGTTTGGATAAATTTCATCCTAACCCACAACTGTAATACCCCTCCGTTTCGGTTGTTCTGGTCTTGTGTGTGAGTTTATGTGCATGCTTCATTGATCACTATGTTATTTAATTGTGTGGAAAAATATCAAATGTTAGTAGTCATGTCTAAATAATTAATTTAAATCAGAAGTGAATCTTCGAGGTTATTTAAAATATAATTAGAAATTAGAATAATAATCCATTAAATTAAATCAAATGATCAAATTAAACTAAATTGTTAAAAACACAAATGATATTATTAGATAAATTGATTTAATAATCATAATGAACAAAATAATCTCGAAAAGAAAATAATAAAAAGGAAGACAATTGGAAAATGGAAAGTGAATAGTTTATTAATTAATTAAATCATGATAAGAGTTTTGGGAAGTGTAAAAGGCAAAAGAAGCTGGAAAGAAACTTCACCTATCAAGCAATTGGAAGTCGAAAAGAACTGAACTGTAGAATATGAAAAAATAAATAAAGTGTATCTAGCTTTTGGGAGGAAGCTTCGGAGGGCATTGGAATCTGAAGGGTTATTGCTAGCGAGCCCGTGGAAGCCATAACATTGCTTTCCAAAACCACTTAGTTATGCAGCTGCTGGGTTAAAAATACTTGGAGAAGGGTATCGTTTATTCCATGCCCAATGTTTTCCACGATTTTGATGGAGAGGAGTCTCTCAAACACTATGGTGCACTTCTATCCGCTGGCCGGAAGATTGGCTAATCCCTCAGAAAATGGTGATGAAGGAGACGGTCGGGGAGGTTGTTGGTGAATTGTTTTGCCTCAATGGAGCTCTCGATATGGATGGTCATTCCTTGCCTCTCTTAGTCGTTCAGAAAAGCTGAGCAAAAGGATGTGGACTCTCTTTACCAGAGGACTGGAAGAAGTGGCAGATTTCTTACGGTCAAGGAGACAGGTAAGCAACGAAGTCCATTACTTGAAATGACAAGGCAAGCTACCCATTTAATCCTTCTCTTCCAGTTATTGTCTAGGCAATGGTTTCATAGCATAGTTCGCAGGAGATATAGTTGTTGTCTTAATTTTGTGTCATTTCTTCTTCCATCTCAGCTTTTGCTCTGTCTCTGCAACACTTGGAAACAAAATATTGTCTTAGTTTAAATAACCTCCCTGAATTCTCAGCAATCTGCTCAGCTGCGCACTTGGACTTGATAGGAAGCTTATAGATTTAAATAAACCGTTTGATTCTCCTGTCAGTCTATCACAGTTGCAGCACTTGTAAATAAATATTGTAAAAAAATTCTAACATATTGAGAGCTCATCCTTGGTCGTGGTGAAATTTAACTTCTAAACTTCAACTTGGGCGCATCTCTGGAAACTTGGCTCTAAACTGTTCAAAACAGCAAATGTTGCACATTATTAAGTCACGTATTTGCACCTCACCTTACTCTTTCCTTTCTGTCGAGTCAGATTTGATATTAATGCTAGTAGATGGCGATATTTCCAAATTCCATTATTCACTTTCTGATATACTTGGCCACCTGTCACAGCCGCAGCTCTTGAACATGGTAGGGTTATAGATTTAATTTAAACTCTCTGTTTTTATTATAAAAATCCCAAATGTTATCCTTAGGACTGAAGACAAGTGCCTTCTCACGTTTTTGCAACCGTAACGATCTCAAACTTGGAGAAAGCTTGGTTCGCGTGTCTTCTCTGATGCCGTCAATGAGCAGATTGTTCAAATGAAGAAATTGAGGACCAATGAGCAGATTATTTAATTCTCTTGGTCTGCGCAGTGTTTCAAGCCTTTGCCAATTACCTCTGTTCAGTCGAAGCTGAGAGAAATTGATGTTATTGGATACAGTGTTTAGTTGAGCTCCTTCGCATAGTCTGGTTATTCTAAATTTATATAATCCCCCTGATACCTTTGGCATCCTGTCGTAGCTGCAGTGTTTAGACTTTGGATCGTGTATAAATTTAAATAGCCTCCCTGAAACCATTAGCAACCCGTTACAGCTGTAGCTCTTAGACTTGCAGGGGTCGCATTCATGGGTGTCAGTTTACCAATGTTCCTTAAAGCACGCATGATTATTTAGCTCTGGTTATTGTTTCTTCCCTTTTTCGGTTAAATCTTGTTTGTATCTCTTTCTAGCATCATGAATTTCTTTACCTTCTCCCAATTTGACCAACTATGTGTAGTGTAATTTAATAAGAGCAGATCTGTGAGTGGCATCGAAATATGGTATTGTGAGTTGCAAAATATGTATTCAACATTTTAGTAACAAGAATTAGGAATCCCCAAGAGCGCTAGTGTGGTATGAAGGTAGACCACACACTCCTAATGATCAACTTTATCTGTAATGCCATAAGGGTTACTGATGTGTGAGATGGGAGCAGCCTCACCCTCTAAACCTTTATGGCTGCATTCACTAGAAAAATAAGCCTAGCTTACATTGTCAAGATGTCTCCCAAAGTGTGCCAGTAATTCTAAGATTCTGAGAGCTTCATTGTAAAATCTTTTGTTCATATCTTGCTTAAATTGTGTTCTAAAATATGGCATTCCTTTTTACGCTTGCTAATTGCATTTGCTTGAAATTTTCTTAAGCCCTGTCATATACTCCATCTTGTTCAATTGGCACACATAATGTTAGATTGTTGCTGTTGGCCAGTGAGAGATTCTTATAATTTGGTATTGAATGAATCACTACCTTGATGAATTATCAAATTGTTGCCTTTCAAGAAAACTTGCTAAATGTTGTTTCTTGAAAATTGCTTCCATTCCTTAAACAATGATCCTTGCTCTTCATCATAATATTATCATTGCTTTTCCTTGATTAAGTCTGTTGTTTTCACAATTATAATAACTGCTCCTCAACCCAAAAATAGTTGCCTCTTTTCGCACTAAATTGTTACTCTTAACCAACCATCTTTTGATATATATTCTAACTCAACTATATATATATATTCAACTATTCCTCTTATGTATTCTCGGGTAATTGAATAGGATTGTTGACATTTGTGTTTGACGAAAATTATAGATTATTGTAATTATGTTACGTTACCTCAAATACTATTATTCGAGGAAAATGATCTTAAAATTTAATTATGTATGAAATGGGAAAATATAGTTGGTAGGTTTATAATACACTTAAATAAAGATAAATAAAGTTAAGTTCCCCTGACATTGAAAATTGAATGAAGGTTATTTCCATTATTTGATTAGAAGATTAAGAAATTTAGGATATTATAATTATCACAATTATTATGGATTATCCTTTGTTAAATTGTAGGTGAATGTTGTTATTTTATAACCTTTAGAGGGGAATGTTAAGTTTAGTGTGTAAGCTAAATAACTAGGAAATTGTATTAAGGTTGTCTCAAATATTAATATCCGAGGGAAATAATCTTTTAATTATTATGAGATTAATGATAAGGAATATTGTGGAATGTAAAAACATGCCTTGAGATAATTACGATAAGTGATTTTAGAGTTCCCATATTTATTTTTAAATTAATTATTTTTGAACAAATAGATAAATTGTTTTTGACTGGTCATTGATCTTTTAGGGGTAATTTGGTGTATCCTATTTGTGGTATCCTCCTTGGAAATGCTTGGCCTGGGAAGTATTTTCATTCATTTGGATTCATGTCGTTTATGAGTGTTTTGACATACTCTTTCCTTGTGACTTTCTTGGGTTACTTGAGTTGGTGATCTTCTTTAAGTTAAGTTGTGTTGCTATTCATTTATCCTTACATGGTGAATTCTTGGTTGGTTTTGAGTTAAGGAATATTTTGGATACTAAAGTGATGATTTGGTTGTAATAAGTTTATGCTTCTTATTTAATGCAGTCTTCCCACTTTTATTATTTTGGTGAAACATTTAATTGCATTGTTGTCATGTTTGTTGATTTGCGGATGGGTCTTGATGAATCTTCTCTCTTTTATGGCTTTTCTGAGTTACTCTCTTATTTGAGGAAATTTTTATCCTTGTGTTGAAATTATTGGAGAAATACTCATGTTGCTTCATTTTACCCTTGTTTGTGGGTTTTCATTCTTTTGGCTTCCAGAGGCTTGAGATGATTGATAATTGATGTTCTCTCTCTTTATGTGCCTTGATTTGGCGAGTGTTTTGGTTTCATGATTTTAAAAGGGTTGTACGAGATTTGTTGAGACTTGAATATTGTATTTATAGCGAGATGGGTAATGCCTCGCATGCTTCTCAGTTGAGATCTTATATTCTTATTTTGATGGTACAACCCTTGGTTTCTTGGTTCCTTGGTTTTTATGTTGTTGGGTCTCTAGGGAGAGTGGCTCCTCGTGGGGGCCGGCGCCCCGTGTAAGGGGAAGAGCACAGGAGAACCCACGAGTGAGTTAGTAAACAAGTGAAAACCTAATAATTAACTTAGGAGGGTTGGGTAGTAATATCATTATAAGATTAATAAAATGGATGCCTCGTCTTCATTAGTGCTTCCGTAGACTAATGGAAGGCTGAGAAGGCCGTGGTTGGCATGGTCGTGACCTCATCCTCACGAGAGGTCTACGGCTCCGCATGAGCTACCCTATGGTGTCGGCGCCTCAGGTAGGAGGAAGGGCCAGGAGATCCATAGATGGGGGCCGGCGCCTCAGTGTGGAGGAAGGGCCAGGAGAACCCATGTAGGCTATGCGATGACACTCTCCCCTAGTTGCCCATGTGTTTTACTTTATTGTGTTCCTCTGGAAGTAGGTTGTGGGAGTTGATTTAGATTGTTGATATTTGGATTTATTTTGATTTATGATTTTTGCCTTAATACATTCTTGGTGTACTTGTGATCTTATATGATCTCTTTGATATTTGACTTATGACCTTGTACTCTTATGGTACTGTGATATGATGTTATCGTATTATTTGATTGAAATTTGGAATTGTATTATGTATTTCATGATCATCCTTTGATTACTTATTTACTGGTCATTGCTTTAATTTATGTGATAGGATTTGTGATTTTAAGTTAGCTCTGATGACTCTTGTAATCCTTGAGTTTTATGATACTTTTGTATGTTGTTGAGTCTTGTGGTTCCCTGTTTGGATGTTCTTGGTTGTGGTCTCTTTCTTGTTAGCTCTTGGCACGGCGGGTGGGTCTTCGGACTCACATGGTCGGGTGGAACGTGCTAAGCACCCCATTGGGTCCCCAGTCGAGGATCGAGAGGTGCGGATTGGTGTTGTTGCAGCGACTTCAAAGTTGTATTTGTCTTGGAGCCAGTTATGATACTTTGTATTCATCTATTTGTATCATGTTATCTCGTGTATGGTTTCCATTTAAGATTGGAACCACTTTTGTATCATTGTACTTCTTGAATATTGTACTGTAATGTAATGTTAAACTTGGTATGGATATTGGTCATGGCAGTTATTATTTAATGTGTTGAGTCATTCATGTATATGTTGTATTTATGTTCATAGATGGTTTCTTATCAATGAATTTTCATGTATGTGTTATATTGGTTAATGTTTATTTGTTATGAATTATATCTTTGGCTTTTATCCTATATTATCGTTGTCTCGTAATGACTCCTCGTGTACCCCAAGGGATGTATGTGTTAATGAATCTGCTTAAATGAAATTCATTTCATGTCTTAATGTATATTACTTGTATGTTATGTTAATTTAATAAAAAAAAATTGTGCTGTAATTATTGTATTGTCCTTTGGGGTTCGCATGGCGGGGCATTACAACAACAACCAACCTATTGCTTGATGACCAATTAAAAAGAAACAAAATTTGTTTTAAATATTATGTACTAACCATTTGATGCAACAACTCATTTAATGTGGCTATATAACTAACCTCAACATACTCATTCATCAACTCTTAAGATATTGTATGCATATGTGGATCCACTATACGTGATAAAATGTTAGGTCCCCACTTTTATTATGATGATGGTCACATATTCATCCTATGCACTATAGTTATCATTGTGTGATAAATCATTAGAACTTAGCATAAGGAGCAAGGAGGTGAATGTTTAACCTCTAATATAATTTCTTTATTTTTCCTTTTAAAATTATATAGCCTGGTGATCCTTTAGAAGAAAATTAGGTTGATTTGTCATGGACCACAACTAAAGGAATACATATTATATCATGTTAAAGGTTAAATATTTTTGATGAATAGGCATATATCTATATTAATGAAAAGATAGAAATACATATTCACAAAAAAAAGGTGGGTGGTAAAATTATCAATAGGCCACCCAGAAGTGCCATTGCCACCCCCCGTTGCCCGTCTAGAAGGCCACCCCAGGTCAGCCTGCGGAGGAGGAGAAGGCAACCGCCAAGGAGGGAAAGAGCCATGCTGAGGAGGACCCTGAGAGTGAGGGTGAGAGTTCCTGGAAAAGCCTCTTCACTACTAGCCCCGTGAAGATGATTGGTAGGTAAACCCACAAAACTGGTTTACAATTCCATTAAGGAAGGAAACATGCATTTTCAAATGGAAAACACTTTAGGGGGTTTGCTAGAACTAGGGGGTGTTAGAGTAATAAGTTATTTCACTTAATTAATTTAATCATATTGGTTAATTAATTAAGTCACTTATCACTTTAGATTTACTTAAGCTAAACTTAGGCACATTAATAATTAATTATTTATTAATTATTATGTGTCCACACTAGGGTTTCCTTTTAGGGTTTGATCTCCTTTATTAAGGATTGATCTCATTGTAATTATTCATTCTCTTTAATGCATTTTTTGCTTGAGGCTTACATAGCATCTTTGTTGTTCGGGATATCTTTTCTTTGTGATAGGTTATTGCTTGTAGGTGTTCACTAGGGTTTGTGAGGTTGGTTTTTCAACTTATACATGGTATCAGAGCTTCAGATATGTAGCTACCTGTTCGTCTTTTGAAGGATATTAATTTACAGTGATTTTTAAGTGCAAGGGTTTCAACCAGGCATCTTTTTGCAAGATTTGGGGGTAGCCATTTTTTCTGGGCATTTTTGGGAAAAAACGGACATCGCCATCGCATTCAGAGTGCCCAAAAACCCTAGAAACGCCTGTCTTTTCATCAATTTATGAGCAGTTGACAGAAAAGGAAATTTTTTTTCCCAGAGAGGCCGTATGGCCTCCCCAACACGCTTCATGAGGCACAAAAATTAATAAAAAATAAAAAATATTAAAAAACGCATTTTACAAAGCATGACCAATTCAAAAGGATCGCGCCACCATCGTGCCACCAGGAGCGGCGGCCACCAGGGGGCACCCCACTCATTCGCTAGCCCAAGGGCTCCACCCCAACCCCCAGTCGCTAGCGCCTTGGTCTTTCATGCAACTAGGGGCCGAGTTTTTTTAGCCCCTGGGGGCTGTTGAAGGGTTTATTAGGTAGTTTGGAGCACTTTCACGGAATCAGGCGTAACTTTTGCGTACGGTGTCCGTTTTTTGAAAACAAATAGGCATTGGAAAGCTAGTTCTGGGAACTATCTAATGGTGTAAGTTTGATTTACTATATTTTCCTTTTTGATGCTTTTTTCGTCCTCTGAAGTTAGAAGTGGATTTTTTCAGTCTAGGAGGCATAACTTTTGACTCTGGACTCTGTTTTTTCCATTCTCACAGCATCGGAAAGCTGACTCTGTCCTCTACATAGATATCAGACCTAATTTTCCAAAAAAATTTACCAGGTATCTAATTTTTTTCCAAATCTCAACTTTTTCTTTCTTGGTTATTTTCTTGGGAAACGTGCAATTCAAGCTATTTTTTGAGATCAAAGAGCATTTTTTTTTTCTTTGAGAGTATATATTGTTGTTTTTTGTCATGGTTTCACATAATATTGCAACCCTTACTCTATTCAACTACTTTGGTTGGAAAAAACAAATGGAGATTCATTTGATGCACAAAGGGTTGTACAAAGTGACCATGGGTACAAAAGTTGAACCTACAGGTGCTACTGGAAAGAGAAAGTGGTTTAATAGGTGTGATGAGGCTTTTGGTACTTTATGTCTATCTATTTATTCTAATATTCTTTTTCATATTGAGTCTTGCACAACACCCAATCATATCTGGACTACTTTGGAGTCTTTGTTTGGGAAGCAGGATACTATGAGAGGATTCCAGTTGGAGAATGAGCTTATTAGCTTAAATCCTAGGGATTTTGATAGCATCTTGGAGTTCTTCACAAAACTCAAGTCCCTTAGATTGCAGTTGACACAATGTGGTATTCAGAAGCAGGTCTCTCAGTTGATATTGTCCATTCTTTCTAAGCTTGGACTAGATTATTCAGTTTTTGTATCTACCTTTTATGCCACTAAGGATGCTCTTGGTATGAGATTCACTATGCCATATTTTGATGAATTTTCTTCATCTCTCACTTGAGAGAAAGCTAAGTTTGCTAGCATGGGCACGGTGAAACCTTCTTCATCATAGGCACTTATTGCATCACATGATCCCAAAGATCAGAAGAAAGGAAAGAAACAGAAACAAAAGGATTCCAAATCTCATGAGCAACAAAAGGAGTCCTTAGATTCATCCTCCTCTTCTAAGGGGAAATCATCTAAGAAGGAGAAGGTTACATGTGCATATTGCAAGAGAGAAGGACATGCAAAACATAGTTGCTACAAGAAGGACATTGATGAGCTGAAGCATCTTCTTTAGAAACATCAGATTGATTTGCCTTCTAGGATGTTTGCATCATCCCCTTCCCCTCATTATTATTCTTTTGAGCAACATGATAGGGGCACAACTGGTTTACATACTTCATCAGATATGAAGGGACATGCTCTTTGTGCTTATTCAGGTCTTGGATCAGGGAAATGGCTTCTAGATTCAGGAGCATCTCATCATATGGCATCTTCACAGTCTATGTTCACTTCCTTTGAGCCTTGCACTATGTCTCCTATTTTGATGGGAAACAATACATACATGAGTGTTACAGGGAAGGGGTCTATTGGTTTTGGGGACAACACTTTTCAGGATGTCTTGTGTGTTCCTCATTTGACGAACAACCTTCTTTCCATATATCAGATCACACATGGAGGCAATGGAAGATCTGTGGAGTTCACACCTGATTCAGTTATGATCAGAGACTTGGAGAGTAGAGCGGTTATGGCTATTGGGGTGGTGGATCACTCATCTCAGTTGTATTCCTTTGTAGATTTTGCTTCTGATGGTGCTTTTGTTTCTACAGTTTTTCATCACACTTCTAGTGTGAATCATCATTTAGAGACATTTGGTTTCTTGAACATTGGTGTTCTCACTTCGGATCCAGTTCTTGAGCCATCCATTCCTCTCCTCCACCTACTGTTGTTGTTACTGATATTTCTATGGCTACAAATGTGGTTTCTTTTGTTTTAGTGCAATAGGACCTAGTCGATCATCCATCTTTGGAGGCTACTCTTGAGTCTTCACCTTCTCTGACTTCTTCATTGGTTGAGGTCACACCTGCTTCTGTGGAGACATCTTGGGCTACACCTGATTCACCTTCAAAGATTTCATTCATGAGGCCTCTTCCCTCTCACTTCTTTCAGGAGATGTGATTTCTTCAGTCTTTTTGGAACTACTTCATTCTGGGGGGCTATATGGTATTTTTATTCCTCTCTTATGGGGGGTTCATTCATGTATATTTATGATGGATGATGTCCTTGTGGGGTCTTATGGAGTCCTCCATCTTTCATCACTCAGTTGTTTTTTGCATCCTATTTTGGGGAGGAGTTTTGTTCCCACGTGGTTTTCTCCTTTACCCCATTTGGTTTAGTTTGCATTGCATTTGTACATGGGTACCTGATTAGGCCTTGTTTCTGGGACCCATCTTTGCTTTCATGCATCTTTTCCTTAGTGTTTTAGCTACTTCCTAAGTTCATCTTAAGGGGGGGTGTTAGAGTAATAAGTTATTCACTTAATTAATTTAATCATATTGGTTAATTAATTAAGTCACTTATCACTTTAGATTTACTTAAGCTAAACTTAGGCACATTAATAATTAATTATTTATTAATTATTATGTGTGCACACTAGGGTTTCCTTTAAGAGTTTGATCTCCTTTCTTAAGGATTGATCTCAATGTAATTATTCATTCTCTTTAATGCATTTTTCGCTTGAGGCTTGCAGAGCATCTTTGTTGTTCTAGATATCTTTTCTTTGTGATAGGTTATTGCTTGCAGGTGTTCACTTGGGTTTGTGAGGTTTGTTTTTCAACTTCTACGGGGGGTTCGCTAGATCTAGGGGGTTTGCTAGAACCCCCCTTCTAGCGAAGCCCCCTTTAATGGGTTTTATATTTTAATTATATTAAAGGGGGGTTCACTCAAACCCCCTAGTTCTAGTGAACCCTGGTTCATTCAAACTCCCCTTTCCCCCCCTTCTCCCCCTCTGGCACCAAAAATTTCTAGAATTTTTCCCTTCAAAGCTTGAGTTGAGGATGAAAATGGAGGAGACTTCACAGACCCAACTGGATGATGGTAGTCCTCAGAACGAGCTATCCATCAAATATAACTTTAATATGTTTTGGGTTTATTATATATTTGTTTTTTTAGTTTGATTAAACATAGGTTTTTCACTGGAAATCAAGCTCTTTGTTTTGCACATGCAATAAAATAGAATATTATCAAAATAAAATTTTGGAAAATATGCCAGGGTATGTATTGATGTCCTTGATCTAGTAAATAAAAATTGAATTTTGATACATACAAAATTTTTTTATGTTGTATACGGTCCCCCTATGTCTGAATTGTAATTGGTTTGACTTTGAAACTCAATTAAAGAAAAAATATTCATTAAAACACTATGAAACTAAATGAACTGGTTAGATATCATAGTTACAAATCTAAATTCCAAAAATTAGAATTTTATCCTTCATATGAAAAAGTTCTGTTGTATACAGTGAGCATCACTCCTTAAAAATGGTGTTTACTGATAAAAATTAGTTTTCAAAGGAGATGGAAAAAAAAGTGCAAATTGATTGCAAAATTTTTGAAAAAAATATATTTAGAATCTACAGAAAAAATGTCACAAATCACTAGTTTGCATCATCTTCAAATTCCTCACGGTTTAGCTGCTATAGGTGCCTGAAAGTGAATATTTAGCTAAAAAAATTAGTTCAGTGTCCAGTTTGGCCAAAAATTGTAAACCAGTATTGTGGGATCACCCTAGCCCCAAGAAGAAGTGGGCAAGGGAGGCACACATGACATAGTGCAAGGGGCATTACCCTAGTGGTCCAAGAGCTCCTAAAGGTGAGAAACTTCAAGCACAACCTTATTGCTTGCACTTGAATCTACAAAAGAACATTAGAGAAAATAATCACTTTAGAGTATACAAAAACAAATTTATCAATCTGGTAGTGAGAAAATATGCAGGTATTTCTATCTTTCCAAATACTAAAGAGGATTTCCACCTTGAAAGTGTTCCAAATTGGGTATACTTAGTGGGAAAAGTGAGAGAGTCACCCAACAAAACCATATGCTAGGTGTGTGTGTGTGTGAAATGTGTAAAGTTAGTAAATCAACACAAACCTTAATGAAATGAATTATATCAAAGATTTGTAACAAGTAAACTACTTTATTTTGCAGCTAAATAAATCTTTTAAGAACATCTCATTGTCCTCTATTCCCAAGGATTTATTAAACCATTTGGCCCTCAGATTTCTATGTGCACAATGGTTGTTAAAGTGACAACTTAGGAAATGAGATAATATTCAACATGCAAGCCAATTAAGTTCCTACATGAAACTATACGATGGAAAGGATAATGTATACTATGATGAATGGATGATGGTGTTAGATTATTTGAGGTAGATACTATGGTATTGCACTAGAATGATACTCCATATGCTCAAATGCTAATCTAAAATGAAACTATGATGCAAAGGATGACATAAAATGCAACTACATGAAGCAAAGTGTTATTGTAAGATTTAACTATGATGCAAAACATGATATAAAATATAACTATAAGACTCCATAATACTCCTAAGCTCAAACGATATTCGTGCATGATAACTCTATTCAAAAGTGGATGCAAAATACAATGACAAAGGGTTGTATTTATAGCCTTTCCCAAGCATCTTGTGAGGTGGCAACAATTGAAAGTCTAGATTCGAACAAGAAGGATGAATGACAGAGATGAAGAGAATCAAGAAGTTGTCCCCTTGACCAAAGACAACATGCCAAATAGATGGAGGAATCTCTTGACCAATAGGCACCATGCCAAATGGATGGAAGACTCAAGTGTGGGAAGAAAAGACCATGTGTTTGAAAATTGGTTGAAGACATGTGTGAGGAATAAGCCATGTGCTCAAAAATTGGTTGAAGATATTTCTAATTTAAAAATTAGAATTATTTAATTTCATGTGACCTTGGTGAGGTGGCACAAAAATTTGTAGACATGTGCTTGAATTCCTAATCGAGATTAGTGAAGATTAATTAAATAAAACAAGCTTATGGAAATTTGTTTATTTAATTAATTTAGAAGAATGTGATTTTAGATTTGGAGAATTAGAGAAGGGTGAACAATATAAATAAATTGAGAATTTATTTATACGTAGTTGAAATATTAATTAAATAACTAGTATTTAATTAATTAAATGTTTGGATCAATTTTAGGTGTATACATTTTTCCCTCTTTGAAGTAATGTGTTTACACATTGCTTCAAAGAAAAATTTGATTATGATGCCAAGAAAAATAAATAAATTTGATGCCCCAGATGCTGATTTTTAGGTGATGACAGATATATGCCCCCTCTGAAGATAAATCGGTAAATTTTTGAATTTTTAGAATTTTTTGGAATTTTTTGAAATTTTGATGATTTTTTGATGATTTGCAATTTTTTTATGTAGAAACAATTTATCTCTCGAAAAAGAAGATTGAGCCTGCCAGATTGATTAATTGATGCCTTATGTTGCCTCCTTGTGTTTGATGTTTGTTGATCATATTCAACCGATTGATTTGATGATGTTGATGTGATAATTGATGATTGACCTCATGATAAGTGAGGATCAATGATAGGATGACTATGATTGACCTCATGATAGGTGATGGTCAATGATAGGATGTTGATGATTGTCCTCATGATAGGTGAGGATCAATGCTAGATTGATAATTGACATCATGATAGGCAAGGATCAATGATAGATTGATAATTGACCTCATGATAGGCGAGGATCAATGATAGATTGATTATTGACCTCATGATAGATGAGGATCAATGATAGATTGATGATCAACCTTATGATAGGCAAGGATCAATGATAGTTTGATTGATTGATGGACCTCATGATAGGTGAGGTGCATTGATTGATGAACGTCATGGTAGGCGAGGTTGGATCGATTGATGAACCTCATGATAGGCGAGGTTGGATTGATTGATGAACATCATGATAGGCAAGGTTGGATTGATTGATGAACCTCATGATAGGCGAGGTGCATTGATTGATGAACCTCATGAAAGGTGAGGTTGAATTAATTGATGAACCTCATGATAGGCGAGGTTGAATTGATTGATGAACCTCATGATAGGCGAGGTGCATTGATTGATGAACCTCATGATAGGTGAGGTTGAATTGATTGATGAGCCTCATGATAGGCAAGGTGCATTGATTGATGAACCTCATGATAGGAGAGGTTGAATTGATAAATTGATGCTCACAAGATTTGATCAAAGTCTCACCAGAGTTGATTAGATTGATATGCTGATTGATTTTGATTGATTGATGGGTTGATTGATTGATAAGATTGTTGATTTGCAACATGCTATGATCAAAGGAGGATTTTAGAATTCTTTAGTCTAGGGAACACTTCCTAAAGACGTGGGACATGATTTGCATCTAGTGCAGGCTGATTTAGATATTATCAGTTGATTTGGTTTATCATCTTTGATTGATATGCCCCAGTATAGGATTTATTAATGTACTGAGACTTGATGATGTACTGATACTTGATGTATACACTTATTTAGTCAGAGATTTGGTGATTTCTACCACTTTGTTGATGTATCTCTCCATGTTTGGATATCATTGTACACTTGACATTATGATTTTGAGGTTATATGATATGCAACGATGATTAATGATCTATGCGTCTATATGTGATTTATGATGGATGCCTATTTGATTTCTATGTTGTGATGATGATCATGATGATTATGATGGATGCATTTAATTTTTATTATTTATGCTATATGATGATGATGATATGATATGCTATGGATGCAAATGATGATGCAACTGATGTGTTGTGATTCTATGATGCTTTATGAATGATGTATGTGATGGATCTTATTTCTATGTGTTTATGATGCTTATATGATGATGCTTATGTGATGATTTATTGTGATGTATGCAATGATGATATGATAATGCATGATTGATGATACGATATGATAATGCATGATGGATGATTTTATATGACGATTATGTGATATATGCAAGGATGATACGATATGCTATGGGAGATGGATTTGATTATGCAATAATGATATGTGATGAAATGCGATGTTCATATTGATTATGTATGGATGTAATGATAATGAGATATAATGATTATGTAAATGATGTTTATGATGCTTTGTGATGATGATATGATTATGTGGTGCAAATGATTATGTTCTAGGGTCTTAAGCTTAAATGAGTGAATCTATCCAACTTCTAAGAGTTGTGGGAAGGTTGTAGTCAGTTGATTATTTGTTAAATTAAGCTTCACAAAACTTGACATATTTCCCAATTCTTTTGGAAATCTGAAGAGACTCACTCATTTAAGCTTAGTGAACCACTTTCTCAATGCAACTATATGAAATGATTTTGATTATGTAAATGAGATGTGATGCACGTATTTTTTTGTTTTCTGATGCAAATATTATGATGTGATGCATGGATGGATGAATTATGTGACAATGTTTTCTAATGTATGCAAATGATGATGCAACTGATGTGAAACTATATGAGAATGATGTATTTTTGGTAATGTCAAGTGTACTCAATCCATTAGTGCAAGAAATAACATCATTGTTGCATCTTTGAAAATCCTATAAATATAGATGCAAACTAACATGGATGCAATCTACTCTTAACCATGCAGATCTCATATGCAAAATTTGTCATTCGTAATAGCCGATTTGTTGTGCCTTTTTATCATCATTGGGCCTTTTAAAATTTTGAAAGTGAGTATAGGCATCAATGGTATATTTAGATCGTGATGAATTGAGTACTACTTCCATGATGTTTGATAGTGCAAGTTAACACAAGCATCTAAGTATAATTAAATCAAGATGACCTAAGTATTGCTTGTGTAAAAAAACAAGAGTTAATCCTTTTCCTATGCAAATTTGAAATGTCATCAGTGATACTTTGTAGCGCGGATCTTGCGACAATTTGCACAGTAATAATGATCAACTCACAGACAACATACAAAGAAAAAATCATACTCTTTCCTAACTCCTCTAGTTTGATACATCATCAAGGGGCTCCAGAGATATGATAAAAAAAATCAAAGTACAACAATTGAACATTTGTGTTTAACGTGATAAACCCATGATTTAGAAAGAACATCATCCATTTGAAGTTTTTTTTTGGTTTGATTGATTTGGCTTTTGATTTTGATGTTTGATGTGTTTCCAAAGGTGATTGATGTTCCATTTTGAGTTGCGCTATGATCATGTTTCTCGTGTTTTGTTTGCCCCGTTGTTTTTCTGTTGGTTCAAGCTCAAAGTTTATTGCCCCCAGTGAGTTTAGGATTTTTCCCCCAGTCTAAGGTGAGACACGACCACGATGCCAGGATATGTACATGGTGCTTTCTGAGGATAGGCAGATGGATGGCGAAAGTGAATAGTAGAAGCGAATGGTCGACATGCTCAAATAGATGGAAAAGATAGCCTATCACAAATAGTGCCTATTGTGAGGTTTTCACTACTTGTTTTTATTGCACTTTTTCAGATTTTATGATTTTTTTGATCTTTTTGATTTTTCGCTTTTTTTTTTTTTTTTTTTCTAATTTTTTTCTTTTTTTCTTTTTTTGCTCTTTTTTTTAATTTTTAAAGGACATTTAAGATGGAATGTTATGATATGATCAATTGAAGGAACAAGATTCCCCACAATGGAGGTAGTGCAACCATGGATAAATGATAGATCAAAATGAAAGATTCACTGCAAAATATGTCACACAAGCAACATATCTCTTGTCAAAAGATGATATAATGGTTGATTGAGTAAAATGCCAAGAATGATTGATTTCATAAGGCACAATGATGATAAGTACTTAGGATCATTGAATTCCTCTAAGTACGATAAGATTGATTATTCTTGATGATTGATTGACAAAAGATATGAGGATTGGATAATGTTTTACAGCTCAGATCAAATATGATTTACATGAAAAGATTCAAGGTTGCAAAGGGACATGATGACATGGATTTTGATAAGCTAGGAGATATGAAATGGAAGAATGCAAGGATAAGGATAATGAATGGGATGATCAAGATCAACTAGATAAGATAAAAACATAATTTCCAAGTACTTTTCCCCTATTCCTCACCAAGACCAAGGAAAGGAAGAAAGTATGTATTTAGAAAGAATGATGGAATATGGATAAGGAAAAGGATATGAGACAAGAGATATGGATAAAGTGTATAGGATAAGATATACGATGTTCAAGAAGATCCTTAGCCTTGTCAAGATCAAAGGTGGAAATGTAAGGAATGATAAGATGGATGAAACTTTCCCCCCAAGTGTAGAGTGCAAGAGGAATATGGAAAATATGATATGGATGATAGGGAGATGAAGGAAGGACTTAAGCATCAAGTTTCATGATCAAATATCCCTCTAATAAACCATGGTAAATGGGAATTAGACTCCTAAATGTTGGTCTATTAAAGGTATGATGGAAGAACCAAGGACTTATCCAAATGTTTGGATTAAAGGAGAATAATGGGGGATGAATGTTGGGTAATGGATAGGAGGTGGGAAGGCTTATTGATGGATAGATGGAAAGGATTGCAAGGTCAACATTGGCACAAACCATGAAAGGTGGTGAAATGATGGAGGAAAAATGGATTTGGAAGGTGATAGGTTTTTAGATGGAAAATTGGAGAAAGCTTTTGGATTAGCAAATTTGGATGCCAATTTATATTTTATTGCTTCTATGAGACTTTTAGGAATCCACATGATTTTTTACTTTGATATTTGCTTTGTGGGCCTTTGTGGCCTTTGACATTTTTCTTTTTGATTTATGGACCTTTGTGGTCTTTGAAAATTTCCTTTTGCTTTGATGGGCCTTTGTGGCCTTTTGAAATTTTCTTTTGATTTATGGACCTTTGTGGTCTTGGAAAATTTTATTTTTTCTTTGATGGGCCTTTGTGGCCTTTTTGATTTTTCTTTTGATTTTGGATCAAATTTTCTTTTATTTTTGCATGTCTCTTCAAGGAGACATGTTGATCCTTTGATACATGTGGATTTTGATATAGAAGCTTTTAACATTTGGCACCCAAATTGCTTCCAAGAGCAATAGGAGAGGTGGATTGAGATGAATGGTATGTAGATATCATGGATGAGTTACTGGAGGTAGAATTTTGAAAGGGCGTCAAGGATGTTTGCCTTTGTTATTCTTGAGGAATAGGATATGGACCTAGGATAGATGGAAGGTTTGATGAACTAGGAAGAGGACCTGGGATAGATGGAAGGTTTGGTGGATTAGGATGAGGAACTAAGATAGATGGTAGGTTTGATGGACTAGGACACTTAGGTGTATAACCAAGACCATGGTAATATGGGTTTTCTTGAGCAAGAAGGGGTTCTAGGAAACCTTGTTCATGAAGGCCTAATCCTTTGCCTTTGTAATTCATACTTTGACACATTCGTTTACCAATGGGATATGTATTGTTTGTGAAACAAGATATAATTCCATTTTTGGGAGGATATGATATGGATGAAAGGATAGGTGTTGGAAGTAAACCAAAGCGGATGAAGGTGGGGATCCCAATTTGTAGGGGTAGGGTTCATGGATAGGTTGACTAGGTGTGATAGGATCTTGACATGGGGGTGATGGAGTGTTTTGATCTTGACTTGGAAAAGGATCACGAGGTGTAGAAGATGGAGCAACTTGCTCTTTATTAGGTATGGAATCACCATGTAGTAGTGTGAAAGGAATATCTTGATCTTGAGAAGGATGAACATCCTCATGAAATGAAGGGATATCCTCAGATGGAAGCATGTCTTGATCTTGATGAGGAAGGGAATCATGAGATTTTGTAGAAAGTATATCTTGATCATCGAGTGATAGGACATCATTAGATAGGATGGAAGAATTTTCATGCTCCTAGGATGCAATGGAATCATGAGATGGTATGAATTCATTAGATGGGGTGGAAGAAGAACTCAAAAGGATACTTTTCTCTTTGAGATGGAAGGGAGTCATCATGGATGAAAAGTGAAAGGAGGGATCATCATAGAATTCTTGAGAGATTCGG